>CM054057.1:383037587-383637587 GCA_028641055.1 Alopecurus myosuroides | reverse complement strand
CGGGACTCACAGGGGTGAAATTCACACTTTTACACTCTTAAGAGAGGTACTCCGACATCGACAGGTTCAACCAGAACCACACAGGCTCCAGAAGAGCAGAGCTCTTTGACCCGCTTAGACACCGGACAACTTGACCTACTCATGTCGGTCGCTCCTACGGATCCATCACCGACACTTTCCCGAACAAGGGCCGCCCCTCACAGAGAACTCAGGCAGTCCCATACCTGAACTGTGACCGGTACAATATGATCATCTTCGTAGCATCAAGTTTTCTTTATAAAATGACCAATTCATTATCCATGTGAATACACGTGCTAAGCCTGGTTTGTATCGGTGGCTCCTACGGATCCATCACCGCATACCGACACCAGCGCAATAGTCCCGATATATCCGCACACAGCTCGTACCAATAAGGTATCATGCAAATTGATAGCAAAGCATACTCTATAAAATATAGGAAGGTGTAGGAGCAGCTTGCCTGATCATCCGTCAAATAATATCTCCGCTTGAGCACTCCCTCATACGTAAACGAGCTCATACGTCAGAGATATAGCGAAAAAATACCACCAGAAAAGATGACGCGGTGCGCTGGATCCTCCACTCAGCTGGCTATCTCATGCCAGCAAACTCCACCGCTGTTGTCCTCTACGACCGTCGCCGTCTAATCTCTGTATTTTAGTAGAGCGATCTATCTCCGGAAGAGTAAACACACATGCAGACATATATATTCTCTTGTTGGCTTCTCTCTCAAATTCTTCCTAGCAGCTAACGAAGCTCACTGGTGTGGCTCTCCAATCTCTCTTGCTCTCAACGTTGTGCTGGGTTTGGACTGGGGAGCACAGCAATAGCATCAGCTATTTATAGGAGGAAGCAGCGTACAGGCGGGGCAAAATATCCGGCCGCCTGCCGCTAGGCCGACGTCCGCTTGTGCATGCACTTACGTCGCATGCCGTTGCCTGGCTGCCATGCAAGATATCCACGCAGGAGTTGTGCACGTCGTGGCCTCTCATGAGCTGCCAACCCGACAAGCATGACCCTCTACCACGAAGCCAGGTAGCTTGTTGATTAATTGTACTACTTGATACTACTCCACTAATACAACGTACAGGTCAAATATATGCATGGTCAACGGATAAAATACTTGTATGTAGTGCTCGATGCATGCAACCACTAGCTTAAAGATCCAGCATGGAAAACAGGTTAGCTTTGCCCATTTTCACGACTCATCGGATGCAAATATTTGCACAATATTTTCTATCAAGCATAGGTGATTAGCAAAGTAAATAATTAGATGGGCTATTTTTTATCAATTTAATTAACATCATATTATCAGCTTAATTAATTACCTGAAAATTTGGGTTATCACAGGTCTTTTGGTATTTTGAAAATATTTAGGAAAAGAAAAGGTTCTGTCAGGTGCGCCCCATTATTTAATAAATTACACAAAATGATTTAATTTTGGAAATTGAATATCTTCTAAAACAATAATCAGAAAAATATAGAAATGTTTAGAAAAATGAATACTATTTGAATATGTAATTTTCAAACATGTTTGGAAAACTTCAAAAATATGAATTATTTAAATTTGAATTAATTCATTTCAAAATGAAGAAAATAATAATTTATTCAATAAATTTAGAAAATTACAAGTTATATATCAAAATGCTCAGAAAGCAAAATGCAATTCAGTTATGATGTTTTCAAATCCATCTAAGAACTTTAACTTTGACACTCTTTCAGAAAGTCCCGAAGTGCACACTGAGGTCCATTTCGGGGTCAATTTCACTAAAATTGCATAATTGCCATGTTAACCTTAGCAACTTATTGTACATGTTTAGAGCTTAATCGCAGTGCATTAACTCTCTCATGCATACATATTGCGTATTGCATGGATGCCATGTGTTGATTCTTATTTCTGTTGTTTACTTCTTATCGGTAGAACGCGACTGTGAAGAGAAGATCGACAAAGGCCTCGACAAATACTTGATCTTCACCGACAATTCAAGCAGTTACTACTGAAGGCTTTATCTGGTTTTCTTAAGCAAGGCAAGCATAACCTCTTATATTCTCATATATGTTTACCAAAATAGTTTTGATTCACGTATATTGCATTCGATTCCAATGTATCTTGTGTCAATAGGTAGAGTCCTCCTATATACTGCATCGCCTCAATAACATGATCCATCACTCCTAGCCGCCATAGATTTTCTTGTATGTACCGTGAGAGCTATTTTTGTTATGCTTAGTCATATAATTTTGTTTAGCTCTGCTCCACCTGTTTGATGAATCAGAGTTGCGCATGAATCTAGTATGATTGGTTGATGTGGTAAGATGAGTATTGTGTGGTTAATTTGATTAAAGACATGGATAGGAGGCCACTTGTAAAGTGGTTGTTTGTCCTATACTTGCCGACCCTAAGAGTAAGATCTCGCCGAATAAACCAAGGCTGAGCGTGCAACCACATGAGGGGTATAAGTAACCGCGCTCGACCAACTAACTTGTTTGGCCACATCCATGAGTCATGTAGTTCGAGAGTTCCATTAGGTAACGCATATAAAACTTTTAAACCATTTTGAAAAAAAATGATCCGCTAGGACGTGACCGGGGCCAAGTGATGGACGAACACGAATCTTGACCCTGCCTCACAAAGAAAGGTGTCGTACAAAGGATGGCCAACTCCCTGTTGATGGGGTGGCCCTGTCTTGGGTTGACTCATGGATAGGGTCGGGTAAGGTAAATGTCGTGGCCAACCACCCTCTGCCGGCACATCGTCGTAAGTGTTCCAATAGCTTGGCATAGTCGGATGGTACGTGTGGGTAAAGTGTACATACTTGCAGGGCAATATTTTCTAAAAGCCTTGTCCACGGTTAAGGACTCCTTGGTGGAAGATACAAGATCGTACATAACATGAATGAGAGACTGAAATCTGTTGACAACGAATGAAGGGTGTCCTTCGGAGATGCCAAGAGGGGTGATTCTTGTAGCATGAGATGGTGGGAAATGATGTTGGTGGAACGAAAAGATGATGATCTCAGTAGTAGAGTCGCTTTCTTATCTGTTTAAAAATGCTCCATGAGACGTGCTACTCCTTACTCAATTTGGAAAACAAATATTGCTTTACGGGAATCAACCTTCATAAAACTCTTTTTGAATCAGCAGATATACAACAGGTTAACTAAACTTCTTGAGTACCTCCCGTACTCAGGTTTTCTTAATTTTGGTTCAGGTGAAGTTCTCACTCCAGTGATGGTTTCAACATGGACATAGACGAGTAGTTTGGGGTTCCGAGGTAGCAGCTTGGAATCTATGGGTTGGGACGTTGCCTTATGTTGCGGCCTCTTAGGCCTTTTTGGTTCTTGTTGACTAGCAGTATATTTTGCCTTCTGCTTTCCGATGTAATGTTGGGTCATGTGACCTCTGTTTCTAAAGCTATACTCTAGTAACACTTGTTTAATACAACTTCATGTATAGAGTTACTACTTTGATCGGTTGTTGGTTTCGAGCCCTTGGTTAAACGATTTGGCTATGCATGTGGTTATTGTCGTAGTAGAGGGGTTGTGTGCCGATGATCCATATCCGAGCACGCCTGCCGATGTGTACTCGGCTTGGGATTGGTAAACCGTAATCCTCGACATATGTAGAACTTCCTGTGACACATATCATTTCAGTTTATCCTTGGCCCCTTTCCGACAATTTCAGATGACTCATGGATTCTTTGATATGCATACTTGGTTATGACTAGCATGGACATGAGGAGTAGTAGTTTCGATGTTATCCGACATGCGTGCCGATAAGTCTGGTTTATCTGTCGTTGTGTGTTACGGCCGGGACTAGAAACCCCAAAGCCCTTGTGAGCCCATGACTAGGAGCGCATAACATTTATGTATACCTCTGGGTCCGGGGTCATGACAAGTCATGGTATCAGAGCAGGACTGCCTATAGGAAACCCTTACTTCTTGGTCAATGTTGAGTCTAGTGTTTGTGAAAACTATTTTGAAACTACAAACAAGTTGTGAAAACCTTCTTAGGATTATTTTTACTCCTTAACTGGTATTGCTCTAACTCTGGGTCACCTTACCTGTTTTAATTTGAAAATGTTTTTCTACCTCTTCTCGTCATTCAAAACCTAGGTTCTTTCTTTGGCAAGACGGGTTTTACCCAAGTTGACTTAGTGTTGAGTTTTTAGAGCCGTGTGTGTTCCATACTCTGTTGTCTCTTGATTCAATTTGGAGATTTCCTTTCCATTCTAATATCTGTCAAAGTTGTATGGATTCAGTATCCTCATGTTCTAGAGCCCCAATCAAGATTTCCTTTCATCTCGAATGCATCCCTTGTCTTTTGCTCAGATACTGTCGGAGTTATGTTGGTTTTTGAAAGATACTTCGTGATCGCTACTCAGATACTGTCTTTAATGCACTAAGATACTAGTTGCTCCTTTCTCTTGCTTTTTAACCCTTGGACCTGAACTAAAGGTCCCGGAGTGTGATGAATTACGGTGGGTTGAATCATGCGGTTCTATAACCATGTGATGCTCACGCTATCAGTACAGGATGCTGACCTTTAACTCAAGATCCATTCTGTTGATCCTGAGGAACATTTTTTTTACCTCGAGATGGTTAGGTTACTTCCAACTCTCATAGACATAGGTTCTCTCTTGGAACCCAAAGGGATCACAAAAAGAGTGATCATCACGAACTCCACATCTTTGTTCGTAGTTCATCTATACCAATCTTTAAGCATGGGTTTTAAAAAAGAGTATTACCATGTGCATCCAACGTGATCTCGGGATTCTTCATAGCACGTTCCCACCATTTAGTTGCTTTCCAAACTCTGTCTGTTGTTTGGGAACCAAGCTTCATATGTGTGTTGGATTCTTCCAAATCATGTTTCTCATGTGGTCCGTCAGTACATTCTGCATTTGAAGGTCAGGAGAAACAAACTCCAGTTGCTCGTTCATCTCTAGGACCAGGTCAAAGTTTTGCAGTCCCTAGATTAAGAGGCTTCATTAGCTTCTACTCTGTTCTACCCTTGAGTATCACACTCTTATATGTCAAGAGGTCATGTCGGATTCCCTGACCTTACTGACGAAGTGATGCTCTTACACGTCTTCACTCACCCTTCCTCTAAGCTTTATTTCTCGAGAATGTTGGGTGTGTATTGATGTGTGTATCAATTATTCTTCACAATTCTAATTACTTTGAGAAATCTAATAGACATTTATATCCTTCTTAGCACTATTGGTTACCTGGTCTTAAGACGAAGTCGACCGTGTTACCAACTCTACTCATTCAGGTGCATATCTTTGGTCAAAGAGTTAGGTTCATGTCGAAGCTCTCTGGACCACATCGTTTTGCCTTGAAAGGCAAGACTCCATCCTAACTCTAAGAGATACCGGTGGGTGATACGTCTCCAACGTATCTATAATTTCTGATGCTCCATGATGATATTATGCCAATTGCTACATGTTTTCTCCCTTCTTTATAGCATTTTTACACATTTTCTGGGACTAACCTGTTAACAAGATGCCAAGTGCGAGTTCCTTGTTTTCTGCTGTTTTTTATTTCAGAAAACTTGTTCTGGAAATATTCTCGGAACTGGATCCCACAAATCCTGAAGTTACTATTTTCCCCGGAAGAATCCAGAAGACCAAAGAGGATTCGAAGACGGGCACCAGGGGGCCCACACCATGGGGTGGCGCGCCCCCTCTTGGTCGTGCCAGGGGGTGGTGTGGGGCCTCCAGGTCTCCACCGCCTTTGCCCTTTCGCATATTTATTCCCCCGGATGGAAAACCCTAAACACGTGATCAAATATCCCTGAAAATTTTCGCTGTCGCCGTCGTCGTCAACCCTAGATCAGGGGGTTCTGAAACTGTCTCCCGGCACCCTGCCGGAGAGGAGATCATCACCGGAGGCCTCTTCGTCACCATGCCTGCTTCCGGAGTGATGCGTGAGTAGTTCATCCTTGGACTACGGGTCCATATCAGTAGCTAGATGGTTGTCTTCTCCTCCTGCGCCTCAATGTTTAGATCTCGTGAGCTTCCTAACATGATCGAGATTTGTCTTATGTAACTCTGATACGTCATAAACGTATCCCTAATTTCTGATGCTCCATGATGATATTATGCCAATTGCTACATGTTTTCTCCCTTCTTTATGTCATTTTTATCGATTTTCTGGACTAACCTATTGACAAGATGTCATAGAGCCAGTTCGCTGTTTTCTGTTGTTTTTAGTTTCAGAAAAGTTGTTCTGGAAATATCCTCAGAATTGGAAAATTCGAAGCCCGGAAGTCCTATTTTCCCCGGAAGCATCCAGAAGACCGAAGAGGAGTCGAAAAGGGGAAGCAGGGGAGCCACACCATAGGATGGCGCGGCCCCCCAAGCCGCGCCAGCTATGGGTGTGGGGCCCCCCGGCCTCCACCGCCTTTGCCCTTTCGCCTATTTAAGCCGCCCGGATGGAAAACCCTAAACACCTGATCAAAATCCCCGAAAAAGTTCCGCAGCCGCCATCACAGTCAACCCAGATCAGGGGGGTTTGAAGCTGTTTCTGGCACCCTGCCGGAGAGGAGATCATCGCCGGAGGCTTCTACATCACCATGCCTGCCTCCAGAGTGATGCGTGATTAGTTCATCCTTGGACTACGGGTTTGTAGCTATAGCTAGATGGTTGCCTTCTCCTCATATGCCTCCATGTTTAGATCTCGTGAGCTGCCTATCATGATCGAGATTGATCTTATGTAATTATCTGTGCTGTGTTTGCTGGGATCCTATGAATATTGACCTTATGCCAAGTTGATTATAGTCTTTATTTGCATATGTTATTTGTGATATTGCATGTTGTCCATTGCTAGTGGTTATTCTGGCCAAGTAGTTGCTAGTGACTCCAAGAGGGAGTATTTATGCTCGATAGTGGGTTCATGCCTCCTTGTTTCCTTACTCGAGTGACAGAAACGTGAAGGGGGGATGTGATGTTGCCATTAGGGAGAAAACAGTGGTGAGAGTGCCCCTGTGCATAATCATTGCTTACATTACACACTTTGTTTAATGTAATTATCTGATGCTTGCAACTTAATACCTAAGGGGGTTCGGATGATAACCTGAGGGTGGATTATTAGTCATAGATGCAGATGGATGTTGGTCTATGTATCTTGTTGTAATGCCCGCACTAAATACCATAGTAATCTTCATGTCATATTGTGCACTACGGTGCAACCTCTATTTGTCAATTGCCCAGCTTTAATTTGTCCACCCAACATGCTATCTTTTGTGGAGAGACACCACTAGTGAAACTATGAACCCCGATCCATTTTTCCACACTGTTAAACAAACCACAACAATTTCCTGCTTTCTTTACATACTGCAAGCATACACTGTTTTTCCACACTATACGTCTAATCTTTGTTTTCAGCAAGACCGGTGAGATTGACAACCCCACTGTACCGTTGGGGCAAAGCATTCTGGTTGTGTTGTGTCCAGGTTCCACGTTGTTGCTGACACCGATGAAGCGCCAGCACCACCATTAGCGGCATCAACCTTCTGAAGGTCCTCCTTCTCCTATTGGATTGATAACCTTGGTTCTTAACTAAGGGGAAACCTCCTACCATTGTGCTAATCACACCCTCCTCTTGGGGTATCCCAACGAGTGCAAGATCTCCACCATCAAGGACTTTTTCTGGCGCTGTTGCCGGGGAGAAGGAAGTCTTCTGGCAAGGGGAGTCTCTCACTCTCAATCTCTTTATTTTGTTTATTGTCTTGTTTTTATTTTAGTCTTTGTCAGATATATATCGATTAGGGGTATATCAGATAGTTTCCTAAAGAGCCGTATTACCAGGGTGGCCTAAATGGTAGTGGATTACGGTCCGTTAGGCGGCCCAGTAAACTGACGCACAGAAGCCGGATTCTAGAAGAACCCGGACCATGGCCCACGTGGTGCGGCTTGGAGTAGAAGGCGGATTCTTGCCTTCCAAGTTAGAACCTACCGTAATCTTCTAGGTTTCCTTTCTGTAAGCCCTAACCCGGCTATCTATATAAAGCCGGACGGGAGAGAAGAAAGACACGGACAATTAGCTAGAAGCCAACTTACCGAGAAGTTGATCCTCGTTGAGTTAGCAACCCAAACTCACATTGTAATTTTTATACTTCAGGCTTCAGCCCTGATTTAGTGAGATTGCAGGAGTAGGAACGCCGCCTAGTTGCGACGTACCGAACCTGGGTAAACTTTGGTGTCCCTGGTTGTCATACTACCACGTCCCCCTCACGTCTTTACCCGTAGGCCTCATAACACCCCCGTCTATGAACCCTACTACGATGTCTCGACAGTTGGCGCCCACCGTGGGGCCAGCGACGTCAGGCGTTATGTTTCGATCGGGGATACTCGGCGGAATCAGCAGTACTATAATTGTCGGAAGTTTGGAGTTCGAAAACAATGTCGGGCGCTTCCTCGACAACGGATCGTACATGTCAGCACGGAATCATCTGGTAAGTGCCTGCGTTTTATCGATAGGATCTGCAAATATCTTTATCGGATTAACTGCAGAGGCAACGAGATTCTGTGGTGGAAGTATATTTATCCCACCCGCCCTATTCCCAGTTGAAGAAAACTATGATGCCGGATTTTGCTCAGATCGCCATATCCTGCTCAAATTGCTGCCTCTTCGGAGATGCCTGTAATGAGATCGCACTTTATTGGTATGGTGCGAACCGAGATCGCTGAAAACATGGATGAAAACAATCCCGTGGAAAAGCCAGAAGAAAACAACCCCACAGCAGAGGTGGAAGATCCGACATCCGTCGATACGACGACGAACTCGGAAGCCGATTCTGTGTTAGCTGCCATTGAGGCGAGATTGGAATCGGAACCCGGATCGGACCAGCTCGATTCCGAAGACGAAGATGAAGACGCTTTCGAAAGAAAGGTCAAATCCTTTCAAGAGGGATTCCATGAAGTGCTTATGGAAAAACCGACTGATAACTCGGATGCCAAAAGTCAGGAAGACCCTAAAACACCTCCGCCAGATGAGGAAAGAGAGGACGGTGAAACCAGTCCAATTTACCCTGATGTCAAGGAATTGACAGAAGATGAACCTGGTAAAAAAAAACCTGTTCCAAGAAAAGGAACAAGGCTACCAAGAAACTCTAGTACAAACTCCGGAACAAAAAAACTGGTGGATACCACCAACGAAAACCCGGAAGCAGGAGGAGGAAGCGGAGTCAAATATGCGGAGAAGAAAACGAAGGAAATCTTTGTTCCACCAATGTCAGAACAGGACGAACAGGATCTACTTCAAACACCAGTGGGACCCCACAAACCCCCTGAAGTGCTAGAAGCCAGAAGACAAGCTCTTCAAAGGCAACAGCAACATCTATTCAGAACTCGGGAAAGTCTCCTACAAACCCTGGCTGCCATTAAGTTGAAGAAGGAAGAAATTGAGGAGTACGAGAGAAAGAATAGATGCGGCATAAAACCTACAAGGTTACCCGGAATCATGAGACCGGAAGTACTGCAGCCAAAGGATCGGGTCCAAAACCCCGCCTGGCAAAAGCAAGTAAACGACACCAATGCCAGGGGCGAACCTATATACAAAACCGCAGCGGAAAACGCGGAAGCCGCATTCGCCATCCTCAACGATGATTTGTACTCCAATGATGAAAAACTTCAAGGGGTGTATGCCTTCTTAGGAAAAGCATTGCAACAACAGCAGCAAGGGCAGGCAAGATCAGGGAAGTTGCATGACGACTCAGCCCTATGTAAAACAGCCACATGCGCCGCTGGAGCACCTGGACCTGGAGAACCTGGAGATTCAGGCAATTTCAAAGAGAAGAAAGGAGATCCGAAAAGGACAAGAAAATTCCTGATAATATGGATGCAGCGTCAAGAACAGGATCCCATCCGCCGAAAGGTGGAATCAACCCCCGTGACCGGGAAGAACAAAACCGGAAGGACGGAAAAGCAATGCCGCCTCTGAGACGCCCTGCTGAAAAAGCCGGAAGACACGATATTCCTCACAGGCGTGAGACATCCTATACCCCTGCCCATGAGTAGAAGTCCATCTTATTCCAAAGGACATGATAATGGAGGAAACATGCATAATCCCGGAAGAGCGCACTCGCGTAACAATGGAAAAGAGAGGAGCAGATCCCCTTCTGTCCATTCAGCCGGTAGATATTCCGTACACGCTGACAGAGCGGAAAGAGATGATCTATACTTTGGACCTAAGTGTTTTACTGACAGGATCCGAAGGATAACTCTACATTCTGGCTTCACCAAAGTTGGTCCAACATATCAAAAATACACCAGTAGTACAAACCCGGATATCTGGCTCTCAGACTATTATAGAGCCGTCCAGATCAACAAAGGGACAGATTTAGAGGCAGTGAAATTCTTCCCCCTAATGTTGCTGGATGGAGTCAGAGATTGGATTAACGGGCTTCCGTCAAGAACCGTAGACAGCTGGGATGACATGGCTAGAGTTTTCACTCAGCATTTTCGGGGACTTACAAACGCCCCAACAACATCAACCAGCTCAACCGCTGCACCCAGCTTGAAGATGAGCCATACGTGGACTTCATCTCAAGATGGACTGCAATGAAGAATAGCTGCTCTGGAGTAAGTGACGTACAAGCAATGCATGCTTCCGTCAATGGCTTAAAACCCGACCTCGTACCGTTCATGGTTGGTTCAAAGCAGCACAAAGATCTCGGATCTATGCTTATAACCGCAAATGAGTATGCAGCGGCCAAAGTTGACATCAGAGCGAGAGGTGGAAATATCGACGCTTTGGCTCAGGCCAAGAAGATGCCTCATTCTGAGAAAAAAGCTACTCTAGAGACACAGCCAAAGCCCAAAGAAGTTAACTTATCTTTTGGAAAGGATAATGGAAGCAAATGGAAAGGAAGAAACACAGAACCTATCTCCTACACAAAGGAAGAGTGGGAAAAGATTAAGTCGTAAAACTGTGTCCACCATTCACAATTTGGGAAACCCACCCATACTAACGCACAATGCCGGCTTAATAAGCATATGAAAGACAGTGCAGGATCTGGGAACAAGGGGAAGAACTCCAAGAGGAAATTCTCCAAGCAAAAGCCAGAAGCTGAAAAAGAAGACAGTGAATCGGACACTGACGAAAAAAAATCCAAGACCAACAGCAAAAAGGCGAAACAAAGTTCCCGAGAGTTGATGGAAAATGCAATCTAACGTTCCTCGCAACTACCTCAGCAAAGGTGGCAAAGAGGACGCTCCGAGAAATAAACACGGTTGTTCCACCAACCCCAAAATTCTTGAAGTACTCGAAAACACCAATCACCTGGGATCAGTCTGATCATCACGGAAATATCCCAGAACCCGGCACACAAGATCTATTTGTAAGTCCTATTGTTCAAAACACTAGGCTAAAAAGATTGCTGATGGATGGAGGATCCAGCATTAACATAATGTATCTGGATACACTGAAGCATCTGCGAATCTCCGAGACCCAGCTCAATCATAGCAACATACATTTTCACGACATCGTTCCTGGCAGATAGGCAAATCCCTGGGAGAAATTTCCGTAGATGTAACTTTTATAGAAAAAGAGCACGTACGCCAGGAAAAAATCTCTTTCGAGGTCGTGCCGTTCGAGAGCGTATTGAAGGGGTCGTTGCATAGAAAACAAAAAATTTCCTACGCGAGAGACACCCGAAAGGCCATGATCTAATTTAGGAGACGAAGAGCAACAGGCAACAAGAGGTTTAAGGAGAACACATACCTTCGAAGACACAAAGCGTTACGAGATCAAATCTCGTTGTTGGCGTAGTCGTACTCACACCGATCCCGATAGCGAGAAGATGTGCACAGCATCCGGCGGTGCCTCTGTGATCGGTTACACGTATTTTAGTTTTCCCCGAAACAATTTCGGTGCTGCCCAAAATATTCTTCGATATTCCGTATCCTCTCAAACGCGTCATCGAACCTTAAGTGTGTCACCCTACGGTTCGCGAATAAGATAGATGTAACACCTGTGGTGTTACCTGTTTGTTTTGGTTGCATCATATGCATCACATTGCATTGCATCATGTTTGCATCAACTGAAAATTTCAAAACAATTTAAACTTTCACCCTTGCTCAAAAATTTCCAACTTCAAACCATTAATTCAACCAATTAAATTCAAATCTCTTCCAATCCTCAAATCAGTACCTTTGGAAACCATATCAACTCACCAAGATCTCTTCCTCTCTAATTCATCCCAAAACCCTAGGGGGTAACCCTATCCAAAGCATGTTTTTATTAACGGTTTTATTAAACTCAAAACCTTCTATTTTGATTTCAAACACAAACTTCTATTTTAAAATTTAATTTTTGAAAACTAAAGTTGGAATGTGGTTTCTATTTATCTAAAAAGCTTAACTGATTTTTCCTGAATTTTTTCTCAATTAAAACTTTAACAAATTTCTTCCAAAAGCAAACCTACAAAAAAAAAACAGAAGAAGGAAAATAAATAAAAGAGAAACAGGCGCGCAGCACCTAATCTACCGCCCAGCCCAGCCCGCAAACCCCTAACAGCGCGCAGCCCGGCCCGCCTTAAGCCACTTAACGGTTCGCGGTTGCGCCAAGATCCGTGCCAGCGCCCTCCGTCTTCGTCAAGCTGTACGGCGGCCATCCGGAGCGCCACCGCGGCAGAAAGCTTCCTCGACGGCGATCCGAGCTCGTGGCGACCTATAAAACCTGCCCTAGCCGCAGACCTAACCCTAGACCCACCTGCCCTAGCTAGCTACCCTCGCCCGCCGCCGTTTTCCCTCTCCTTCACCTTGATCCACCCCCTGTTCTGAACCTCGCCACCGACGTCGTCCTCTGAAACCGCCGTGAGCGCCACCACCTCAGCTCCCTTCCACCCCAGCCACCCACTGAAATCAGCTCGCTTCACTTCCCTCTCGCTGTTGATCACTGGATCGTGACCGGTAAGCATCCGTGCACCCGCCGCCATCCTCGCCTTTTCTCCGGCCACCGTGGCACCACTATCTGAAACTGTGGGTGCCGTATCCCTTGCAGAGCCCCTCTCCGCCGTATGATCGTTGGGAGCGCACCGCCACCATCTCCTCGTTGTTTTGCACACCGGAGCAACCACGAGAAGCACCCAGAGACGCGCCGCCACCTCTGTCACCGCCGCTGTCGCCGTGGGTCGTCCTCGCCGATCTTCTGCAACCACGGCAACATCCCGGTGAGGTCACCGTGTCCTTCTTCCCCTCTGTCCTCCAGCATGTGCACGATCTCTGCGTCGAACACCCGCACATCCAACGCCGCTCGCCCACCGTGTTTTTCCCCGCCGGTGAAGTTCCGTCAGTCGAGCTCTGCCTTCTGTCGAGGAAACGCGCGGTCGTCAGTTAAGTTCAGTTAACTGGCGATACAACAATATCCCGTTCGCGTCGCTGTATCTGACAACAAACGCGATCCACCCCACCGGTTCAGGCACAGCGCATCGAGGGCGAGATCCAGGGTTCGAGCCCTGGCTCGCGGGATTTAATCCCATCTTTTGCCACCCGTGGCTGACAGGCAGGGCCCGCCTGTCTGTCACCCTGGCTGCCACGCCAGCAAGCACACGCCACGCTGGCCTCGCAGGCCCACAGGGCAGTGCCTGTGGGTACTCCTCCAGCGCGTAACAAAAGTTTAAAAATAAAATCTGTTAATTTCTAAATTCCTTTTAAATAAACAGATTTGAATAGAAACTTGGAAATTCAATATCTCCCATTTTATAAATCCAACAAATGCAAACTTTATATCTATTCTGATCCAAATTTCATATTCTTTCCAAATATGCAATTTGTGTTCTGTTTTGAATATTCAAAATGCAATTTAAATTCAAATCCAAATAATTCAAATGCAATTTGTAATAATTCATAACTAATTATTCTTAAGTCCAAATAATACAAATAAAATATGTTTTTCACACCATTTTGAATGCTCTATTCAAATATAAACTTTGTTTTCTGGTTTGAATAATTTAAAATGCCTAAACAATTTAATCTTGTTTAAATTCAATTAAAACTTGTTTAATATTGTTTAATTCCTAAATAATTAATCCAAAGTCCAATTTCAAAATGTGAAACATGTAATCCAACTAAAATTTGATAACCTTTTCAAATATCAACTTTGTTGTTTGGTTTGACCAACTTAACTTGATGATAACAACCCCTACTTGTTCAACACCATTAAGTAACAATAATTTCCAAACTTGACAAATGTTTTCTAAACTTGTTAACCATCCTTCCACTTGCATTTAATATTGTTATCTTCTTGTTCTTCATCATGCATGCATCATTCTAACTCACTTATACATGATGCCTAGTGTTAGAACAATTAATTCAACTATAAGGCACGGGTTTGCCATATGCAATCTTTGCATATGGAATCCATTAAACTTGTGTATCATATCCACTAGTTTACTTTGGTGCATCTATTAACCTTGTCATGCATCCATATCTTGATCATGCTGGATCTTTTGCCGTAGTAGTAATTGTTGCATCCGGTGTTTCTTTTAGTTCGTTGCTTCTTCCCGGATAGGACGTTGAGATGATGTGAGCAACGACAAGTTCTGCTACCTTGCGGGATCTCAGGCAAGTATACTCACTTGCATGCCATATGGCTGCCTTTCATCACTTGTTACCGATACTTCCGTTGTTCTTTTCTGCTAGCCTTAGTAGTAGATTGCTTCTGTTACGAACCTCTCACATGATACCTTGAGCCCTGATATTGCCTCATTCCCATACCTACAGCCATTGATTGAGCCTGTTCCTATCTAGCCTGCTTAGGGTTGCTTTTGCTCGAACTCGTTGTCGGTTACTTCTTCACTATTACTATTGTTCCGGGGGCTCGTTGTTAATCAATCAAACCTGATAATTGCTAATGGTAATAATAATAATAATTTGATGATAAGGCACCGGCAGGAGGCCCTTTGTGGTTTTGAGGCCTGCTAGTGTCGACCCTAATAGGAAAAGGGTCTTGTCTACTGATCCATGATGAGCGCACTAGCCGCATTTGGGGAGTATGGGCTCCCCCTCAGTTTGACCCGATTCGCATCTCGTCCAAATCGCCTCATTTAGTTCGGGTTTTCCATTTGCTGCATGCATGATTTTGCGAGCCCTTGGATCCCGGGTGGAACTTTCGTAGTCGGCATATAGGGGGACACGTTCTTAGAGTGCTATGAGGGTCCATTTTCTTCTGGGCTCGATTAGCCGTGCGCCCAAGGTTCTTTGGGCTTGATGCGAAGAAGGGTTGGATTGTGTTGAGTGCCCCGCTTGGTGGGAGGCATTCCATCTGGCGGGATATTCATGAGTGTGGTTACTTTGGTGCACCCCTGCAGGGTAAATCTTCTCGAGAAGCCGTGTTTTCCGCGGTTATGGATTACTTGGTGAAAGTACTGGCTAACAAGTACTCAGGACAACTTCAACATAATGATCAATCATGTTTCACCCAATGATTAATAACTTGACTAGTAATAGGTTATTCACACAATAACTTGATTCATCTTTAATACCACGGTGTGAGTTATCCTCGGATTGCTTCTTCGGATAAGGGGCGAGATCCAGGATGGGTTTGTTTGAAGTTATCTTTCAGTTGGTTACTATCACTCGATCTTATCTCCTTTCTGATAGTTGGAAGTCATAGAATCTCTGTAGTTGGTTAGTGCAGCCTGATGTCGCTTATTTGCAATAACCCCTTCTTCTCCGTTGATCCTAAATTATTTGTATCTTGTGATGATTGGCTACGCCGGTAACTTGTGAGTATGGGCTTTATCCCCCTTGCCAGTACTTAACCGTACTGACCCACGAATCTCTTTCGTGGCTGCAAATTCCAAATTGCAGTCAACAGGTTTGAAGTCTGACGACGTTAGCTTGGGAATCCCTCCGGCTTGGCCTAGGCAGGGATTGGACGCTTTCGGTTATCTTCAGGACTCTTAGTCCAATTTGGATCTTGTCCGTAGACGGACGTTTGATTCTTCCGCTGTTATTTGGATCTTTGTATTGTATCAGTTGTCCCCGGCTCGTGTGAGTCATCTTGTATCTATCTGCTTCTGTTGTAATTGTGGATTATTCGTGAACTATTGTAATGTTATCATAAATGGCAACCTGGAATCGGTTATTATGCGGATTTGGCGGGAATGCTGAAATCTGCATAGTGCCCGATCTCGGGGCGTCACAAATGGTATCAGAGCCTTGGTTCCGATTCCCGAGATTGTTTCGATACGAATGGTTATCGAAGCAACGGGTCCGCAAAGCCTGTAGGAAAACCTCGCTAACGGTCGTTGTTTCTAGAGTGTCAAAAGCTATTTCTGCTAAACTATTTTGGAAAAACATCTCAATAGGATTCTTGTTTTCTCCTTACCCCTATTCTATTTCCCCTCCCATCTTATTTGTTTTGGAGTCTCCCCTCTTGTCTATCTTTCAAAGTGTTAGGATCCTACGTGGGTGGACGTTTCCTGAGCCTTTAACCTAATAGGTTCGATCATCGGAAGATCCCTGGTGGAAGAACATCGTCGTCAGCCCGAGCAAGAATCTCTTGTTAGTGGTGTCGAGGAGATCAACTGGAAGCACGAAGAAACGATAGTCGAACTTCTTTCCCCTCCCGGGTTAGCAGGTGGATTGCGAGGGCGCAATCCCTTGTTAGTGGTGTCGTCTGTAACACCTGTGGTGTTACCTGTTTGTTTTGGTTGCATCATATGCATCACATTGCATTGCATCATGTTTGCATCAACTGAAAATTTCAAAACAATTTAAACTTTCACCCTTGCTCAAAAATTTCCAACTTCAAACCATTAATTCAACCAATTAAATTCAAATCTCTTCCAATCCTCAAATCAGTACCTTTGGAAACCATATCAACTCACCAAGATCTCTTCCTCTCTAATTCATCCCAAAACCCTAGGGGGTAACCCTATCCAAAGCATGTTTTTATTAACGGTTTTATTAAACTCAAAACCTTCTATTTTGATTTCAAACACAAACTTCTATTTTAAAATTTAATTTTTGAAAACTAAAGTTGGAATGTGGTTTCTATTTATCTAAAAAGCTTAACTGATTTTTCCTGAATTTTTTCTCAATTAAAACTTTAACAAATTTCTTCCAAAAGCAAACCTACAAAAAAAAAACAGAAGAAGGAAAATAAATAAAAGAGAAACAGGCGCGCAGCACCTAATCTACCGCCCAGCCCAGCCCGCAAACCCCTAACAGCGCGCAGCCCGGCCCGCCTTAAGCCACTTAACGGTTCGCGGTTGCGCCAAGATCCGTGCCAGCGCCCTCCGTCTTCGTCAAGCTGTACGGCGGCCATCCGGAGCGCCACCGCGGCAGAAAGCTTCCTCGACGGCGATCCGAGCTCGTGGCGACCTATAAAACCTGCCCTAGCCGCAGACCTAACCCTAGACCCACCTGCCCTAGCTAGCTACCCTCGCCCGCCGCCGTTTTCCCTCTCCTTCACCTTGATCCACCCCCTGTTCTGAACCTCGCCACCGACGTCGTCCTCTGAAACCGCCGTGAGCGCCACCACCTCAGCTCCCTTCCACCCCAGCCACCCACTGAAATCAGCTCGCTTCACTTCCCTCTCGCTGTTGATCACTGGATCGTGACCGGTAAGCATCCGTGCACCCGCCGCCATCCTCGCCTTTTCTCCGGCCACCGTGGCACCACTATCTGAAACTGTGGGTGCCGTATCCCTTGCAGAGCCCCTCTCCGCCGTATGATCGTTGGGAGCGCACCGCCACCATCTCCTCGTTGTTTTGCACACCGGAGCAACCACGAGAAGCACCCAGAGACGCGCCGCCACCTCTGTCACCGCCGCTGTCGCCGTGGGTCGTCCTCGCCGATCTTCTGCAACCACGGCAACATCCCGGTGAGGTCACCGTGTCCTTCTTCCCCTCTGTCCTCCAGCATGTGCACGATCTCTGCGTCGAACACCCGCACATCCAACGCCGCTCGCCCACCGTGTTTTTCCCCGCCGGTGAAGTTCCGTCAGTCGAGCTCTGCCTTCTGTCGAGGAAACGCGCGGTCGTCAGTTAAGTTCAGTTAACTGGCGATACAACAATATCCCGTTCGCGTCGCTGTATCTGACAACAAACGCGATCCACCCCACCGGTTCAGGCACAGCGCATCGAGGGCGAGATCCAGGGTTCGAGCCCTGGCTCGCGGGATTTAATCCCATCTTTTGCCACCCGTGGCTGACAGGCAGGGCCCGCCTGTCTGTCACCCTGGCTGCCACGCCAGCAAGCACACGCCACGCTGGCCTCGCAGGCCCACAGGGCAGTGCCTGTGGGTACTCCTCCAGCGCGTAACAAAAGTTTAAAAATAAAATCTGTTAATTTCTAAATTCCTTTTAAATAAACAGATTTGAATAGAAACTTGGAAATTCAATATCTCCCATTTTATAAATCCAACAAATGCAAACTTTATATCTATTCTGATCCAAATTTCATATTCTTTCCAAATATGCAATTTGTGTTCTGTTTTGAATATTCAAAATGCAATTTAAATTCAAATCCAAATAATTCAAATGCAATTTGTAATAATTCATAACTAATTATTCTTAAGTCCAAATAATACAAATAAAATATGTTTTTCACACCATTTTGAATGCTCTATTCAAATATAAACTTTGTTTTCTGGTTTGAATAATTTAAAATGCCTAAACAATTTAATCTTGTTTAAATTCAATTAAAACTTGTTTAATATTGTTTAATTCCTAAATAATTAATCCAAAGTCCAATTTCAAAATGTGAAACATGTAATCCAACTAAAATTTGATAACCTTTTCAAATATCAACTTTGTTGTTTGGTTTGACCAACTTAACTTGATGATAACAACCCCTACTTGTTCAACACCATTAAGTAACAATAATTTCCAAACTTGACAAATGTTTTCTAAACTTGTTAACCATCCTTCCACTTGCATTTAATATTGTTATCTTCTTGTTCTTCATCATGCATGCATCATTCTAACTCACTTATACATGATGCCTAGTGTTAGAACAATTAATTCAACTATAAGGCACGGGTTTGCCATATGCAATCTTTGCATATGGAATCCATTAAACTTGTGTATCATATCCACTAGTTTACTTTGGTGCATCTATTAACCTTGTCATGCATCCATATCTTGATCATGCTGGATCTTTTGCCGTAGTAGTAATTGTTGCATCCGGTGTTTCTTTTAGTTCGTTGCTTCTTCCCGGATAGGACGTTGAGATGATGTGAGCAACGACAAGTTCTGCTACCTTGCGGGATCTCAGGCAAGTATACTCACTTGCATGCCATATGGCTGCCTTTCATCACTTGTTACCGATACTTCCGTTGTTCTTTTCTGCTAGCCTTAGTAGTAGATTGCTTCTGTTACGAACCTCTCACATGATACCTTGAGCCCTGATATTGCCTCATTCCCATACCTACAGCCATTGATTGAGCCTGTTCCTATCTAGCCTGCTTAGGGTTGCTTTTGCTCGAACTCGTTGTCGGTTACTTCTTCACTATTACTATTGTTCCGGGGGCTCGTTGTTAATCAATCAAACCTGATAATTGCTAATGGTAATAATAATAATAATTTGATGATAAGGCACCGGCAGGAGGCCCTTTGTGGTTTTGAGGCCTGCTAGTGTCGACCCTAATAGGAAAAGGGTCTTGTCTACTGATCCATGATGAGCGCACTACCCGCATTTGGGGAGTATGGGCTCCCCCTCAGTTTGACCCGATTCGCATCTCGTCCAAATCGCCTCATTTAGTTCGGGTTTTCCATTTGCTGCATGCATGATTTTGCGAGCCCTTGGATCCCGGGTGGAACTTTCGTAGTCGGCATATAGGGGGACACGTTCTTAGAGTGCTATGAGGGTCCATTTTCTTCTGGGCTCGATTAGCCGTGCGCCCAAGGTTCTTTGGGCTTGATGCGAAGAAGGGTTGGATTGTGTTGAGTGCCCCGCTTGGTGGGAGGCATTCCATCTGGCGGGATATTCATGAGTGTGGTTACTTTGGTGCACCCCTGCAGGGTAAATCTTCTCGAGAAGCCGTGTTTTCCGCGGTTATGGATTACTTGGTGAAAGTACTGGCTAACAAGTACTCAGGACAACTTCAACATAATGATCAATCATGTTTCACCCAATGATTAATAACTTGACTAGTAATAGGTTATTCACACAATAACTTGATTCATCTTTAATACCACGGTGTGAGTTATCCTCGGATTGCTTCTTCGGATAAGGGGCGAGATCCAGGATGGGTTTGTTTGAAGTTATCTTTCAGTTGGTTACTATCACTCGATCTTATCTCCTTTCTGATAGTTGGAAGTCATAGAATCTCTGTAGTTGGTTAGTGCAGCCTGATGTCGCTTATTTGCAATAACCCCTTCTTCTCCGTTGATCCTAAATTATTTGTATCTTGTGATGATTGGCTACGCCGGTAACTTGTGAGTATGGGCTTTATCCCCCTTGCCAGTACTTAACCGTACTGACCCACGAATCTCTTTCGTGGCTGCAAATTCCAAATTGCAGTCAACAGGTTTGAAGTCTGACGACGTTAGCTTGGGAATCCCTCCGGCTTGGCCTGGGCAGGGATTGGACGCTTTCGGTTATCTTCAGGACTCTTAGTCCAATTTGGATCTTGTCCGTAGACGGACGTTTGATTCTTCCGCTGTTATTTGGATCTTTGTATTGTATCAGTTGTCCCCGGCTCGTGTGAGTCATCTTGTATCTATCTGCTTCTGTTGTAATTGTGGATTATTCGTGAACTATTGTAATGTTATCATAAATGGCAACCTGGAATCGGTTATTATGCGGATTTGGCGGGAATGCTGAAATCTGCATAGTGCCCGATCTCGGGGCGTCACAATAGACATGATCGAGACTCCTCTCCGATCAATAATCAACAGCGGGATCTGGAAATCCGTGATGACTCCTATATATTCAACGATGACTCACGTGATCGTGTGAACCATCAACGTCGTGAACTATTCCCTTTGTCTCGCAATATTTTACTTGTCTGAGATTCGATCATTGGTATCAACCATACCTTGTTCAATCTCGTTATCGACAAGTTCTCTTTTCTCGTTCCCGTGATATAACATCCTTGTGATCATATCACGTCCTTGCAAGCGGTTTTGATGTGATATCACCGAGAGGGCCCAGAGTATATCTCTCCGTCATTTTGGATGGACAAATCCCACTCTTGATCCATGATCCTCAACTAATACTTTCTGAATACCTAACGGCACCTTTATAGTCACCCTGTTACGGTGTGAAGTTTGATGACATCAAAGCACCCTTCCGGTATCAGTGATTGACATGATCTCATGGTCGAAGGAATAAGTTACTTCGTACGCAAGATATAACAATATAAACTAAATGACTTGATTGTATTGTTATCTTGATATTGGGTATGTGTTCATCACATCATTCTTCTAATGACATGACCTCGTTATTAACAACATCCAATGTTCATGATCAGGAAACCTTGACCATCTACTAATCAACGAGCTAGTTAAAAGAGAGGCTTTACTAGGAACCACTGTTTGTTTATTAAACACACATGTATCAACGTTTCCGGTTAATACAATTCTAGCATGAGAAATAAACATTTATCATAAACAAGGAATAAGATAATAACCACTTTATTATTGCCTCTCGGGCATATTCCCTTCAGTCTCCCACTTGCAGTAGAGTCAATAATCTAGTCTGTAAGCACTAACCACATATGGCGTTCCAGTGTTATTACCATGCTTCGCATGTGGTAAACATCATAAAAAAGATCTGAACTGTTCAGGTCCTATTGTATTTGCATGTACTTTGCGTCTACACGCATCACTCATTCTCTAATGAGATGGCTTTGTATATATATGGTCAATCGGTGAAACTTTAATTCCTCGGCTTAAACCATTGTCACTAACATTGTGAAAATGTAGCTTCATAGTGTTAGCTTCTTGGAAATTCACCAAGTTCCGGTGATACCTTAATTCCTCAGCTTAAACTGATGTTACTAACATTGTGAAAATGTAGCTTCATAGTGTCAGCATTCTTGGAATTTCACGAAATTCAATAAAGAACTCCTTGACACAAAATACGCTTATTATCAGTTGTCAACACAACGATATACTTTTAGCCTTTGTTGTAGTATCTGTCACAATATTTTAATTTTGAAACTCTTTCAAATCCAGCATGGAACTTTCTTCCATCCTATTGTGCTACCCTTCATCACATCTTTGATTTGAGATAAAATTATTTGAACAGATGACAAGACTATTAGTGTAACATGTTACAACAAATAGTTTGTCATTACTATATAGGAAAACATATCCTTAGCATTTCTAAAATGACACAAGGATCTCTCCCACTGTTGTCTAATTATCGTATGAATTATCCTGCTATAACATTTTATAGCATATAACTCATCTGGTTGTGTACATAGCATGGAAACATGACTTAGAAATCTCAGTTTCAATGATGCTCATCAAGTGTCAAAACACTTTAACCTTGCTCAATTATTTTCCATGTGACAAGAACTCCTATTGTCATTTCGATATTGACTTACTTTAATATTTCATCTATGTAATTTTGCTTCAATCATATCAGGCGATCTAATCCATCTCTCATAGATATCGATGCCCAATATCTTCTAAGCCTGTCATCAATATGAATTTCTTAACCGTGTTAATTTAAAATTACATATTTTCCAATCAACCATATGTCAGCTACATAAAGTACTGGAAATATGTCATAGCGCTCCCACTTAATTTCTTATAACTCTACAAGCATCTTTATCGTTCATGATGGAATCAAAATCTTTTGATAACTTCATTAAGGTAAAGATTTCAACTTCGTTATGCTCACTTCAACCATTGAAGTGTGCATACCTTTCTAGCAACCTTTTGAATTTTACAAAACTCTCAGACTGTGTCAAGTACACATCCTTGATCAAACTTCCTCGAGAGGAGAGTTAGTTTTGTTATTCAACATCCATATCATAATATGTAACTTTGCTAGAACTATCCGCAAAGACTAAGCATCACTACGGAAGATCAAAATCTTGTAGTAGTCAACTCTTTGAACTTCGTCGAAAACAACTTTTCGATAAGTACAACTTTCAAAGGATGTAAAAATCCATGTCTTTGTCGCTATATAGACCCTTTTGCTATCGTTAGGCATAAAGCCTATCGAAAGGACTACCAAGTCATATACTTGATATACATATAAGGATACTATGGCGGATATAATGACTCATAGTCAATTTTGCGAAGTCAGGACCCATCATTTGCTTCCTATATAAGGTCTAGGTCCTTTTGTTGTCAAAACAACACTTCACTCTTAAACCACAAGTTGGTCTAAGTACAAAGTTTAAGGACTTTTGAGGTTCAGTTCGCAAACTCATTCGAAGTATCTACAATCATATGTAGTATCTTCTACTTAGTCAAAATAGGAAACCCTGGAACAACTTCCAGTGCTGCGCTACTCTTGACATGGTAATGAAGTTTCTCTAATCTCGTTGAGTTTGTACTTTCCTCACACTCACTTATTTTGCAAGAACTACTTTCTCGAGAAATCAACCCTTTCTAGCAAACAACATTTGTCTTTGGTCGGTGATAGGAGAAATACCCAATAGATTCGTTGGGATAACCTTATAAACATATATGTATCCCATTTTGGTTGTAAACATTTTACACATGCTATGCATACCAAAACTTAAGAAAATGACAATTTAGGTCACTACCCAAACCATATCTTATATGTTGTCAATTTCAACGGATCATGATGGTGCTCTTTTCAGTGGAAAAATGGTTGTCACTAATGTATAAACTACAAAATTATAATGGCATTTTTATTAATCTTACCATGTCAAACAAGGTTTGATTTTGTCTCTCGAACACTCCAAACTAATGTGGGGTAATTCGAGTAATATAAGTTGTAGAACAATTCTGCAACTTCTCAGATGTTTTGCTAAACTTGTAACTCAAACTTTATCCTTTATGATCCAATCATAAATACTTGAATATCTTGTTACAATGATTTTTACTTCATATTGACAACCATTTGAACCAATTCAAAATGTCAAACTATGTTTTCTTTAAATAGATATACTCACATATCTACTCAAAGCATCGACAGAATTTTATGAAGGAAAAATTAATCCACCATACATGACTACATATAATGGACTATATACATAAATATGTATAATCTCCACTAAATTAGTCGTCCATTCTACTTTGGCCTAAGAACGGAATTCTAGTCATCTTTTGGAAGAGATCTCACAAGCCTCAATTTATTCAAAATAAAATGACTCCGGAAGTCCATCAATATGGAGTTCCTTCATGTTTTCCTTTCCGATATGAACTAAAATGGTGGTGTCAAAATTTAAGTGAAACTCTTTTACGTCTTGCAATGTTTAGCATTTAGTCTTATAGATGTTTACTTTACCAACATGATTTATATTAACATATCCATCAATTATGGAATATAGTCATAGTTTGAACAATATCATTTGTTCTCACAAAATACCAGAACAAAATAACAGCTTATTAAGTTCTTAAAATAAATCTTGAATGTTTGGTTCGATACGACAATGAACACAATAACACTTTATTTATGTTCTTGTCACAATCGATTCCACATCTATTACTAGTTCCTTTTAGGCCCTTGTATTTCTTGCATTGCGTTGCTTTGTATGACAACTCATACCAACCAATGTGGTATCAAAATACCCAAAAATACTTTGTTAACTAGTAATACATCTATAACTTGTATATCAAGCATATACTCCTGAGCTGGACTTTTCCAGTTATCTTCTTTTTCTGCCATATATTTTTTGTAATTCTATTTGGAATATTCCATTTCCTTTATAGAAGAATCATTCAACATCAAACAATGCTAGTCGTACTAGCACATTTTCCTTGGCGTGTTAGTCATATACTATCACCCATTGAGTCATACTTTGAGTTTGATTGTTCTACTAATATCACCATATAAATAGTATTCTTCTAGATTCCACTCTTAGCAATCTCCAAGTAAGGTAAACGACTTTACCCATACTTTTAATCCATCCCATCATAACAATTTTATGATTAAGCTACTATAGCTCGAAGGAAGGAATTTAGAGGATAATTTTTAGCTCCCAACTTCTTGGAATATTCAAACGCCTAGCGTCTTCAATCATTGCATATATTCAAATAATATAAGCATACATTGTCACGCTAAATTATACTCAGTCATGTTGCCACAAATAAGTTTCTATATATCAGTATATCTTTCACTTGATTGTTTCTGAAAACAACTCTTTTCAGTTCCTAAATCACCTTGATCAACAAAACATTCTTTTGAAGATAAAGTAATATGGAAGCAACCATGACTCTGGATTCTAAGTAGGAATTGGTTGCTCTCTAGATCAATCAATCATTAATCATATGGAGCTAGGTAGGAAATACCGAAAATCTACAATTGGACTCATTTTTAAATTTCACTAATACGGTACCAATCTTAAATGGTTTTACCAGATCATAACAGTTATATCTCAATTAACAATCTAAGTGTAAGGTAGTTTTGTGGATGCCAATGAATACTACAATTTGTGCAAATTCACTTTGATTGGTTGTTCATGATAAATAAGTTCGAGTTAATTCAAAATTAAACCATGAACTCCCACTCAAAAACAACATCCCTCTTAGTCGTCTTTAGTGATTACACGAACCAAATTCACTACTCCAAAACCGATCATCACGTGAGATGATGTAGCTTTAAAGGAGAACATCGACATGTTCATCATATCATCCATATGACTCATGCTTTACCTTTCGATTACGTGTTCCGAGGCCATGTCTGTACATGCTAGGCTCGCCAAGTAGAAATGTAGTATTTCGTGTGTTTCAAGGCCATGTCTGTACATGCTAGGCTTGAAAACACCCGTTGTATGCGAACGTTGAGTCTGTCACACCCGATCATCACGTGGTGTCTCGAAACGACGAACTTTCTTAACGGTGCATACTTAAGGAAGAACACATTATTATCTTGATATTAAGTGAGAGGGATCATCTTATAATGCTACCGTCGCTATCTAAGCAAAACAAGATGCATAAAAGGATTAACATCACAGACATCACATGTAAGGATAACGTGATATGATATGGTCTTCCTTGCACTTGATCTCCATCATGTGCATCATGGTATGATCTCCATCATTCCACCGGCGTGGTACCAAGTACCATGGCACCC
The DNA here is from genome assembly GCA_028641055.1 of Alopecurus myosuroides. Taxonomy (NCBI): domain Eukaryota; kingdom Viridiplantae; phylum Streptophyta; class Magnoliopsida; order Poales; family Poaceae; genus Alopecurus; species Alopecurus myosuroides. The sequence continues at coordinate 383,611,388 of CM054057.1, read as the reverse complement.
TAATCTTGATTGTTCATCAATAATAAGACAACCATATGGATACCTTCCGGTATATCAAAAATTTACAAAAGAGATCATCTCATGATCAAATTTGTAACATTGACCATATCACATCACATGCCCAGCAAAATCTAGTTAGACGCTTCTAATTTATTTTTGCATATTTTACGTGGCTTAGGGCTTTCGAAGATAGAATCGTTCATACCTACGAACATCGACCACAACATTGATAAACACATTTTTAGCAACCCTTTGTAGATTAGATCTTAACTATAGTAGGAGAAACGGACACCCACAAGCCACTTATGCAATACAAGTTGCATGTCAGTTGTGCAAAAAGTCTCATGTACGTGGACATGTAAGGTTAGTCCGGGCCGCTTCATCCCACTATGCCACTAAGATCATAAAATAATCAAGGAGGTAATAACATGATCATCAACGCCCACATACACCTATGTGTTCTACCCGTACAAAACATCTACGCATAGATCCGACTCTGATACCACTGAAGGGGTCGTTGCGTAGAAAACAAAAAATTTCCTACGCAAGAGACACCCGAAAGGCCAAGATATAATCTAGGAGACGAAGAGAAATAGGCAACAAGAGGGTTAAGGAGAACACATACCCTCGAAGACACAAAGCGTTACGAGATCAAATCTCGTTGTTGGCATAGTCGTACTCACACCGATCCCGATAGCGAGAAGATGTGCACCGCATCCGGCGGTGCCACCATGATCGGTCACACGTACGGTTGATGACGACCTCCGTTCCCTCGATCCAGCGGGGCGTGGAAGTAGAGGATTCCTCGGAACTCCAGCAGCACGACGGCGTGGTGGTGAAGAAGAATCCCACGGTCAGGGCTTCGCCAAGCCGGAGACCATGGAATGGAGCAGCGGGTGGAGGGAAAAATAAGTGGGCAAGTGTGTGGATGAAGAGGAGCCCTCTCCCTCCTTTTATAGGGGAGGGGGAGGCAGCCCAATATGGGGATGCGGCCAGCCATGGGGTGCCCCCACCTCTTCCCTCTTCATGTGAGTGGAAGCCCCACTCACACCGACTCATACTCCCTTAATTTTCCACTTAGAAAATCCAGAGGTTTTCTTTTAATAAATAAATAGAACATTTTTATTTCTTTATTTATATTTCTTAATTCCATTAACAAACATTTGCATATAGCACCTCGAATCATTTGTTAATTCTATTAACAACCATTCGATGAAAAACCCCTTGAACTATTTCAGTTTTCCCCGAAACAATTTCGGTGCTGCCCAAAATATTCTTCGATATTCCGTATCCTCTCAAACGCGTCATCGAACCTTAAGTGTGTCACCCTACGGTTCGCGAATAATATAGACATGATAGAGACTCCTCTCCAATCAATAATCAACAGCGGGATCTAGAAATCCGTGATGACTCCTATATATTCAACGATGACTCTCGTGATCGTGTGAACCATCAACGTCGTGAACTATTCCCTTTGTCTTGCAATATTTTACTTGTCCGAGATTCGATCATTGGTATCAACCATACCTTGTTCAATCTCGTTACCGTTAAGTACTCTTTTCTTGTTCCCGTGATATAACATCCTTGTGATCATATCACGTGCTTGCAAGTGGTTTTGATGTGATATCACCGAGAGGGCCCAGAGTATATCTCTCCATCATTTTGGATGTACAAATCCCACTCTTGATCCATGATCCTCAACTAATACTTTCTGAATACCTAACGGCACCTTTATAGTCACCCTGTTACGGTGTGACGTTTGATGACATCACAGCACCCTTCCGGTATCAGTGATTGACATGATCTCATGGTCTAAGGAATAAGTTACTTCGTGCGCAAGATATAACAATATAAACTAAATGACTTGATCGTATTGTTATCTTGATATTGGGTATGTGTTCATCACATCATTCTTCTAATGACATGACCTCGTTATTAACAACATCCAATGTTCATGATCAGGAAACCTTGACCATCTATTAACCAACGAGCTAGTTAAAAGAGAGGCTTTACTAGGAACCATTGTTTGTTTATTAAACACACATGTATCAACGTTTCCGGTTAATACAATTTTATCATGAGAAGTAAACATTTATCATAAACAAGGAATAAGATAATAACCACTTTATTATTGCCTCTTGGGCATATTCCCTTCACGTATACCATGCAATTCTCGGACGTCCAGCTTTCGCCAAATTTATGGCAAGATCATGTTATATCTATAACAAGCTGAAGATGCCAGGGCCAAAAGGAGGAGTACTCACCATATCAGGAGACTTCAAATTGGCAAATGAGCTGGAAAAAGAGATGCCCTTTGTGCAAAAAATGTGATAGCAAAGGAGGAATTGAAAGAGCTGGCAAAGGAAGTATCGCCGACAGAAATGCCGGCAGGAAAGGAAAGCTGGAAGTACGCCGATAGTTTCAAAGCTTCCGAGAATACAAGGCAGGTTATCCTAGACCCCAAAGATCCGACAAAATTTGTCGTAGTGGGGACAGGGATGACCGACAAATAGGAAAGCGCGCTCATCGAGTTCCTCCGTGCAAACTGGGATATTTTTGCCTGGTGTCCTGCGGATATGCCGGGTGTACCCAGGGAACTTGTTGAGAATCAACTCAAGGTGATCCCAGGATCCAAACCCATCAAGCAAGGTCTCCGCCGATTTAACGGAAGAAGAAGGAAGGCTATTGGCAAGGAAATTATACAGCTATTAGCAGTTGAATTTATTCGGGAAGTTATACATACTGAATGGTCTGCAAACCCAGTATTAGTCCCAAAGAAATATAGTACCGTTCTTAGGATGTGTATAGATTACACCGGCCTGAACAAATTGTGTCCAAAAGATAGATTTGCGTTACCGCGAATCCATCAAATAATAGATGCCACTGCTGGCTCTGAGCTTTTATGCTTTTTGGATGCTTATTCCGGGGACAATCAAATACGTATGAAGGAAGAAGACCAAATCAAAACCTCCTTCATAACCCCATATGGAACATACTATTACATAACCATGCCTTTTGGCCTGAAGAACGTAGGTGCAACCTACCAGCATTGCATGCAACGATGTTTGCATAGTCAGATTGGCAAAAATGTACAAGTTTACGTGGACGACATTGCCGTCGTTTCCAAGGAAAAGGATACACTCCTTGAAGATTTGCGAGAAACCTTCGAAAATTTGCGCACTTAAAAAATGAAGTTGAATCCATTAAAGTGCGTATTCGGGGATCCCTCAGGAAAACTTCTGGGTTTCATCGTTTCTCACAAAGGAATAGACTTAAACCCGGAAAAGATCAAGGCAATCTTAAACATCACAAAGCCTACGTGCTTAAAAGATGTACAAAGATTGACAGGTTCTGCAGCTGCCGTCAGCAGGTTTATAAGCCGGCTAGGAGACAAAGCTCTGCCATTATACAAATTGTTGAAGAAATCCGACAAATTTGAGTGGACAGAAGAGGCGGACAAACCATTAAACCAGTTAAAGGAAACCTTGATGAAAGCTCCGATTTCGGCGTCACCAAAAGATGAAGAACCCATGTTACTGTATCCCACAGCAGCAAACAGGGTTATTAGTGTTGTGATAGTTGTGGAAAGAAGGAAACAAGAGCAAAGGATACCAGATCAACGTACGATATATTATATAAGCAAAGTTTTTTCCGAGTCCAAACAAAGGTACCCACATTATCAAAAGCTGGCATATGGCATATGTTTCGCATCTCGAAAGCTCCGCCATTATTTCGAAGGACATTCCATAACAATGGTATGTAAAGCACCACTAGGGGATATAATTAACAATGCAGACGCAACAGGCCGAATAGCCAAATGGGGCATCGAGCTAGATGCGTTCGACATTAAGTACCAACCCCGGACGGCAATTAAATCCCAGGTGTTGGCATATTTCATCATTGATTGGACATAAGCAATGGAAAACACACCAATGCTGGAGTCGGAATACTAGGTTATGCACTTTGATGGATCTAAGATGAAGGAAGGCGCCGGAGCTAGTGTAGTGCTAAAATCCCCAAAGGGAGATATTATGGAGTATGTATTGCAAATACACTTCAACGCCAGCAATAACGTGACAGAATACGAAGCTTTGCTTCATGGCTTGCAAATTGCAAAAGAAAAATAGGCGTCAAACGCATATTATGCTATGGCGACTCAGATTTGGTACAGCATCAGCTCAACCAAACATGGGATGCCAAAAGCCCCATCATGGCCGAATATCGGAGAACGGTGGATGAGTTTGCTATTTGCTTCCTAGGATTTGAACTACTTCACGTCAAAAGGGAGGAAAATTTGAACGCGAATGCATTAGCCCGCATGGGCTCGGAAAGAGTGAAAATCCTACCACCAGGTGTGTTTGTCCAACATTTGCATAAACCATCGATAAAATGTGTGGATGTGGATTATCCTCTCGTATCCGAGTCAATTGAAGTCCTGCTCGTTAACCCGGATTGGACAATTCCATATTTAAACTTCTTAGTAGATCAGAAGTACCCGGATGGAGCAGATGAGATCTTACAAAGACAAATAAAACGTCGATGCAAAGGATACACGGTAATCAATGGTTGCATGTATAAACGCAGCACCAACGGTATTTTTCAGCGATGTATTTTGCCATAAGAAGGCTGAGAAATACTGCAAGAAATCCACGCAGGGGATTGCGGACATCATGCTCAATCAAAAAGCATAGTTAAGAAAGCATTCCGTGCAGGGTTTTTCTGGCTAACAGCCAAGATAGATGCCGAACACATAGTAAACACATGTGCCGGATGTCAGTATTACGCTAAGCAGACGAATATGCCCGCCCAAGCACTAAAAACTATCCCTATCACATTGCCATTTGCGGTCTGGGGGCTAGATATGATGGGACCATTCAAAACTGCAAGAGGTGGACTCACACATCTACTCGTTGCAGTAGATAAGTATACCAAGTGGGTGGAGGAAAAACCCATCAAAAAACTTGATGGTGTGACCGCCAGGAATTTTATCATTGATGTAGTCATGAGATATGGCGTTCCACACAGTATAATTACCGACAACGGGATTTCTATTGGAGAGTTGGCAAAATATTGCCGACAAACGGGAATACGCCTAGACCTTGCGTCTGTGGCTCCCCCACAATCCAATGGGGAGGTTGAAAGAATGAATAGCTCAATCTTGCAAGGAATACACCCAAGACTCAAATCTCCTCTTCATAGAGCAGCTGGAGCATGGGTAGAAGAGTTACCTCCCGTGCTTTGGAGTATTCAAACGACGCCAAATAGATCAACAGGGCAAACCATGTTTTTCTTAGTTTATGGTGCAGAAGCAATGCTTCCAACGGACATGCTCCATGATAGCCCAAGAGTGCAGGCTTACGATGACTCGGATGCCGAATGTGCTCGACAGGATGTCGTCGATCTTTTAGAAGAAGATCGAGACCTTGTACTTCAAAGATCCGCCTTTTATCAGCAAGGATTGAGACGCTATCATAGTTGAAAAATCAGGCATCAATCTTTCAAAGAATGTGACCTAGTGCTAAGATTGGTGCAAGAAAGGAAGCACAAGTTAGCCCAGTCTAGGAGGGACCATTCGTCATTAGCAAGGCTATGAAAAATGGATCTTATTATCTTGTAGATATTCGAGACACGGAAGATGATCCCAAACTTTCGAATCGCAAAATAAAGAGAAAGATAGATGTTGAGCTAGGAGAGACAAAAAGGCCCTGGAGCATCCAGCAGTTATGTCCCTTCTACACTTAGCTCAATCTCTATGTAAACATCTTTGAGACCATGAAATAAAGTTGTCAGAAATCATGCATTATTGTTTTATCTGTTTTAGTACGAAGCATAAGTCCGTCTTATCTATTAATGATCTTTCAAAATACTCAATGTTAACCTGAATTGTGCTTGCGTGCTCAGAGTTAAAAAACTGAATGATTTTCAGCCTAATGAGGTCCAAGGAAACTCAGATTGTGCCTGAGTTTCACACAAAATTCCTTACTTTTTCTCTAAGTATTATCTGATTGTTTTTATGTTGGGTCACTGGAGCTAGTAAGTAAAAAATGCCTTTAGTATGATCCATGTTTCCGAGTTTTGACTGATTGGTTATACCCAGTTACTCGGCATGAAGATTAAGTACTATCGAGCCACTTCAAACACTAAGTACAGTTAGGACATATAGACCAGATAACTTAGAAAATAAGGGAATAAAAACCCGGAAAACTTGCAAAAAATTAATAATATAACTGCAAAAGAGGAGTACTTGTTTATACAAAAGAATAGAAAGCATTACAATAAGTTTACATTGTAAGAACAGTAATGCTTCTATTTCCCTATTTCTACCCAGGACAAGGCAGCTTCTTCAGGCATTCGACTCTTCGTCTTCGCTGCTGGATTCCTCGGGAGTTTCTGGAATAGCTTCCTCCGGGTAGAAGGTGGAGATGTTCACCATGTTGGCGATCTTGGTGGCGTAACCTTTGATTTCATCAAAGATGCTGGCCCTCTGCGCCTCCGGGTATCCTTGAGGGATGTTGGACGCCACACGCCAAGATTTGGCAGTTCGGTAGTGCATGCGCATGAGCCCAAGAGCCATGCGTGCACCACCACGAGCCGCAGAACGGAGAAGGGACTCCCTGGATTCCGCTACCTCCACCATAGCTTCCAAAAGTTTTTCAACTTCCGAGAATTCCCCAGACCTGGCGGGAAGGCACTTGTTGACAAGCAACATTCCCGCAGCCTTGATCGCGGTGAACACCTTCCCGAAAGCCCGAATTTTTTCAGTCCGGGTAAGGGGGCTATCTGCTGTTTCAGAAAAACACATAAGTGTTAGAAAAAACGGAAGGAGATGAAACATGGAAAATCCGGTAAAAGGCAAAAAAAAACTTACCGAGAATCTTGTCCATCTCGGCGCCCTCTTCCAGGCGCTGGTTCAAGGCCTTCTCTAGATCCCGGATGGTGGCCTTGTCCTTTTCGGCCTGGTTGGAGGCCTTAGATTCGGCAATGCCAATGGCTAGTTGGCTGGCCTCCAGGTCCTGCTGCAGCTGCACATTGATCTTGTGAAGATCCAGGTTTTCACGGCGGAGGTTTTCGGCGTTGCCGGCATCTTCAGCAATTTGCTTGGCTTTCGCCAAAGAAGCTGAAAAGCAAGTAAAAGAAGAGTTAGAAACTCGGAAAACTTCTTAGCAAAATCACAACCGAAAGCAAAGAAATATTTTACCTGCTGAATCCTTCAGTTGTTGCTGAGTGGATGCCAGTTCTGCCTCCTTATCTTCAAGATTCGAAAGAAGGGTTTTCACCTCCTTGTTCTTGATGGTAAGTTTGTTGAAAACCTCCATGTTTATGTTTTCAGCAGTTTGCTGAAACATGGAAAAGAAACAAAAAATGCTTAAGTTAACAACAAGCATAACAATGGAAAAAGCATTAAGACAAAAGTATACATTTGACTTATTGCTTGGGGTCTAGAGATATTACCTGGCTCATCGGCTGCAAACCCGACAGGTTTTCGTTGAACTCTTTTGCATACTCTGCAAAAAGAGCCCTGACGTGATTAAGGCCATCCTGGATGACCTTTGATGAGGACATCCCTGACACATTTATTATCCCTCCTATTGATGATGATGTTGCTGTTCAAGAGAAGCATGATGAAGTTAGAATTGGTCCAATGACAAGATCAAGAACTAAACTATTAGAACAGCAGGTGAACTCACTCCTTTTAAATTATGATGTTTGTTCTTATGAGAATTTTATACTACCTAAATCTCTACACTTATGTATGATTCAGGTTATTGATAACACAAACATTATGGGAGGCAAGGAGCATGGAATCATGGAGCAAAACATTGGAGCACTCATGGAGGAAGATGATCATGCAAGCCCAAGGGAGGAGGAGGAGGAAGAATGAAGATTTTGGTCTGTTTGGGTTCTCTCCAAACATAAGAGACTGTCTATGGTTGGGAGAGAAGCCCCCTGCGCATGAGAATAATTCCCTCCCAACATAAGAGGCTGTCTATGGTTGGGAGAGAGTTCCCCCACGAGTCCAATAAGGCCCTGCGTGGCTAGGCTTGGCCGCACCCCCTTGTGGGTCGGTTTGTACCCCTTAGTCTGAGTCCAAACTATTCTGGTTCGAGTCCTAGTGGGTCTAGGTTTGTGCTTGCGCATCCACAGGTGTGGCCGCACCCCCTAGCCCTCTTATATACCTCTTCACCTGCGTGTGAAAGGTCAGACTACCTTTATTCATAAACCCTAGACTCCATTGTTGATTGCTTGAAGCATTCATCAGGAATTGATATTGCAAGTTTTGCGTGTTATCTGCTATTCCACTGGGAATTAGTTGATACAGGACCACTAGTAGTCAGTGGCTGCTCGTGCAAGTGTGTGGATTTACGAATATCCGAGGGATTGGTTGCTGCTGCAATTGGCATCAGGAATTAGCCGGAGAGTTCGTGGAGAGACACAATTTATCAGATCCTTGTTATCGTGTGAGTTCATCGAGAAGATCGGGCAACCCCTTATCATCTTGGTATCAGATTTACAGGTTAACTCGGTGAGCTATCGTGATCTTGTAGATTGGTTTGTTTTCATTACCTATCCACCGAAAATCAGCCACAAAAAACAGGAGTAGTTCTTCCCTAGCCATAGATCATCACCAATTCCATACCCTAGTTGCTGTTTTTGTGTTGATCTTTGTGTTTCCTTTTGTTCTTTTGAGTCTTTGTTTTCGGTCTAGGTCTAGGGTTCTAGGTGTTCTTGTTATCATCCGTGGTGTCCACGAAAATCCCCTCCAAAACCCCCATCCGATCCGTGGTGTTCATCAAATCCCACTCGGATTCGTGTCCTGCCGCGGCACGGAAACAGCAAGAATCGCTGCCGCCACCAGCCCCTAATCGCACTCGGAATCGGGCCCTTGCGCCCTTACAAATCCCCCCCCCGAGCGCCGTCTCACGCTTACCACGCGAGATCCCCGCGCGCTGCCGCGGTACGGGATCGGCGCGTTTTGCTGCCGTGGGCGCAAACCCTGCCGCGCGCCCCCTGCCTTCGCGCGAAACCACAGCCAGCCTCTGCCCTTTGGCGCGCGCCTGGACTGCTGCCGCGGCACAGTTTCGCAGCGTTTTGCTGCCGCGGCAGGCTGCCGTGGGCACCAAACGGCCCTGTTTTCTGCCGTGAGTCCTACTCCCTCTCGTTTTCTTTTCAGTTTTAGTTTCTTTTCCAATTTCTTTAGGGATTTTTTTTCTTATCATTGTGAACCTTAGCTACAGCCATTCCAAAGCAACAGATAGGTACCTTTCCTACAAAGAATAGCTACCTTTTTGCTCCCTCCAGGCTGCTCAATTCATATCATTTGTGTCACATTGATAATTGTGTGCTTATTTTTGCTTCTAGTTATTTTTGGCCAGTTATAAAAGTATCAAAAAAAAAAAAATAGAAAAACAGAAAAGAGAAAAAGAGAAAAACAGAATTGTGAAAAGAGAAAAAGGCCTAGTGATCTATTGCTATATTGTTCTTGGAGCTGTTTCACACTACTATATTGACACTTTTCCATTGAGCAATCTTGTGCCTGTGATAAATTGGAGCATAGCTATTGTCTTTCCAGAGCATTGCAATATTTCCATCCATATAATTGCATTGCCACAACTGTCTCCACTTTGGTGTGTGTTTCCTAGGTGCTATTTTTCAGTCATCACAAACAGCAAATAGGACTTGTTATTGGTGTTGTTAGGTATCCATACCAAGCCCCACTATATATCCTGCTTTGCCTTGTGTTAGCTAAAATCCCTGGGTATTCTTTTATTCACACCAAGCCATAGTACTGCTGTTTGCTTGTGGTAAGTATTGCTATTCACTTTGGAACAGTAAGTTAACCTCATTGCTTTGCTGTTTTGAGTGAGTTGTGAGAGAACACCACATCATATATTTTTGTTTTCACTAACACATTAATCCATGGACAATTCCTCTTTGGCTAGTAATGTGCAGGTGGACAAGAATGCTGGGAAACCTACTGAGGCTGCTGCTAAGAAGACTCTGGATGATCCTCTTACTTGGGGAGATCTCTCCAAATTTAGAGATATGATCAGCTCAAGAATTGATACAAAACTTGATGAATATGATGAAGTGGTAGCCACCAGAATGGATAAAAAGCTTGATGCCTATGATGAGAATTTGAGGAGGGATTTACAGCAAATGGATATTAAAATTGAGAAAGCTGCTTCTCAAGAATCTGTTGATATTATGCAAGAATCTCTCACCAATTTGACTAGGCAAATCACACAATTGACTACTCAATTAGAGCACAGAGATCATGATGATTGGGAACCAGGCCGAGTACATGCTTATCAGGGCCGTGGTGATTTTCATGCTAGAAGAATACAAGCTCCAAATAATAATAGAGAAGATGATGGTTTGGGCAAGCCCAAATTTTCTATTCCTCCTTTCTCTTTTGATCATGATGATGTTGAGGAATATTTGATGTGGGAGCTGAAAATTGAGAAGCTCTGGAGATTGCATGAGTACACTGAGGATAGGAAGATTAAATTGGCTTCTTCTAGTTTTGATGGTTATGCTCTATTGTGGTGGGATAATATTACCAAACTGAGGGCAGAAAATGGTGATCCTGAAGTGATTACTTGGGCTACTATGAAGCAACTCATGAGGAGCAGATTTGTGCCCAAGAATTATGTGAGAACATTATATGATAAATTGCAGCAATTGAAGCAAGGTACATTATCTGTTGATGCTTATTACAGAGAGATGGAGTTGATTCTTCAACGGGCTAAAGTGAGAGAAGAACCAGAACATACTATGCAACGTTTTCTCTCAGGTTTGCAATTTAAAATCAGAAGCATTGTGAGGCACCTCCAATATAATGATATGAATGAATTGCTTGACCATGCTAAGGAGGCAGAAGCACAGTTAGCTGAAGAGGCAAAATTGAGTGCTAGAAGGCTGTTTTCACCTAGAAATAGTAATTTTTCTTCTCCATCATCACAGCCAGCACCTAGCCGTGGGGTTTCTACACCCAAGGCCGAGAGCACACCCTCCACCTCTAGGAGGCAAGTGCAACCAGCAGCAAGTGCTAGTGGATCCACTTCTTCCACAGCTAGAAACAGAGATATGTCTTGTCATACTTGTGGTGGAAAAGGCCACTTTAAGAGGGAATGCCCAAATAAAAAGATCATGGTTATTAATGCAGAAAATGAGTATGAAACTGGAGATGATGCTGATCCTGATGAGGAGGATGATTGTGATGAGCAAGGAGGTCCATTGGATGCTTATGCTACACATTACCCAACTATTGTTTGCTCCCAAAAAGCTGCTGCTTTGAGTGTTATTCCTTCTCCAGAAAATCAGAGGTGCAATCTTTTCCAAACCAAGGCAATTGTAGGTCCTAAAATGGCTTGTAAAGTTATTATTGATGGAGGGAGTTGCAGAAATCTTGCTAGTAAAGACCTATGTGCAAAGCTGAAATTGAAATATATTCCACACCCTCATCCTTATTATATACAGTGGCTGAGTGATAAAGGAGAGATGAAGGTGAGCTACATGGTGAGAGTTGAGTTTCAGATTGGGCCCTATACTGACACAATTGAATGTGATGTTGTGCCTATGTCTGTTTGTCACATGTTGCTTGGAAGACCATGGCAGTTTGACAGGAATGTTACACATAATGGGAGAGCAAATACCTACCAGTTGAATTGGCATGGGAAGGATATTATTTTGAGACCTATGACACCACAGCAAATTGTAAATGAGTCTCGTCAAAAAACTGAAGTGAATTTAGAAACTGAGAGTGAGAGAGAAAAACAAGAGAGTCCTCCTTCTATGAGTGAAAAAAATAAGATGAGTGGTAAAAATAAAAGTGAGGGAGTGAACCTATTATGTATGCTAGCCACCAAAGAGGATCTGAGAGAGTTTGGAGAGGACCCTACTATGCTTCCTATAGTGCTCATGCACAAGGGAGAAATTTTGGTTTCTTCTGACATGACCCCTATTCCTCTTGGTGTTTCTCATGTGTTGCAGGATTTTGATGATGTTTTTCCAGAAGAGGTACCAGCAGGGCTGCCACCATTGCGTGGGATTGAGCATCAGATTGATTTAATCCCTGGAGCAACATTGCCAAACCGAGCACCTTACAGGACTAATCCCCAAGAAACCAAGGAAATTCAGAAACAAGTGCAGGAGCTACTCGACAAAGGTTATATTCGTATTAGCTTATCTCCATGTGCTGTTCCTGTTATTTTAGTGCCTAAGAAAGATGGTACTTGGCGCATGTGTGTTGATTGTAGAGCCATTAACAACATCACTATTCGTTATCGTCATCCTATACCTCGTTTGGAGGACATGTTAGATGAATTAAGTGGTGCTGCTGTGTTCTCTAAAATTGATTTGCGTAGTGGTTACCATCAAATTAGAATGAAAGAAGGGGATGAATGGAAAACTGCTTTCAAAACAAAATTTGGTTTATATGAATGGTTAGTGATGCCTTTTGGTTTAACTAATGCACCTAGTACTTTCATGAGACTTATGAACCATGTTTTGAGAGAGTTCATTGGAAAATTTGTGGTAGTTTATTTTGATGATATTCTCATATATAGCCACAATGAAACTGAGCATGTTGATCACATTAGACAAGTCTTGCATGTTTTAAGAGCAAATCAATTATATGGTAATCTTGCTAAATGTTCTTTTTGCAAAGACAAGGTCATTTTTCTGGGATATGTTGTATCTAAACATGGTATTGAAGTTGATGAATCTAAAATTGAAGCTATTAAAAATTGGCCTATTCCAACTAATGTTAGTCAAGTGAGAAGTTTTAATGGATTGGCTGGTTTCTATAGAAGATTTGTCAAGGATTTTAGTACTCTTGCTGCACCTTTGAATGATTTAACTAAGAAGGGTGTTGATTTTACATGGGGGGTTGAACAAGATATTGCTTTTGATGAGATTAAGAACAAATTGATTTCGGCCCCATTGTTAATATTGCCTAATTTCAACAAACAATTCGAAATTGAGTGTGATGCAAGTGGTATTGGTATTGGTGGTGTGCTTATGCAAGAAAATAAACCTGTTGCTTATTTTTCTGAGAAATTGCATGGTGCCCAATTGAACTATTCTGTTTATGATAAAGAATTGTATGCACTTGTTAGAGTTCTTGAGGTTTGGAAACATTATTTGTGGCCAAAAGAATTTATCATACATTCTGATCATGAAGCTTTGAGATTTTTAAAGAGCCAATCTAGCCTTAATAAAAGACATGCTAAATGGGTTGAATTCATTGAGTCCTTTCCATACATAATTAAATATAAGAAAGGCAAAGATAATGTTGTTGCTGATGCTCTCTCTAGGAAAAGTATGCTATTAACTCAATTGGATGTGAAAGTTCCTGGTTTGGAGAGTGTTAAAGATTTGTATGCTCAAGATAATGATTTTAAACATGCATATGCAAATTGTACTAATGTGAAAGCATGGGATAAATTTCATTTGCATGATGGATATTTGTTTAGAGCTAACAAATTATGTGTGCCCGAGTCGTCCTTGCGTTTGTTATTGTTGCAGGAATCACACAGTGGTGGTTTAATGGGACACTTTGGGAGGGAGAAAACATTGATGATGTTGGCTGATCACTTCTATTGGCCACGTATGAGAAGAGATGTTGAGAGGTTTGTGAGACGTTGCATCACTTGCAACAAGGCTAAGTCAAAACTGAAACCTCATGGTTTATATACTCCTCTTCCTGCACCTACTACACCTTGGCAAGACATTAGTATGGATTTTGTGTTAGGTTTGCCTAGGACTAAAAGAGGACATGATTCAATATTTGTGGTAGTTGATAGATTCTCTAAAATGTCACACTTTATTGCATGCCACAAGAGCGACGATGCGTCGCATGTTGCTAATCTGTTTTTCAGGGACATAGTGAGATTACATGGAGTACCCAAGACTATTGTTTCTGATCGTGATGTCAAGTTCATGAGCTATTTCTGGAAGACACTTTGGGGGAAGCTGGGGACAAAGCTGCTGTTTTCCACTACTTGTCACCCCCAAACTGATGGACAAACGGAGGTGGTGAATCGCACATTATCCACATTGCTGCGAGCCATGATTAAAAAGAACCTGCGGGAGTGGGAGGAGTGTTTGCCTCATGTTGAGTTTGCATACAACAGGGCTGTGCATTCTACCACTCAGCTATGCCCGTTTGAGGTGGTATATGGTTTCAAACCCATAACACCACTTGATTTGCTGCCACTTCCTGTGGATGAGAGGATTAATATGGAGGCTTCCAAACGAGCTGATTATGTTAAGAAGATCCATGAGAAGACCAAGGAAGCAATTGAGAAAACAGGAAGACATGTGGCTGAGAGGAGAAACAAGAAGAGGAAGGAGGTACTTTTTCAGCCTGGGGATTTGGTGTGGGTTCATTTTCGCAAGGATAGGTTTCCCCAATTGCGCAAGTCCAAGTTGATGCCCCGTGGTGCTGGTCCTTATAAAGTGCTTCACAAGATTAATGATAATGCATACACAATTGATCTTCCTGGTGATGAGTTTGGTGTGAGTCATTCGTTCAATGTTGCTGATCTTTCACCATACCATGGAGATGACCTTGATGCGTCGAGGTCGACGCCTTTTCAAGGGGGGGAGGATGATGAGGACATCCCTGACACATTTATTATCCCTCCTATTGATGATGATGTTGCTGTTCAAGAGAAGCATGATGAAGTTAGAATTGGTCCAATGACAAGATCAAGAACTAAACTATTAGAACAGCAGGTGAACTCACTCCTTTTAAATTATGATGTTTGTTCTTATGAGAATTTTATACTACCTAAATCTCTACACTTATGTATGATTCAGGTTATTGATAACACAAACATTATGGGAGGCAAGGAGCATGGAATCATGGAGCAAAACATTGGAGCACTCATGGAGGAAGATGATCATGCAAGCCCAAGGGAGGAGGAGGAGGAAGAATGAAGATTTTGGTCTGTTTGGGTTCTCTCCAAACATAAGAGACTGTCTATGGTTGGGAGAGAAGCCCCCTGCGCATGAGAATAATTCCCTCCCAACATAAGAGGCTGTCTATGGTTGGGAGAGAGTTCCCCCACGAGTCCAATAAGGCCCTGCGTGGCTAGGCTTGGCCGCACCCCCTTGTGGGTCGGTTTGTACCCCTTAGTCTGAGTCCAAACTATTCTGGTTCGAGTCCTAGTGGGTCTAGGTTTGTGCTTGCGCATCCACAGGTGTGGCCGCACCCCCTAGCCCTCTTATATACCTCTTCACCTGCGTGTGAAAGGTCAGACTACCTTTATTCATAAACCCTAGACTCCATTGTTGATTGCTTGAAGCATTCATCAGGAATTGATATTGCAAGTTTTGCGTGTTATCTGCTATTCCACTGGGAATTAGTTGATACAGGACCACTAGTAGTCAGTGGCTGCTCGTGCCAGTGTGTGGATTTACGAATATCCAAGGGATTGGTTGCTGCTGCAATTGGCATCAGGAATTAGCCGGAGAGTTCGTGGAGAGACACAATTTATCAGATCCTTGTTATCGTGTGAGTTCATCGAGAAGATCGGGCAACCCCTTATCAACCTTGAAATCCTTGTCGAAAGTCGGAATGGGATCCTCCTCAGCTGTGCAAGAAGGACCACCCATTTCTGGGACCGCCTTTTCCCTCGTGTCCGTTTCGGGCACAATAGGCTGGCTCGTCTGCTGGGTTTCTTCTTCCCTGGCAGCGGCGTTTCCTTCTGCGGCCGTGACTGGGGTATCCGGGGTAGTGGCAAGAGAAGGATGTGGTCCTCTTTTGGCCATAGACTTGAGTTTCTTCCGGCCTTTTGGCTTCAACGTTGTAGGAGCCAAGCTAGAAAGGTAAAATCCGAGATGTTAGAATTCCGAGAAAATAATAAGAAGTCCTACGACAAAAAGCAGAGAAAAAAGTAACCCGGATGATTTACCTAGAAGTAGCGACGTGAACCCCCTCAAGATCGATTATCTCCTGGGTAGCAGAAGATTTCTTGCGCTTCCGTCCGCCTGCAAAGTTGGCACGCATGGCGTCCAACTCGGCATCAGTCGCAAGATCTGCCTCAGGAAGATCGAAAATCTGTCACAAAAGACAAAGTACGGGTTAAAAAAATTATCCGAGAAAGAAGGAACGCAAAGCCAAAATCCAAAATGTAAAAGATGTACCTTTGGAGCCGGGTTTGCCTCAGTGTACATTGGCCGGCTTTCCTCCTATTGGTCGCGTGCAGCGACCAACTGGTTCACGCGTTTCCTCAAATCTTTCGCCGCCAAAGATTTTTTGGTTGTCCACATGGCGTCCTCAGTTCCCGTATATTCGCATAAGATTCGGGGACCGTAGTCAGCCACAGGTTGAATCCGCCTCTCCAACCAGCATAGAACTGTATCCATGCTAGTGAGAGGTGGATCGGAAGTGACGAGTTTGGCGATGCGCCGCTTAATTCTAAGCAAATTCGGCGTCCGAGTTTGGACTGCCTCCATTGCCCAAAAGTTATCCTGGGGAGTGGCAGCGCAGTTGTTGAAAGGTGGAGTCCCCGTTTCCTTTCCAGGAAACGGGATGTCTTGGTGATAGAAAAAGCAACCCGTCTAGAATTTGACGGATTCCGAAGTTTTTTATCTTGGGGAACTGTCGTGGGATAATCACGGCAGACGTTACCAGGGGTAACTTATCTTGGGGTAAATTGACTCTGGTGTTTGGGAGAGGGTTTTTCTCAGGGGAAATCATGGTGATGAAACGATCTGGTAGCCGGCAATCAAGTCGCCGAGTCTCCGATCTAGATCTTATTATCTCAACTCTGGTATTACAAAGGATACTCGAATAGCTAGTGAATCTCGTGTGTCTCGTGTCTAATCTAACCCTAGGGGCCGGCTTATATAATATCCGGACCCCCTGGCTTACTATCCAAGGCATACCCGGAGTCCTACCCGGACACTGCTTACAAACCCTAAGTTTCCTTATCGGAACCCACAATCCGGGTTACGAGGCCTACACTCTTGGGCCTTCTAGAAACTCCTTTTCCCTACGCCGGGTCTTGCGCAGCGCCCTTTGGGCCAATTTACACCTTGGCGTTAGCCTACCGGGTTATCATCCCTCCATCAGTAGTCCCCAGAATAGCTTGGGCTTCACGGGATCCTCCTTGAAGCGCATGCTATTCCCTGCAAAAAAATAACAAACATACAAATTCAAAAAAGCCGGGTTGGGTTGCTTCGATAAACAGCTAGGCCTAACTCCACTGGTGGTCCATATAGCAACCCGGCTTTCTCCGAATCCACCTTCATTTTCCTGGGTCAACACTCCGAGGAAAACGCAGAAGACCCGGCTCGCATTGCTCGTTAATCAGCCCGGATATCACGGAAGTGATTTGCTCTGATCTTTTCCGGATATCGCGCATGGGCACTTTAATGCCTATCCCAAAATATCCGGACGGGTAACCTGCTCCGAAATTTTTGGATCCCGCTCACTTAACCTAGGTATCCCCACCCGCACCTATAAATAGGCGCCCTAGGGGGTAACCTAACCCAACGTTCCATTTCCTCTCCATTCCTTTCGCTTTCGGTGCTCCCTCACTCGAGCTCGCCGCCGTGCCACCACGGAGCCCACGGACGCGCCGCCGGAATCGAGCCGCCGCCAACTGCGCTCGTCCATGATCCGCGCCGCGCCGCCGTCAGCCTCCGCCGCCGCGCCCCCGAGCTGCCCGCCGGGAGATCCTGCAGGCCACCGCGGCTGCGTCGTTTGCCACCGCCGCAGCTTCCTCCAGACCTCGCCGATAAGCTTCCCTCCATGAATCTTACCTTCAAGCCTTTTGCTCGAGCTAGATTGGATCTAGGTCCGCCCTTAGGTTATCTTCTTGACTTGCATCGATTTGAATCTCTCATGCCTTACTTTTTCTCATTCAATCACATAAGCTAAGCTTGGTAGCACTATTCTATCACTCACGGTTATAAGGTTCCCCACAGATTTCTCCGTAAATTTCTTCGCTTAGATGCAAACTGTCAAAAATTATCCGTAGTTGTTCTTCGACACCCGGATAATTCACTATTTCCGGGTCTTTCATTTACTCTCTAGTTGACCGGATAATCAACCCTCTTCCATAATTGCTCATTGATACTTCGATCGCCTGTAATTTCCACAACTGCTCGTTGATATCCGGATAACCTGTAGTCTCCGGGTCTTAATTACTCATATTATGCACTCCTTGCCTTGTGTTTTGCAGATCGAACAAATGGCACCCAAGAACAAGGGGAAACAGCCGGCAAAGCCAAGGCCGACTCAGTCCATATCCGCCAACTGGGCGAGGTCCACCGTGACCAAGGCGAAGCTGGACGAACTCGTCGAGTCAGGCGTACTCCCTTCCCAGGAGGACATTCTCTGGAGAGTCCCGGGTGATGAGACCAGGCCTACCCCTGGCCCCAACGAGGTAATCTGCTTCGTTGAGCACGTGATCCGAGGATTTCGTCCCCCGGGTCATTCCTTTTTTCGTGAACTTCTCAGCCATTATGGCCTCCGAGTGTTTGACATAGGGCCTAACTCTATGTTAAATATCACCCACTTCATTGTCCTCTGTGAGTCATACCTGTGCATCCCACCAAACCTTGCCCTCTTTCTAGAACTGTTCCAATGCAAACTGTGCCGCGAAAGCGGTGACGGGGCCCTTTTGGCCTGCGGCGGGGTGTCCATCCAACGCCGAAAAAATTCACCTATGCCGACTCTTAGTTTAAACTCCCACGTCAAACATTGGAAAAAATCCTTCTTTTATTGCTGGGACGCCTCCCCACCCGGCGAAAAGAGATTGCCGGGTTTCTCGGAGGGCCTCCTTGATCTCTCGGATACCTTTAATGCCTTCGCCTCAGAGTCGGACAGGGAGTCCATCCAGCCCTTCTTAGCCAAGATAGCCGCCCTTTCCGCCCATGGCCTCCTTGGGCTCAATTTAGTTAAGACTTGGGTGAATTTCCGGGTCCAGCCTAACTCCATCCGGCCCAAGTTGATGTGCGAATACTCCGGACATGTTACGGATGCGCTCCGCTACTCTTCGCGGAACTATCCGGCTGGCGACACAAACAAGATCATCAAAAGCTTCCTGACTGAGAAGATGGAAGTGATCAAGAATATAGCCGGCTTAGAGCCGTATACTCGAGATAACCCGGCTCCTGCAGTAAGATCCGGCACTTATTTTTTTACTCTTGTACTTTCACTTGATACAACTATTAACTTTCATCTTCATACTTTTATCTCAGGCAGGCAGCGCCTTCTGGAAGATCGGTACTCCCCCCACCTCCAAAAACCCGGAAGAGGAAGAAGAGCCGGCTGACACCGACGAAGGTATCATCCGGGTTTCACCCATTTTACTTTCTGTCAACTTGTTTTTCCACACATTTCTTTTTCCGACTGTATACTATGCTTTTCAGGAATGGAGGATAGGGAGGACAAGGATGATCAGGGAGACCCGGAGGAGACCGAGAGCGACAAGAGCGAGGCCGAGCCGGAAGTTGAGGTCGGGGCCAAGAGGAAACCCCGAGGGGTCGTGTTCAAGGTTCCCTACTCCTCCATGTCCTCCGAACCCTATTATTTTGCTAATATGCGTGAGCTTAACCAACAACTATCCAACTCACAAAACTTGAAGGATCCGCCTCCAGCCAAGTGTAGGGTGACCCGGAATTCCCCGGGTGAGGATCCCCTCAACCCGGGTATCCCCACGTCCCCAGTTCGTCGTGCCGGTACTTCCCAATCCTGTCCTTTCGATTCACTCAAAAGAAATCCTTCTCCCAATCACCCTTTGTGCGGAAAAATCCGAGTCTCACTTTCTCAATCTCTATCAGCCTCGTCCGGGTCTAGCAACGAGCTCCCGCCAGACTTCGTGGTGAATACCGGGTAAGTTACATTTCTTGCTACCTGTTATACTGGCTCTTTCGATAACTTTTACTCATTAGTACTAACCATCTATTTTACTTTCCTTAGTGCCCAGGTCACGATCAGTGACCCGGACGACGTGGACATGGATAACCCGGCGATGGAGAAGCCAGCTGATGATATGGACGCCGCGACTGGCGGTGCTGAGGAAGATCAAGGACAAGATCCACTGGCAGACCCGGCCAGGCAGGAAGCCGGGTCTCCCAAGCCATCAGATGAACCTGAGGACGACGACGTCGAGGTCCTGGGCGCAAGGATGGGTACTCCCAATCCCGACACTCAGGCAACCCGGGTATCACCTCCAAAGCCGGAAAAGACTCCTCCTCCAAGCAACCCAGCTGTCGGATCTTCCGGTACCAAACCTGAGGATATGAGCTTTGCCCAGATGCTAGACGCTCTTCACACCTTGAGAGCTGATGAAGAAAACATCCGCAAAGCTTTAATAGCCAAACACGAGGTAAATCCAACTAATATTGCCTGTATATATGTCTAGTCCCCAAGTTCCGAGTGAACTTATTGATAATTTGCTTGGAACTTTCATAACATATCCGACTGATAGTTCGTTTTTATCCGACTAACCCTTCCTTGTGTTTCCACGCAGGCATACGTGGCCCATTCTGAGAAGGTGTTGGCTAAAACCACCAAGCTTCTCGAGGTGGAGACAAAGCTGCGCGAGGCGGTTGAAGCTGACGCCAAGAAGACAGGAAAAATTGCAAGAAAGTATAGAAAGAGAGCTCACGCTGCAGAGGACGAACTGACCAAGCTATCAGTCCAGATTGCCGATACTCATCTTGCCCTGATTGGTAATACTTTCTGACTTTCTAATAGTAACCCGGGTTTTCCACTCTAATAAAGACTCGGAATTCCTTACTTAAACCTTGATATTTTCTGCAAGGCCGGATGACGAGACTCCGGAAGAGGACGACATAGCGAAGCTGAAAATGATAAAGAGCACAATCCGGCAACTCTGTGCCGGGACCAAATGGATTCTACAAGCTTTGAAGTGTCCGGGCACTGGACATGGTGGCTTGAACATGCTCCTTGACGCATGCTCTACCATCCCCCAGTGGATCGAGCACTGGAAACGCTCATCATGCCGGGTTGGAGTAACCCGGGGGCTCTCTCTGGCTAAGGCTTATTTTCCCAAGCTAGAGCCGGCAAAGCTCACTGGCGGGTTTCCGGAATTCAACCATGATGGGTCCAAGTTTTCAGCCAAGAACTACAAGGCCATCCAAAAAGAAGTTCGTCACTCGGCCAGTCTTATTGCCGATAGCCTGGATGTCAGCCTGATTGTTCCGCCATATGATGCTGAGGATAAGCCAATTCCATCGGATCTTCCAAAGCCTTATGACATGCTGGCTGGGTGGAAGGCGGAAGCTGCCCGGGCGAGGGAAGAGGCCGCGAAGAAGAAGGCTGAGGCCGACTCTGCGCCAGCTACCTCCACGCCGGTTGTTCCTCCTACCGCGCGTGCCGGTTCTGCCGCTGACCCGGATGCCTCTGCCGCAAAGACTGCTGAAGAACAAGTCAAGGACCAAGATCCGGCTGCCAAGGGCAAGGGCAAGATGGACGACTCGACCCAGGAGGCCGAGTGAACTTTTTATCGGCAACCGTCTCAAACACTTTATTCGGCTAATGGGCCTTTTTAAAACAATTATTCTTTTGATAGTGCGCCTATGCACTTTATGATACTACTATCCTGGTTTGTAATACGCTTTAAAACCTTAATATCTTTCATGGCCCTTCTGGCCTTTGCGTGAATTTGATATTTCTTAACTTTGAGCTTTTTTCATTCCTGATTTTTCCGACTTTCGCTATGGTTCCTTCTGCGAGACTCGGTTTCCGGGTCTCATGGGTTTTGACAAGTGGATTTTTTCTAAGTCCCCAAGTCCCCAAGACTCGGATTTTTGGGTTTTTGAGCTGAATAGCTAGATGATTTGTTTCTTTTTTCAAATTCCTAAGTCCCCAAGGCCCGAATTTCCGAGTCTGGGCTTTTGGACTTTTCCAAAAGGACAAATTGTTTCTGCTAAGGCCCAAAACCTAGAGTCATTCACATAGGTTTGAAGTTATGCTTAATAAGCTTTGAGTTTCCGGGTGTTAGCCTTGTACTCTGCATAACTTGTGGTTTAGATGACCCTTTTGACCTTCTTATACTATAAGCCGGCTGTTGCGTGGATGATCAATGCTGTTATAGCTGTATAAAGATAGGGTCAGGCAAGTCCCATTGGGCATCATGGCTGATTGTAATTACACGCTAGCAAAGCAAGCCACTTTTGTGCGAGTCACATCATGCTTAAGCAAGAAAAGTCAAGAAAGTTTGGCCCTATTGTCCGGTTATAAGCTTGCAGCCGTACCCATTATAAGTAATCGGCCCTTATAACCTAATGGCATCGTGGCCGGGTCTTTGAGTTTGTAACTGTGCTATTCAAGCAATCAGCCCCCAAGACCTAGATATATGCAATTTGCTAACAAAAACTAAAACAATAAATAACACTTACCTTGAAAAGAAAATAGAAGGGCAACAGGAATATGAAAACTTGACAAAAAATGCACAGAAAGGAAACAGAATATTGTTTAACCATCTCTTTATTGATATGAGAAAAGTTAGGTCAGTAGGCCACCTCATTAAAAACCCTCCAGTCCCCTTAGGTACTCTGGATAGGAAAAGAGTGCGTCTAAAACCTGCTACCTGTTACATCGTGTAATTCCACTTGTGAATCTAGTCTATTCTAAGTGTAGTAGGGACGCAGCTGAGCCACGTTCCATGGTCTCTCTCTTTCTTGCATAGATGAAGTTGTATGAGCGGTGTCATTGACGGTAGCCGACTCTTCCCTTGCATCTACCAAGTAATACGATCCATTGTGTAGATTCCGGCTTATGATGAATGGTCCTTCCCATGGTGGGGATAGCTTATGTTTTCCTTCCTTTGACTGTACCAGGCGAAGAACCAGTTCTCCTTCCTGGAAGACCCGGGTTTTGACTCTCCGGGTGTGATATCTCCTCAGATCCTGCTGGTATATGGCTGATCTCTCCAAATCTTGTTCCCTGTGTTCTTCTAACATGTCCACGGCGTCCTGCCGGGTCTTCTCGTTCTCCACCTCGACGTAAGCCGACACTCGAGGCGAGTCATGGATAATATCACTCGGTAATACCGCCTCTGCACCATAAACCATGAAAAACGGTGTCATCTGAGTAGATCTGTTAGGTGTGGTGTTAATTCCTCAAACCACTGAAGGTAACTCCTCAACCCATGCTCCAGCAGCTCTGATGCATGGGACTCGTAGCCGTGGCTTTAATCCACGAAGTAACTCCTGATTTGCCCTTTCCACTTGTCCATTAGCTTGTGGATGGGCTACTGAGGCTATGTCAAGCCGGATTCCATTGTTCCCACAGAATTTTTCCATCTCGCCTAAGGACATGTTAGTTACATTGTTCGTAATTATGCTGTGAGGGTACCCAAACCGATAGATAATCCTTTTCAGGAACTTGACTGCCGTGATTGCTTCACAATTGGTGACTGGCATAACTTCAACCCACTTGGTAAATTTATCAATAGCCACCAAGAGATGTGTCTTTTTGCAAGGTGACATGTGAAAGGGGCCAACCATGTCCATACCCCAAACGGCAAACGGCCAGGTTAACGGAATTGTTTGCAACTCTATAGCCGGCACATGGATTTGGCGGGCATACCTTTGACATCCATCGCACCTTGCCACCAAGCGTTCCGCGTCTGCTAAGGCTGTGAGCCAGAAGAAACCGTGCCTATATGCTTTGGCCACAAGGGACCTTGTGGATGCGTGATGCCCACAGTCGCCTTTGTGGATCTCTTTCACGATCTGCCGGCCTTCTTCTGGTGCCACACAGCGCAAAAATACTCCTGCAGCACTCCTTTTATATAACTCCCCATTGATGATGGAATAACCTTTTGCTCGCCTCAGAATTTGCCTTGCTAGTACCTCCTGCTGTGGTAACTCGCCCCGTGATAGGTAAGCCAGAAACGGCTCTGTCCACTCGGGAACAGTGCGTATTGTGGCCACGAGCTCCAAATCCGGGTCTTTGTTAGCCACCTCTTCCTCAGACTCGGTTTTAACTGACGGCCGCCATAGTTCGTCCAGGAAAACGTTGGGTGGAACCGGCTCTCTGCGCGAGCCGAGTCTTGCGAGTGCATCTGCTGCCTCGTTCTTTCGCCTGTCAATGTGCTCCACCTCATACCCGGAAAAACACCCGGCAACCCTATCTACCTCTCTACGATATGCTGCCATAGTTGCATCCTTCCTGTCCCAGGTTCCCGAGACCTGCTGCACCACAAGATCCGAATCTCCATAGCATCGTATGCGCCTGATGTTTATCTCCTTGGCTATTCTTAATCCATGCAATAATGCCTCATACTCGGCCACGTTGTTGGAGCAATCAAAGTGGATTTGCAACACGTAGCTCAGCTTATCCCCTTTAGGTGATGTGAGTACCACTCCAGCTCCTGATCCCTCATATTGGTTGGAACCATCAAAGTGAATTACCCAAGACTCGGCACATGGTGTCATTGTGGGCATGCTAGTGTGAGTCCAATCATTAATGAAATCAACTAAAGCTTGAGATTTGATTGCTGACCTGGGCTCGTAGTTGATATGATAATCTCCCATCTCGATGGCCCACTTGGCTATTCTACCTGTTGCGTCCGAGTTTCTGATGATATCCGACATTGGTATAGAGCTAACCACTGTTATGGGGTGTTCCTGAAAATAGGGTTTCAATTTCCGGCTGGCCATGAAGACCCCGAAAACCAACTTCTGCCAATGTGGGTAGCGCTGCTTTGCCTCTGATAACACCTCGCTGACGTAATAAACCGGCCTCTGAATCGGGTGATCTTTCCCATCCTCTTTGCGCTCAACGACAACCACTACGCTAACTGCCCGGGGCCCGACTGCAATATATAGTAGCATGGGCTCTTTGGGACCTAGGGCTGCTAAAACTGGTGCCTCAGATAACTGCTTCTTTAGTGCCTCGAACGCCTCATCCGCCTCTTGGTCCCAAACAAACTTATCAGAATTCCTCAAGAGCCGGTACAGGGGTATTGCCTTTTCTCCAAGTCTGGATATGAACCGGCTCAGCGCTGCAACACACCCTGTAAGCTTCTGAACGTGCTTTAGGTTTTCCGGCTTTGTCAGGTTCCGGATAGCTTTGATTTTGTCCGGGTTTGCCTCAATTCCTCTCTCGGAAACAATGAATCCGAGTAACTTTCCTGATGGAACACCAAACACGCACTTTGTAGGGTTAAGTTTCATCTGATGCCTTCGCAAATTCTTGAATGTTTCCTTTAGATCATCAATAAATGTTTACGCTTTCCTGGTCTTGATCACCACATCATCCACATAGGCGTGAATATTGCGCCCAATCTGGTCCTCAAAGCACTTCTGTATGCATCTCTGGTAAGTTGCGCCAGCATTCTTTAGCCCAAAAGTCATGGTTTTGTAACAGAAGGCCCCAAAAGGGGTTATGAACGATGTTTTCTCCTAGTCTTCCTTCTTAAGCTTGATCTGATGATACCCGGAATATGCATCCAGGAAGCATAATAGGTCACTTCCATCCACTTCGTCTATAATCTGATTAATCCTCGGGAGGGCAAACGGATCCTTTGGACAGTGCTTGTTGAGACTCGTGTAATCTATGCACATCCTCCACTCATTACTCTTTTTCATCACGAGAACCGGATTTGCCAACCAGTCCGGGTGAAATACTTCCATGATAAAGTCGGCTGTCAACAGCCGAGCAATTTCCTCCCCTATAGCTCTTCTTCTTTCCTCATTCATTTTTCTCAGGCCCTGCTTCACAGGCCTGGACTTGGGATCAACGTGCAAGCTATGTTCCGCCAAATCTGTAGGGATACCCGGCATATCGCTGGGCGTCCAAGCAAAAACATCTTGATTTGAACGAATAAACTCCACGAGTGCTTTTTCCTGCTCATTGTCCAGGTTAGATCCTATAGCAAATTTCTTGGAGGGATCACCTTCGACAAAGGCCACCATCTTGGTATCCTGTGCTGCCTTGAATTTCGCTCTCTCATCCTCCGTGTTTGGCCTTTTTAACGTTGTCCTGTCATCCGGGTCTACTTGAGACCGGTAGTATTTGAGCTCCTCCTTTCTACAGGCTTGTTCTGCCATTGCCGCGTCTCCTTCGTCACACTCAGCCGCTATATCCCGGCTCCCATGTATGGTGATGGTCTGCTTAGGACCCGGGATTTTTAGATGTAGGTACACGTAACACGGCCTGGCCATGAACTTGGCGTAAGCCGGCCTTCCAAATAGCGCGTGATAAGGGCTGCGCAACTTTACCACTTCGAACGTGAGCCACTCCACCCGGAAATTATCCTTTGATTCTCCAAAAGCAACCTCCAAGGTAATCTTTCCTTCAGGGCACGCCGAGTGACCCGGCACAATCCCGTGAAAAACTGTTGAATTTTTCTGTAGCTGAGACTCCTTGAGACCCATACGTAAGAAAGTTTCCCAATATAGGATGTTGATGCTGCTTCCGCCGTCCATTAAGACCTTTTTCAGCTCATAACCATTAACCTGTGGCGCAACCACCAATGGTAGGACTCCCGGATGTTCTATCCTTTCCGGGTGATCTCTTCTGCTCCATGTTACATCTTGCTCCGACCACCTCAGGTATCTCGGGACAGCCGAGGAGACCGAGTTTACTGCCTTTTTTAGTATCTTTCTATCCTCTTTAGAAGTTCCTGTAGTGTGAACGTGGTACTGGACCAATTGCTTGGGGTTGGCTTGGATACCTCCAGCTCCTCCCTGATTGTTACCCGGATTACCGCCTCCCGGGTTTCCTGCTGGGGGTGGGCCATTGCCCGGGTTACCACCTGGACCCGGCCCTGCTCCCCGACCTGCACCTCGCATTGCTTTCTGTATTTCCTCGTTCTTCCATCTCTGTAAATCCACACACTGCTCTAATGAGTGGTTAGCCGGTCTACCGTTCCTACTGTGTCGCGGGCACGGCATCTTGTAGACGTCCCAATTGTTTCCCGGCCTTGGCGGGCCCTGGTAATTTCCTCCATTAAAGTTTCCTCCGTTGAAATTTCCTTCTGCTCTGGGTCTCGAAGACCCGGCTTCTATGTTGCCGACAAACTCGGAACTCCCCTCAAACGGGCGTTTATTCTGGTTGTTTCCGTTATTTCCTCCATGGTTACCCGGCGTAGATCCATTGCCGGTTCTTCCATTATTACCCGTGTTTGCTTTTGCTTTCTTGTCATCAATATCCTCTTCTGTGGTATCCGTAGCAGCGTGTTTGTTGCACGCGTCCATTAGCTCTCCCATCGTAACCTCTGAAGCATTCCGACTAGATTTCATGCGAGTTAACTTCTGCACTAAAGGTGTATACTTGCATGTCTTGGCCATAGCTTGCAACGCGTCCTTTGGCTGAATATCTGTAGATGAATGAAGTATCTCCATAACCCGGCGCACCCAGCTGCGCGCCGATTCTCCCTTCTTTTGCACACACCGCTCTAGATCGTCGATAGTAAACAACTTCCTGCATGTTCCATGAAAGTGCTTGATAAACGCAGTTTTCAATTCACTCCATGATTTGGTAGATCCTTCAGGTAAATTGTTGAACCACAACTTTGCTGCTCCTTCTGACATCATTAAGTACATGAACTTGGCTTGAAGATTTTCAGATGCGTTGCGAATCGACATAGCCATCTCATAACTTCCCAACCATGTTTCTGGATCCATAGTCGGCTCATAATTCACCACTTTGCCCGGTTCCTTGAATTTATCCGGATAAGGCTCAGCCCTTATATTATCCGACAGACACTTAGGCCCAGCGATATTGGTCAGTACTGGCCTCACTCGGGAAACATGTGATCCTGCAGGGGGCGCGGCTGGGCGCGGTGCTGCTGCAGGCCCGTGTACCGCAGACCCGGCCGCGGCTCGCCTGACTCTGGAACTATCCACAATAGCTTGTGCTGCCGATGCCGCTGGCACTGCTTGGACGCGGGGGGAGGCGGCATTTGCTGCTGCTCTGCCCTCCATCGCGCTGAACTTGACTGAATATTGCGGTATTGCCATGTTGTCGGCTGATATACGGTGTTCCGTGCATTCCACTCCTATTGTCCGGGTAATTAACTTGCTGAGCCACCGCCGTGCGCAATAAATCTATCGCCCGCCGGGTCTCCTCCGGGTGGGGGGACTCTCTTACGGGGATTCGATCCAATGCCAACGTTTCCGCATATACATTATCCATTGGGTTATTGAAGTGACCTGGTGGTGTACGAAATCGTGATGGTGGCGGTGGTGGCGCTGCACTGCCAGCTGCAACCCCTGTCTGCAACGTGGGTAACCCGGCTTGTACGTTCGCCGGCTGTGCTCCTCCGGTCGCGGACTGATGTACAGTTTCTTGATTCACGGCCGGGGTTGGCTGATCCTGGGGGGTGGTGAACAGCGCAGCCGGGTTTAGAACTCCACCCGTGGCTGGTAACATTGTTTGGTATCTTTGATGCATCCTAGTTGATTCAACCCAGAGCCGGTTCTCCAACGCTTCCAGCTCGCGTCGGCGCGTGGCTACCCCTTGCTTTTCTGCTTCCACTTCTCTCCTTTGCTGCTCTAATGCACGGCGGGCTACATCCAGATCCCTAGCACGTGCTGCTGCGTTCTCTGGGGTTATCACCATAGCTAGCACCGTGGGATCCAGGATCAAGTTATTACTGAACAGGGTCGGGTGTTGTGGGTTTGAGGGACCCGCCCCTAGTGTCCTGTTTGCCATGAATCCAAACATATTTGCTTGCAACTCGCTTTCCGCTGCTTGGCTAGTGACCGAGGCCGATTCTCCGTCAACCCGGGTTAGAACCGGATTTCTGTCAACTGGATTTTGCTGCTGGGCCAGCGCTCGCGCCGCTCCAACTGCGGCCGTAGTCACGTCCCCCTGATTGAGATTGGTTGTAGGGGCCGTGTAAACCGCGACCTGTCGCGCGATGCTTGGTGAAGATTCGTACTCTTCCTCATCACAGCTATCCTCCTCGTACCGGTCCTCCAGTAAGTGCAGGATAGACTCGGTATCATCTTCTCTCATGACCCGGCCACGCGGGGTCCATGCCGGCTCCTTCGGCTGTTCCCTCTTCGTGGGGGGCTCTTCTACCGGATCCACCGTCCCGACCGACTCTTCTCCATCCGACTGTACGCAGGTCGCTTCTCCTGACACAGAATCAAATCCAAAATCATCAGGGATTGAACCGGACGTACGTACCATGCCGATGAAGACGTTGACCCGGCCGATTGTGATGACAGATCCGGATTCGAGCAGATCCGACTCTGGCCCCCAGCCAAAATCGTCCACCATCTTCTCTCCTTCGGGGTTGGTGTAGATCTCGCCAATGACAAGGTTCTTCATGTTCTCCTGAGCTTCTCCCGTGATGTAAACACCCTTGGACGTAGGCCCCACGGTGGGCGCCACAATCTTCTCTGAATCTACGCAGGGTAAAAGGTATGGTCCTGCAAGTTGGGAGTTGTAACATCCCAAGTATGAAAA
The DNA here is from genome assembly GCA_028641055.1 of Alopecurus myosuroides. NCBI lineage: Eukaryota > Viridiplantae > Streptophyta > Magnoliopsida > Poales > Poaceae > Alopecurus > Alopecurus myosuroides. The sequence continues at coordinate 383,581,969 of CM054057.1, read as the reverse complement.
ACCACCCCTAGCATGTTTGATTCTTGTTTTATTTAAGTTTTGCATCATGTCATCATACTCATTGAATTGTTTGCATTTGTTTTCATTTGTTTTGCATCTGTTTCCAATTGTTTTCTATTTCAAATTCAAACCAATATTCAAACCTTTGTTTCATACTTGTTATGTTACAACTTTTCAAATAAAAAGTTCAAATAAAAACAACCAATTGTTTCCAATTAATCCATAAGGTTCAACTATTAAAAATGGTGGCTTTTAATCAATCAATTAATTCAAATGTTATTCAAAATTCAAATCACATTTACAAACAGCACCCAATTGGAAATTATGGAAATTACCAAAACATTTTCTAATCATTTGTTCTAATTAACCAATAGGGTTCACCCTATTTAAAATTTTGTTTCAATGATCACTTAATGCTCAAATTCATTCAAATTGGAACCATTTTTTACAAACAGCAAGTTTTTGAACTTTTGGAAAAACAAAATTGGTCAAGTGGTTGCTAATACATATTTAAACCATACCAAATTTTTCTCACATTTTTCCTAGCCCTAAACCTTATCTATTTCTTCTAATTCTATTTGCTGCAAAAAAAACAGAGGAAAAAAAATAAAAAGAGAAAACGCTTACAGAGGGGGGAAGCCCAGCCCACCTTACCTTCCGCGCGGCCCGGTACCGGTTCGCGATCGTCTTCCCGCGGTACGGCCGCGCATCCGCCGGCGCCACGTCGACGCCGCGCTCAGGAAACGGCCGTGCGCGCCCCTAGACCCCTATAAAGCCCCCTAGGCCTCCCCCGAGCATCCCTAACCTACCAGCCACCCTCCTCCCTCGAGCTCCGCCGCTGTTCCCCTCTCTCTCACCGGAATTTCCCTCCTCTCTGCAACCACCGTAGCGCCGCACCTCTGAACCCACCATGCTCACCGTCGCTGCCGCGCTCCTCTCTCCTGGCTAACCCCGGGATCGAGCACGCCGTACTTCCCGCTACGCCCTCGACACCCCAGCAGCCCCGGAGACCTACTGGAACGCCGCCGCCATCCCTGCTGTTGTCGCCGGCGATGACCACCTCCACACCGAGCCGCGGCTATGACTACTTTGGAGGTGAGCGCCACCGTGCCCTCCACCTCCTCCTCTCTGCCTTGCGCAAGCACCACACCCGCACGCAGCACACGCAAGCACAACGAGCATGAGCAGCCGCGGTGATCGCCGCCGGCCCCGTTCCGTTCTGTCAAAAAATTCAGAAACTTTTTGTCAGTTAAAAGTTCAGATACACGAACTGAATGTTAACCTGTCTACGCGCGCTATACTGTCAAAACTTAACGAGCAGCGCACTGGTAGCAACGTTGCGCGCGCACGGCTCGGTCGCGAGTTCGAACCCTGGCTCTCGCGATTAAAACCAACATTTTGCGCGAGCCACTGACAGGCTGGCCCCTCTGTCAGTGGCCTGTGCTACCACGCAAGCACACGCGGGCCACCGTTGGCCCCTGGGCCCTCTGTCAGTGGCTGTGTCCAGCCACTGCTGAGTAACAAAAGTTTTGCAACCTTTTCTGTTTCAAATTAAGTCCTTTTTCATTTACAGATTGGTCCTCAAATTTAAAATGTGAATAACTTTTAAATTACAAACCCAAATAATAAAAGTAAAATATGTTTGTTGAACCAAATTTAATTATCTACCTGTTTAAACCATTTGTATTCTGTTTTGAATAATTCAAATGCATTCAAATTTCAAATTTAAACAATTCATTTGAACTTTGAATAATTGCATAACTATTTCATACTTAATCCAAATAATGCAAATAAAATATGTTTTCCATGCTATTTCAAACCACCTTTTCAAATATAAATTTTGTTTCATATTTTGAACAATTAAAATTGCTTAAATAATTTAAACCTTGTTTAAATCATTTAAATTTGCCAAATTCATTACTTGCTCAAATTAAATTATTTTTGAACATGCAAAGTATGTTTTCAAACTAGAAAAGTATAAACTTTTCAAATATGAATTTGAATTTATTTTTTGAACAAATAAAATACAAATAATATTCATGCTTGAATTAAATTCAATTAAATCTTGTTTGAACTTGTTTAATTCATAATTAAATCATTGTAATTCCTTTTGCAATAATGGAAACATGTAATCCACCCAAAATTTTATGATCTTTTCAAATATGAATTTTGTTATTTGTTTTGAACAATTTAAATTGCTGAAAACAACAAATGCTTGTGTGACACCTTTAAGGAACCAAAATTCCTTAACTTAATAACTAAAATTCCAAAATTGGTAAACCTTATTTCCAATTGATTCTATTGTTGTTATTTTTCTGTTTTCCTCATCCATGCATCATACTAATCCACTTTCATCTGTTGATTAGTTGAAAAACAAATATTCCAACCTTTGATGGGCTTTTCATATGCAACCCCAAATTGCATGTGGGTCCATTTAATCATGTTGTTACCATGTCAACTAGTTTATTTTGATGCATCAACTAAATGGTCATGCATCATTCCATGATTGTGCATTATGCCATGTTATTGATTGTTTATCTCTCTGCGTTGTTTGTTTGCTTCTTCTCGGATAGACGACGACGTTGAGACAGACGATACTTACGACACCCCTTCTGAGGATCTAGCTCAGTACCAGGCTGCTGAGTTTGCAGGCAAGTTATCACTCACATGAACCACTGTGTTCCTTTCAACATTGGTTACCGATACTTTCCGTTGTCTATTTCTGCTAGCCCTATGAATAGTTGTTTCTGTTACGAACCTATCACATGTTACCCTTTAACCCTGATATTGCCTCACCTCCAACCATATCCCTTTGCTTGTTGCCCGTGTCTTACTAGCATGCTTAGGGTTGTTTTGCTCGAGTCTATTACCCGTTACTTTCCGTTATTATATTTCCATTATGTTCTGGGGCTCGATGTTAAATAACAACCTGTTAATTTTGGGTATAATAATTTCCTGATAAGGCACCGGCAGGAGGCCCGGCGTGGTTTTGAGGCCTGCTAGTGTCGACCCTAATTAGGAAAAGGGTCTTGTCTACTGATCCATTATGAGCGCACTACCCGCATGTGGGAAGCGTGTATGGGCGCCCCCCTCAATTTGATTCGATTCGCATCTCGTCCAAATCGCCTCATTTAGTTCGGGTTTTCCATTTGCCGCACGCATATGCAGGTACGAACCCGAGGCCAGGGTGGAACTTTTGTAGTCGGCATTTAGGGAGACACGTTCTTAGAGTGCTATGAGGGTCCCCTTTTCTTCGTGGGGCTTGATTAGCCGTGCGCTCACTGCACGGGGTTCTTTGGGCTTGATGCGAAGAAGAGTTGAGTTGTGTAGAGTGCCTCGCTTGGTGGGTTTGATTCCCGTCTGGCGGGATATTCTTACGTGTACGGCCAAATTGGTGCACCCCTGCAGGGATAAATCTTCTCGAGAAGCCGTTTTTTCCGCGGTTATGGTTAACTTGGTGAAAGTACTGGCTAACAAGTACTCAGAACAACTTACACCTAACTAATGATAACCTGACTAGTAATTAGCCTTATTGACACAACAATCTGAACCATCATTAATCCAACTGTGTGAGTTATCCTCGGATTGCTTCTTTGGACAAGGCGCGAGGTTCAGGATGGGTTTGATTGGTGGTTAGTTATAGTTGGTTACGATACGCTATCTTATCCCCTTCCTGATAGCCGGAAGTTGTAGTATGTTCTGTAGTTGATTAGTGCAGCCAGTTGCAGCATCCTTTATATCCCCCTTTATTCCGTTGAACCCAAAGCATCTGTGCTTGGTGTTGACGGGTTACACTTTGGTGAACTGTGAGTCTTGCTTGCCAATACGTTTATGTACTGACCCCTTTGGGGCTGTGGTTTCCGCAGACTACGCTTACGAGGATCCCCGTGACGGCTACTACGTGGAGTTTGACGAGGCTGCTGACGAGTAGATAGCGGACCCGGGCAGGATCCGAGACATCGTGGATGGGCTCCGTTTTCCTTTTCATTCCCGGCTTCATAAGCCTATTTGGATTTGTCTGTACTCAGACCCGTTGAATGCTTCCGCTGAGATGTAATGATGTTATGTTGGGACATGTGTCCTCTGGATGATTGTATTTGCTATCTCTGCTCTAGTGAGAGCTATTTGCAACTTATTTCTATTTATTTGTGTCTTAGAGATCTGTTGTGTTATCATTTTGTTCAACGCCGTTGACGTACCATGTGTGTATGGTATGAAGTACGTCAATGGTAGTATCCTGATTTCTATGGGATGGTTTACGTAGACGCTGAACAGATAGGGGTTGGTTGTCACACATACGTGTGTTGGCCTACTCGTAAGAGATGCGGGTGCCGGTAAGCCCCGTAATCCAATCCACTACTGTTACACGGAACTGCGAGTATCCTCTAGAAGTCCGGGTGCGAAAAATGGTATCAGAGCCTGTCTGCCTGTAGGATCCCTTTTACTGGTCGCAGTTGAGTCTAGAAACTATTTTGTAGCTATATAGGAAAAATGAAACGTGAGAGTAGGAATTCTGCCATTTTATTTCTTTCCCCACCCACCCTCCCTTTTCTGGTAAGGAAGTGCAACGTTGTTTTCTTTTCTCACCTAAACTTTCAAGTTAGGTTTTCACGAATCCTGGTTTCTCTAGGATAGTTATATCTACTAGACCCTAGGAATGGAGGTGGTTGTGACATGATTTATCATGTTGCCTACTCACGATTGAGAACGGAGGCGTGTAAGCCCCGGAAGCAAATCCTCTATTCCTTAAGCAGTAGATATTGATCCTTTAGAAGCCCGGATGGGTTTTCCGTAGTACCTTAGGAGTTTTTGGTCTCGTGTTTCCCGTTGTTGCTTCGATATCCTGTTCTTCTCAACATCCTTTCGTCCGTTGAAACCTTGTTGTTGCTTTCCACTTCAGTTCTTCTACCGGCGTCTAATCAAAACTTCCCCGATCATCTGCAGATGGATCTCAGGTTCTTCCCGCAGGTGGTTCGGATGACTCGTTGCGAGAGCACTGCCGGTTATCCGGAGATGCTGAGAGACATGGTCACTTATCTGGGGTTCCGTTGGGCACCAGAGTACCAGGTATACGAGCAGCAGCGAGAGTTTGACCAGACCTACTACCAGGCTATCGTCTACATTCTGTCAGATGATGGCATGAGCGTTGTCCACCGCTACAAGGCAGTAGGTTCCACAGTGGATATGGCCGTGCAGCAGGCAGCTTATGTGAGTCTCACCGTCCTTCGTGCTGACTACTGGGGATTTGACGATTCTATCTATCGCCACATTCCCCGTGGTTACATCACTTCGGAGGGAGCTCATTTCACTCTCTACGACAACCTGGATGTCTACGAGCATGATAACTCCAGGCTGCACACCACCGCTCAGTTTGTGAGGCACAGTGACGCAGTTGCCAGCACACTATCTCAGGAGTTGGTTTCGGTTAGAGAGCAGCTCTACCTTGCTTTGACTCGTCTGGCGACGTACACCACAGACTATGTTGGAGATGAGCGCTTTGCATGTTTCGATCAGCCAGTTGGTCGTCGTCTGCCAGATGCTGGAGGTTACGACCCGATCAGAGGTCCACTCCTCAACCTCGGTGCTGGTTACACTGGGATTCCACGCTTTGGAGCACAGGGAGTCGACGCTACGTACTTCACCACACCTAGAGTCGCTCTCAGACCACGTCAGATCTATGTGGATCGTCGTTCTACCTACTTTCGTGGGCGTGCTCCTCACCGTACCTCTCGTCGTACTACTCACCGCCGTCCTGCGTGATGAGCATGGGAGTACCGATGTATACATTCTTAGCTATGTTTAGTTATCCTTTGGCATTCGAACCATTTATGGTGTGTTGGATATTCTGATGTATTTGAACATGTGATGATGTACCTGTTGGTTATCTATTCATGCGTCGGAATAATCTCGCTTTCGGTTACCAAGTCTATCCTTTCTATTGTTGTGCTAAAATGCATTTCCATTCAGGATGCCGCCAACAAGGAACAACCCGCCTGAGCCACCGCCAATCACGGAGCTGTTGACTCAGATGACTCAGGTCGTGACGCAGATGGCCCAGTTCCAGGCTAATCAGCACAACAACCAGAACGCTCCACGAGTCAGTATCAAGGAGTTTCTGAGTCTGGGCCCAAGAGCTTTCGTGGCAACACGCGAGCCTCTGGATGCTGATGACTGGATCCGTGAGATGGCCAAGGCTCTGGACATTGCTCACGTTGCCGAGGAAGACAAGGCCAAGTATGCCTCCTACCTACTGAAGGGTCAGGCAGCTACTTGGTGGGAGAACTACCAGACCATGAGAGCTGGCTACCCAATCACCTGGGGTTGTTTCAAGGAAGCTTTCCTGAAGCACCACATTCCAGATGGTCTCATGGAAAGGATGCGTGAAGAGTTTTGCTCACTCAAGCAGGGCAAGCTGGACGTCATTGGCTATCAGAGTGAGTTCAATCGCCTCGCTCGTTACGCTAGTGATGAGGTGTCCACTGAGGCTAAGAAGATGGCAAGGTTCCGCCGAGGTTTTAACCTGGAACTCAAGTACGCCCTCACCAACATCAAGGCCAAAGACTTCGAGGAGCTCGTGAACACCACGCTCAATGAAGAAAATGGGCGCAAGGCGTTCGAGGAGTCTCGAAAGCACTCGCGTGAGGGTGGTTCCTCCTCCAACATGACCACAACTCCGCAGAAGCGCCGCATCTGGGTGCCAAATGGTGCTGTCACTCGGGCTCCATATGCCCAAGCTTCTCCAGGCTTCGCTCCCCGCCCACCCAACCCAGCTCACATGCAAGGTCAGAGGTTTTCAATGGGGCAGCCAAGGCCATATCCTCCTCGTGTCGTCACTTGCTTCAAGTGCAAGCAGACGGGGCACTACGCTGACAAGTGCACTCAGAGGTAGCTACCTCCACCACCACCTCGTCCCAACACAAACCAGGCAATGGTGCGTGCTCCCCCGGCTAAAGCCTTCAACTCCAACAACAGGCCTGTCGGGAGGACCGCAAGGGTGAATCATATCAAGGTCGACAAAGCTGAGGAAGCTGCTGACGTCGTTCTCGGTATATTACCCGTAAACTCTTTTCCAGCTAAAGTGTTGTTTGATACCGGAGCATCGCATTCTTTTGTGTCAAAGATTTTTGCCGCAACAAACAACCTAATGGTGGTTCCACTAAGCAATCAAATCACCGTTCACTCACCGGGATCTCAAATGTTGACTTCCAAGATAAGTAAGGATAATCAAATCCTAATTGGAGGCCACATTTTCCTTGCTTCACTCATGTTGTTGGGAAGTTCTGACATTGATGTCATTCTTGGCATGGATTGGTTGAAGGCCAATAAAGCTACGATTGATTGTGCTCAGAAGTCAATAACTCTGTTCCACCCTTCTGGCCAGATAGTCTATTCTCCAAATGAATCAAGTTCTGTTCAGCTGTACACCCTCGATGCAAAACCTCTACCTCTACTTGAAAATGTTCCGGTGGTTTGTGAATTCCCTGACGTCTTTCCAGAAGAATTGCCAGGGATGCCCCCGGACAGAGCAGTTGAGTTCGTGATCGAGCTTGAACCAGGTACTGCTCCAATCTCTAAGCATCCATACAAGATAGCTCCTCCTGAACTGAAATTGTTGAAGGAGCAAATCGATATGTACATGGAAAAAGGTTACATTCAACCTAGTTCCTCGGCTTGGGGTTGCCCAACTCTGTTCGTTGCGAAGAAGGATCAAACAAAGAGACTCGTTGTTGACTATCGTCCTCTTAACGAGAAAACCATCAAAAACAAGTATCCAATTCCTCGTATCGATGATCTTTTTGATCAACTTGCTGGAGCCTCAATATTCTCCAAGTTGGACTTGAGGATGGGTTACCATCAAATAAAGATCAGAAAGGAAGATATTCCAAAAACAGCTTTCACCACTCGGTACGGTCTATATGAATACACCGTCATGTCCTTTGGTCTCACCAATGCACCGGCGACATTCTCTAGACTCATGAATTCTGTCTTCCATGAATACCTCGACAAGTTCGTTGTGGTATATCTTGATGACATCCTTGTCTACTCCAAATCCGAGGAAGAGCATGGAGAACATCTTCATCTCACTCTCATGAAACTTCGCGAGCATCGTCTATATGCCAAATTCTCCAAATGTGAGTTCTGGATTCCAGAAGTTGCTTACCTTGGTCATGTCATCTCCGCCAAGGGCATAGCCATTGATCCAGAAAAGGTTAAAGCAATTGTTGATTGGAAACCTCCTAAGACGGTGAAGCAAGTCAGAAGTTTTCTTGGCTTGGCTAGCTATTGCCGTCGTTTCGTCCAAAACTTTTCCAAGATTGCCAAACCTCTCACTGATCTCACAAAGAAGGACAAGAAGTTCGTTTGGTCTCCACAATGTGATGAAAGTTTCAATCTCCTGAAGACTAAACTCACTTCTACACCAGTTCTGGTTGGCCCAGATACTACCAAACCTTTCCAGATATTCTGCGATGCATCTCTCCAAGGTCTAGGTGCAGTTCTTATGCAAGAACGTCAAGTTGTGGCTTATGCTTCACGTCAGTTGAATGCACATGAGCAAAACTATCCCAGACATGACCTTGAACTTGCAGCAGTTGTGTTTGCCCTCAAGAAATGGAGGCAATACTTGTTGGGTAATCGCACTGAAATCTTTTCCGATCATAAGAGTCTGAAATACATCTTCACTCAACCAGATCTAAACCTCAGGCAAAGGAGATGGATTGAAAAGATTAAAGACTTTGATCTTACCATTTCTTACACTCCAGGCAAGGCTAATGTTATGGCCGATGCTCTCAGTCGCAAGTCATATTGCAATAATCTCATGATCATGGAAAGCCAACCTCCACTTCATGAAGAATTCCAGAAGCTGAACCTTGGTCTTGTTCCTCAAGGCTATCTTGCTAGCTTGACAGCCAGTCCAACTCTCGAGGACAAGATTCGTTCTGAACAACTTCGTGATGCTGAAATCAAGAAGATGGTAGAGCACATCAAAGAAGGCAAGGAGAAATTTAAGTCCTTCTCAATTGATGACAAAGGAACTGTGTTCTTCGAAGGACGCATTGCAGTTCCTCAAGTTCAAAGTCTCAAAGATATCATTCTCAAGGAGGCTCATGAAACTCCTCTCTCCATCCACCCTGGAAGTACAAAGATGTACCAGGATCTTAAGACACTGTATTGGTGGCCTGGCATGAAACGTGAAATTGCTCAATACGTTTCTGAATGCGACGTTTGTCAACGTGTTACGGCAGTCCATCAGAAAACAGCCGGTCTACTCCAACCTTTGAAAATACCTGAGTGGAAGTGCGACATGATTGAAATGGACTTCGTCACTGGTTTTCCAAAGTCCAAGAAGGGCAACGATGCAATCTTCGTTGTTATTGATCGTCTCACTAAAGTAGCTCACTTCTTTGCTGTCAAAGAAACAATCTCAGCTAGCCAGTTAGCAGAGCTCTACACAGCAAAGATTGTTCCCCTTCATGGTGTTCCATTGGAAATAAGCTCAGACCGTGGAAGCATATTCACTTCTCATTTCTGGAAAAGCTTTCAAGAAGCATTGGGCACCAAACTTCTGTTCAGCACAGCTTATCACCCTTAGTCTCAGGGGCAAGTCGAAAGAGTCAATCAAATTCTCGAGGATATGCTCAGAGCATGTGGTATCTCTTTTGGCATGAAATGGGAGGATTGCCTTCCATATGCTGAATTCTCCTACAACAACAGCTTCCAGGGAAGCCTAGGCATGGCACCATTTGAAGCTCTCTATGGCCGCAGATGCAGGAGTCCAATCAATTGGTCTGGAGCTGGTGAACGTTCACTCTTAGGCCCTGACATTGTTAAGGAAGCCGAGGAGAAAGTTCGCATCATTCGTGACAATCTCAAGATTGCTCAGTCTCGTCAGAAAAGCTACTATGACAGCAAGCACAGGGACATGATCTATGCACCTGGTGACAAGGCATATCTCCGTGTAACTCCCCTCAGAGGCACTCATCGTTTTGGTGTGAAAGGAAAGCTTGCACCAAGATACATTGGTCCTTTCAACATTCTCGCAAGGCATGCGGAAAATGCCTATAGTCTTGAACTTCCAGAAAAACTATCCAAGGGGCACGATGTGTTCCACGTGTCACAGCTCAAGAGGTGTTTCAAAGATCCAGATCGTGCACTTGATCATGATTCCATTGAACTGCAAGATGATCTATCTTATGAGGAGCACCCTGTTCGTATTCTCGATGAGACCGAACGTAAGACTCGCAACAAGAGCACAAAGTTCTTGAAAGTGCAATGGTCGCATCATTCCGATAAAGAGGCAACGTGGGAGACCGAAGAGGATCTTCGCAAGAAGTATCCGGACCTTTTCTCTTCTCAGTAAGGAATCTCGGGGCGCGATTCCTTCAAGGGGGGGCGTTTTGTAACATCCCAAGTATGAAAAACCACCCCTAGCATGTTTGATTCTTGTTTTATTTAAGTTTTGCATCATGTCATCATACTCATTGAATTGTTTGCATTTGTTTTGCATTTGTTTTCATTTGTTTTGCATCTGTTTCCAATTGTTTTCTATTTCAAATTCAAACCAATATTCAAACCTTTGTTTCATACTTGTTATGTTACAACTTTTCAAATAAAAAGTTCAAATAAAAACAACCAATTGTTTCCAATTAATCCATAAGGTTCAACTATTAAAAATGGTGGCTTTTAATCAATCAATTAATTCAAATGTTATTCAAAATTCAAATCACATTTACAAACAGCACCCAATTGGAAATTATGGAAATTACCAAAACATTTTCTAATCATTTGTTCTAATTAACCAATAGGGTTCACCCTATTTAAAATTTTGTTTCAATAATCACTTAATGCTCAAATTCATTCAAATTGGAACCATTTTTACAAACAGCAAGTTTTTGAACTTTTGGAAAAACAAAATTGGTCAAGTGGTTGCTAATACATATTTAAACCATACCAAATTTTTCACACATTTTTTCTAGCCCTAAACCTTATCTATTTCTTCCAATTCTATTTGCTGCAAAAAAAACAGAGGAAACAAAAATAAAAAGAGAAAACGCTTACAGAGGGGGGGAAGCCCAGCCCACCTTACCTTCCGCGCGGCCCGGTACCGGTTCGCGATCGTCTTCCCGCGGTACGGCCGCGCATCCGCTGGCGCCACGTCGACGCCGCGCTCAGGCAACGGCCGCGCGCGCCCCTAGACCCCTATAAAGCCCCCTAGGCCTCCCCCGAGAAGCCCTAACCTACCAGCCACCCTCCTCCCTCGAGCTCCGCCGCCGTTCCCCTCTCTCTCACCGGAATTTCCCTCCTCTCTGCAACCACCGTAGCGCCGCACCTCTGAACCCACCATGCTCACCGTCGCTGCCGCGCTCCTCTCTCCTGGCTAACCCCGGGAACGAGCACGCCGTACTTCCCGCTACGCCCTCGACACCCCAGCAGCCCCGGAGACCTACTGGAACGCCGCCGCCATCCCTGCTGTTGCCACCGGCGACGACCACCTCCACACTGAGCCGCGGCTACGACTACTTCGGAGGTGAGCGCCACCGTGCCCTCCACCTCCTCCTCTCTGCCTTGCGCAAGCACCACACCCGCACGCAGCACACGCAAGCACAACGAGCACGAGCAGCCGCGGTGATCGCCGCCGGCCCCGTTCCGTTCTGTCAAAAAATTCAGAAACTTTTCGTCAGTTAAAAGTTCAGATACATGAACTGAATGCTAACCTGTCTACGCGCGCTATACTGTCAAAACTGAACGAGCAGCGCACTGGTAGCAACGTTGCGCGCGCACGGCTCGGTCGCGAGTTCGAACCCTCGCTCTCGCGATTAAAACCAACATTTTGCGCGAGCCACTGACAGGCTGGCCCCTCTGTCAGTGGCCTGTGCTGCCACGCAAGCACACGCGGGCCACCGTTGGCCCCTGGGCCCTCTGTCAGTGGCTGTGTCCAGCCACTGCTGAGTAACAACAGTTTTGCAACCTTTTCTGTTTCAAATTAAGTTCTTTTTCATTTACAGATTGGTCCTTAAATTTAAAATGTGAATAACTTTTAAATTACAAACCCAAATAATAAAAGTAAAATATGTTTGTTGAACCAAATTTAATTCTCTACCTGTTTAAACCATTTGTATTATGTTTTGAATAATTCAAATGCATTCAAATTTCAAATTTAAACAATTCATTTGAACTTTGAATAATTGCATAACTATTTCATACTTAATCCAAATAATGCAAATAAAATATGTTTTCCATGCTATTTCAAACCACCTTTTCAAATATAAATTTTGTTTCATGTTTTGAACAATTAAAATTGCTTAAATAATTTAAACCTTGTTTAAATCATTTAAATTTGCCAAATTCATTACTTGCTCAAATTAAATTATTTTTGAACATGCAAAGTATGTTTTCAAACTAGAAAAGTATAAACTTTTCAAATATGAATTTGAATTTATGTTTTGAACAAATAAAATTCAAATAATATTCATGCTTGAATTAAATTCAATTAAATCTTGTTTGAACTTGTTTAATTCATAATTTAATCATTGTAATTCCTTTTGCAATAATTGAAACATGTAATCCACCCAAAATTTTATGATCTTTTCAAATATGAATTTTGTTATTTGTTTTGAACAATTTAAATTGCTGAAAACAACAAATTCTTGTGTGACACCTTTAAGGAACAAAAATTCCTTAACTTAATAACTAAAATTCCAAAATTGGTAAACCTTATTTCCAATTGATTCTATTGTTGTTATTTTTCTGTTTTCCTCATCCATGCATCATACTAATCCACTTTCATCTGTTGATTAGTTGAAAAACAAATATTCCAACCTTTGATGGGCTTTTCATATGCAACCCCAAATTGCATGTGGGTCCATTTAATCATGTTGTTACCATGTCAACTAGTTTATTTTGATGCATCAACTAAATGGTCATGCATCATTCCATGATTGTGCATTATGCCATGTTATTGATTGTTTATCTCTCTGCGTTGTTTGTTTGCTTCTTCTCGGATAGACGACGACGTTGAGACAGACGATACTTACGACACCCCTTCTGAGGATCTAGCTCAGTACCAGGCTGCTGAGTTTGCAGGCAAGTTATCACTCACATGAACCACTGTGTTCCTTTCAACATTGGTTACCGATACTTTCCGTTGTCTATTTCTGCTAGCCCTATGAATAGTTGTTTCTGTTACGAACCTATCACATGTTACCCTTTAACCCTGATATTGCCTCACCTCCACACCTATAACCCTTTGCTTGTTGCCCGTGTCTTACTAGCATGCTTAGGGTTGTTTTGCTCGAGTCTGTTACCCGTTACTTTCTGTTACTATATTTCCATTATGTTCTGGGGCTCGATGTTAAATAACAACCTGTTAATTTTGGGTATAATAATTTGCTGATAACGCACCGGAAGGAGGCCCGGCGTGGTTTTGAGGCCTGCCAGTGTCGACCCTAATTAGGAAAAGGGTCTTGTCTACTGATCCATGATGAGCGCACTACCCGCATGTGGGAAGCGTGTATGGGCGCCCCCCTCAATTTGATTCGATTCGCATCTCGTCCAAATCGCCTCATTTAGTTCGGGTTTTCCATTTGCCGCACGCATATGCAGGTACGAACCCGAGGCCAGGGTGGAACTTTTGTAGTCGGCATTTAGGGAGACACGTTCTTAGAGTGCTATGAGGGTCCCCTTTTCTTCGTGGGGCTTGATTAGCCGTGCGCTCACTGCACGGGGTTCTTTGGGCTTGATGCGAAGAAGAGTTGAGTTGTGTAGAGTGCCTCGCTTGGTGGGTTTGATTCCCGTCTGGCGGGATATTCTTACGTGTACGGCCAAATTGGTGCACCCCTGCAGGGATAAATCTTCTCGAGAAGCCGTGTTTTCCGCGGTTATGGTTAACTTGGTGAAAGTACTGGCTAACAAGTACTCAGAACAACTTACACCTAACTAATGATAACCTGACTAGTAATTAGCCTTATTGACACAACAATCTGAACCATCATTAATCCAACTGTGTGAGTTATCCTCGGATTGCTTCTTTGGACAAGGGGCGAGGTCCAGGATGGGTTTGATTGCTGGTTAGTTATAGTTGGTTACGATACGCTATCTTATCCCCTTTCTGATAGCCGGAAGTTGTAGTATGTTCTGTAGTTGATTAGTGCAGCCAGTTGCAGCATCCTTTATATCCCCCTTTCTTCCGTTGAACCCAAAGCATCTGTGCTTGGTGTTGACGGGTTACACTTTGGTGAACTGTGAGTCTTGCTTGCTAGTACGTTTATGTACTGACCCCTTTGGGGCTGTGGTTTCCGCAGACTACGCTTACGAGGATCCCCGTGACGGCTACTACGTGGAGTTTGACGAGGCTGCTGACGAGTAGATAGCGGACCCGGGCAGGATCCGAGACATCGTGGATGGGCTCCATTTTCCTTTTCATTCCCGGCTTCTTAAGCCTATTTGGATTTGTCTGTACTCAGACCCGTTGAATGCTTCCGCTGAGATGTAATGATGTTATGTTGGGACATGTGTCCTCTGGATGAGTGTATTTGCTATCTCTGCTCTAGTGAGAGCTATTTGCAACTTATTTCTATTTATTTGTGTCTTAGAGATCTGTTGTGTTATCATTTTGTTCAACGCCGTTGACGTACCATGTGTGTATGGTATGAAGTACGTCAATGGTAGTATCCTGATTTCTATGGGATGGTTTACGTAGACGCTGAACAGATAGGGGTTGGTTGTCACACATACGTGTGTTGGCCTACTCGTAAGAGATGCGGGTGCCGGTAAGCCCCGTAATCCAATCCACTACTGTTCAACGGAACTGCGAGTATCCTCTAGAAGTCCAGGTGCGACAGGAGTGCACCCTCAGAGGGGTTTCGCTTAACCCCGAAGCAATATTGCCAGAAATCTAACCTAGGGGCTAAACCTAGATACCCTTCGAAAAGGGCTTGGAACCCGGATAAGTAGAGAATTGAGTTTGGTGGCAAATTGTGGGGTTGGATATTATAGTGGTTGAGCACCTGGAGGAAGAAGGCGGATGGCGGAAATCCCATACCTCGAGAGATGTGCGAGGTTAGGAGAACCCGATCCCCGGCTTTGGGCAAGGGCTCGGACTCGTCCTCCCTGTGCCGCCATTTTCCTTTCACAATCAACCCCTCCTTCTAATTTTTCGAAAGAAGGGAGGGGGTGATGTTGCACCGGCTCCAGTTGCCGGAGATTTCGCCCTTGTCTTCGGCTCCAGTGGCGGCGGCCGTTGCAGCGAGTTCCTCCCCGACGAGAAGGATTTTCTCCTCTGTTGTTTCAGGAGCGAACGGTGGAGGTGGCGTGGAGGAAGAGGTAGCCAGGGTCTCGGCTGCGAGAGGCGTTTCCTCGCGGGCCTGGTCGCCGGAATTCTTCTTCGGTGCGCTGGCAGAGACGCGGCTCGGGGAGGCGAGTTCTGGATCCATGGCATTGATGATCTCGTTGATCTCAACGGAGTCCGAGAGCTTTTCCGCCGCGTGTGGTGAATCGCTGGAGTCCATTCGCGGGCGGTGCGGTGAGGTTCTCGAGCTCCCGACGGAGAAGTTCCGGGAACGGCACGGACGTACGTGAGCTCTGCTCGCTCTAAGTGAACCTTGGCACAGGCGCAGTGGCGCTTGGAGGCTGGGAGGCAGAGTGAGAGCAGAATGATCGCTGGAGGGCTCGAGGTAGGCTATTTATAGCCGAAAAATCTTTAAGATGCGTTACAACGGCTCTTTGGACCATTAGATTTTCAACGCGTGTCACTCGCCGGAAAATCCGGGAAATGGGGTGGCAAGTGATTACTGCTATCTCCTCATTTCCCGCGAGAATCTGTCAGAGATACGTTTCAGGGTTTCACATTTGGAACCCAAACGTCCCTGACGTCAGCATGATTTTATCACTGACGTAGGAAGTTCCTTCTCCACGAAGGCTCGTGGAAAAGAAAGCCGGATTTTCTTAAATCCAAGTTTCGCATTAAAGAATGATTTAAGAAGAAGAAGAAGAAGAATCGAGACGAGGAGCCAACATTTCTCGGAAATAATTCAAATTGACGAAAGACGGCGAATTGGAGTCTCAATCCTTCTTGGGGGCTACTTTCGGATATATACCGATTAGGGGTATATCAGATAGTGTCCTAAAGAGCCAGATTACCAGGGTGGCCTGAATGGTAATAGATTACGGTCCGTTAGGCGGCCCAGTAAACTGACGCACAGAATTACGGTCCGTTAGGCTTGGAGTAGAAGGCGGATTCTTTCCTTCCAAGTTAGAACTTACCGTAGTCTTCTAGGTTTCCTTTTTGTAAGCCCTAACCCGGCTATCTATATAAAGCCGGACGGGAGAGAAGAAAGACACGGACAATTAGCTAGAAGCCAACTCGCCGAGAAGTTGATCCTCGTCGAGTTACCAACCCAAACTCACATTGTACTTTGTATACTTCTGGCTTCAGCCCTGATTTAGTGAGATTGCAGGAGTAGGAACGCCGCCTAGTTGCAAAGTACCGAACCTGGGTAAACTTTGGTGTCCCTGGTTGTCATACTACCACGTCCCCCTCACGTCTTTACCCGTAGGCCTCATGGCACCCCCGTCTATGAACCCTACTACGATGTCTCGACAGTCTTGTTTTTATTTCTCTATATCAAAAACACACAAAAATTAGTTTTCTTCATAGCTGTTATTTATTTGCTTGCTTTTATGTCTAGTTTTGTTCCTCTCATTATGTCACCAGAAGAAACAAACTTTACTTTCAAACAAGGGAATGATGAGAACTTCAAAGAAGCTTGGTCTAGAGCTTTTGATTCCTATTGCAAAGTTGAACCTACAGTGACTCTAAATCTATTTCTTTGTAGCTTTTACTTTGGTATTGTTCTTTGTTATAGATATGCTTTGGATAATGTGGTAGGAGGTGATTTCCTTAATTGTGATAGAGATCAAGCTTTCAATGCTATAAGATAATTAATTTCAACCTACAGCTTACCCAGTAGTTCTGATAAAGCCTTTGCAGATATTTATGCTAGATTAAATACTCTTGAATCACATATTTCTATTTTAAAAGAGGGATATAGCCAAATTCGTGAACATCTTGATCATGTACCAATAAATTTTGAGTCAACAAATATGATCCCTTTGGTTAAAATTGTTATAAATGGTGAAACTTTTCATGCTTGTTGTGATATCATGTCTTAATCTTGTCTTATGCCTAAGGAAATTTATGAATCTTTGAACCTTTGGGGGCTAGCTGATGGAGGAGAAGAAATTCCTCTCATTAATAACACCACTATATTTCACATTGGGATAGCTGAGGGAGTGTTTACAAAACTCCTAGAAAAAAAAGTCTCCACTGATTATCTTGTTATTTAATGTGCAGAAGGAGGACAAATTACCCTTGGAAGATTTTTGCTGAAGCTCTTAGGAGCAACTATTGATATGGGAAAACGTAACATGACTTTCACTCCCAAATCATGCGTGGACCATAAGTTCCCTCAAAAGAATAAGGATAAGAGAGGTAAACGTAAGCCCCATAATGATGTTGATGCTTCTTTACTTGAAAATACTTGAGTTGATTTTTTTATGCCTAGCTGAAAGGCGTTAAAGAAAAGCGCTACCAGGAGACAACCCGTTTTATTTCTCTGTTTTCATTCGGTTTTCCTTTGTTTTCTTTGGTGTGATTTGCACCTGGGTGTTTTCTATTTCCTTAGCAACCTCGCTGTGTCTTTTCTTTTTGAGTTTTTGTTGAGCCAAGTAAAGCCTCTAGTGGAAAGTTGAGCCTATATTTCGGATTTCTGCGCGGGAAACAGATTTCTGCTGTCCACTGTTAATTCCGTTAAAAATCACAGAAAATAAAAAATGACCTGAGCCATTTTGTGCTTAATCCTGAGTTATATACGCAACTTTTCTTAGAATACCACTTTTTGATTTGAGCAACATAAGATGTTTGAAAAAATCGATCTTTACCTACTGTTCTGTTTTTGACAGATTTCTGCCATTTATCGCATTTGCATCTTAATCTCTTTCTTTTGGTGTTGTTTTGAGAAAAAGAGTTTTGAAAGAAGTTGTGACAGTAGTAATGTTTTTTTGAGTGTTAGACTTGTGTTGAAACTGAACCATGTGAATTTATTATTTCAATTGCACTAACGCTGCTAATGAAGATTGTGAGAATTTTGATGCGAAGGAAGTTTTCAAGGGTCAAGAGAAGAGGATGATATGATGTGATCAAGAAGAGTGAAAATCCTAAGCTTGGGGATGCCCCGGTGGTACATCCAAGAAAATTCCAAGAAGACTCAAGCGTCTAAGCTTGGGGATGCCCAAGGCATCCCCTTCTTCATCAACAAATTATCAGGTCACTTCTAGTGAAACTATATTGTTATTCGGTCGCATCTTATGTGCTTTACTTGGAGCGTCTTTTATTTTTGTTTTCAGTTTGCTTTTGGTTTTGCTTTCAGTTTGTTTTTACTTTCATAATAAGCTTGGTTGGACCCCAGCTTTCTTTTATTGGAGAGTGACACGCTCCGCTTTTTCATGAGAATACGGTGTATTCTTAATCTCTGTCTAGTTGCTGCATTTATTCAGCTCCTGTTTTGCATGCATCTCTTATTAGATTTGTTAGTTTTCGTAGTATTATTTGATTACTCTCATGTTTGCTTGTTGTATCATAAAGAGTATTTTTGTTAAATCATGTTTTGTATGGTGCTTGTTGGGAGAAAGAAAACTGATGCTTGAAGTAGAATTTATAACAGTGCTAGTAGAAGCTTGTATAGACTGTGGCTAGGACTTTTTCATGCCATGCTAAATGTTATTTTAGTTTTAAAGCCTTGTGGTTATTGAGTAGCATGATTAGCCTCAAATAGCTGAGATTCTTTAATATGTATTGAAAGATTCATGAGTTGTTCTTGTCATAGTAAAGCATCAATTTATGGTATTCTCTTTCGAATGTTTTATTTGGTCGACTTGGCGCATGCTCACACCATGTTTATGACTACAAAACAGTCACGAATAGCCTCCATGACCACTTAGTTTTTGAACTTGTGATACTGCTTAGGTTTTAATTCATGATGCTTATGTCGCTATGCATGATTATGGCTCTTATGCTCTCTTGATTTGTCGCTCCCAGACTTTTGCTAGCCTCCACCTGTACTGAGTATGAGCTCTACTCGTGCATCCAAACTCCCTTAAACCAAAAAAATTCCCATTGTGTCCACCATACCTACCTACATGTGGTATATAACTGCCATTCCAAAGTAAATTGCTCATGTGTTACCTTTAAAACCTTCAAAATTACTCCTGCTTTATGTTCCTGTTTTTGCTCATGAGGACGTAAATAGAGAATCTTTATCTCACTTGTTGATTGGATTTCACACCCTGGACTAGTGGCTTCATCCACTTATCCAAATGATAGAAGAGCAGGCAGCAGGATGCCCAGCCCCAAATTAATACAAACAAATTCTCTTCACTATTTTTGCCCATGATTTATTAGTCAAAGCATAATTGTGTAAACAAAAGAGAAAGAGGGATGAACTTCTACACCAGTTGCGTCCTTCACCATGGGAGCCGCTCTTGTGAATCCAGTTGACTTGTGACATACTGTATTTTCTGTTTACCATTCGTTGACACTAGCATACATCTCCCAAAATATAGACATTCCTCCACAAATGTCAAACTTTTAATACCTCTGTTTAATAAAATAAAAAGCTCTAGCACATGAGTGATCCCTGCTTCCCTCTGCGAAGGACCTTTCTTTTACTTTTATGTTGAGTCTCCATCATCTAACTTTATGCACAGTTGAGAGAGCATTTTTGCCATTCTGAGTTTTATGTGCATTTGTCCCAGAAACATTATTAATTGATTCATGATGTGTTATTGTTTGTTCTCAAACTATTTATTCTAGTCTTCCTCATGAACTTTGAATGTGTCTTGGCATTTATGTTTTTCCCCACTCTTAAGGACTATCGAAATATCACTTTGCCATGCTTTCTCTATACCTGAAACAAAAATCTACCATTCTTTGCATTATTATTCATGATCCTTTATTTGAGTTACTCTTCATGATGCAAAGTAATTGCTATGCTTTATTATTAAAGTTTTATTTGTCATGCATGTGTTTAAAGTTTTATGATCTCAGCGTGAATATGCTTTCACATTACATTGATCAAGTTTATGTTAGTAGCATGTCACCTAAGAAATTATTGTTTTATCGTTTACCTACTCGAGGACGAGTAGGAGCTAAGCTTGGGGATGCTTGATACGTCATAAACGTATCCCTAATTTCTGATGCTCCATGATGATATTATGCCAATTGCTACATGTTTTCTCCCTTCTTTATGTCATTTTTATCGATTTTCCGGACTAACCTATTGACAAGATGCCATAGAGCCAGCTCCCTGTTTTCTGCTGTTTTTAGTTTCAGAAAAGTTGTTCTGGAAATATTCTCGGAATTGGAAAATTTGAAGCCCGAAAGTCCTATTTTCCCCGGAAGCATCCAGAAGACCTAAGAGGAGTCGAAGAAGGGCAGCAGGGGGGCACACCATAGGGTGGCGATGGATGTGGGGCCCCTCGGCCTCTACCGCCTTTGCCCTTTCACCTATTTAAGCCCCCGGGATGGAAACCCCCAAAACACCTGATCAAAATCCCCAAAAAAGTTCTGTAGCCGCCGTCACCGTTGACCCTAGATCAGGGGGTTCTAAAGCTATTTCCGGCACCTTGCCGGAGAGGAGATCATCACCAGAGGCTTCTACATCACCATGCCTGCCTTCGGAGTGATGCGTGAGTAGTTCATCCTTGGACTACGGGTTCGTAGCTGTAGCTAGATGGTTGTCTTCTCCTCATATGCCTCCATGTTTAGATGTCATGAGCTGCCTATCATGATCGAGATTGATCTTATGTAATTCTCGGTGCTGTGTTTGCTGGGATCCTATGAATATTGACCTTATGCCAAGTTGATTATAGTCTTTATTTGCATATGTTATTTGTGATCTTGCATGCTCTCCGTTGCTAGTGGTTATTCTGGCCAAGTAGTTGCTAGTGACTTCAAGAGGGAGTATTTATGCTCGATAGTGGGTTCATGCCTCCTTGTTGCCTTGCTCGAGTGACAGAAACGTGAAGGGGGAGGATGTGTTGTTGCCATTAGGGAGAAAACAGCGGTGAGAGTGCCCGCGTGCATAATCATTGCTTACATTACACACTATGTTTAATGTAATTACCTGTTGCTTGCAACTTAATACCTAAGGGGGTTCGGATGATAACCTGAGGGTGGATTATTAGTCACAGATGCAGATGGATGTCGGTCTATGTATCTTGTTGTAATGCCCGCACTAAATACCATAGTAATCTTCATGTCATATTGTGCACTACGGTGCAACCTCTATTTCTCAATTTCCTAGCTGTAATTTGTTCACCCAGAATGCTATCTTTTATGGAGAGACACCATTAGTGAAACTATGAACCCCGGTCCATTTTTTCACACTGTTAAACAAACCACAACAATTTCCTGCTTTCTTTACTTACTGGAAGCATACATTGTTTTTCCACACTATACGTGTAATCTTTATTTTCAGCAAGACTGGTGAGATTGAAAATCTCACTGTACCGTTGGGGCAAAGTATTTTGGTTGTGTTGTGTGCAGGTTCCACGTTGTTGCTGGCACCGGTGAAGCGCCAGCACCACCGTCAGTGGCATCAACCTTCTGAAGGTCCTCCTTCTCCTACTGGATTGATAACCTTGGTTCTTAACTAAGGGGAAAACTCCTACCGCTGTGCTCATCACACCCTCCTCTTGGGGTATCCCAACGAGTGCAAGATCTGCACCATCAAACTCTATGTGTTGTGTATGCTGGGATCCGATGAATATTGAACTTATGCCAAGTTTATTATAGTATTTATTGCATATGTTATTTGTGATCTTGCATGCTTTCCGTTGCTAGTGGTTGCTCTGGCAGAGTAGTTGCTAGTGACTCCAAGAGGGAGTATTTATGCTTGATAGTGGGTTCATGCCTCCTTTTCGCATGTGCTCGAGTGACAGAAACGTGACGGGGGAGGATGTGCTGTTGCCACTAGGGAGAAAACAGCGGTGTGAATGCCCGCGTGTACAATCATTGCTTACATTACACACATTGCTTAATGCGATTATCTGTTGTTTACAACTTAATACCTTAGGGGGTTCAGATGATAACCTGAGGGTGGATTATTAGTCAAAGATGAAGTTGGATTACGGTCTATGTATATTGTTGTAATGCCCGAACTAAATATCATAGTAGTCATCATGTCATGAATGTGCAGTACAATGCAACCTTTATTTTTCAATTGCCTAACTGTAATTTGTTCACCCAGCATGCTATATTTTATGGAGAGACACCACTAGTAAACCTATGAACCCCGGTCCATTTTCCTACACTGTTAAACAAACCTCTAAAATTTCCTGCTTTTCTTTATTACTGCAAGCATACACCATTTTCCACACTATACGTCTAATCATTGTTTTCAGCAAGACTGGTGAGATTGAAAATCTCACTGTACCGTTGGGGCAAAGTATTTTGGTTGTGTTGTGTGCAGGTTCCACGTTGTTGCTGACATCGGTGAAGCGCCAGCACCACCGTCAGTGGCATCAACCTTCTGAAGGTCCTCCTTCTCCTACTGGATTGATAACCTTGGTTCTTAACTAAGGGGAAAACTCCTACCGTTGTGCTCATCACACCCTCCTCTTGGGGTATCCCAACGAGTGCAAGATCTGTGTAACACCTGGGGTGTTACCTGTTTGATTGCTTGCATCATATGCATCACATTGCATTGTATCATGTTTGCATCAACTGAAAATTTCAAATCAATTAAAACTTTCACACCTTGCTCAAAATTTCCAATTTCAATATTTCAACAACTAAACCACTCAATTGTTTTCACTGGTTGATTCTGTTCTAATCAAATTGATTGTTAATAAATTACCCCCTCTTGCTAAAACCATAATGGCTAACTCAAAAATCTAAATCAAATCACTTATTAAATTGTTGGTTTTACTCAAATAATTAATCAATCAATTAATTCCAACTCATTTTCCAATCCAAACCAACTCAATTTGCCTATTTTGAACCTAGGGGTAACCCTATCTAAATTGTTGTTTCAAAATGGTGTTTTAATAATGAAAATTGTTTCTATTTTGTTTCAAACACAAACTACCATTTTAAAACTAAATTTTTGAAATCCAAAGTTGCAATATGTTTCCTAATTACCTAACAAACCTAAACTAATTTTTCTGTAATTTTTTTATTAACTTAAAACCTAGCCTTTTCTCCCAAAAGCAACAACTACAAAAAAAAAAAAAAAATAGAAACAGAAAAAAAAAAAATAAAAGCAACTAACTAGGGTGAGCAGCAGCTAACCTAACCTCCCCCAGCCAGCCCACTCCCTCTCCCTTCTCTCTCGCTCAGCGCGGCCCGGCCCGATAGCCATCCCCTGCGTACCGCTTCGCTGCGCCAATTTTCGTGCTCGACGTCTTGATCTTGTACGGCAGTGCATCCATGGTGCCACCGCGGCAGCCACGGATTCCGGCGGCCGTCCTCAGCGCCAGCGCCCTATAAAAAAACCCTACGAACCCTAGACCCCCCTGCCCTAATCCCTATGCCTCTCCCTCCCCTCGAAGAAGCCGCCGTCCTCCCTCTCCCGGACGCGTTCCTCCCTCCTCTGCTCTGAACCTCGCCGGCGCGTTTCTCTGAAACTCGTCGAACCGCCGCCGCCTCGCAGCGCCACACCCCTTCCTACCCACCAAAACCGCACCACCACCATCTCCTCTTTTGTTTGCACCCACCCGTTGAGCTCGCTGTTCCCTGAGTCGCCGCCGCGATCCCTGACGACTCCGGCCACCGTGGCGATCCCTCTGAAACGTTGCACGCCGACGCCGTTGCGGGCCTCCATCAGCCGCGCCAACCACGGGAATCGCACCACCTCGACGTCGCCGTTCGTTTGAACACCGGAGGTAGCCCGGACAGCCGCCAGTACGACGCCGCCGTCCTCGTCTCCGCCGCGGTTCCCGTCATGCTGGCGTCACCCGCCCTCTGCAACCTCTACACTCGCCGGTGAGCAGCCGTCCTCCGCCTCCCTCCTCTCTGTCAGGCCTCCATGCATGCTCTGCACTCCCTCTGCACCAGTAGTGCCTCCACCTCGAGCACTAACCACGGCGATGATCGACGGCGAACTTCTCTGTCAGGACGAGGATGAGTTGGTCGTCAGTTAAACTGCAGACCACGCGCTGTCTGAACCTAACCTTACTCGCGTAGCCGTTACTGACAAGAATCGCCACACATCGTACTGGTTCAGTCCCTGCGCATCGCGCGCTCGCTCGCGGGTTCGAGCTCCGGCTCGCGCGAATAAAAAGCCACCCCTTTTGCACCGTGCGCTGACAGGGTGGCCCCCCCTGTCAGCTGCTGTGTGTGCCACGCGTGCCTCCACGCTGGCCTGGGGCCCCTCCGTCAGTGGCATTGGGTAGCCACTGCGGAGTAACAAAAGCTTTTTCCAACCTTTCCCTGTTTTAATCTAAGCCCTTTTTAAAATTACAGATTGATCCTAAAAATTAATTTGTTAATAACTTTTAATCCCTAGCTCCAAATAATAAAAGTTATATATGTTTATTGCTCTAAATTAAATGATCTTTCCAAATAATCCATTTGTGTACTGTTTTGAACTTTCAAATTACATTTCAAATTCAAATTTAAATCATTTCAATTGTATTTTGCTAAATTCAATAACTAATTATTTATAAGTCCAAATAATCCAAATAAAATATGTTTTTCACACCTTTTTGAATGCTCTATTCAAATATAAACTTTGTTTTCTGGTTTGAATAATTTAAATTGCCTAAACCATTTAATTCCTGTTTAATTCAATTAAAATTTGTTTAATGTTGTTTAATTCATAAATAATTAATCCAAAGTCCAATTTCAAAATGTGAAACATGTAATCCAACTAAAATTTGATAACCTTTTCAAATATCAACTTTGTTATTTGTTTTGAACATTTTAAATGGTTGAAAACAACAAATACTTGTGTGTTCCCTTTAAGGCACCCAAAATTTCCCTAAGTTAACAAATAAAATTCTAAATTGCTACACCCTATCTTAAATTGTTTCTAGTGTTGTTATTTTGCTGTTTCCCTTTTGCATGCATCATACTAAACCACCAGCACCTGTTGATTAGTTGGAAAACAAATAACCTAACCAAAATCCCTGGGCTTTTCATATGCAACTCAAATTGCATATGGGTCCCTTTAAATCTGTTTATCTTGTCAACTAGTTTATTTCAATGCATCTTTAAACCTGTCATGCATCCATACCTTGATCATGCTGGATCTTTTGCCGTAGTAGTAATTGTTGCATCCGGTGTTTGTTCGAGGTTCGTTGCTTCTTCCCGGATAGGACGTTGAGATGATGTGAGCAACGACAAGTTCTGCTACCTTGCGGGATCTCAGGCAAGTATACTCACCTGCATGCCATATGGCTGCCTTTCATCACTTGTTACCGATTCTTTCCGTTGATTCTTTTCTGCTAGCCTTAGTGGTAGTTGTTTCTGTTACGAACCCATCACATGAATCCCTTAACCTTGATATTGCCTCACTTCCATACCTATAGCCTTTGCTTGAGCCTGTGTCTTACTATCTTGCTTAGGGTTGTTTTGCTCGAGTCTGTTACCTGTTACTTTCCGTTATTATTCCATTATGTTCCGGGGCTCGATGTTTAATCAATCAATCAATCATGCTAATGTTGCTATTAATAATAAATTTGATGATAAGGCACCGGCAGGAGGCCCTTTGTGGTTTTGAGGCCTGCTAGTGTCGACCCTAATAGGAAAAGGGTCTTGTCTACCGATCCATGATGAGCGCACTACCCGCATTTGGGGAGTATGGGCTCCCCCTCAGTTTGACCCGATTCGCATCTCGTCCAAATCGCCTCATTTAGTTCGGGTTTTCCATTTGCTGCATGCATGATCTTGCGAGCCCTTGGTACCCGGGTGGAACTTTCGTAGTCGGCATATAGGGGGACACGTTCTTAGAGTGCTATGAGGGTCCATTTTCTTCTGGGCTCGAGTAGCCGTGCGCCCAAGGTTCTTTGGGCTTGATGCGAAGAAGGGTTGGATTTTGTTGAGTGCCCCGCTTGGTGGGAGGCATTCCATCTGGCGGGATATTCATGAGTGTGGTTACTATGGTGCACCCCTGCAGGGTAAATCTTCTCGAGAAGCCGTGTTTTCCGCGGTTATGGATTACTTGGTGAAAGTACTGGCTAACAAGTACTCAGGACAACTTAAACCTAATGATCAACCATGTTACACCCAATGACTACTAATTTGACTAGTAATAGGTTATTCACACAATAACTTGACTCATCTTTAATACCACGGTGTGAGTTATCCTAGGATTGCTTCTTTGGCTAAAGGGGCGAGGTCCAGGATGGGTTTGTTTGGATTTACTTTCAGTTGGTTACAATCCTCGATCTTATCCCCTTTCCGTTAGTTGGAAGTTGTAGTATTCTCTCTGTAGTTGGTTAGTGCAGCCTGTTGTCGCTTATTTTGCAATAACCCCTTCCTTCCCGTTGATCCTAAAGTATTTGTATCTTGTGATGACTGGCTACGCCGGTAACTTGTGAGTATGGGCTTTCTCCCACTTGCCAGTACTTAACCGTACTGACCCACGAATCTCTTTCGTGGCTGCAAATTCCAACTTGCAGTCAACAGGTTTGAAGTCTGACGACGTTAGCTTGGGAATCCCTCCGGCTTGGCCTGGGCAGGGATTGGACGCCTTCGGTTATCTTCAGGACTCTTAGTCCAATTTGGATCTTGTCCGTAGCCGGACGTTTGTTTCTTCCGCTGTTATTTGGATCTTTGTATTGTATCAGTTGTAAGCCCTGGCTCGTTTGAGTCATCTTGTATCTATCGGTTTCTGTTGTAATTGTGGATTATTCGTGAACTATTGTAATGTTATCATAAATGGCAACCTGGAATCGGTTATTATGCGGATTTGGCGGGAATGCTGAAATCTGCATAGTGCCCGATCTCGGGGCGTCACAAATGGTATCAGAGCCTTGGTTCCGATTCCCGATATTGTTTCGATACGAATGGTTATCGAAGCAACGGGTCCGCAAAGCCTGTAGGATAACCTCGCTAACGGTCGTTGTTTCTAGAGTGTCAAAAGCTATTTCTGCTAAACTATTTTGGAAAAACATCTCAATAGGATTCTTGTTTTCTCCTTACCCCTATTCTATTTCCCCTCCCATCTTATTTGTTTTGGATTCTTCCCCTTGTCTATCTTTCAAAGTGTTAGGATCCTACGTGGGTGGACGTTTTCTGAGCCCTTAACCTAATAGGTTCGATCATCGGAAGATTCCTGGTGGAAGAACATCGTCGTCACTCCGAGCAAGAATCCCTTGTTAGTGGTGTCGAGGAGATCAACTGGAAGCACGAAGAATCGATAGTCGAACTTCTTTCCCCTCCCGGGTTAGCAGGTGGATTGCGAGGGCGCAATCCCTTGTTAGTGGTGTCGTCTGTAACACCTGGGGTGTTACCTGTTTGATTGCTTGCATCATATGCATCACATTGCATTGTATCATGTTTGCATCAACTGAAAATTTCAAATCAATTAAAACTTTCACACCTTGCTCAAAATTTCCAATTTCAATATTTCAACAACTAAACCACTCAATTGTTTTCACTGGTTGATTCTGTTCTAATCAAATTGATTGTTAATAAATTACCCCCTCTTGCTAAAACCATAATGGCTAACTCAAAAATCTAAATCAAATCACTTATTAAATTGTTGGTTTTACTCAAATAATTAATCAATCAATTAATTCCAACTCATTTTCCAATCCAAACCAACTCAATTTGCCTATTTTGAACCTAGGGGTAACCCTATCTAAATTGTTGTTTCAAAATGGTGTTTTAATA
Organism: Alopecurus myosuroides; assembly: GCA_028641055.1. Classification (NCBI taxonomy): domain Eukaryota; kingdom Viridiplantae; phylum Streptophyta; class Magnoliopsida; order Poales; family Poaceae; genus Alopecurus; species Alopecurus myosuroides. Next base: position 383,554,074 of record CM054057.1, on the reverse strand, counting down.
ATGAAAATTGTTTCTATTTTGTTTCAAACACAAACTACCATTTTAAAACTAAATTTTTGAAATCCAAAGTTGCAATATGTTTCCTAATTACCTAACAAACCTAAACTAATTTTTCTGTAATTTTTTTATTAACTTAAAACCTAGCCTTTTCTCCCAAAAGCAACAACTACAAAAAAAAAAAAAAAAATAGAAACAGAAAAAAAAAAAATAAAAGCAACTAACTAGGGTGAGCAGCAGCTAACCTAACCTCCCCCAGCCAGCCCACTCCCTCTCCCTTCTCTCTCGCTCAGCGCGGCCCGGCCCGATAGCCATCCCCTGCGTACCGCTTCGCTGCGCCAATTTTCGTGCTCGACGTCTTGATCTTGTACGGCAGTGCATCCATGGTGCCACCGCGGCAGCCACGGATTCCGGCGGCCGTCCTCAGCGCCAGCGCCCTATAAAAAAACCCTACGAACCCTAGACCCCCCTGCCCTAATCCCTATGCCTCTCCCTCCCCTCGAAGAAGCCGCCGTCCTCCCTCTCCCGGACGCGTTCCTCCCTCCTCTGCTCTGAACCTCGCCGGCGCGTTTCTCTGAAACTCGTCGAACCGCCGCCGCCTCGCAGCGCCACACCCCTTCCTACCCACCAAAACCGCACCACCACCATCTCCTCTTTTGTTTGCACCCACCCGTTGAGCTCGCTGTTCCCTGAGTCGCCGCCGCGATCCCTGACGACTCCGGCCACCGTGGCGATCCCTCTGAAACGTTGCACGCCGACGCCGTTGCGGGCCTCCATCAGCCGCGCCAACCACGGGAATCGCACCACCTCGACGTCGCCGTTCGTTTGAACACCGGAGGTAGCCCGGACAGCCGCCAGTACGACGCCGCCGTCCTCGTCTCCGCCGCGGTTCCCGTCATGCTGGCGTCACCCGCCCTCTGCAACCTCTACACTCGCCGGTGAGCAGCCGTCCTCCGCCTCCCTCCTCTCTGTCAGGCCTCCATGCATGCTCTGCACTCCCTCTGCACCAGTAGTGCCTCCACCTCGAGCACTAACCACGGCGATGATCGACGGCGAACTTCTCTGTCAGGACGAGGATGAGTTGGTCGTCAGTTAAACTGCAGACCACGCGCTGTCTGGACCTAACCTTACTCGCGTAGCCGTTACTGACAAGAATCGCCACACATCGTACTGGTTCAGTCCCTGCGCATCGCGCGCTCGCTCGCGGGTTCGAGCTCCGGCTCGCGCGAATAAAAAGCCACCCCTTTTGCACCGTGCGCTGACAGGGTGGCCCCCCCTGTCAGCTGCTGTGTGTGCCACGCGTGCCTCCACGCTGGCCTGGGGCCCCTCCGTCAGTGGCATTGGGTAGCCACTGCGGAGTAACAAAAGCTTTTTCCAACCTTTCCCTGTTTTAATCTAAGCCCTTTTTAAAATTACAGATTGATCCTAAAAATTAATTTGTTAATAACTTTTAATCCCTAGCTCCAAATAATAAAAGTTATATATGTTTATTGCTCTAAATTAAATGATCTTTCCAAATAATCCATTTGTGTACTGTTTTGAACTTTCAAATTACATTTCAAATTCAAATTTAAATCATTTCAATTGTATTTTGCTAAATTCAATAACTAATTATTTATAAGTCCAAATAATCCAAATAAAATATGTTTTTCACACCTTTTTGAATGCTCTATTCAAATATAAACTTTGTTTTCTGGTTTGAATAATTTAAATTGCCTAAACCATTTAATTCCTGTTTAATTCAATTAAAATTTGTTTAATGTTGTTTAATTCATAAATAATTAATCCAAAGTCCAATTTCAAAATGTGAAACATGTAATCCAACTAAAATTTGATAACCTTTTCAAATATCAACTTTGTTATTTGTTTTGAACATTTTAAATGGTTGAAAACAACAAATACTTGTGTGTTCCCTTTAAGGCACCCAAAATTTCCCTAAGTTAACAAATAAAATTCTAAATTGCTACACCCTATCTTAAATTGTTTCTAGTGTTGTTATTTTGCTGTTTCCCTTTTGCATGCATCATACTAAACCACCAGCACCTGTTGATTAGTTGGAAAACAAATAACCTAACCAAAATCCCTGGGCTTTTCATATGCAACTCAAATTGCATATGGGTCCCTTTAAATCTGTTTATCTTGTCAACTAGTTTATTTCAATGCATCTTTAAACCTGTCATGCATCCATACCTTGATCATGCTGGATCTTTTGCCGTAGTAGTAATTGTTGCATCCGGTGTTTGTTCGAGGTTCGTTGCTTCTTCCCGGATAGGACGTTGAGATGATGTGAGCAACGACAAGTTCTGCTACCTTGCGGGATCTCAGGCAAGTATACTCACCTGCATGCCATATGGCTGCCTTTCATCACTTGTTACCGATTCTTTCCGTTGATTCTTTTCTGCTAGCCTTAGTGGTAGTTGTTTCTGTTACGAACCCATCACATGAATCCCTTAACCTTGATATTGCCTCACTTCCATACCTATAGCCTTTGCTTGAGCCTGTGTCTTACTATCTTGCTTAGGGTTGTTTTGCTCGAGTCTGTTACCTGTTACTTTCCGTTATTATTCCATTATGTTCCGGGGCTCGATGTTTAATCAATCAATCAATCATGCTAATGTTGCTATTAATAATAAATTTGATGATAAGGCACCGGCAGGAGGCCCTTTGTGGTTTTGAGGCCTGCTAGTGTCGACCCTAATAGGAAAAGGGTCTTGTCTACCGATCCATGATGAGCGCACTACCCGCATTTGGGGAGTATGGGCTCCCCCTCAGTTTGACCCGATTCGCATCTCGTCCAAATCGCCTCATTTAGTTCGGGTTTTCCATTTGCTGCATGCATGATCTTGCGAGCCCTTGGTACCCGGGTGGAACTTTCGTAGTCGGCATATAGGGGGACACGTTCTTAGAGTGCTATGAGGGTCCATTTTCTTCTGGGCTCGAGTAGCCGTGCGCCCAAGGTTCTTTGGGCTTGATGCGAAGAAGGGTTGGATTTTGTTGAGTGCCCCGCTTGGTGGGAGGCATTCCATCTGGCGGGATATTCATGAGTGTGGTTACTATGGTGCACCCCTGCAGGGTAAATCTTCTCGAGAAGCCGTGTTTTCCGCGGTTATGGATTACTTGGTGAAAGTACTGGCTAACAAGTACTCAGGACAACTTAAACCTAATGATCAACCATGTTACACCCAATGACTACTAATTTGACTAGTAATAGGTTATTCACACAATAACTTGACTCATCTTTAATACCACGGTGTGAGTTATCCTCGGATTGCTTCTTTGGCTAAAGGGGCGAGGTCCAGGATGGGTTTGTTTGGATTTACTTTCAGTTGGTTACAATCCTCGATCTTATCCCCTTTCCGTTAGTTGGAAGTTGTAGTATTCTCTCTGTAGTTGGTTAGTGCAGCCTGTTGTCGCTTATTTTGCAATAACCCCTTCCTTCCCGTTGATCCTAAAGTATTTGTATCTTGTGATGACTGGCTACGCCGGTAACTTGTGAGTATGGGCTTTCTCCCACTTGCCAGTACTTAACCGTACTGACCCACGAATCTCTTTCGTGGCTGCAAATTCCAACTTGCAGTCAACAGGTTTGAAGTCTGACGACGTTAGCTTGGGAATCCCTCCGGCTTGGCCTGGGCAGGGATTGGACGCCTTCGGTTATCTTCAGGACTCTTAGTCCAATTTGGATCTTGTCCGTAGCCGGACGTTTGTTTCTTCCGCTGTTATTTGGATCTTTGTATTGTATCAGTTGTAAGCCCTGGCTCGTTTGAGTCATCTTGTATCTATCGGTTTCTGTTGTAATTGTGGATTATTCGTGAACTATTGTAATGTTATCATAAATGGCAACCTGGAATCGGTTATTATGCGGATTTGGCGGGAATGCTGAAATCTGCATAGTGCCCGATCTCGGGGCGTCACAATCTGCACCATCAAACTCTATGTGTTGTGTATGTTGGGATCCGATGAATATTGAACTTATGCCAAGTTTATTATAGTCTTTATTGCATATGTTATTTGTGATCTTGCATGCTTTCCGTTGCTAGTGGTTGCTCTGGCAGAGTAGTTGCTAGTGACTCCAAGAGGGAGTATTTATGCTTGATAGTGGGTTCATGCCTCCTTTTCACATGTGCTCGAGTGACAGAAACGTGACGGGGGAGGATGTGCCGTTGCCACTAGGGAGAAAACAGCGGTGTGAATGCCCGCGTGTACAATCATTGCTTACATTACACACATTGCTTAATGCGATTATCTGTTGTTTACAACTTAATACCTTAGGGGGTTCAGATGATAACCTGAGGCTGGATTATTAGTCATAGATGCAGTTGGATTACGGTCTATGTATATTGTTGTAATGCCCGCACTAAATATCATAGTAGTCATCATGTCATGAATGTGCACTACAGTGCAACCTTTATTTGTCAATTGCCTAACTGTAATTTGTTCACCCAGCATGCTATATTTTATGGAGAGACACCACTAGTGAACCTATGAACCCGGTCCATTTTCCTACACTGTTAAACAAACCTCTACAATTTCCTGCTTTTCTTTATTACTACAAGCATACACCATTTTCCACACTATACGTCTAATCTTTTTTTTCAGCAAGACTGGTGAGATTGACAACCTCACTGTACCATTGGGACAAAGTATTTTGGTTGTGTTGTGTGCAGGTTCCGCGTTGTTGCTGACACCGGTGAGGCGCCATCACCACCGTCAGTGGCATCAACCTTCCGGAGATCCTCTTTCCCCTACTGGATTGATAACCTTGGTTCTTAACTAAGGGGAAATTCCTACCGCTGTGCTCATCACACCCTCCACTTGGGGTCTCCCAACAAACGTGTGTATCACGCGCATCAAGGACTTTTTCTGGCGTCGTTTCCGGGGAGAAAGAAGTCTTCTGGCAAGGGGAGTCTCTCACTCTCAACCTTTTTATTTTGTTTATTGTCTTTTTTGTCTTGTTTTGCTTCTTTATATCAAAAACACAAAAAAATAGTTTACTTTATAGCTGTTATTTATTTGCTTGCTTTTATTCTGCTAAAATGAGTTCCTCTGAGAATACTAAGTTGTGTGACTTCACTAGCACAAACAACAATGATTTTATTTGCACACCTATTGCTCCACCTGCTCCTACTGCTGCTTTCTATGAAATTAAACCTGCTTTATTAAATCTTGTTATGAAAGAGCAATTTTCTGGTGTTAGTACTGATGATGCTGCTGCTCACCTTAATAATTTTGTTGAACTATGTGAGATGCAAAAATATAAAGATGTGGATGGAGATATTATTAAACTGAAATTATTTCCTTTCTCTTTGAGATGAAGAGCTAAAGAATGGTTGCTATCTTTGCCTAGAAATAGTATTGATTCATGGACTAAGTGTAAAGATGCTTTCATTGGAAAATATTATCCTCCTGCTAAGATTATATCCCTGAGAAGTGACATAATGAATTTTAAACAATTTGATAATGAACATGTTGCTAAATCTTGGGAAAGAATGAAAACTATGGTGAAGAATTGTCCCACTCATGGACTGGCTACTTGGATGATTATACAAACCTTTTATGCAGGACTGAATTTCTCCTCAAGGAACCTATTGCATTCAGCTGCTGGAGGTACCTTTATGTCCATCACTTTGGGCAATGCAACAAAGCTTCTTGATGATATGATGATAAATTATTCAGAGTGGCATACTGAGACAGCTCCACAAGGTAAGAAGGTAAATTATGTTGAGGAAACCTCCTCTTTGAGTGAAAGGCTTGATGCTAGTATGTCTATGCTTGTTAATGGTAAAGCTCAAGTTGATCCAAATAATGTTCCTTTAGCCTCTTTGGTTTCTCAAGAAGAGCATGTTGATGTGAACTTTATTAGAAATAATAATTTTAACAACAATGCTTATAGAAATAATTTTGGTGGAAACAATTATAAGCCCTATCCTCCTAATAATGGTTATGGTAATTCTTATGGCAATTCCTACAATAATAATAAAATCTCTACCTCTGATCTTGAAAGCATGCTTAGAGAATTTATTAGCACACAAACTGCTTTAAATAAATCTGTTGAGGAAAAGCTTGGTAAAATAGATGTTCTTGCCTCTAAAGTAGATAGCCTAGCTATTGATATTGATTTTCTAAAACTGAAGGTTTTGCCACATGATGTTAAAGAAAGTAAAACTTTGAATGCCATCCAAGTTCAAATTGATGATAATGTTAGGTTGATGGCTGAATTACGTGCTAGGTGGGAAAGAGAAGATGAATTGGCTAGAAATAATAATATTGTTAAAGTTTGCACTATCACCACCACTAGTAAAACTGAAGCTCCAAGTGCTAGTAAACCTCCTACTATCAATGACAAAGTATTTGGTGTTAACAAAGTCTCCACCCCTTCGGTGAAACGTGCTAAATTGCCTCAAATTGCTGAAATTGCTTCTGATAAAAGTGCTGGATTTTTTAGAGATATGGGAGATAATGGTCCCATTACTTTTGATGATAATAATTTTGATTTTCATGATTGCAATATATCTGAAGTTATTATGTTTCTATAAAAGCTTTCTAGAAATCCCAATGCTATTGCCATGAATATGGCGTTTACTAAACATATTACCAATGCTCTCATGAAAGTTAGAGAGGAAAAGCTGAAACTTGAAACATCTATTCCTAGGAAATTAGATGATTGTTGGGATCCCATCATTAAGATAAAATTAAATGATTTTGATTGCAATTCTTTGTGTGATCTTGGTGCTAGTATCTCTGTTATACCTAAAAAGATTTATGATATTCTTGATTTACCACCGTTGGAACACTGTTATTTGGATGTTCATCTTGCTGATAATGCTAAGAAGAAACCTTTTGGTAGAATTGATGATGTTCTTATTATGGTTAACAATAACCTTGTCCCTGTTGATTTTGTTGTTATGAACATTGAATGCAATGCTTCTTGTCCTATTGTTTTGGGAAGACCTTTTCTTAGAACTGTTGGTGCTGTTATTGATATGAAAAAGGCGAGTATTTAATATCAATTCCCACTCAAGAAAGGTATGGAACACTTTCCTAGAAAGAGGATGAAGCTACCTTTTGACTCTATTATTAGAGCAAGTTATGATGTTGATGCTTCTTCACTTGAAAAATACTTGAGTTGCTTTCTATGCCTAGCTGAAAGGCGTTAAAGAAAAGCGCTATCGGGAGACAACCCGTTTTATTCCTCCATTTTCAACCCTTTTCCTTTGTTTTCTTTTGTTTTATTTGCACCTGGGTGTTGTCTATTTCCTTAGCAACCCCGATGTATATTTTCTTTTGTGTATTTGTTGAGCCAAGTAAATCCTCTATTGGAAAGTTGAGGCTATATTTCGGATTTCTACGCAGGAAACATATTTCTGCTGTCCACTGTTAAATTTGTATAAAATCACAGAAAATTCAAAATTACCTAAGGTTTTTTGTGCGCAATCTTGGGCTATATACGCAACTTTTCTTAGTTGAACACTTTTTTATTTGAGCAACAGAAGATTTTCGAGAAAAAAAATCTAACAACAGCCTTAAACTCTGGGATCCTACACTCCCTCGTGCATTGGTTTCCTAACGGGGGTTTAGGTTTGTGTCACTCCGGTAACCCCACAATTAGTAGCCAAATACACAATGCATCCCTCTAGGCCCATAAAGGTGAAGTTTCATGTAGTCGATGTTCACATGACACCACTAGAAGAATAGCACCACAACTTAAATATCAAACCATTAGATATTACTTCAACATAATTCCACTACTAACATCTTGAATTCTCCCATGTCCACAAGAACTAAACGAACTACACACAAGAAATCATATAGATCATAATAATAGGTGATATAATGATGAATAATAATCTGGTCATAAAGTGCAAACACCGATAAATCTCGTAAGCATCAACTAATAAGAAGTAATCCACACCGGGAGAGAGATCTAGTGGAAAACAACAATATAGAACCCTAATTGTTACAGCGGGACGGAGGTGGATGGTGAGGATGATGGTGCTTGTGGTGATGATGATGATGATGATGATGCCCGATGCGATGATGGTGAAGATGGCGATGATTTCCCCTCTCCGCGGAGGAATTTCCCCGACAGATTTCTCGCTGCCGGAGAGCTTTCCTCTCTGTGTTGTTTTACTCCCCGAGGAGGCGGCGGAAATATTTCCTCGATGGTTCTCCAGGTCTTAGGGTTCCCTGGTGATGAAGTACGCAAGAGGTGGCTGCAAGTGGTGGGCCAGGGTGGCCACACCACGTGGCGGTGCGGCCAAGGGGGGTGCCACCAGGTGGTGTGGGCGCTTGGTGGCCCCCCTCTGGCTCCCCTCCTGGCTAGCTCTGTCATCTGGCAACTTAATACTTCTTTTATGTTTCCCTTCTTCGTCTGATCTTCAGAAATAGGGTATCTTGACGGTGCTTTTTCTGGCAGATTTTTGGTCCCGGTGAATTATTCTCCAATGATTATAAAACATGCAAAATAGATGAAATAACATAAGTATCATCTCTAAATATGAAATATATATATGAATATCAGTAAATCGCGATATAAAATAGTGATGCAAAATGGACATATCCGGTGTCTAACTTGTTTTTGCAGAGTCTGCATGTGGTTTGGTATAGATATTGTGTTACTGTGTTTTGACATGATGGCCAATGCCAAAGGATTGTCATTGTTCGACATCAACAATCCGGAGTTCATCGCGTAGCTTAGAGGAAGTACATGATAGGAGAAAGCGGTCGTTTCCCCGTCATAGAAAAACTTGAAGCAATTTTCACCGTAGTAGAATTTTCTGCTATGGTGAGAATAATGGAGATGGAGGATCCTCGTTGGGGATGCATCAAGAAATCCCCGAAGAATAAAGGCTTTGCCAAATCACACTAATTTATAAATTTCCTATGAAGTTTATCCTTTTTTCATTGCACCTTCATTGCTTAATAGTCGTTTATTAGATTGACTCCTCACTTAAAGATATCAGGTAGTTCGTGTTCTCCCAATTGTAGCACCGCCAAACCGGCATGGGTATGTGTTCATCACTTCGATACATGGTTAACGTGCCTCTTCTTGTCGGGAGGGGGCTATAGTTTCCTAACTTGGTTACAAGGTGCATTCTATATGGTGGAGTCAGTTGGTTGTCTTGTCGTTTAGGCATGAAAGTCATGAGCTCGGAGCACACACATCTAAAGATGAGCGAGAATCACATGTGTGATTGGCATGGTGGCATACTCTCTAGGTTATGGTTGGTTGAGGTGGATACATCCTTCTAAAACTAATCTATTGGGATTTTGTTGAACTGAAAGTTGATCTTGAGGAATATCACTTTTAGTGGGAGCATATCCTAATATCAATTTTATTGAATTAAGGAGTGCAAATTAATTTTGAACTATAGTGTCTAAATAAACTTGTTTTATTGTAGAGATGGTTCCCTTTGTTAGATTTCAATTCAATCTCATGATGAGTCATGAGCCTTTGGCTGCAAATGGAAACACTTTTGGGGAATGGTTTCATGCTCTGATGGGGGTTCTTAGGAACTCCAATATGGATCCCTTCGTGAGTCACATGCCTGGAGATGAGGATTATGATGGACCTCATATCCAATGTGACGTGTTTCTTGTCAAGGAGGTCATGCACACATGCATTGATGGGGAGCTGGTTGATTGGTTTTGTAATCATCGCATTTACTACCTAGTAGAGGAACTGAAAGCTTTATTCTCACATCAAGTCGCAATGAGCGTTTTAATCTGACCAGAGAACTGATGAATAGTTGGCTTGGATTGGGTGAACCCATAGATCTGCTTGAAATCAGGATGGTCAGATTAGAAATAAAACCAGAGATGTTGGTTTTCTAGTAACTCATGAGAATTTTTGTGACAATGTACTAGAATGAATTCCACCAATATTGCATGGTTTTGTAAAAGCTTTACAATACCATTGCGGAAGAGTGGCTAGTTCAGATGTTGTTTGCCTTACTCAAGGAAGCATAAGCTGATATTGAAACCGGAGATCCTACATGGACTAAGTCACGTATAAAAAGGTATACCATCACTATTGACATAATTCTAGCAAAAGTCAGTTAGTATGACATACTAATTGATGCTCTTATTTGCACCAGTGGCAGGTACTTTGGAAGGAGCAAATGCTAGAAAGAAGAGGACGTTCTGGAATGACGTAGCAAATTCACTTCGAGTGTAGTTGGTCATCTCATGAAGTCCAAAGTCAATAAATAGGATCAACACTAGAACTTCCAAATAGTAGTTATTTTGAGTTTGATCATTATGTAATGAATATTTCATGTTTATGAACCATGTTGAGTTCGAATTATAAAATATGTGTGAGAATTCAAAGCTTGGGAATTCAAAGTTTATGATCTTCTTTATTGTGTTATGTCAATTAGTTTTACTATTAAGTCTTGAATATTTTTGTAACATCCCTGATTTTTGGAAAGTTCAAAAATCAAAAAAAATTAAAACTTTTGTCCTCTACGAATACAAGCCACCGGAAACAAATAAAACACAACACAAAAGAAATAGTATAACTTTTCCCAAAGTATTGGAAATTCATAATCGATTTTGGCCTCCATTTCATCAACCCCCAAAATTGTTTTCAAATAAATAATGTGCCAAGTATTTCAAATTATAAAGTAGTCTCAAACCAAACTTTGTTTTTAGATGTTTCATGGCATTATAAATCTTGATAATATTCTAGGCCTATAAAATATTTTAGGAGACTAGAAGTAATTATGTTTTCTAGAAATATTTTATCTATACCATAAAGATTATAAATGTTTTAAAAAAGGATTGGTAAGAAAACATTGTTGATATGTTTCAAAATTTAATACTATAACATGTATTAGTTTTCCAAAGTTTTATTAAAGACAAAAGGGATTTATTAAACTATATTTCCAAATAGACATAGAGTACCCCATCAAAACTAAACCCCTTTTGAAAACTCAAAATTTAAATATGTTGGAAACAACACAATATAGTTTTTATATGAAAGGTTTTATTTTTACAAAACTATAGAAATAAGTTGGAGTTCAATTGGATTTATAAAGTAAAAGATATTTCTTATTTAAGAAAACAGAAAAAAGAGGAACAAAAAAAGAGATAGGCCAGCTAGCCCACCCTGCTGCCACTTCCCAGCCTTCCTAACCACTGCGTGCGCTACGCGGTACAGCCCGCCAGAAGCCCAACAACCATCATGGAACACCCCATAGAGGAGAAGCCCGTCTCCCTTCCTCTCTCGCTTACAGACGGGACCCGCATCTGACGCCCCTCTGACGCGAGCAATGACGTCATCGTCATCAACCTACCATGAAGAAATGCATCAGTTTCTGCCATTGATTCGTCGAGTAAATTCTGTCGATTGAAGGCCCGTGTCAATGCGCCGTTTCCTCCCACTTTAAGCCCTCGGTCCCCCTCCGCATTTTCCCCTCCCTCCCTCTTTCGAATCGTCCCTGGGCTAAGAAGAAATTCCTCACCGGAGTAGCTCGGGTCCGCCACCGATCTTCATCGTTGCGGCACTTACAGGAGGTCATCAGCCCCGTTTCCCCCTCCTCTACTTTCCCTTCTCCCCGCGCACATCGTGAGTATTTTTCCGATTTGTTTCCGCAGGGAATTGACGAGAATGAGCCCGCCAGAGTTGCTCCACCATCGCCGCCTCATGTGCCGCTCGGCGCCATCTCTCCTGCCAGTCCCAGCCATCGCCGTTGTCACCGTTAGACTCACCTTGTCAAGTTGCACCTCCCCGTGACGGTGCCAAGCCTGGGGACCCGCTGGAGCGCCACCACCATCGAGTTTCTGCGTCTTTGACCACCGCGGCGACATTTTCCAGCAAACCACAGCACCGCCCGGTGAGCTCCCCACATGTTTTATTTGTAGCTGTCAGATTTAGATTATGTGGCCCTGTTTAGATCCACTTAGCGAAGAGGTATGGACCAATCACATCACGCTGCGTGGCAACTGCCCAGTCAGCTGCTTGGTCAGCACACAGTCAGCACGCCCGAACAATAAGTATGCACCGCGTCAGCCAGCCTTATCCACACAATTTTGATTTTTCACCCAGACAGAAAAATTAATTGGCCATTTTGCAAAAAGCCCCGGAAACTTGCAACCATCATAACTTTTGATCCACAACTCCAAATTTAGCAAACTTGGACTTTTTGAAATCCAATAAAGATGTGTAAACTTTTGGAACTGGCCAACTTTAAATTTAACCATTCAAACATTGTTCAAATTCAAATGTGCATGTTTGATGAATTTTTGGCATAATTCAAATTCTACAAATTCAAAAATTGCAATAAAATATATTTGGAAACCTTAAGATGTGTACTTTCATATTCTTGACAAATTAAAAATGAATTTACATTTAAATTGTCCATTTGAGTATTTTTTTACATAGATTTAATTCTATAAAGAATTTAAATATGGTTCCTTTTGCAAAATTGCTCCAAATAATAACCTTGGACCAGCTACATTATATCCTAAACCAACTAGCCACCCCTATACCATTACCATGTAAGTTTGTCCAAAACCCCAACATAGTGATCCATCCATTTTACCATGTCTTAGAATTTGTTTCCATCTTTTGACCATTTTTATTATGGACATTTTGTAATCCAAGACCAAGTCCCTAGTATGTGTAAAACACCTAAAGTACCAACTAGTGATCCTTGAACCCTATGTACCATATCTTCTATTTACCTCTCCAAAATTTCTCATCTTCTATAGAAGACCAAGTCCCTAAAGTACTAGAGGAAACTTTAGTTGATATTTCTTCACCCAACAAGAATCAATACATGGGAGATCATTGAAGCACTTAGACAACATAGACTTCAACACAATCATAAGAAACTCAAGGAAGTGGAAGTACTAGAAGAAATCAAGAGGGACTTCAAGAAGACCAACCCCTTTTTCTCTAAGTTTTTCTCCCCTTCCTTTTCTGTTTCCTTAGACCTTGTGGTATGGCTAAGTTAGATAAAGACCAACCCCTTTTCTCTAAGTTTTTGAAAACAAAATTCTCCACTTTCTTTTCTGTTCCCTTAGACCTTGTGCTATGGCTAAGTTAGATCTTAGATCAAGACCAGCCCCTAGTTTGTATCAAAACCATCAAGTGTTGGAAACAATGAAGTCACCACCAAAGAGGGAGCTACAAAAGAGCTTGAAGATGGTTCTTAAGAAGACCAACCAATGTGAAGGCTTGGAGCTTAGAATTTGTTTTCGAAGACTTAGAATTTTTTTCCCAAGTGAGATGAGAGCTTTTGAACAAGACTTCAACAAGACGAACAACTTCAACAAGAAGACAACTCAATATTCTCCTAGAATGATAAGAAGAAAAAGAAGAAGAGGAAGAATTTACAAGTCCTTCTCGAGAACTCTAGCAAATCCCATCTATTTCTCTTTCTATCTGACTAAGTCCTAAAATCCTAGACTCAATAAGGAGGAGTACACGCAAGGCCATAGAAGGAGATACATAAAAGACTTAGCCATCAGAAGCAACTCATGGAAGCAAAGAAGACTTGAAGAAACCAAGAAAGAAATAGATTAGACCAAGATCTTTGTGTGATCTTTGATCAAATACCATCCCTTAGTCCCAAGTAGAAAACACTAACTACAATTACTTAGTTTCTATTTGTGTATTGAGATCAAAGTTTCCCTTTTTCATATTAGAGTAAACATGATAATCCTTAGTCAAACTTTTGATCAATAAGTTTGAACTCTTCAAAACACAATCCTTGAGATATCTTTAGCCATATTTTATATACTAAACCCAAACACCATAATTCCTTTAGAAAAATAAATTGTTGTGTTAAGCTGGCTGATTGTTATACTTTGTTCTTTTGTTTATAATTTGCTTGTTTATCGTTATTTGTTTGATTTGTTTAGATTTTACGGAGAGCAACAATATTTTGTGAAGAGACTGTGATTTCTTCACCAACTTCAACAAGGCAAATGATACGTTGAAAACGTATCTCCTTTTCCGAACACTTCTCTTATTGTTTTCCTCTAAATTTGTGAGTTTTGGATACCACTAACACGGATTAACGCTATTTTTAGCAGAATTGCCTTGGTGTCTTGTTTTTGTGCAGAAAAATAAGCTTTCGGGGAAATTCCCAGAAAGACCCCATTTGTCTTAAAACACCGGAAGACCCCGGGAGCCAGAAGGGGGCCAGGAGAGGGGCCAGGAGAGGGGCCAGAGGGGGGCCACACCACCCCCTAGCGCCCCGTAGGCCGCGCCACCTGGTGTGGGCCACTCCCACACCCCCTCGACTCCCCTTTCGACTACATATTGCCTTCAACCCTAAAATGCGAGAGGGTTCGTCATATTCCACAGAAACACAACAGAGCGCCGCCGCCAACCCGAACCTCGATTTGGGGATCAGAAGTTCTGGTTCTGGCGCCCTGCCGGGACGGGGATTCAAAGGAGCTCATCGCCATCGACACTGCCACTCCTTCATCGTCAACCATCCATGTTTCCCCCGTCCATATGTGACTAAAAACTGCTGTAGGATGAGAGGTATGGAAGGGATTGGATGAGATTGATCATGTCATAATTCCAGATTGTTAGGGCATAGTGCCTAGTATCCATTGTTGGTGTTTTCTACCGTTGTTGCAACTTGCTATGCTTAATGCTTGTCACTAGGGCCCAAGTGCCATGATTTCAGATCTGAACATGGTATTGTTTCTTGATCATACCCGCAAGTTGTTTTACACACATTGTTGTCCGGAACCCGAGGCCCCAAAGTGACAGAAATTGGGACAACCGGAGGGGATGGCTATGATGTGAGGATCACGTGTGTTCACGGAGTGTTAATGCTTTTCTCCGGTGCTTTATTAAAAGGAGCACCTTAATTACCAGTAGTTTCCCTAGAGGCCCCGCTGCCACGGGCTGGTAGGACAAAAGATGTTGTGCAAGTTTCTCATTGCGAGCACGTATGACTATATTGGAACACATGCCTATGGTTTGCCTACATGTTTGATGCTTTATTATTATTATCTGCAATGCCCTTGTTAGATTATTACATGACCTATGTTATCCATGCAACGCCCGTCCATCCATTCCTCTATGCCTACGGTACTTCCCATACTGCTGTTTTCCGCGATTGCTGCTCCTGTTACTATTTTACTACTGATGTTATTTTATTTCTACTGCTGCTATAAAATTGTTACCATTGATAAATTGTTGCGAGGAAGTCTACTTTCAGGTGTAGCTGAATTGAAAAATCAGTTGTTAAGGCATATAAATATTCTTTGGCTCCCCTTGTGTCGAATCAATAAATTTGGGTTTTACTTCCCTCGAAGACTGTTGCGATCCCCCATACTTGTGGGTCATCAAAACTGTTTTCTGGCGTTGTTGCCGGGGAGCATAGCTTTATTTATTTGATCACTTGATCGTGATATTGTTTGTTGCAAGTCATTCATCATGGGCGAGACTCGTGATGAAAAAGTTCCTATATTACCATCCACTACAAGAAGAGGTACAACTCTGAACACCTCTGCTGCTCTTGATTCACCGTCTGTTATGGGTTAGCTTCTTACTCCACCACATGTTACACGTACTGTTATTTCTGCTGAGTATGAGAATGTTTCTGATACTTTTGATGATGCTTGAAGATACTGGTTCTCTAGGTCCTTTCCTAGATGCTACTATTGCTAGATCCAAACAAATGAAAAATGGTGAAATTTCTGTTGAAAATATTGAACTGGGTGATGATCCAAACAAATGAAAAATTTGTACACCTGTTAATTCAACTGGGCTTATTGATGATCTTGATGAAACCTATATTGAACTGAGTGATGATTTTGTTGAAGAAGCTCATGCTACTACTGGTGCAAGTGCTCTTAAGAGTCTTCTTGCAAGACATGCTGTGAAATATAATTATTCTCTTGATGCTAAGTTTGCCGCATCTCCCATACACATTATAGACAAGGATTATGATTTCTCTTTAGATTTATCTTATATATCTATTGTTGATAAGGAACCTTTTTGTGGAACTGAAAGTAGAAATGCTATGGGACACATGAATGAGCTTTCATCTTTGAGTAGTTTATTTTCTGATGATACTAAAGTGTGTACTTATTTTGTTACCAAGATCTTCCCTTTCTCATTGAAAGATGAAGATAAAATTTGGTTTAACAATCTGTCACCTGGGTGTATTACTAATCCGATGGACTTGGTTAACGCTTTCTTTCAAAAATATTTTCCTGCTAGTTCCCAAGATGCTGCTGTGCAGGACATCTTTAACTTTAAGCAAATTGAAGGAGAAAAATTGCCTGAATCTTGGACAAGGTTTTGTTCTTTGATAAGAGCTAGCCCTAGATATCCATTACCTAAAAATGAGCTCCTAGATATATTTGATAATGCACTAATTGTTGAATCTAGGACATACCTGGATAGTTGTGCTGGTTGTGTTTTCAGGAAAAGAACTCCAGAAGAAGCTGAGGAATTAATGGCTAAAATAGCCAAAAACAATGATGATTGGAATATACCTGATCCTACACCTACACCAGAGCCAACACCAACACCAACACCCAAGAAGAGAAGGATGATTTAATTAAATGATGAAGTGATGATAGAAGCCAAGAAATCTCTTAAAGAGAGGGTAATTAAATCTGAAAATGTGAAGAATTACCTCCTATAGAAGAATTATGTAAGCCTATTCCTCATCCCTCAACTGTTGAAGTACACTCTCTCCAATACTTTGATAATAGATATATTCCTTATTCTAAACCACCTGATCAATGCTTAGATGAATTTGATAATTATGTTGTTAAGCAAGACAACTTTAATAGGAGAGTGCAAGATCATCTTATGGAAAACTCTAGAGCTATTGATAATTTGCATGGTATTATTGAGAGAACTTCTAATGATGTTAAAATGCTTGTTAAATATTTTCAAATGGTTCAAACTCAAATTGATCAACTTACTAAAGTGCAAAAAGACATGCTAGCTAATGCTTCTAGAGATAAACATGTTTGTGAAATAATTACTAGAAGTGGTGTTTCTACTCAGGACCCCTTGTATCCTGAAGGATATCCTAAAACAATTGAACAAGATTCTCAGCAACCTAAAAACAATACTTCTCCTTCTAAGAAAAAGAAGAAGAGACATAAAATGTTGTAGAATCTCCTGAACCTGCTAAAGATCCTAATAGTATATCTATTTCTGATGCTGAAACTGAAAGTGGTAATGATAAAAGTTATGCTTCTGATAAAAAATAAACTGTAGCTGAACCTGAAAAGCAAACTAAAACTGCAAAGTATACTAAGGAGGATTTCATTGCCAATAAACATGGTAAAGAAACAAAGCCTTAAGTACAAAAAGCAATGCATTTTCCTAATAAGAAACACAAATCAAAGGAAGAAGAACATTATATCAAGTTTTGTGAGTGGATGAAACCTCTGTTTTGGCAAATTCCTTTGACGGATGCTATTAAACTGCCTCCTTATTCTAAATATATGAAAGATATTGTCTCCAACAAAAGGAAGATTCCTAATGAGGAAATTTCTACTATGCTTGCTAATTATTCTTTCAATGGCAAGGTTCCAAAGAAGCTTGGAGATCCTGGTATTCCTACTGTCCCTTGTTCTATTAAAAATAATAATGTTAGAACTGCTTTATGTGACTTGGGAGCTAGAGTTAGTGTTATGCCTTTCTCTCTTTATAAGCGACTCTCTCTTGAAAAATTGATACACACTGATATATCTTTGTAAATGGCCGATAAGTCCACTTATATTCCTGTTGGTATATGTGAGAATGTTCGTGTGCAAGTTTCTACTAATTGTTTGATATTAACTGACTTTGTTGTGTTGGAAATACCTGAAGATGATAACATGTCTATTATTCTTCGGAGACCTTTTATTAATACTGCAGGGGCTGTTATTGATTGCAATCAAGGAAAAGTAATGTTTAATGTTAATGATAAAGATCATACTGTTTATTTTCCCAAGAAGATTGATAGAAGATATGGTTTAAATTCAATTGAAAATATTGAGACCATCAAGATTGGAGAATTTTATTATCCCATTCCAGTACCACCAAAATAATATGAAATTATTATGATTGATACTATGTCTATCAAGGTCGAGGTAACATAATTATATAGTGATTAGCAAATTTTTGCTTCATATGAAAATTGTTCTGGTAACAAGACTTGATCACCCTTGTTAACAAAATGATTTTTAATGAAGAGGACAATGTTTTCACTATGTTTTCACCTTCCCCATTATGTTTTCACCATGTTTACTTCTGTTATCACCTTGTTACTTGAGTACAATCATGTTTTCCACCATCCTTATTCATGTTTTCCTGATGTTTTCACCCTGATTACTGAGGTAATGCATGTTTTCATCACCCATACTTTTGTTTTCACCACTACCACTTTTGTTTTCTTTGGATATTCGTCCATTAGAGTGTCATAGAACCTCTCTAGTGCTGGTTTTGGTTTTGTTTTCCACCTTTTCACTTTCGTTTTCCTGGTTTTTATTAATTATTAAAATTCTGGAAATACCTCAAAAATAAAGTTTCTCGAAAAATTACAGAAAAATTATAATAAAGTTTTACATAAAAATGAGGCAGAGAGCCACCTGGGAGGCCCCAGCGGGACCCACTAGTCAGGCACACCATGGGGTGGCATGGCCTGCCCCTGGTGGCGCCAGCACATGGTGTGGGGCCCCCTGCCCCCCCCCCCCCCACTTACTCTCTCCACTGCCAAAGTCTTCTCTCTCACCCACCAACCTCAACACATTTCCTGGAACCCGAGTTCTTCTGTTCTTCCTCGAATTTTTTTGATCTCTTTGCTCATCCCATCTTTTGTGCTGAAATCTGGTGCATTTGCTCCAAGTAGAATTTTATTTGGTGAAGTATTTCTTGAGTATTTTGGTACAGTAGGTGATAGCTTATGTGAGTTTGCATCCTTGATTTGAGTAGAAATAATGTAGTTTTGATGTATGTTTAGCTCTCATATAAGTCTCTATGGTAGTTTCCACCTTATAGTTACTTGAAATTAATTTTTACGATGATTGTTGAAAAATTTCAGAGATGGATAATTATAATTTAGGAGAGATATTTAGGAGTGATGCTCCTAGAAGGACAAGGCCCTCATGATCATCCACTTCAGTGAGGCCATCATACAATGAAGACGTTATTGCACCGACTATTGACGATGCGGGAGGTGATGGTATCGTTAACCCATCTAGCTTTCCTTGCATTGCATTTCTAAGAAGTATAGGTTTATTAGATGACTTTCGTATGCTTATTGAAAGAGTTGTTCTAACCAACTTTACGAAGGATGAAAGCCCTCAGTAAGCCACTCTCACAAAACCTTTTGTTGAGAGCTTTAAATTTCAGAACACACATTTTGGTGCAATTGTTGCCTTCAAGTTATATAGTAGTCATGTTTCTTTGTTTTTGGTAGATTTTTGTGCTATTATAGGTATCAAATCTTCCGGGATAGCGACCAGGATTCAAGATAAACCAGCAGACCTCGAGGGGCTCTACTGAAAAATCACCAGCGACGACGGTCACTCATCCCAGCGTGGGAAGATAAGGAACATTCAACTTCCCGCTCTTAGATATTTTACTTACTATCTTGCTACTAGTATCCTTGGTAGAGGAAACACTAGTAACATTTCTAGTCATCACCTAGCTTTCATTGATGTTGCGCTGAGCCTTAGCACGAAGTATAGTCTTGGTGCACTTGTTGCACGCCGCCTTGCTGCTACTGGGCCTATTTTTTGGGGCATTATCGCTCCACGTGTAGCAACCGCTTTAAATGTTTCCATTGCCCCTAATGATGAAATAATTGCTCCATGTAGGCTTAATCTCGCTGCCATGAAGTCCAATCACTTTGTTACCGCTAACTCTACCATTGAATATATAGAGGGAGAGGAGCGAAAAGTTACTTTGTCGCAGCCTGTTTTCTTTAAGATTCACAGGTCACCATGGTCGCTCTCTAAGGAGGAGGTAGAAGAGCATCTGAGCACCACAGAGTTTCACAGGCAGCAGGAGAGGCGATACACGCCTCCAGAGGACCACCATACGCAGTACACCGGCGCATCCTCGAGCACATATCAGGAGGAGGGTTCCTCCTCAGCATACAACGGGGGCGCCACCTCGTGGTCCCCTTGGTGATTGATCTCCACTTAGGCCAAAATCCTAAGCTTGGGGGAGGTATACCGACATCACACTCATTTATATATCATGTTCGGTCGGTTCATTATATATCCATGTTTTTGCTTCTTTTGTTTGTTTTCGTTTCTTTCGTTTCTCTTGTTTTATTGTTTTGTTCTTGTTTTCCAAAACACAAAAAGACCAAAAATATTTCTGTTGTTTCTCTTTGTTTGCTTCTTTAGTTTCTTTATTTGGTTTGCTTTCTTTTCTTGTTTCAGTTTAGTATTCAAAAATCCAAAAATATTTTGCTTTATTTGCTTGTTTCTTTCTGTTCTTGTTTTAAATCGAAAACCCAAAAATATTTGTTGTTCTTCTTTGGTTTTGTAAAGTTTGTTGCATAATTCACTGGACTTCCGTGTATTCTTTGGAGCCTGATTATCATTCCATATTATTCAATCCACAAGTGAAGAGCAGTAATGATGATTTACGACAATCTGAGTTGTGGTGAGATGTTGGTATGAACTCTATTTGTTTTATTTTTGTACATATACTCATCGTGTGAACATGCTTAGTCTGTTCATGTAAGGTGTATGTTTTTTAATTGATGCTTGGTAGTTCGTGTTCTGACGTGTTAGTTCCAACTTATTAATATAAGATAGCATGTCGTATGAATGTTTGCTTGCATTGTTTTATTCATAGAAGGGTATGACATTGTGGTATCTCCCTCTGATTGTTTCGCTTAAATCGACTTGGCACATGCTCACGCATGCTATGACTGAAAACAAAAAGTCGCTTAAGCCTCTATGATTTATTTTGCCTCGGAGTATTTGTATCATTTTTATGCCCCTGATAATTTTGTTTTGTCGCAAGCATGATTATGACAGTTGTTGCTCTCTTGAGTGTCGCTCCCTGTCTATTGCTAGCCTCCACATGTATTGAGTATGAGCTCTACTCGTGCATCCAACTCCCAAAAACCAAAGTTTGCCAAATGTGTCCACCATACCTACCTATATATGTGGTATTTAACTATCACTCCAAGTAAATTTCTCGTGTGCTACCTTTAAAACCTGCTAAAAATTATTCTTGTTTTGTGCCCCTGTTTTAGCTCATGAGGACGTAAATACAGATTCTTTATCTCACTTGTTGATTGGATTTCACACCCCGGACTAGTGGCTTCATCCGCTTATCCAATGATAGAAGAGCCGGAAGCGGGGTGCCTAGCCCCAAATTAATAACACAAATTCTCTTCACTCTTTTTGCCCCTGATTTATCAGTCAAAGCATAATTGTTTAAACAAAAGAGAAAGAGGGATGACCTTCTACCCAGATGCGTCGTTCTATGGGAGCCGCTCTTGTGAAGTCTAGTTCGCTTGTGATGTATTGTATTGTCTGTTTACCATTCGTTGACATAAGCATACACCTCTCTCAAAAATGTTTTCAATGCCTATGTTTAATAAAATAAAAATATCTAGCACATGAGTTAATCCCTGGTTCCCTCTGCGAAGGGCCTTTCTTTTACTTTTATGTTGAGTCTTCACCTTCTCACTTTATGCACCTTCTTGAGAGCATGGTTGTTATTCTTAGTGTAATGTGCTTGTCCCAAAACACGGTTGATAGTGGTATAACTTTGATGCTTGTATCTTTGGTATCTTTATTTCTAGTCTTCATTTCAACTTCAGAGGTGCCCTGGCATTTATGTTTTGCTCCACTATTAAGGGCAAGCGAGTACACTTTATCATACCCTATTCTGAGCATTGCAATCTTGTAGATTGAAGTACTTCATCTTGTCTATTATTAGTTTGTTGGCATCTCGTCATGGTTTGCATAACTGCTGGGTGAATTTTATTTTCCATACATTTTACTATGAATTTCCTCATCACTTGTTTATGTAGTGAGTATATTTACATCATATGAAACGAATGTATTCGTAAAAGTCTTTTATCGCACTTAGTTGTCACTGAATTGCTTGAGGACAAGGAATAAGCTAAGCTTGGGGGAGTTGATACGTCGAAAACGTATCTCCTTTTCCGAACACTTTTCTTATTGTTTTCCTCTAAACTTGTGAGTTTTGGATACCACTAACACGGACTAAGGTTGTTTTCAGCAGAATTACCTTGGTGTCTAGTTTTTGTGCAGAAAATTCAACTTTCGCAAAAAATGCCCAGAAAAGACCCCATTGGTCTTAAAACACCGGAAGACCCCGGAAGCCAGAAGGGGGCCAGGATAGGGGCCAGAGGGGGCCACACCACCCCCTGGCGCCCCCTAGGCCACGCCACCTGGTGGTGTGGGCCACTCCCACACCCCCTAGGACTCCTCTTTCGACTACATATTGCCTTCAACCCTAAAATGTGAGAGGGTTCGTCATATTCCACCGAAACACAATAGAATGCCGCCGCCACCTCGAACCTCGATTCGGGGATCAGAAGTTCCTGTTCTGTCGCCCTGCCGGGACGGGGATTCGAAGGAGATCATCGCCATCGACACTGCCACTCCTTCTCCATCAACCATCCATGTTTCCCCCGTCCATGTGTGAGTAAACACCGTTGTAGGCTGAGAGGGATGGAAGGGATTGGATGATATTGATCATGTAATAATGCCAGATTGTTAGGGCATAGTGCCTAGTATCCATTGTTAGTGTGTTCTACCATTGTTGCAACTTGTTATGCTTAATGCTTGTCACTAGGGCCCGAGTGCCATGATTTCAGATCTGAACATGTTATTGTTTCATGAGTATAATATTGTTTATTGATCATACCTGGAAGTTGTTTTACACACATCGTTTTCCGGAACCCGAGGCCCCAAAGTGACAGAAATTGGGACAACCAGATGGGATGGTTGTGATGTGAGGATCACATGTGTTCAGGAGTGTTAATGCTTTGCTCCGGTGCTTTATTAAAAGGAGCACCTTAATTACCAGTAGTTTCCCTAGAGGCCCCGCTGCCACGGGCTGGTAGGAGAAAAGATGTTGTGCAAGTTTCTCATTGCGAGCACGTATGACTATATTGGAACACATGCCTATGGTTTTCCTACATGTTTGATGCTTTATTATTATTATCTGCAATGCCCGTGTTAAATTATTACATGACCTATGTTATCCATGCAACGTCCGTCCATCCATTCCCTCTGTGCCTACGGTACTTCCCATACTGCTGTTTTTTGCAATTGCTACTGTTGTTACTATTTTACTACTACTGTTATTTTATTTCTACTACTTCTATAAAAAATTTACCACTGATAAATTGTTGCGAGAAAGTCTACTTTAAGGTGCAGCTGAATTGACAACTTAGTTGATAAGGCATATAAATATTCTTTGGCTTCCCTTGTGTCGAATCAATAAATTTGGGTTTTACTTCCCTCGAAGACTGATGCGATCCCCTTTACTTGTGGGTCATCAGCAAGTAACACACCATCAACTACCTATTATTTTTACTATCCATTACTAGAGTTTTGAGTAGTATGCATGGTAGGAAATTTATCTAAGTATTATGCTATGCTAATATCCAAAGTAGTGTGTAGCCATTCTTTTATATCCTGCTAGTATAGAAGACATTGAACTTAGTAGAATTGTTATGCTTTTCAAATGTTTTATTTAGATGTTAAGGATAAAAACTAAAAAGTTAGCAACTACATGAGTCCTTGGGAGCCAGACTGGAGCTCAGCATATCGTTTCATTCTCAAATAGATGTTCAGACATAAAGGGGTGAATCAGATTCTAGAGAATATGCTCAGAAGCGTGTACTTTAGACTATGGATTTAGTTGGGATGACAACTTACCATATGCAAAAAAAATCCTACAACAATAGTTATCAAGCTAGTATTGAGATGACACCATTTGAAGCTCTGTATGGGAAGAAATGAACCACACCTTTGATGTGGAGTGGTCTAGGAGAAAGAAATTTCTTTGGTCTTGAAATCATCCAAGAAACTAAAGAAAAGGTTAGACTGACCAAGGGTTTGTGATTGACCCAAAGAGTGACCCCTCAGTGTCTAAGGTAGTTCAACAGAAATCAGTTGGTCTGCAACTCTACCGCGAGGGAAAGTTTCACTCAAGCCATCTTGAGTAAAACCACATTCCTAGCTATGTGAATAGACTCATCCTATTGGAGGTGAATGTGGACACATAGAGCTCTACATATTCAAACCATAGATTCAAGATCCCAAATACCCACAAGGAGTTGATGCATGCTATACAAGAATACTATGGGTGATGAAGTATGACTCCAGCTGAAGATAAAGTAAACCTAGTAACCAGTTAGATAAGAGTTTTTAGACTACCTACAAAAATTTCCTTTAAAGGTGGTAGCCACCCAGTGGTTTTAAGCCCAACTACCCAAACCCATCTTTCTTTCTAGTCTTCCCAAATCTCGGGACGAGATTTCTTTTAAGGGTGGTAGTCTGTAACATCCCTGATTTTTGGAAAACTTAAAAATCACAAAAATTTAAAACTTTTGTTTTCCACTAGTGCAAACCACCCAAAAAAGAAACAAAACTCCAACACAAAGGAAATACTATGTGTTATTGCAATGTTATTGGAAATAAAATCCAAGTGCCTCTGTTTTCCATCAACCTAAACCTTTTCAAATAAGTTTTCTTATTTCAAATTGGTTGCTTCTTTATAGAAAACCTTATTTAAGCCAATGTGTTCTATCCGGCTATTATTTTTAAAATATTTTCAAAGCCCAAAATTAACCATAACACTTTTAACTACTATGTCAAGTATTAAGTAGAAAAATGTTTTCCACCAATTTTTTTGTGAAAAAGGACTTAGAGAAACATATTCTCAAAGGTCTTGTGTTTCTAATTTATATTTGAGCATATTTTTCAATTAATTTTTCTCTATGTGCAAAATGACAATAAGTTGCTATTTGTAAATCCCTCATTTCCTAAAAATATAAAAATAAGAAAATGAGTTGAAATGGGTTTCAAAAATAGTATTTGACTATTATAATGTCTCTTAAATTTTATAAAACCCCATTTCTAATAATTATTATTTTCTATTTAAAGAATGATTTTTAATACTATTAAGGCATTACCCATATTTTCAAAATTGAATTTCAAAATGTGTTGGATACAACACATTTATGTTCATAATTGAAAGAGAGTTATTTTACAAGAATTTAGAAACTTGTTTGAGGTTATTTGGAGTTTCCAAATAAAAGATATGAATTAATTAAGAAATTAAAAAAAGATAAACAAAACACATAACAGAAAAAATGGAGAAAGGCATCACTGGGCCGAAACCTAGGACTTAACCATCGTACGGTGCAGCGCCTGGAAGCCCAGCAACAGCCCACCAGCCCGCGCGCCCTCCCTCTCTCTTTTCTCTCTCTGACGGGCGGGAACCGTGATGACGTTACCCGTGACGCGAGCATCGTCCCCCACCTCCGTCCGAGAATCTCGCGCATGACGCCTTGCCACGATCTCCACACCCAAAGAAGGAACGGCAGAGCCATCGCCCTTTTCAAGACCCCACACTCTCCTCTCTCTTTCCCCTCTCCGCTCCGTTTGAATCGTGCCCCGAGGAAGAAGAAATTGCTCGCCCTAGTTTCTCCGTTCCGCCGCCGTTCATCCCTGATTCCGACATGGTGAGTTTCTCCCAAACCTCTCCGTGACACACATTATCTCTCCCTCCTTCTTGCGCTCCTCTCTGATCAGTCTTATGTATTTTTGAGAGCGGAAATTGGCCGTGCCGTCCATTCCCGTAGGTCACCGGAGCCGGTGTTCTCTCCATCCGCGTGTTGCCATCAGCCGTGGAAGCGCGAGTCTGCGCCGTAGCCTCCATCATCTTCGTCGTACATCACCGAGTGTTGTCGTCGCCTCGCTTTTCCCGGGGAGCCACCAGAACACGGCCGCCGTGGGGCCATTTCCCGCCGTATTCCGGCGAGGTGAGAAAACCCTAACCCTAGGATTAATCCGTGCCGTTAGATCTCAATCGGACGACACCAAACAAATCACTTACGCGAATAGTTACTAATCAATAGGAAACTGCCGCGTGGGAGTGCACACTCATCAGCCACGCCAGTGCCCAGTCAGCCAACCCGACCAATCAGGAGCCGCCATGTGGCCTAGCCATTTTTCTGATTTATCCCGAATAGAAATTAGTTGACAATTTTGCAGAAAAGCCCCTAGAACATGCAACCATCATAACTTTTGATCCATAAGGCCAAATTAGGAAACTTGGACTTTTTGAAATTACCACAACATGTAGAAACTCTTGGCACTGGCCAAATTCAAATTTGACCATGTAAAATTTGGTCAAATTCAAATAGGCTTGTTTATTGAATTCTGGCATAATTCAAATTCTACAAATCCAAAAATTGCAAATAAAATGTTTTTGGAATCCTTAGGATGTGTACTTTCATACGTTGTGTTCCAAAATATTAATTGAACCAATTAAAATGAAAATTATAATTTAAATAACCAATTGAGTATTTTGCACCTAGTTTTTTATTCTAAAAATAATTTTAATTAGTTTCCTTCTGGAAAATTGTTTGATTTAGTGATGTTAGACCAGAGAAACTAGTACCAAAACCATTTGTGACCAGAGCACCCATTCCATGTAATTTTTTCCTATAAAGCATCCATAGTAGTCGGCCGTTATAAATTAAGTGTGGTTTGATGAAACCCCTTCTTTAGAAAAATTGTGGTGTGATCATTTTGATCAAAACCAACACCCATTTCATGTTAAGCACATGTGACGGTAACT
The DNA here is from genome assembly GCA_028641055.1 of Alopecurus myosuroides. NCBI lineage: Eukaryota > Viridiplantae > Streptophyta > Magnoliopsida > Poales > Poaceae > Alopecurus > Alopecurus myosuroides. Next base: position 383,527,277 of record CM054057.1, on the reverse strand, counting down.
TTTGGACCAGAAACCCCATAGCCCAAGACCTTTTCTAACTTTACAAGTCAAATTGTGAATTTGCTTCAACCCTAGTACCCAAAGCCATGAAATTAATTATGTTGATCATAGATTTTTTTTCTAAAACCCTTAGACCAAAGCCTTGTGTGATATTCATGATAAAAGACCAACCCTAGGACCCTTGGAACAAGTTTGTTTTGTCAATGTGGAAAGCCTGACCTAAAACATCTTAATTCCTTTTTGTACATTGAATTAAGTGTTAAACCCTAAACCATATCATATCCACTTATTTTGTATATTGGGTGAAGTGATATTCCTTGACAACCCTTAAACACCAATGGCAAACCCCATGACCAAACACTTAGTTATTTTTGCATATTGAATTATGTGTCAAAACCTTGTCCATATTAGCACCAATCAAGTCGAATAACTTTTTATGCTTATGTATTGTATATTTTGTTGTATTTGTTTGTTTGTTGGTGAATTACTTGTTTATTGTTATTTATTTGTATTTTTTAGATTGTACAGAAAGCAACATTCTATTTGTAAAGAGCGTGCCTCTATACCAACTTCCACAATGCAAGTGATACTCATGTCCCACTTTGTTTTACCAATTGCATTAGTGTTTTCAGTAGTATGCATCATAGGTGATTTTATTATTTTCCAAGTATATGTTATCATGATGCCATTGTTCAAGTTTTGAGAGCTAAGGGTTTCCGAGATTTGTTCATCTTATGGGTTAAAGAAATCCTTGCTTCTGGATCTTCCTCTGTGCTACTCAATGCAATTCCAGGTAAACAATTCATTTGTAAAAGAGGAGTCATGCAGGGTGATCCTCTTTCACCACTTTTATTTGTTGAAGGTGCTGATTTATTGCAAAGCCTTGTCAAGAAAGCATACAGAGATGGATTGGTTTCCTCTCCCATTCCAGTCAGGGCAGATTTTCCCATTATTCAGTATGCAGATGATACTCTAGTGGTCATGCCAGCCTGCAAAAATGATTTGAGTGTGTTGAAAGGGATTCTGCAAACCTATGCTGCCTTCACAGTTCTGAAAGTTAATTTTGACATGTCCTCAATGATTCCTCTAAATCTTTCACTTGATGAGGCCACTGATCTTGCACGGTTCTTTGATTGCCATCTTGGGACCATGCAATTCACCTACTTAGGCTTGCCCATGGGCACTACTAAACCCAGCATCAAGGATTTTCCCCTCTAATTGATAGAGTTGAAAGAAGATTATCTGTAACATCTTCTTTCCTTTCGTATGGAGATAGGTTGGTGTTGGTGAATTTTGTTCTCTCTTCTTTGCCCACCTATTACATGCTCTCTCTGGTTATTCCAGTTGGTGTTATTGAAGTAATTGATAGAGCTAGAAGGCATTGTTTATGGCGCAAAAAAGGAAAATAAAAGGCTAATTCTCTTGCTGCTTGGTCCATGGTGTGTAGGCCAAAGAAGAATGGTGGGCTTAGAATTATCAATTTGAAAACTCAGAATTATGCCTTACTTTTGAAATATATCCATAAGTTTTATAATCAGGAGCAAATTCCATGGGTTCAACTTATAACTGATTCATATTACTACAATTCAGTGCCACATGTTGTAATTGATTCAGGGTCTTTCTGGTGGAAACGAATCCTAGCTTTAGTTGATGATTATAGGAGCATCACCACCTGTTTTGTTGGGAATGGCATCACTGCCCTTTTTTGGGAAGACAAGTGGCAACCACAACTCCTCAAGGTGACCTTTACTAGGATTTTCTCTTTTGCAAAGGACAAGCTACAGTCTGTTAAAGAATTTTTCCTGTCAGCAGATTGTTTGCACAATTTCTTCCTGCCCTTGACAGTCCAGGCACATAATGAATTCATGGCTTTGAAAGCAATGATACATAATTTTATTTTAGAACCAGACAAGAAAGATGAATGGAAAAGTTCTATAGCGAATTCCAAGTTCTCTCCCAGCTCTATCTATCAATTTAAGTTTGCTCACTTTCCAAATGATGTGGCATCTTCTTGGATTTGGAAGAGTAAATGCCAGTCAAAACATTTTTTTTTTGCTTGGTTACTGTTGCATGATAGGACCAATACTAGAGATATGCTGATTAGATGAAACTGGAATGTAAGTGATTCTTCTGAGTGTGTGCTTTGTTCTACATATATATATGAAGACTGGAGGCACTTATTCTTCAATTGTACTTACAGTACAAGAATTTGGAATTATCTCCAAATTTCATGGTCACCAGGCAGTACTGCTGAGGCAATAAGGATTGCTAAAAAGCATTTCCATGGACCCTGTTTCACTGAAATCATCATTTTGGCTTGTTGGGGCATTTGGAAACAGAGGAATGGATGGATTTTCAATAATATTAGACCCACCTTCCGAGGTTGGAAGGCCTTGTTTGTTTATGAGGTCACCCTGCTTAAGTATAGGGTGAAGAGAAATCTCTCTATTTTTATAACATCATGGATTGATTCACTTCCTTGATCCCCCTGTAATTATTGTACATATTGTACATAACTTTGTAATTTGTTTTATTTTTTAATAAAATAGGGGCTGTGGGGGTTTACCCCACAGTATTGGTGTAAAAAAAAGAACACCCAGTAGTGTGTAGCCATCCTGAAACCCTGCTAGGTTCTGGTTTAGCTATACTAGACTACTATCACAACTGCTGCTGCTACATTCTAGTTGTGGTATTTATGAAACTATGGAAATTAACAACCCAATGAAACACCTGGGTGGATTAGTATTGCTTGGTTTATGTGAGTGGCTACTTAGGGCCATGTCCATGGTGGTTGTCACCTGGGTCACACCCAGGGCCATGGTATGTGGTGGTTGTCACCTGAGGGTACACTTGTGGATTGCCACCTAGGAATAAAGAGGTTTGTAGGTCTTCACTGTATAGTTAGCTTCCTGTGAAGCCTTGAGGTAATATGGGCTCTGCCAAGATTAAGTAAGTTGTGGGGGTTCATCCTGTTGTATGACACGAGGTGGTAGAATTTTAGGAGCATCGAGTCATGCTAGTATGGTTGAATCCCACCTCCGAAAGATCTTGTCTCATTCTTCTCTCGGGGAGGATGAGTCTCAAGGTGAAAGTGAACAACCTCTGTAGAGTTAAAAACTAAAATCTTAGCCGTGTCCCCACTTATGGGCAATTTGAGCAAACTAGACAGAGTTGGTGCTGAAGGATCTCCTCATCTTTTCTGAATGATTTAAAACATGGTAGAAACATTTTTCTAGTGCACATGGTGTGTCTACCCCTTTGTGCTCCTTTATCAAACTCGTGGTATGTCTACCCATGATGACTTTATCAAACTTCATGGTGTGTCTACCCATGATGACTTTATCAAACTTCATGGTGTGTCTACCCATGACGCTTTATCAAACTACATGGTGTGTCTACCCTTGTTGATTTCCAAAGATTTACCATGATTCATAAAATATAGGACAAAATTGGCTTTATGCAATTAACCCAGACTCCACCAGCCAAATATCATGTAGCTAGTTTATTCCTCAAAAATGCCACCAAACAAGTGTCGCTTGCAAGTATATTGTTTGTACTGACTTCCCCCTATGGGTTCCATATTCCAACGTGCAAATGAATATGAAGACGAGTGAGGATTTCATTTAAGATCTCGAGTCTATCGCTAACATGTTCTGCCTGGGCGCATGAAGATGAAGAAGGCTCATTGATGATTTATTCCCACTGTGTTTACTTTGGAACTTTGTTATTAGGGCTAGTCCATGACGACTATGCCAATTGTAAGATTATTTCAATTCATATCCACTGGATCAACGTTGTAGAATGATGCTATTGCAATCAATACTACATTTTGTCATGTGTATGCTATCAGTGATCTCAGGAATAGCAGGTTACACAGGTGTTCTATCTTTATTAAAAGGTATGGTGCTACAGACGTAAGCTACAAACATAAGACTAGATACTATAAGAACATATTAAAGCTGCATAATAAGATTTGGGTTTCTGCCATGGAGTGATAATCTAACATATAGTGCTGGTGTTGATGGTTCTATACTACTCCCATCATTCACTTTTATAAGGCACGCTACTTACCATTTCAATTTTAACCACATAGATAGTAAATTGAGTGCATCTATGTACAAAATAAGCAAAGTTTGAACATAGGAACTCATCAAACATAAAGAAGCACATAACAGGCAATTTTCTCAAGATCAGGAGCTAAAACATAAACAAAAATATGCAGGGAATAAGCATCAAACAGACTGAAATAATTATATCGAGATCGCCTCAGGATTTAGGTCCTTTTTCTTACTGCTTGCCATGGTGTAAACCATCTCTCTAGGAGTCAAGGTGGCAGGCCTTGATGAGATAGTTGCCTTGAGGTTAGTGACGAGGTGGCAGACCTCGACGAGGAAGTTGCCGCGAGGTTAGTTAGGCGGTGTCAGACCTAGATGTAGGGTAATCTTGACGGGGTGGGCAGCGAGGTGGTAAATCTTGACGTCGACCTGGAAGGCAAGGTGGCAGATCTAGCGGCGAGGTGGCAGATCTGGATGGTACCTCAACGACAAGGTGGCAGAATTGGACGACAAGGTGGAAAAGTTGGGCGGCGACCGGCAAGTTGGGAGACTGGGAAGGTGAGTTACACGACGAGGTGGAATACCCGCACGGGGGAATGTTAGACCGGGATGGAGCTACACGGCGAGGTGGGAGAGCGGGATGGAAAGCTACACGGTGACGTGGGGGAGCGGGACAGAAAGCTACACGGCGAGGTTGGAGAGCTACACGGTGTCGCACCCGGACTTCTAAAGGATACTCGCCGTTCCGTTGAACAGTAGTAGATTGGATTACGGGGCTTACCGGCACCCGCGTCCTCTTACGAGTAGGCCAACACACGTATGTGTGACAACCAACCCCTATCTGTTCATCGTCGACGTAAACTATCCCATAGAAATCAGGACACTACCACTGACGTACTTCATACCATACACACATGGTACGTCAACGGTTTGTAACAAAATGATAGCACAACATATCTCTAAGACACAAAAGATTGAAATAAGTTGCAAATAGCTCTCACTAGAGCAGAGATAGCAAATACAATCATCCAGAGGACACATGTCCCAACATAACATCATTACATCTCAGCGGAAGCATTCAAAGGGGTCTGAGTACAGACAAATCCAAATAGGCTTAAGAAGCCGGAAACTGAAATAAATACGGAGCCCATCCACGATGTCTCGGATCCTACCCGGGTCCGCTACCTACTCGTCAGCAGCCTCGTCAAACTCCACGTAGTAGCCGTCACCTGGATCCTCGTAAGCGTATTCTGCGGAAACCACAGCCCCAAAGGGGTCAGTACATAGACGTACTGGCAAGCAAGACTCACAGTTCACCAAAGTGTAGCCCGTCAACACCAAGCACAGATGCCTTGGGTTCAACGGAAGAAAGGGGATATAAAAGATGCTGCAACTGGCTGCACTAACCATCTACAGAGATTCTACCACTTCCGGCTAACAGAAAGAAGATAAGATCGAGTATTGTAACCAACTGAAAGATAACTTCAAACAGACCCATCCTGGATCTCGCCCCTTATCCAAAGAAGCAATCCGAGGATAACTCACACAGTTGGATTAAAGATGAATCAAGTTATTGTGTCAATAATCCTATTACTAGTCAAGTTGTTAATCATTGGGTGTGAGATTGTGAAACATTAGGTTTAAGTTTTCCTGAGTACTTGTTAGCCAGTACTTTCACCAAGTTAACCATAACCGCGGAAAACACGGCTTCTCGAGAAGATTATCCCTGCAGGGTTGCACCAATTTGGCCGTACACGTATGAATAACCCGCCAGATGGGATGCCTCCCACCAAGCGGGGCATTCAACACAACTCAACTCTTCTTCGCATCAAGCCCAAAGCACCTTGGGCGCACGGCTAATCGATCCCAGAAGAAAATGGACCCTCATAGCACTCTAAGAACGTGTCCCCCTATATGCCGACTACAAAAGTTCCACCCTGCGCTGGGCTCGCAAAAACATGCATGCGGCAAATGGAAAACACGAACTAAATGAGGCGATTTGGACGAGATGCGAATCGAATCAAATTGAGGGGGCGCCCATACTCGCTTCCCACATGCGGGTAGTGCGCTCATCATGGATCAGTAGACAAGACCCTTTTCCTATTAGGGTCGACACTAGAAGGCCTCAAAACCACACACGGCCTCCTGCCGGTGCCTTATCATCAAATTATTATTTAACATAACATTAGCATGATTGATTGATTAAACATCGAGCCCCCAGAACATAATAAAAATATAGTAACTAAAAGTAACGGGTAACAGACTCGAGAAAAACAACCTAAGCATGCTAGTAAGACACTGGCTCAAACAAGGGGTTGTAGGAGTGGAGGTGAAGCAATATCAGGGTTAAGGGATTCATGTGATAGGTTCGTAACAGAAACAACTACTACTAAGGCTAGCAGAAATAGACAACGGAAAGTATCGGTAACCAGGGTTGAAAGGAACACAATGGTTCATGTGAGTGATAACTTGCCTGCAAACTCAGCAGCCGGGTACTGAGCTAGATCCTCAGAAGGGGTGCTGTAAAGATCGTCTGTCTCAACATCGTCGTCTATTCGAGAAGAAGCAAACAAACAAGACAGAAATATAAACAATCAAGACCATGGCATAGTGCACAATAATGGGATGATGCATGTCAATTTGATAGATGCATCAAAATAAACTAAGTGACATGGTAACACAATTTAAATGGACCCCTATGCAATTGGATTGCATATGGAAAGGTCCATGAATTAAGTGGAAACAAATGATCTATAATTGACTACCATGTGAAAGTTTGCTTATCATGATGCATGCATGATGGTAACAACAAAATAACAACAATAGATGCAAGTGGCAAAGGAATTCAACAAGTTTGGAAATCATTTATTAAGTTTGGAAATTTTGGTTACTTAAAGATGTCACACAAGAATTTGTTGTTTTCATCAATTTAAAATGTTCAAAACAAATAAAAAAATTCATATTTGAAAAGAATACCAAATTTTAGTTGGATTACATGTTTCAAATTTTGAAATAGGAGTTAGGATGAATTTATTATGACTTAAACAATATTAAACAAGTTTTAAATGAATTTAAAACAAGTGTGAATTTTATTTGAATTTTATTTGTTCAAAACATAGATTCAAATTCATATTTTAAAAGTTTATACTTTTCTAGTTTGAAAACATATTTTGCATGTTCAAAAATAATTTATTTTGAGCAAGTTATGATTTTAGCAAAATTTAAATGAATTAAACAAGGATTAAATTATTTAGGCAATTTAAATTATTCAAACCATGAAACAAATTTTATATTTGAAAAGGTTATTTGAAATAGCATGGAAAACATATTTTATTTGCATTTATTGGATTAAGAATGAATTAGTTATGAATTTTAGCAAATTGCAATTGAATTATTTGAATTCAAATTTGAATTGCATTTTGAAATTTCAAAACAGGAAACAAATGATACCAATAGGTAGATAATTTAATTTAGATCAGCACACATATTTTATTTTCATTATTTGAGTTTATAAAATGAAAGTTATAAGGTTTTTAAGTTCAGGGACCAAACTGTTAAATAAAAGGACCAGTTTTGAAAACAGAAAGTTAGAAAAACAATTGTTACCGCACAGGGGGCTAGCCACAGGCACTGCCAGTGGGCCTGGGGCCTCGCTGTGCTTGCGTGGCATGTGAGTGGCTGACAGGGGGCCCTCCCTGTCAGCACTTGGGCGAAAAAAGTGGGATTTTATCCCGAGCGAGGCCAGGGCTCGAACCCTGGACCTCACCCTGCGCGCGTTGTGCCTGAACCAGTGTGCTGTGTGCTCGTTTGTTGTCAGTAAACCATACGCAACAAAGCTAAGGTTCAGAACTGCGCAGTTTTCCTGAAAGTTAACTGAACCCAAAACCCGCGCCTGCGACAGAGAACGACGGTGATCCACGGCGGCGTGCTGTGGCTGTGATGCACCGTGGCTGCTGCTGGTGGTGCAGTGCGCGTGCAGAGGCGTGCTCGCGGGCATGACAGAGAGGACGGAGACGGTGGCGTGCTCACCGCGGTGTAGAGGGAAGCAGAGGCTCGAGGAGGGAGACGGTGGCATGCTCACCGCGGTGTAGAGGGAAGCAGAGGCTCGAGGAGGTTCACGTCCGGCGGCGATGACGATGATGGCGGCGGGGATGCGGTTGTTCTCCCGGGACGCTGCGGTGCGCGATCGGATGAGGGCAAGGAGGCGGTTTGATTCGGGTTTTAGGTTAGTGGGTGGTGCTGCGAGGGGGTGGCTACCACCGGAAGTTCAGAGGTGCTCGTCTCCGGCGAGGTGGTGGCAGAGGGGGAACGCGGCGAGATGAGAGGGTAACGGCGGCGGCCTCGAGGGAAAACAGTGGCCTAGGGTAGCTAGGGCTGCGGCTGTGCCCTAGGGGGTCTTTTATAGAGTCCACGGGGCTCTGGTGGCCGTCGCTGCTCCGCCGTGCCGCCGTGGCACGCGCGGATGCGCGCCGTACATGGGAGAGAAAGGTGGGGGCGCGCTGCGAAGGGGTACCGGGCCGTGGGCTGGCTGCGCGCGAGGGAAAAAGGCTGGGCTGGGTAGGCTAGCTGCCGCGCGCGCTGGCTTTTCTCCTTTTATTTTTTTTTGCTCTGCAGTTTTTTTTTGTAGCAAATGGAATTGGAAGCAAAAGTTAGGGTTTTGAGTTTAAAAAAATTTGGAAAAATTCATTTGGGCTTATTAGGGCAACATCTACCAGTTGACAACTTAAGTTTTTGAAATTCAAATTTATTTGTTGTTTTTGCACATTGGTTTGAATTGGAATAATTTTGGGTTAATAATTGGTTATTTAAAACAAGGTTTTTAATTATGGTAAACCAATGAGTCTATTTGGAAACAAATGAATACATTTGTTTTGGTATTTTTCACAATTTGAAAATAGTGCTATTTGTTGATTTGAATTTGAGTTTGGAAGCAATTTGGAATTATTTAATTGAAATAAAACCACCAGTTTACTAGTTGATCTCTATGGAATAATTGGAAACAAAAGGTTGTTTGAATTGAACTTTTACTTGAAAAAAAATGTTGTAACATGACAAGTATGAAACACATCATTTGAATTTGTTTGAAATTCAATTAAGAAAACAGAATAAAACAGATGCAAAACAAATAGTAAACAAATGCAAACAAGGAAATAAATATGATGACATGATGCAATACTTTAATTAAACAGGAAATCAAACATTCTAGGGGGTATTTTCATACTTGGGATGTTACAAAACGCCCCCCTTGAAGGAATCGCGCCCCGAGATTCCTACTGAGAAAGGAAAAGGTCCGGATACTTCTTTCGAAGATCCTCTTCGGTCTCCCACGTTGCCTCTTTATCGGAATGATGCGACCACTGCACTTTCAAGAACTTGGTGCTCTTGTTGCAAGTCTTACGCTCGGTCTCATCGAGAATACGAATAGGGTGCTCCTCATAAGAGAGATCATTTTGCAGTTCAATGGAATCATGACCAACTGCACGATCTGGATCTTTGAAACACTTCTTGAGCTGTGACACGTGGAACACATCGTGCACCTTGGATAGCTTTTCTGGAAGTTCAAGACGATAAGCATTTTCTGCCCGCCTTGAGAGAATGTTGAAAGGACCAATGTATCTTGGTGCCAGCTTTCCTTTCACACCAAAACGATGAGTGCCTCTGAGGGGAGTTACACGGAGATATGCCTTGTCACCAGGTGCATAGATCATATCCCTGTGCTTGCTGTCATAGTAACTCTTCTGACGAGACTGAGCAATCTTGAGATTGTCACGAATGATACGAACTTTCTCCTCGGCTTCCTTAACAATGTCAGGGCCTAAGAGTGAACGTTCACCAGCTCCAGACCAATTGATTGGACTCCTGCATCTGCGGCCATAGAGTGCTTCAAATGGTGCCATGCCTAGGCTTGCCTGGTAGCTGTTGTTGTAGGAGAATTCAGCATATGGAAGGCAATCCTCCCATTTCATGCCAAAGGAGAGACCACATGCTCTGAGCATATCCTCGAGAATCTGATTGACTCTTTCGACTTGCCCCTGAGACTGAGGGTGATAAGCTGTGCTGAACAGAAGTTTGGTGCCCAATGCTTCTTGAAAACTCTTCCAGAAATGAGAAGTGAATATGCTTCCACGGTCTGAGCTTATTTCCAACGGAACACCATGAAGAAGAACGATCCTTGTTGTGTAGAGCTCTGCTAACTGGCTAGCTGAGATAGTTTCCTTGACAGCAAAGAAGTGAGCTACCTTAGTGAGACGATCAATAACAACGAAGATTGCATCGTTGCCCTTCTTGGACTTTGGAAACCCAGTAACGAAGTCCATTTCAATCATGTCCCACTTCCACTCAGGAATTTTCAGAGGTTGGAGTAGACCTGTTGTTTTCTGATGGACTGCCTTAACACGTTGACAAACGTCGCATTCAGAAACGTATTGAGCAATTTCACGTTTCATGCCAGGCCACCAATACAGAGTCTTGAGATCCTGGTACATCTTTGTACTTCCAGGGTGGATGGAGAGAGGAGTTTCATGAGCCTCCTTGAGAATGACATCTTTGAGACTTTGAATCTGAGGAACTGCAATGCGTCCTTCGAAGAACACAGTTCCCTTGTCATCAATTGAGAAGGACTTGAATTTATCATTGCCTTCTTTGATGTGCTCTACAATCTTCTTGATTTCAGTATCACGAAGTTGTTCAGAACGAATCTTGTCCTCGAGAGTTGGACTGGCTGTCAAGCTAGCAAGGTAACCTTGAGGAACAAGACCAAGGTTCAGCTTCTGGAATTCTTCATGAAGTGGAGGTTGGCTTTCCATGATCATGAGATTGTTGCAATAGGACTTGCGACTGAGAGCATCGGCCATAACATTAGCCTTGCCTGGAGTGTAAGAAGTGGTGAGATCAAAGTCTTTAATCTTCTCAATCCATCTCCTTTGCCTGAGGTTTAGATCTGGCTGAGTAGTATTTCAGACTCTTATGATCGGAAAAGATTTCAGTTTTGTTACCCAACAAGTATTGTCTCCATTTCTTGAGGGCAAACACAACTGCTGCAAGTTCAAGATCATGTGTGGGATAGTTTTGCTCATGTGGGTTCAACTGACGTGAAGCATAAGCCACAACCTGACGTTCTTGCATAAGAACTGCACCTAGACCTTGGAGAGATGCATCGCAGAATATCTGGAAAGGTTTGGTAGTATATGGGCCAACCAGAACAGGTGTAGAAGTGAGTTTAGTCTTCAGGAGATTGAAACTTTCATCACACTGTGGAGACCAAACGAACTTCTTGTCCTTCTTTGTGAGATCAGTGAGAGGTTTGGCAATCTTGGAAAAGTTTTGGACGAAACGACGGCAATAGCTAGCCAAGCCAAGAAAACTTCTTACTTGCTTCACCGTCTTAGGAGGTTTCCAATCAACAATTGCCTTAACCTTTTCCGGGTCAATGGCTATGCCTTTGGCAGAGATGATATGACCAAGGTAAGCAACTTCTGGAATCCAGAACTCACATTTGGAGAACTTGGCATACAGACGATGCTCGCGAAGTTTCATGAGAGTGAGACGAAGGTGCTCTCCATGCTGTTCCTCGGATTTTGAGTAGACCAGAATGTCATCGAGATATACCACAACGAACTTGTCGAGGTATTCATGGAAGACAGAATTCATCAGTCTAGAGAATGTCGCCGGTGCATTGGTGAGACCAAAGGACATGACGGTGTATTCATATAGACCGTACCGAGTGGTGAAAGCTGTCTTAGGAATATCTTCCTTTCTGATCTTTATTTGATGGTAACCCATCCTCAAGTCCAACTTTGAGAATACTGAGGCTCCAGCAAGTTGATCAAAAAGATCATCGATACGGGTAATTGGATACTTGTTTTTGATGGTTTTCTCGTTGAGAGGACGATAGTCGACCACGAGTCTTTTTGTTTGATCCTTCTTGGCAACAAACAGAGTTGGCCAACCCCAAGCGGAGGAACTAGGCTGAATGTAACCTTTCTCCATGTACATATCGATTTGCTCCTTCAACAATTTCAGTTCAGGAGGAGCTATCTTGTATGGATGCTTAGAGATTGGAGCAGTACCTGGCTCAAGCTCGATCACGAACTCAACTGCTCTGTCCGGAGGCATCCCTGGCAACTCTTCTAGAAAGACGTCAGGGAATTCACAAACCACCGGAACATTTTCAATTGCAGGAAGAGGTTTTGCATCAAGGTTGAACAGCTGAACAGAACTTGATCCATATTGAGAATAGACTATCTGGCCAGAAGGGTGAGAGAGAGTTATTGACTTTTGAGCACAGTCAATTTTAGCTTCGTGGGTCTTCAACCAATCCATGCCCAGAATGACATCAATGTCAGAATTTCCCAGCAACATGAGTGAAGCAAGGAATATGCGGCCTCCAATTAGGATCTGATTGTCCTTACTTATCTTGGAAGTCAACATTTGCGGTCCCGGAGAGTGAACAGTCATTTGATTGCTTAGCGGAACCAGAACTAGGTTGTATGCTTTTGCAAAAATCTTTGACACAAAAGAATGCGATGCTCCGGTATCAAACAACACTTTAGCTGGAATAGAGTTTACGGGTAATATACCGAGAACGACGTCAGCAGCTTCCTCAGCTTTGTCGGCCTTGATATGATTCACCCTCGCGGTCCTCCCGACAGGCCTGTTGTTGGAGTTGAAGGCTTTAGCCGGGGGAGCACGAACCATTGCCTGGTTGGTGTTGAGGCGAGGAGGTGGAGGTAGCTGCCTCTGAGTGCACTTATCAGCGTAGTGTCCAGTATCCTTGCATTTGTAGCAAGTGACGACACGAGGAGGACCTGGCCTTGGCTGCCCCATTGGAACCCTATGACTCTGCATCTGAGCTGGGTTGGGTGGGCGGGGAGCAAAGCCTGGAGAAGCTTGGGCATATGGAGCCCGAGTGACAGCAGCATTTGGCACCCAGATGCGGCGCTTCTGCGGAGGGGTGGTCATGTTGGAGGAGGAACCACCCTCACGCGAGTGCTTGCGGGAATCCTCGAACGCCTTGCGCCCATTTTCCTCATTGAGCGCGGTGTTCACGAGCTCCTCGAAGTCCTTGCACTTGATGTTGGTGAGAGCGTACTTCAGTTCCGGGTTAAAACCTCGGCGGAACCTTGCCATCTTCTCAGTTTCAGTGGACACCTCATCACCAGCGTATCGAGCGAGACGATTGAACTCGTTCTGATAGCCAATGACGTCCAGCTTGCCCTGCTTGAGAGAGCAAAATTCCTCACGCATCCTTTCCATGAGACCATCTGGGATGTGGTGCTTCAGGAAGGCATCCTTGAAACAACCCCAGGTGATAGGATATCCAGCTCTCATGGTCTGGTAGTTCTCCCACCAGGTAGCTGCCTGACCCTTCAGTAGGTAGGTGGCATACTTGACTTTGTCCTCCTCAGCAACGTGAGCAATGTCCAGAGCCCTGGCCATCTCCCTGATCCAGTCATCAGCATCCAGAGGCTCACGTGTTGCCACGAAAGCTCTCGGACCCATACTGAGGAACTCCTTGATGCTGACCCGTGGAGCATTCTGGTTGTTGTGCTGGTTAGCCTGGATCTGGGCCATCTGAGCCACGACCTGAGTCATCTGAGTCAACAGCTCCGTGAGCGGAGGTGGTTCAGGCGGGTTGCTCCTTGTTGGCGGCATCCTGAATAGACATGCATTTTAGCACAACAACAGAAAAGGATAGACTTGGTAACCGAAAGATAGATTATTCCGACGCATGAATAGATAACCAACAGGTACATCATCACATGTTCAAATACATCAGAATATCCAACACACCAATACATGGTTCGAAAGCCAAAGGATAACTAAACATAGCTAGGAATGGATACATCGATACTCCCATGCTCATCACGCAGGACGGCGGTGAGTAGTACGACGAGAGATACGGTGTGGAGGAATCCCACGAAAGTAGGTAGAACGACGATCCACGTAGATCGGGACTGCTCTGAGAGCGACTCTCGGTGTGGCGAAGTAGAAAGCGTCGTCTCCCTGTGCTCCAAAGCGTGGAATCCCAGTGTAACCAGCACCGAGGTTGAGGAGTGGACCTCTGATCGGCTCGTAACCTCCAGCATCTGGCAGACGACGACCAACTGGCTGATCGAAACGTGCAAAGCGCTCATCTCCAACAAAGTCTGTGGTGTACGTCGCCAGACGAGTCAAAGCAAGGTAGAGCTGCTCCCTGACTGAGGCCAACTCCTGAGAAAGTGTGGTGGCAACCGCGTCACTGTGCCTCACAAACTGAGCGGTGGTGTGCAGCCTGGTGTTATCATGCTCGTAGACATCCAAGTTGTCGTAGAGAGTGAAGTGAGCTCCCTCCGAAGTGATGTAACCACGGGGGATGTGGCGATAGATAGAATCGTCAAACCCCCAGTAGTCAGCACGAAGGACGGTGAGACTCACATAAGCTGCCTGCTGCACGGCCATATCCACTATGGAACCTACTGCCTCGTAGCGGTGGACAACGCTCATGCCATCATCTGACAGAATGTAGACGATAGCCAGGTAGTAGGTCTGGTGAAACTCTCGCTGCTGCTCATAGACCTGGTACTCTGGTGCCCAACGGAACCCCAGATAGGTGACCATGTCTCTCAGCATCTCCGGATAACCGGCGGTGCTCTCACAGCGAGTCATCCGAACCACCTGCGGGTAGAACCTGAGATCCATCTGCAGATGATTTGGGAGGTTTTGATTAGACGCCGGTAGAGAACTGAAGTGGAAAGCAACAACAAGGTTCAACGGACGAAAAGGATGTTGAAAAGAACAGGATATTGAAGCAACATCGGGAAACACGAGACCAAAAACTCCTGAGGTACTACGGAGAACCCAAAACACGTGAAATCCTAACTTGAAAGTTTAGGTGAGAAGAGAAAACAACGTTGCACTTCCTTACCAGAAAAGGGTGGGTGGGTGGGGAAAGAAGAAAAATGGCAGAATTCCTACTCTCACGTTTCATTTTTCCTATATAGCTACAAAATAGTTTCTAGACTCAAACTGCGACCAGTAAAAGGGATCCTACAGGCAGACAGGCTCTGATACCATTTGTCGCACCCGTACTTCTAAAGGATACTCGCCGTTCCGTTGAACAGTAGTAGATTGGATTACAGGGCTTACCGGCACCCGCGTCCTCTTACGAGTAGGCCAACACACATATGTGTGACAACCAACCCCTATCTGTTCATCGTCGACGTAAACTATCCCATAGAAATCAGGACACTACCACTGACGTACTTCATACCATACACACATGGTACGTCAACGGTTTGTAACAAAATGATAGCACAACATATCTCTAAGACACAAAAGATTGAAATAAGTTGCAAATAGCTCTCACTAGAGCAGAGATAGCAAATACAATCATCCAGAGGACACATGTCCCAACATAACATCATTACATCTCAGCGGAAGCATTCAAAGGGGTCTGAGTACAGACAAATCCAAATAGGCTTAAGAAGCCGGAAACTGAAATAAAGACGGAGCCCATCCACGACGTCTCGGATCCTGCCCGGGTCCGCTACCTACTCGTCAGCAGCCTCGTCAAACTCCACGTAGTAGCCGTCACCTGGATCCTCGTAAGCGTAGTCTGCGGAAACCACAGCCCCAAAGGGGTCAGTACATAGACGTACTAGCAAGCAAGACTCACAGTTCACCAAAGTGTAGCCCGTCAACACCAAGCACAGATGCCTTGGGTTCAACGGAAGAAAGGGGATATAAAAGATGCTGCAACTGGCTGCACTAACCATCTACAGAGATTCTACCACTTCCGGCTAACAGAAAGAAGATAAGATCGAGTATTGTAACCAACTGAAAGATAACTTCAAACAAACCCATCCTGGATCTCGCCCCTTATCCAAAGAAGCAATCCGAGGATAACTCACACAGTTGGATTAAAGATGAATCAAGTTATTGTGTCAATAATCCTATTACTATTCAAGTTGTTAATCATTGGGTGTGAGATTGTGAAACATTAGGTTTAATTTGTCCTGAGTACTTGTTAGCCAGTACTTTCACCAAGTTAACCATAACCGTGGAAAACACGGCTTCTCGAGAAGATTATCCCTGCAGGGTTGCACCAATTTGGCCGTACACGTATGAATAACCCGCCAGATGGGATGCCTCCCACCAAGCGGGGCACTCAACACAACTCAACTCTTCTTCGCATCAAGCCCAAAGCACCTTGGGCGCACGGCTAATCGAGCCCAGAAGAAAATGGACCCTCATAGCACTCTAAGAACGTGTCCCCCTATATGCCGACTACAAAAGTTCCACCCTGCGCTGGGCTCGCAAAAACATGCATGCGGCAAATGGAAAACACGAACTAAATGAGGCGATTTGGACGAGATGCGAATCGAATCAAATTGAGGGGGCGCCCATACTCGCTTCCCACATGCGGGTAGTGCGCTCATCATGGATCAGTAGACAAGACCCTTTTCCTATTAGGGTCGACACTAGCAGGCCTCAAAACCACACAGGGCCTCCTGCCGGTGCCTTATCATCAAATTATTATTTAACAATAACATTAGCATGATTGATTGATTAAACATCGAGCCCCCAGAACATAATAAAAATATAGTAACTAAAAGTAACGGGTAACAGACTCGAGAAAAACAACCTAAGCATGCTAGTAAGACACTGGCTCAAACAAGGGGTTGTAGGAGTGGAGGTGAAGCAATATCAGGGTTAAGGGATTCATGTGATAGGTTCGTAACAGAAAAAACTACTACTAAGGCTAGCAGAAATAGACAACGGAAAGTATCGGTAACCAGGGTTGAAAGGAACACAATGGTTCATGTGAGTGATAACTTGCCTGCAAACTCAGCAGCCGGGTACTGAGCTAGATCCTCAGAAGGGGTGCTGTAAAGATCGTCTGTCTCAACGTCGTCGTCTATTCGAGAAGAAGCGAATCGAATCAAATTGAGGGGGCGCCCATACTCGCTTCCCACATGCGGGTAGTGCGCTCATCATGGATCAGTAGACAAGACCCTTTTCCTATTAGGGTCGACACTAGCAGGCCTCAAAACCACACAGGGCCTCCTGCCGGTGCCTTATCATCAAATTATTATTTAACAATAACAAATTGAGGGGGCGCCCATACTCGCTTCCCACCCTTTTCCTATTAGGATCAGTAGACAAGACAAGATGCGAATCGAATCAAATTGAGGGGGCGCCCATACTCGCTTCCCACATGCGGGTAGTGCGCTCATCATGGATCAGTAGACAAGACCCTTTTCCTATTAGGGTCGACACTAGCAGGCCTCAAAACCACACAGGGCCTCCTGCCGGTGCCTTATCATCAAATTATTATTTAACAATAACATTAGCATGATTGATTGATTAAACATCGAGCCCCCAGAACATAATAAAAATATAGTAACTGAAAGTAACGGGTAACAGACTCGAGAAAAACAACCTAAGCATGCTAGTAAGACACTGGCTCAAACAAGGGGTTGTAGGAGTGGAGGTGAAGCAATATCAGGGTTAAGGGATTCATGTGATAGGTTCGTAACAGAAACAACTACTACTAAGGCTAGCAGAAATAGACAACGGAAAGTATCGGTAACCAGGGTTGAAAGGAACACAATGGTTCATGTGAGTGATAACTTGCCTGCAAACTCAGCAGCCGGGTACTGAGCTAGATCCTCAGAAGGGGTGCTGTAAAGATCGTCTGTCTCAACGTCGTCGTCTATTCGAGAAGAAGCAAACAAACAAGACAGAAATATAAACAATCAAGACCATGGCATAGTGCACAATCATGGGATGATGCATGTCAATTTGATAGATGCATCAAAATAAACTAAGTGACATGGTAACACAATTTAAATGGACCCCTATGCAATTGGATTGCATATGGAAAGGTCCATGAATTAAGTGGAAACAAATGATCTATAATTGACTACCATGTGAAAGTTTGCTTATCATGATGCATGCATGATGGTAACAACAAAATAACAACAATAGATGCAAGTGGAAAAGGAATTCAACAAGTTTGGAAATCATTTATTAAGTTTGGAAATTTTGGTTACTTAAAGATGTCACACAAGCATTTGTTGTTTTCATCAATTTAAAATGTTCAAAACAAATAAAAAAATTCATATTTGAAAAGAATACCAAATTTTAGTTGGATTACATGTTTCAAATTTTGAAATAGGAGTTAGGATGAATTTATTATGACTTAAACAATATTAAACAAGTTATAAATTATAATGCTACTAAAAATAGGATTGCTATAATGTGTCCCATACCTTTTAAGAGTCACCAATCATCTTTTCTTGCTATTGCTAAAAGTGAGAAAGAAGAGGTCTTTATTATTAATTTTGATCCCACTATTTTTGAGCTTGATATGAATTGTGTGCTTTTAGACCATGACAAACATGCTTTATATGATAATTATGTTGTTGAGTTTGTTCATGATGCTACTGAAAATTATTATGAGAGAGGAAAATATGGTTGTAGGAATTTTCATGTTACTAAAACACCTCTCTTTTTGTTGAAAGTTTTGAAATTGCTCTTGTTCTACCTTCCCATGATTTCTAGTTTAAGCTTTTTTTTATTTTTTTTTATTTACAAGATTCCTATACATAGGAAGTGGGTTAGACTTAAATTTGGTTTATACTTCCTTCTTGATGCTCTCTTTTGCTTAATTCATATCTCTTATGTGAGCATCTTCTTGTTTTTTGGGCCTAGCTAAAAGGCATTAAAGAAAAGCACTTCTTAGGAGAAAACCCGTGGTTTTATTTTTGCATATTTTCTTCTGTTTTCTTTGAGTCAAGGTGTTGTTTACTTATGTAGCAAATCCTGTGTATCTTTATTTTCTCGCATTTGTTGTGCCATGTAAAGTCTCTAGTAAAAGTTGAAGTTGGATTTGGATTTCTACGCAGGAAACAGATTTCTACTGTCCACCGTTGAATTCGTGTAAAATCACAGAAAGATCAAAATGACCTGCAAATTTTTGTGCTTAATCCTCAGCTATTTCCAAAAAAAAATAGCTTTTCATTTTTCGATTTGAGCAATGTCAGTGCCCCGAAAATATTCCTCTTTACAGAGTGTTTTGGTTTTGACAGATTCTACATTTTTACTTGCATTCTCTGTTTTACTATGTCGAGTGGATTTATTTGCTCCACGAAACATCAGCGGTTGTGGCTAATGTTTAAAAAGTATTAATAATGCTTGTGTCTAAGGAGAACATGTGAATTTTTGATTGTGCACTAACCCTCTAATGATAATTACTTTGAGTTTGGTGTGAAGGAAGTTTTGAAGGGTCAAGAGAAGACGGTGATATAATGTGATGAAGAAGAGTGAAAAGGAAAAGCTTGGGGATGCCCCCATGGTTCATCCCAGAAAATTCTAAGAAAACTCAAGCGCCTAAGCTTGCGGATGCCCAAGGCATTCCCCTTCTTCATCAGCAACTTATTAGGTCACTTATAGTGAAACTATATTTTTATTCGGCCACGTCATATGGACTTTACTTGGAGCGTCTGTTTGTTTTTTGCTTTGTTTTTTTTCTTGCTGCAATAAATATAGTTGGAACCCAGCATTCTTGTGTGGGAGAGAGACACGCTCTGCTTTTTCATATGAATTCTTGTTTTCTATCATGCTCGTATTCTTAGTTTTTCTTCTAGTTGCTGCAAATCCTTTTAGCTCATGTTTTTCATGCATCTCTTATTCAGAGTTGTTAGTTCTAGTAGAGTAGTGTTAGTACTTTCTTGTTTCATTGCTATATCTCTTGGAGAGTTTTTGTTTTGTTTGAAATTATTGGTGTTGGAAAGCAGTAGTACAGTCTTCGTGCTTATAACTCTGCAAAAAGAATCTCGTATAGACTGTGGCTAGACTTTTCATGTCATGTTGGATGTTATTCTAATTCTATGCTTGGTAGTTATTATTGTAGCATGACTTGTCTCAAATAGCTGAGAGTGTTTAATGTGCCATTGAAAGAATCATTAATTGTTTTTATCACATTGAAGCATAAATTTGTGGTGTTCTCCTTCGAATGCTTTATTTGGTTGACTTCGCGCATGCTTACACCATGTTCATGACTACAAACCAGTCACTTATAGCCTCTATGATCATTTAGTTTTGACTTGTAATATCATTTATGCTCATATCACCCCTGATTCTTCTTACAGAGATAGATCCATCTCAGTAACTTCCATCTCGGTTCCGGTAGTCAACCCGGTCAACACCATCTCGGTATCCACTCCTTGAATACCATTTCATATCAAACTTGACCCTACTCGGGGGCAACCCCCCGACATTAGTCCCCGAAGTTGGTATGGTCCGGAGAACTTGGACGTTGGGCCATGCCAGCTTAAATCAATATACTTCTGAATACTCGACCGAGATACTTTTATCTCGACCCAACTTTCATCTTGAACTCGGATTCAATCCGCAATCACAGCTATGGATTTTCCGACAAAATCTGAGATCCTTGTGCTAGGTTTGTTCTTACCGAGATCGCAACACTTAGCCACTTTCTCCACAGCTTCAAACAGTGCGAGGCGTGGACGCCTCGTTTTCCTCGCGTAATGGACGCTACACGTGGTGGAGAACCACCGCGCACGTCACCTCAATTCTTGTTCACAACCGCGCCCACGCCGCGCGCTGTTACGTGGCCCCACAGGTCATCGCGTCGCAGCAGTGCACTCAAGTGCTTGTCGCGGTTAATGCAGGATTCACTGCGCACGTTACGCGTGGTAAATCCGCTTCGTGCGTTTCTACGTGCGTAGTAACCGTGCCACTCCCACGATTTTGGCCACGATGAATCCGGAGCAGTTATCAGTCCCTCGGTGGTATAAATACCTGCGCGTCTCATTCCTCTAGCTTTCCTCCGCCATATTCCCCCTTTCCGCTTCCACCGCAACTTCTCGCAGCGCTCCGCTCCGCCGCAGTCCGTTGGCGCCCCGCGGACTCCATCACGTTTCCACGTCACCTCCATACACCAGAGCGCCGCCGCACTCAGATTCGGCTACTCCTCAGATCTGCATGCTACTGTGTCGTTCTTCTTCGAGTCGTTCGTCACCGAGCCCTTCACCATGCTCGGACCACTACGACGTTCATCCTCCGCGCCGCCGCCGCACTTCTACGCCCACTATGACCCGAGCTCCTCCCCGCGCCCGCAAGCATCTTCGAAGAGCCGGATACCCCAAGCCGTTCCATGGAGCTCGAAGCCGCGGAAGAGGTGGAACTGGTGGGACCCGCATCCACGCGTGGTGCATGGGCCAGATCTGAAGTCCGAGATGTTGATATCCAGTGGCTACTGGATACCCGCCGCATCCCGGCGGGCGTCGTATGCCGGAAGCCTGACGGGTAGATCCAGCCAAAACCCGCCGAGAACGAATATGTGGTCTTCCTCGGCCACTTCGAACGCTGGTTCGGCCTTCCTCTTTCTCCCTTCATGCATAGGTTCTTCCTCCATTTCGGTCTTCAACCTCATCACCTCCCCGCCAATGCTATCACAACTCTTTCCTCCTTTGTGACCTTCTCGGAGGCCTATCTCGGCCTCCTTCCCATCGTAGAAATGTGGAGCAAATACTTCCACTTCCGAAAACAAGTCCTTCCCAACCTGGCAAATCCGAATGTGCCCAAGCGCATGACGCAGTGCGAAGCCGCGATGGTGGTCCCATGCTCGAGGTTCAAGTTTGCCCATATATCAATCCCTTTGGATATTCTCAACTCCACACACTTGCACAACGTAGTCAATGACTACGGGTGGTCCTGTATCTACTAATTCCCAATGGAACAGCGAATAGCACGCAAAATTTGCAAGGGGTAACACCACCAAACCGGTGGGGATAATTTCGGATGAACATAGTTCAAGTCTGGAAATCTAGGGTTTAATTTTAATTGGGTCTACCTCTAATTTCGTGGCTAAGGGGTATTTATGAGGGGGAGGGGTGCGGCCACATCCCCAATGTGCCGCTAGCCTATTCCTACTCGGTTTGGTGCAACCAAACTATTACAAACCGAACCTAACATGGGTTCAGCCCATTGGACCCGCGGGTCCTCATCTAAAAACGTTTGGGACAGCCTAGGACATGTCCTTGCTGCTCCCATATCTGCCTCCAATGCGCCTATTGTGTGGATGGCTCCTTTAGCTCTTGTGGGAAACAATCTCCATGAGTTGCTCCATGTGTGCACACTTGTTTTCCACCATTGTCTGCTTGTTTTCCAGCTCCTCTTGATGCTCTCCTCCATCCATGTTTGTGTTATCAATAAACCTATCACACATAAATACATATGCTTAGGTAGTATAACATTCTTATAAACACAAACAACACAATCAATTAAGAAGGAATTCACCTTATAGTAATCATCAAGTAACTTCAATATTTCCTTAACTGAAGCATGAACAATCATCATGTACCCCTATATTATCCATATCATGCTGGAGATGCAGATCCCAGAGAGGGAAGACCAAGACCTTGGTGTCAGCAACATGGGCGCCGAGATGGAAAGCAATGAGGCTCCAGAACACCCGGAGCCGACTCCAAAGCAACAGCAACAACATCAGCAGCAACAATAAGAGACACCGCAGCAGCAAGCCTCACCAGCAGCAGCTCGAACAGCACGACCGGCAGCACCAACACCACTGACAGCCCCCCTCTGCAACTCCAACAGCAATAGTGAAACCACCAACTCCAATAGCAACTCCAGCAGGCCCATGAGAAACTCCCCCTCCTACTCGGCAGCGACCTGCAACTCGGTCTGCTCCCCCGCCTCCACCGAAACAGGCCTCCGCACCTGCGCAGGGTAGTTCAAAGAGGACCACCGAGGGAAAGGAGCCTTCCTTCGTGAAGTTTCCATTGACAACTCGGTGAAAGAGAGCCTATGTGCCCCATACGAAGGTTGGGTTCGGGCAGCCGAAAGCAGGCACTCTGGCGATCAACTCCAATACACAGATGGTCCCGCACCAAGGGCTAGGAGTGCGCCAGCGGGACTTGGAGGTGAGCCTTGACCATGTCGGGTACATTCCCGAGGTTCATGCTGGGAAGAAGTTGGGCCCGTTCGATCACTACCGCCAGGATTGGAACCAAACCGATGTCGGCCAGGTGACTATGCCAGTTGCGTCCTCCACCAGCACGCTTGCGCACAAAATATACTCTCTGCGCTCCGCTACTGAAGACGCCGAGATCACTTCTCGGGTAAGTAACATCTTTCATTTCCGGTTTTTTCCGAGATTTGCACATTGCAAACCCAAAATCAATACATACATCGAGTCCCCAAGATTTGGGCCAAGTAGACATCACTTGACCGAGTTAAGGTTTACTCGGGTCGAAACTTCAAACTCACTATCCATTTGTTTCTTTCCAGGTTTGCATAGAGACCCATGCCAAGTTGTACCAGAAGCTTCTCTGGTCACACCGAGATCTTACTGAGAACAACCTGCGCATCAGGAGCAACTAGGAGGCAAAGGTACCACTCTGTAACACCGAGATATCGAGTATGCTTATTACTGCATCGATTTTTTAACTCTCGTTCTTTTCATTTTCAACATTCGTGTTGGAGAAGCAGCTGATGGACTCTATCACCAAGATCTCTGCCTTGGAGAGTAATTTCTTCCTTCCCTATCTTGCGTTTTGTATTTACGCCCTATTTTTGCTGGCTAACTTTGTTGTCCTGATGCAGATGAGCACAAGATTTTCGCTCAGAAGCATCAGGACTGCACCACACTCGTTGAGGCACAGAGCAATATCTCGGACCTTGAGAGTAAGTTTCTTTTCTTCTTTCTTGGTCTGATTCCATCATTCTGATTAGCCGCTAACCGGACTGTTTCTATGCAGATGAACATAAATTTTTTGCTGAAAAGCACCAAGATTGTCTCACTCTAGCCGAGACACAGATGCAGCTCACTGATTGTGAGGCTGGGTTCAAGGACGAGCTCCAGACCGAGAAGGCCGAGGTAACTTGGCTGACGCTGGAACTTGCCGAGATGCAGAAGAAAAAGGCCAAGGCTGAGAAAGCCAAGACCGAGCCGGAGAAAAATGATGCTGCCGAGAAGGCCCGCCAAGAAGAAGAGATCAAGAACCTCAAGGACCAGAACACCGAGATTGAGTCCAGGGTGAATTCTCTACAAACCCAGGTGGACAAGGCCAACTCAGACGCTGACAGGTGGCTGACTAAGCTCTCCGTGCTGAACTTGGACCTAAAAAGTAAGCCTCTTCTCTTTTTCCGTTTCTTCTAGCATTTGGTCTGATCCACTATACTGATGTTGATTAACTCGGACAGATTATTTCACAGGACCCTTCCCTGAATTGGAAGGTGGCGCTCAAGAGGCCATCGAGAAATCCCGGGAGAAAAGAGCTCAGGCTGGGGAATTTCTCACGGAGAGGGCCAGCATCCAGGATCTTGATGGAGTGTAGACAAACGCTCGTTGGGAGACCCCAAGCACAAGGTGTGAAGAGTGCAGCAGCAAGTTTTCCCTCGGAAAAGAAACCAAGGTTGAATCGACCAGTAGGAGAAAGAAGCACTTCTGAAGGTCGATGCAGCTGAGATGGCAGGGCGCACTACCGGTGCAGCAGCAACGTGGAACCTACACAACACAATCAATTCACTTTGCCCTAACGAAGCAGTGAGGTTGTCAATCTAACCGGTTTTGCTGAAAACAAAGAGGTTAAAGGTGTGTTGTGGAAAACAGTAGGAACAGTATGAGAGCAGTATGAAAGCAGTATGAAAGCAGTAGGTGTTTTATCAGTATGAGGAAAAAGGACCGGGGTCCACAGTTCACTAGTGGTGTCTCTCCGTGAAAGATAAATAACATGTGTGGTGAACAAATTACAGCTGGGCAGTTGATAGAAATGAAGGTTGCACTGTAGTGCATATGCAAGACATAAATATTACTATGTGATTCATGCGGGCATTACAACAAGATACATAGACCGTTATCCAACTACATCTATGACTAAAAATCCACCCTCCGAATATCATCCGAACAAACATTGGGTATTAAGTTGCAAGCAACAGATAATCGCAGTAAGAAAAGTGTGTAATGTAAACAATAACATCATCCTTAGACAAAGCATTGTTTTTTTTTTCTCCCTAATGGCAACATCACATCCTCCACCCGTCACGTTTCTGTCACTCGAGCACAGATGAAAAGGAGGCATGAACCCACTATCGAGCATAAATACTCCCTATTGGAGTTACTAGCATCTAGTTGGCCAGAGCATCTACTAACAACGGAGATCATGCAAGATCATAAATAACATATGCATGAAGATAACATGATAGATTGATAATCAGAAGACATAGCATTCAACATTCATCAGATCCCATCAAACACAACATGTAGCATTACATAAACATGATCTTGATCATGTTAGGCAGCTCACAAGATCTAAACATGAGGTACAAAGTGGAGAAGACAACCATCTAGCTACTGCTATGGACCCGTAATCCAGGGATGAACTACTCACGCATCACTTTGAAGGAGGGCATAGTGGTGTAGACCCCTCCGGTGATGATTTCCCCCTCTGGCAGGGTGCCGGGGAGAGCTCCAGAACCCTCCCGATATCGGGATGACGGTGACGGTGACCTCAGGTGTTTCTCGGATAAAAGTGGCATATTTTTAGGGTTTACGTCTCGGGGGGATTATGTAGGCGAAAGGGCAGAGGCGGTGGAGGCCTGGGGGCCCCACACTACCGCCTGACGTGACCAAGGGGGGCGCGCCACCCTATGGTGTGGGCCCCCTGAGGCCCCCTTCCGGGTCTCTTCGGGACTCCATGGAACCTCCGGGATTTCTTAGACTTCCGGGCTTCAAATTTTCCAATTCCGACAATATTTCCAGAACAACTTTTCTGAAACTAAAAACAGCAGAAAACAGGGAACTGGCTCTGTGGCATCTTGTCAATAGGTTAGTCCCGAAAATCGATAAAAATGACATAAAGTGTATAGCAAACATGTGGGAAACAATAAGAAAACAACATGGGACATCAGAAATTAAGGATACGTTTATGACGTATCAACATCCCCAATCTTAGTTCCTACTCGTCCTCGAGTAGGTAAACGATAAAAACACAATAATTTCTGAGGTGACATGCTACCAACATAAACTTGATCATCAATAATGTAAAAGCATAAGTAAGCTGAGATCATAGAACTTAAACACAAACATGATAAATAAAACTTTAATAATAAAGCATAGTAATCACTTTGCATCATGAGAAGTAACTCAAATAAAAGATCATGAATAACAATGCAAAGAAAGATATACGTTTGTTTCAAGTATAGAGAAAGCATGTCAAAGTGATATTTCGCTAGTCCTTAAGAGTGGGGAAAACATAAATGCTAGCACACCTTCAAAGTTCATGAGGAAGACTAGAACGAATAATTAGAGAACAAGCAATAACACATCATGAATCAATTAATAATGTTTCTGGGACAAATGCACATAAAACTCAGAATGGCAAAAATCCTCTCTCAACCGTGCATAAAGTTAGAAGACGGAGACTCGACATAAAAGTAAAAGAACGACCCTTCGCAGAGGGAAGCAGAGATCAACTCATGTGCTAGAGATTTTTATTTTATTAAACAGAGGTAATGAAAACATTTTTAAGAGAGGTGTATGGTTATGTCAATGAATGGTAAACAGAAAATACAGTACGTCACAAGCCAACTAGACTTCACAAGAGCGACTCCCATAGAAGGACGCATATGGGTAGAAGGTCGTCCCCCTTTCTCTTTTGTTTGCACAATTATGCTTTGACTGATAAATCAGGGGCAAAAATAGTGAACAGAATTTGTGTTATTAATTTGGGGCTGGGCACCCCGCTGCCAGCTCTTCTATCATTGGATAAGCGGATGAAGCCACTAGTCCAGTGTGTGAAAGTCCAATTAACAAGTGAGATAAAGATTCTCTATTTACGTCCTCATGAGCTAAAACATGAGCACAAAGCATGAGTAATTTTGAAAGTGTTAAAGGTAACACATGAGCAATTTACTTTGGAGTCGCGGTTAAATACCACATATAGGTAGGTATGGTGAAAACAATGGGAAAACTTTGGGTTTTGGGAGTTGGATGCACGAGTACAGCTCATACTCAGTACAGGTGGAGGCTAGCAAAAGACTGGGAGCGACAAATCAAGAGAGCATAAGAGCCATAATCATGCATAGCGACATAAACATCATTAATCAAAGCATAAGTGGTACCATAAGTTCAAAAATAAATGATCATAGAGGCCATTCGTGACTGGTTCATAGTCATAAACATGGTGTGAGCATGCGCCAAGTCA
The DNA here is from genome assembly GCA_028641055.1 of Alopecurus myosuroides. Taxonomy (NCBI): domain Eukaryota; kingdom Viridiplantae; phylum Streptophyta; class Magnoliopsida; order Poales; family Poaceae; genus Alopecurus; species Alopecurus myosuroides. Next base: position 383,499,985 of record CM054057.1, on the reverse strand, counting down.
ACCAAATAAAACATTCAAAGGAGAACACCACAAATTTATGCTTCAATATGACAATAACAACTCATGATTCTTTCAATGGAACATTAAACACTCTCAGCTATTTGAGGCTAATCATGCTACTCAATAACCACAAGGGTTTAAAACTAAAATAACATCTAGCATGATATGAAAAAGTTCTAGCCACAGTCTATACAAGCTTCTACTTGCACCGTAAAAATTCTACCTCAAGCGGCAATTTTTTTCCCAACAAGCACCATACAAAACATCCTTTAAAAAAATCCTCTACATGCTACAGAAACAAAACATGAGAGTACTCACATAAAACTACTAAAACTAACAGCTCTGAATAAGAGATGCAATCAAAACAAGAGCTAAACGGGAATTTTTGCAGCAGCTAGAAGAAAAACTAAGAATTCTAGCATAGAAAGTATTCAAATGAAAAAGCGGAGCGTGTCTCTCTCCCAAACAAAGAATGATAGGATCCGACTATATTATTGCAGCAAGGAAAACAAAAGAAAACAAAAGAAAAACAAGCAGACGCTCCAAGTAAACTTCATATGATCTGACTGAATAAAAATATAGTTTCACGAGAAGTGAACTGATAGATAGTTGATGAAGAAGGGTATGCCTTGGTCATCCCCAAGCTTAGATTCTTGAGTCCTCTAAAAATATGCTTGGATAAACCACGGGGGCATCCCCAAGATTTGACCTTGCACTCTTCTTGATCACATATATCACCTCTTCTCTAGACACTTGAAAACTTCCTTCACACCACACTCAAATAGTAATTCGCATTAGAGGGTTAGTGCAAAAAATATGGCACAGGTGCTATTGATACTTTTAAACATTAGCTACAGCCACTCATGTTTTGTGAAGAAAAGAAATCCACTTGACATCGCAAAAGAGCAATACAAGAAAAATGGCAGAATCTGTCAAAACCAGAACTGTCTGTAAAGACGAATTTTTTCGAGGCACTTACGTTGCTCATATAGAAAAACTTAAAGAATAAAAACGTTGCGTAATTAGCTGAGTAATAATTACAAAACAATTCAGATCATTCTGAGCTTACAGGATTTTATACGATTTTTTACGGTGGACAGCAGAAATCTGTTTCCTGCGCAGAAATCCGAAAACCAACTCCAACTCTCATCAGAAACCTTACTTGGCACTACTAAAACTTGAAAAGAAAGATACAAAAGAGTTTCTACAGAAGTACACAACCCCTTGACTCAAATAAAATAGATAAAAACAAAGCAAAAAAATAAAACCATGGGTTATCTCCCAAGAAGTGTTTTTCTTTAACGCCTTTTAGCTAGGCCTAGAAAACCAGAAGATGCTCACATAAGAAATATGAGTTAAGAAAAAGAGAGCATCAAGAAGCAGTTATAAAAAAAATTAAGTCTAACCTACTTCTTATGCATAGGAGTCTTGTAAATAAATAAATTAAATAAGGTCAAACTAGAAATCATGGGAAGGTACAACAAGAGCAACTTCAAAACTTTCAACAAAAAGAGAGGTGTTTTAGTAACATGAAAATTCCTACAAGCATATTTTCCTCTCTCATAATAATTTTCAGTACCATCATGAATAAACTAAACAAAATAATTATCACATAAAGCCTGTTTTTCATGGTCTAAAAGCACACAATTCAAATCAAGCTAAAAAAAAGTGGGATCAAAATTAAAAATAAAGACCTCTTATTTCCCACTTTTAGGAATAGCAAAGCAAGATGATTGATCACTCATAAAAGGTATAGGACACATTATAGCAATCCTATTTTCAGTAGAATTATAATTTATAACATCAAGTAACATAGGACCATCATCAATAGCATTATCATAAGATTTGTCCAAGTAGCATGAATTATCATAAATAATAGTAGCAATATCATTCTCACAAGTTTCATTCATAGTAGTATCAAGGTCACAAGTATAGAAAGTATCAATTTCATCAAATAATGTATGAGTTAAAGAGTTACTATCATTGGAAGGTAGAGATGGGTAGCTCCATTCTTCCTTCTCTTTATCATCACTCTCCTCCTCTTTTTCATCCAATGAGCTTCTAGATTTAGCAGTTTCTTCTTCCATAGGTTCCTGCAAGGCATTAGTCTCTTCCTTAGGTTGAGAGCATTTATTAAGGTATTCCATTATGTAGTAATTACAATACTTGTAATTGTCAAAGCAATATTCAAGTATAGCATAAATCTCGTATTTATAAGGTGCCTCATCAATACTTTCAAGTAAATAGGAAATTTCGAATGAACCCTTCCAAGCAATAAATTCTTCAATTTGTTCCACATCATATAACTCATAATTTCCTTTAACATAAGAATATATGGTAACATTATCATTATACTCACATTGAAAAGGGAGGTGTTTATACCTCCCACAGCAGCAGGATTTATCAAAGCAATAAGTAACATTATAAGTAGAGCACAAGTTTGTAGCATAGTCATGCAATTTATTAATTTGCTCCCATAAGTATATCCCTTTCTGTGACAAGCGGTGTTCCTTATAATATTTTTGTGTTCATCCGTGAACCCCCCTTGCCTATAAGATCTAGTTTCAAAGACATCAAACATTACTAGCAAGCATGATAAAGCAAAATAACAACTAGAATAAGAACTATTTTTTTGTATTTTTGAATAAAGAGAAACAAACAAGACAAAAAAAAGCAAAACAAAGACAAAGTAAATAGATTGGAAGTGAGAGACTCCCCTTGCATAAATTCTCTTCCTCCCCAGCAACAGCGCCAGAAAACTTGTTGATGGCGTGTAGTTGACGGGAGACTTTTTGCTGATGATGACTTTGAAATCCCCGGCAACGGTGCCAGAAAAGCTTGATGGAGTGTAGACACACGCTCGCTGGGAGACCCCAAGTGCAAGGTGTGAAGAGTGCAACAGCAAGTTTGTCCTCAGAAAAGAAACCAAGGTTGAACCGACTAGTAGGAGAAAGAAGCACTTCCGAAGGTTGATGCAGCTGAGATGGCAGGGCGCACTACATGTGCAGCAGCAACGTGGAGCCTACACAACACAATCAATTCACTTTTCCCCAACGAAGCAGTGAGGTTGTCAATCTCACCGGTTTTTCTGAAAACAAAGAGGTTCAACGTATGGCGTGGAAAACAGTAGGAACAGTATGAGAGCAGTATGAAAGCAGTAGGTGTTTTATCAGTATGAGGAAAAAGGACCGGGTTCCATAGTTCACTAGTGGTGTTTCTCCATGAAAGATAAATAACATGTGTGGTGAACAAATTACAGCTGGGCAATTGATAGAAATGAAGGCTGCACCGTAGTGCATATGCAAGACATAAAGATTACTATGTGATTCATGCGGGCATTACAACAAGATACATAGACTGTTATACAACTGCATCTATGACTAAAAATCCACCCTCCGAATATCATCTGAACAAACATTGGGTTTTAAGTTGGAATCAACAGATAATCGCAGTAAGCAAAGTGTGTAATGTAAACGATAACATAATCCTTAGACAAAGCAATGTTGTTTTCTCTCTAATGGCAACAACACATCCTCCATCCGTCACGTTTCTGTCACTCGAGCACAGATGAAAAGGAGGCATGAACCAACTATCGAGTATAAATACTCCCTCTTAGAGTTACTAGCATCTACTTGGCCAGAGCATGTACTAACAACGGAGAGCATGCAAGATCATAAATAACATATGCATGAAGATAACATGATAGAATGATAATCAAAAGACATAACATTCAACATTCATCAGATCCTAGCAAACACAACTTGTAGCATTACGTAAAGATGATCTTGATCATGTTAGGCAGCTCACAAGATCTAAACATGAGGTACAAAGTGGAGAAGACAACCATCTAGCTACTGCTATGGACCCGTAGTCCAGGGATGAACTACTCACCTATCACTTCGGAGGAGGGCATGGTGGTGTAGACCCATCCGGTGATGATTTCCCCCTCCGGCAGGGTGTCGGGGAGAGCTCCAGAACCCCCGATCTCGGGATGACGGTGACGGCGGCCTCGGGTGTTTCTGGGGTAAAAGTGGTATATTTTAGGGTTTACGTCTCGGGGGAATTATATAGGCGAAAGGGTAGAGGCGGTGGAGTCCTAGGGGGGGCACACCACCCCCTGGCGCGGGCAAGGGGGGCGCGCCACCCTATGGTGTGGGCCCCCTGAGTCCCCCCTCCGGGTATCTTCGGGACTCCGTGGAACCTCCGGGATTTCTAAGACTTCCGGGCTTCGAATTTTCCAATTCCGAGAATATTTCCAGAACAACTTTTCTGAAACTAAAAACAGGAGAAAACAGGGAACTGACTTTGTGGCATCTTGTCAATAGGTTAGTCCAGAAAATCGATAAAAATGACATAAAGTGCATAACAAACATGTGGGAAACAATAAGAAAACAACATGTAACATCAGAAATTAAGGATATGTTTATGACGTATCAGATCTCATCAGGGCCATCAAGGCTCGAGTTCTGCCCCTCAAGTCTATTGGAGCCAATCTCCTCTCGGGTGCAATCCGGGTGTACCAGAACTTTTGGCCGGGTAAGGCGGTCCCGGGGTCAATTGACGAGCTAGCCAAGAGCCTCGACCAGACCAAGGATTGCCTTAAGGAGTGGCGCGCTTCTACAGCACGCGCCAGCGCGGATGAGACTCTTCAGTTCGTTCTGTCCTGGTATGAGTCTATCGACCTCGAGTCCTTCAAGACCATGGGGACCAAGTCCAAGTGGTCCACGGATCCGGCCCATGTTCAGCAACGCTAGGAGACCGCATTTCGGCTTGCCTCCTACGCCAAGGCCAGGGACTTCATTGAGGGCCTCCTCGAGCCAGAGACCGAGGACAAAGAGGAAGAAGAATCCGAGGATGAGGGCGGCGATGCTGAAGGAGAAGCCGAGGGGGACGAGGGATCCGAAGAAGTCGACAAGGTGATCGAGGCCGAGGTCGACCCGGCCACCCTTATCGAGACTACCGCTACCCTAGCTGCCGAAACCGTTGCCACCGAGACGGTCACCACCGAGGCTGCCACCGAGATTCTCAGTGCTGACACCTCCGCCTATTCCACCATCCCGGTGGGAACCGACACAGCCTCCACTCCTTCGGCTGCGGCCTAATGCTCATCAAACAGTCTTAAAATCTATCAGATCCCAGGTATGCCGGGTGCAGATGTAATGAATATGTTTATCTTTTGCCACTTTGATTTTAATTAAGTTTGCGCAAGACTGGCTAAATGCCGGATTTCTTTAAGTCAAGTCCCCGAGTATGTTTTCTTATCCACTCGGCTTTTTTCTTCTCTGCTCTTGCCTACCACTTGTAGTTTTTTGACAGTCGAGTCACGAGATTTCGAAAACCAAGTTTATAATATTCACAACTCTAAGATAAGAATTAAAACTGCCTAACACTTAGCCGTAAACGAAAGAAACAACAACTTATGTCGGTTGGTTAACTCTTCCTTTCCTTAGTAGTTTTTCATTTGATCATTGACCATTAGCTTGTTCTCTTGCTTGCCATGAAGCCGGGTTTTGGACAACAGCAAAGTAGAAGAGTTGGCCCTTAGGTTTAAGCACACTACTAAACCTACACATGAAATTCCGAAATGACGAACCGGCATACAAAAGTAAAAAGTAAGTACACAGAGCAAGTTAGGCACAGGAAGTCCCCGATTTCCTTCTCGGGGTGCCGACATAGATTCAACTCGGTAAGGAGATACATACAATGCATTTTCAGAAATGAAAACAACGAAGTAGAGCTACATTCCAGGGGCACTTAGTTTCTTCTCCGGACTTCTCCATCTTGTTCTTCTCCGGTTCCTATGCATCAATGAGATAGTATGCATCATTGTGGAGAGCCTTGCTCACAATGAATGGCCCTTCCCATGGAGGGGAAAGTTTGTGCATCTCGGCTTGTGCTGCACCAGCCTAAGCACTAGATCTCGTTCTCGGAACACCCGTGGGCTCACTGTCCGGCTATGATAGTGTCTCAGATTCTGTTGATATACAGCTGATCTCGACAGAGTTAATTATCTTGCTTCTTCTAGCAAATCAACATCATCTTCTTGGGCTTCTCTTGCCTCTGCCTCTGTATAAAGGGTTACTCTTGGCGAGTCATCCTCTATGTCGGTTGGCAACACGGCCTCTGTTCCATACACCAGGAAGAATGGTTTGTATCTGGTAGATCGGTTAGGGGTAGTCCTTAGACTCCACAACACCGCTGGTAGCTCATCTAGCCAACAACCTGGGGTTCGCAGTAATGGCTCAATCAACCGAGGCTTAATCCCGGATAGAACCATGCCATTGGCTCTTTCAACTTGTCCATTTGATTCTGGATGAGCGACCGACGCGAAGTCTAGTCGGATCCTCTTCTCCTTGCAGAACCGAGCAAAATCTCTCTCAGCGAAATTTTTTCCATTATCCGAGATGATCCAATGCGGGTAGCCATATCTAAGGATACTATCCTTCAAAAAATTCACAGTTGTGTGTCCATCACACTTCCGGACTGGCTTCACCTCAATCCACTTGGTAAAATTTTCAACCATGGCCAAGATGTGAGTCATGTTGCCCCGAGCTAGCTTGAAGGGTCCCACCATATCCAAACACCATACTGCAAATGTCCAAGTGATAGGAATGGTCTTGAGCTCGGAGGCTGGCATATGGATTTTACTAGCATATCTTTGGCACCCATTACACTTCCTTACTAAATCTTCTGCTTGCTGCAAGGCAGTGAGCCAAAAGAATCCATGCCGAAATTCTTTTTTCACCAGAGCCCGAGATGAGGCATGGTGCCCACATTCCCCTTGATGTATCTCTCGGAGAATCTCTTCTCCCTCTTCTGGTTCAACATAGCGCTGGAGCACGCCCGCGGTACTTCTCTTGTGTAACTCTTTGTTGATGATGGTGTAGCCTTTGGATCTTCTCTGTATCTGCCTAGCCGAGATCTCAACACTCGGCAAAGTACCATCCGCCAGGTAGGATATTATTGGTTGGGCCCAACCGGGTATCGGTCAGACAGGAAAAATAGGCTCATCTACCTCCATTGGTTATGCCGACATGACATACTCTAAGTTAGGAACGAGTCCCCGAGTCCCCGGGTTCTGCGAGGCAGTCCCCAAGATGAAGAAGGCAGTCCCCGAGATGAGGGAGACAGTCCCCAAGTTCTCCATGATGCACCCCACATCTACCTCCATTGGAATAGCTTCTGGTTCCGGGTTGGATGGGACAAAGATTGAATCCGACTTGGGCGATGGCTTGATGGATGGCTTCCTGAGATGCTCTAAAGAAATTCCTGTCGGGATGGCCTGCCGAGATGAACCCAACTTGGACAGAGCATGAGCAGCATCATTTTCAGCTTGGTGTATATGATGAAACTCACATCCATCAAAGAATCCAGATTTATTCTCGACAAGGAACCGATATGATGCCATGTTGGCATCCAATGCGTCCCAAGTACCAGAAGCTTGTTGAACCACTAAGTCCGAATCACCATAGCATGTTATTCAGCGAATACCAATCTCCTTGGCTACTTTCAGTCTGTGGACTAAGGCCTCATACTCGGCCACATTATTGGATGCTGCAAAATGGATCTGCAGGACATACTTGAGCTGATCGTTCTTGGGTGAGGTGAGCACAACACCAGCACCGAGACCTTCTTTCACCTTGGAGCCATCGAAATGCATTCGCCAATAATTGGTTTACGGCAGTGGAGGCTCATATTGCATCTCGTCCCAATCAACAAAGAAATCCGCCAATGCCTGAGATTTGATGGCTTCTCTTCTCGCGTACATCAGGGTGTATGCGGCTAACTCAATGGCCCATTTGGCTACTCAGTCACTTGCAACCTTGTTGCCCATGATCTCCGAGATGGGGGCAGTACTCACCACTGTCAATGGATGCTCTAGAAGTAGTGCATGAGCTTCTTGGCAGCCATATAGACTCCATATGTCATCTTCTGGTAGTGAGGGCAATTTTGATTCGAGTTGGAGATCACCTCGCTGAGATAGTACACTGGCCTTTGCATAGATTTTCCTTCCTTTTCTCGCTCCACTACTACCACCACACTAATAAATCGGTTGGTAGCTGCAATATAGAGAAACATGGGCTCCTTGGGAAGTGGAGATGCCAAGACGGGAGCCGTACCCAACATGGTCTTCAAATCTCGGAAAGCTGCATCAGCTTGCAGGGTCCAGACAAACTTGACACTTTTCTTCATCAGCTGGTACAGAGGTAGAGCCTTCTCCCCCATTCTCCCAATGAACCGACTAAGTGACGCCAGGCAACCGGTGAATTTTTGCACATCCTTCAGTGACATCGGTAGAGACATGTTCTTAATTTCTCTTATCTTGGAGGGTTTGGCCTCGATACCTCGGCTAGATACGAGGAAACCGAGTAACTTTCCTGTCGGGACACCAAAGGTGCACTTGGTCGGGTTCAGCTTCATCCGGTACTTATGCAGATTTGCGAATGTTTCTCGGATATCATCTAGGAGTGTACGTTTCTCCTTAGTCTTGATTACTATATCATCCACATACACCTGCACATTTTTACCGATTTGCTCGTGCAAACATTTTTGCATGCATCTCTGGTATGTGGCACCATCATTTATCAAACCAGAACACATGATACGATAGCAATAAGCCCCGTACGGGGTAATAAAGGCAGTCTTTATTTGATCACCTGGGTTCAAAGGGATCTGGTGAAAACCAGAGTAAGAATCTATGAATGACAATAGCTCACACCCGTCCGTGGAATCGATCACTTGATCTATCCGGGGAAACGGGAATGGATCTTTCGTACATGCCTTGTTTAGGTCGGTGTACTCCACAAACATAGGCCACACCACAACAACCATTGGGTCATCCTTCTTCTTCTATACCAGGACCGGGTTAGCCAACCAGTCCGGGTGCAACACCTCCATGATGAATCCACTTGCTAACATTCTTGTGATATCGTCACCTATGGCTTTCCTTCTCTCTACAGCAAAGCGCCACAGAGCTTGCTTCACCGGCTTAGCATCCGGTCTCACATGTAAACAGTGTTCAACCAACTCCCTCGGGACACATGGAAGGTCCTGATTCGACCATGCAAAGACATCCCAATTCTCACGGAGGAAGTGGATGAGCTCGCTTTCCTATTTCTCCTCCAACCCGGCTCCAATGATGGCCACACGCTCGGGGAACTCAAGGTCAATCTGCACCTTCTTGGTCTCCTGGGAGGCTTGGAATGTGGTGCTCTGGTGCAGGTTGGTCATCCCGGGCATACCGAGTTGAGTTGCTTGTGCCATCACCACCACCTCATGTATCTTCTTCTTCTCGGCAGCAATGACTAGGGACTCGGCCAACCGAGATTCAGCAGATGCACACTCCAAAGAGAGCTTGTAATCACCCGAGATGGTGATGATACCATTGGGGCCCGGGAGCTTCATCTTCAGATAGGTCGCATGAGTTGAGGCCATGAACTTGGACAAGGCTGGCCTGCCGAGTAGAGCATGATAAAGGCTCTAAAGATCAACCACCTCAAACTACAGGCACTCGGTACGAAAGTTCTCTCGGGTACCGAAAAGCACATCAATCCATATCCGTCCCATAGGGGCACAAAACACTCCCGGCACAATACCGTGAAAGGTAGTCCGGCTAGGTTGTAGCATGTTCTAGGAAATGTCGAGCTTCACCATTGCATCTCGGTACAGAATGTTTATGCTGCTTCCATTATCAATAAGTACCTTGGTGAACTTCACATTGATCTCGGGCCCAATGAAGGTTGGGTCCAGCACCAAGGCATAACTGCCCGGGTTCGGCATGATCTTGGGGTGATCCGTTCGAGACCAGAAAATCTCTTGGTCACACCAGAACATGTATTCTGGCACAGTCGGTATCACTGCATTGATCTCCATCGCGTGCCTACGCAGGCTCTGTTTATCATCTGGTTCGGTGATGAACACCATATAACTTTGGTGGTGCTCCTGGTAATCATTTCGACCTCTGCCGCCAGCATTGTTGTTGTAGTAGTTGTTGTTGTTGCGGTTCTTGTTGTAGTTGTTGTTGTTGTTGGCTCTCGTAGCCACTTGATTCACGTTCTAGGGCCTCCTCTGGTTCTCTACAGGTCTTGGGGCTGCTGCCCGGATGGGCTGAATGTTTGAACCCGGAGCTGGCAGAGGTGGGGGAGGAGGCAATTGGCCAAAGCCTTCGCTCTCGATCCTATCCCACTAACTGCACTGTCCGGAAGTATGGTTAGTCGTCCTACTCGGATGCCGAGTGTGATAGCTGAACGGCCCATCTCTCATTGTTTCAAATGTGAACCTCTGCTGGTCATCTTCAGGCTCCTTCTGGTCCGTCCATTGCCTCTTGTAGTTCTGGTTCTTCCCATACTGGGGCCCAGTGTTCTTCTGCCTCTGGCTGCTGCCTACATCGGGTTGATCCGGATCAACCACGGCTACATGGTTCGAGCGATAGCGGATGTCCGACCTGTCATCTCTTCTCTTGTTCTGGAAATCCGGGCGGTCATCCCGCCTGGAGAATCCGGCACCATCATTGTCGTGATGCCTTCTACTCGGCTCAACCGTGTCCAGCAATGGCTATGTTGGATCTCCCAGTGCATACATGTCGGCGATCTTGATGGTCTCGGCCGATGTACTCAACATCTCTCTCTGCAACTTTTGCCAAAGCGTGCTGCCATGCATGCACCCTTGCGCAAACCCGGCAATGGCCTGGGATTCATTCACCCCATCACAAGTGTTCCTCAATGTGCTCCACCGAGTAAGATAATATCGGTCAGTCTCCTCTTCTTTCTGCTTGCACGTAGAGAGTTGTTGTGGACGGGTTGGCCTCCGGTAGGTACTGGTGAAGTTGCTGATGAAGGCGTCCGAGAAGTCTAGCAAGCAATTGATGTTGTCTCTCGGCAAGTTGTTCAGCCAGATCCCGGCTGGGCCCTCAAACATCTGAGGCACATATCTCACCGCCCACCGGCGATTACCATCGGCAATGTGCACGGAAGTGACATAATCATTCAACCAATCTTCCGGCTTGGTGCTGTCGTCATAAGTTTTTTGTTCCCCTAGCCAGCTGGAACTTGGCTACAGCCGGCTCATCCATGATCCGAGGACTGAAACAAAGTGATTCCAGCGGGCCTTGCTCCTCCATCTCCTTCGACAAATAGGTTCTGTTAAGCTTGTATCGTGCATCATTCTTTTGCAGTACTCGGGACCCCAATCGAGCAGCGAGTACTCCAGCATCCGCCAGGTGATCGTACCTCGGATACCTGGCCTTCTCCATTACCGAGTAGCCATCATTCTATCGGTCTTGATGTACAACACCGGGTTGTTGTTGATCCGGGTTGACCACCGGCAGCCGAGATGGACCATCTCGGTTGCGGTCGTTCCCGGCTGCCTGAACTCGGTTGGCAGCATGCCCACCTTCAGTAACATGTCCTTGCCTGGCCTGGCCCTGTACAGCTAACTGTTTTCCGGCGCCAGCCGGGTCGTAGATCTGGATCTGCTTGTTCCTTCCGGAGTTCACACCCCGGGCCCGTTCGCCCCCGAGATGGGTAGAAGAGGCTTGGCCCCCAGATTTCCCACCATTGGAGTGGACCATCTGAGAAGCACCTGCCCCCGGATTTGCCTTTCGGAAAGCCTCATTTTGCATGTTTGCCTCTAGAACAACCTCATTAAACCGGTCCTGCTGCCTAGTCCGAGCTTCACCGGTCAAATGCGGCAACTCGGCAGCAACCGCCTCAACAACCCTAAGGTTCTTAGCAGGAGAACTATATTTGGGCCTACCAGCCGAGGTGACACTACCAGATTTACTAGCAGCTCTACCATCTCTGGCCATCTCGGCACCGGGATCACGACCTCGGTTCCGCAAAGCACCTAACCGACTAGGATTGTTTACAACAGGGGTAAAACCATGAGCTTTGTTGTAATCGGTTAAGTCGAGATCGGACTATTGCCTGACTACAGCCTCTCCGAGAATGGCCTGGCGCTGCTCCTCGAGTTGCTACCGCACCGCTTCCGGATCTGCATCAGCAGCTACTGGCACGTTCAACTTCTCAATTACATCGGCGAATGGAGGTGGCCTTGGGGTCGGTGTAGAGGGAGCCTTGTAACCCGGTTGGTTCACGTCTCTCTCCAGTGGCTTGTGAACCGTCCGAGTCAACTTGCCAGCAGTCTCGAAGACATCGGCCATGCTCTTTCCGACGGCAGGAGCCGGGCCGGTCATCATCAACTCCATGCTGCCCGCAGAGTGATCAATATCCTGGCCGCGGACGGCGAGAACAACAGGAGGATCTGCAGCAACGAGTACCACCTCGGGGTACCCGCAGATGACCGCGGTGGCGACGTACACCAGATGCGCGTCAAAAATGATGACAAAGCCGCCTGCGGGCACGGCCCTGCCGCCGAAATCACCGGCGTTGTCGGTGATGAAGTCGAGGGAGCCTAATCTATGGACAAGGCCACAGACCACGCGCTTGCCTGAACGAAGCGAAAATCCCGTCCGAATAGAGACCCCAGCCAGCGCCGCTGCTGCCCCACGGTGGGCGCCAACTATCGTGGTGGTGTAAAGACAGATACCATGGGATGGCTTAAGGTTGGGGCCGATGGACACTGTGGGTATCCGGGAAGGGATTGCACGCCAAGATGGTGCGCTCACTACACTGCAAACACCAAGATCTACCCAGGTTCGGGGCCCTCGTGTGGAGGTAATCCCCCTACTCCTACATGTCTGTCTATATCAATGGGTAACCGAGTACAAAGTGGTTCCTCAAGCTCACAGAGCTAGAGGAAGAAGAAGCTCTCTCTTGCTCTCTTTCTCTCTAAGGGGGAAATGTCTACTGGTTGTGTTGTCCCTCGCGCAGGAGGGGTGTGACCACCTTATATATTGGTGGCCACTGACGGAACGTACATAGTTAGGCGTAGAACACCGTGACGTCGTGCACGTTCGCTGTCATACACCGAAAGTCGTCTCCTCCGTAGCCGCTGCCATGTCCTGTCCCCCTTGTCAGAGACAAGACGCGGCCTCGCCCATGCCCTGCACTGCTCCGTTGTATGAGTATACATCATCGGGCCAAGTAAGTTGAACCACACATGCATACTCTACCTTGATCTTCGGGATCTCAACTACTCTGTTGACCTTGCTCCGGGATGGATAGTTCTTCGTGTACCCGGATTCTCCAAGTGTATCTCGGATAACCCGGGGGACACCCATTTCTTCATATCACCCCTGATTCTTATTACCAAGATAGATCCATCTCGGTAACTTCCATCTCAATCCCGGTAGTCAACCCGGTCAACACCATCTCGGTATCCACTCCTTGGATACCATTTCATACCAAACTTGACCCTACTCGGGGGCAACCCCCTGACACCCATCGACATGACGACAACAATATGAGTGCCATTCGCTTCAACGTCCCCAAGTTCAATGGTGAGAATGATCACGAAGAATATCTCTCTTGGGCCCTCAAAGTGGACAAGATCATTGGCATCCACAACTTTAGTGACAAGAAGATGGTAGCTATGGCTTCTTTTGAGTTTGAAGGCTATGCACTCTTATGGTGGGACCGTCTCCAAGCGGAAAGAGTCAAGAACCGGATTGCTCCCATCGGAACTTGGAATGAGATGAAGCAATTCATGCATGCTCACTTTGTTTCTCCGCACTACAAACATGACATCTTCAAAAAGCTACAAGAGCTTAAACAAGGATTGAAATAGGTTGGTGAGTACTACAAGGAAATGGAAACCTCTTTCATAAGAGCTCATGTGATGGAATCTCAAGAACAAACAATTCCCCGCTTCCTCAATGGCCTAAACTACCCGATAAGGAAAATTGTTGAGTATCAACCCTATGACAGCATCGTTGCCCTTGTCCATCAAGCTCTCAAGGCCGAGCGCCACATTGTGGAAGACCTCAAGTACAACAAGAAAAAAGGCTTACTTTGCATCAAAGGCCACTTCTTCGTCTCCAATGACACAAGAAACAACACTGACCAACTCCAAGAGCACCTCTAGAACTTCCAATGCTCTCAAAAAAATGTCGCAACCATTCAAGAAACAAGTGTCTCCAACCATGGCCTCTAATGCTCCTCAAGTCAAATCGAGCACAATCACTTGCTTTAATGTGGTGGAAGTGGACACAAGTCTTTCGAGTGTTCCAACAAGATGATCATGATTGTCAACCAAGATGGTGAATGTGACTCGATGAGTGAAGGCAACTACTATGCCTTGCACCAAGTTGCTCTTCATTCCTTGGACGTACAAAAAGATGAAGAAGAGAGTGTCTATTGCGATGAACACAAGAAGCCATTGCTAGTTGTGACACGAGTTCTTACCACCTCTCCTCATGATGAACATGACCAACGTTTCAACCTTTTCCAAACTAGAGCCGGCATAAATGGCAAGTCTATCAAATTTATCATCGATGGAGGTAGTTGTCACAACTTGGCTAGCAAAGAGCTTTGCGACAAACTTTAATTGACCTACAAGCAACACCCAAACCCTTATCATGTTCAATGGTTAGTGACTCCAGCACCTTCAAGATACAACACATGGTCACCGTGCTATTCAAGATTGGCCCTTATGAAGACACGGTTGAGTGTGACATTGTGCCTATGACCGTGTGTGACCTTCTTCTTGGACGACCTTCGCAATATGACAAGAGTGATGTTCATGATGGACGCACCAACCACTATAGCTTCAAGTGGAATAACAAGACGATTGTGCTCCATCCCATGTCTCCTAGCCAAGTGATCGCCGACAACGCCAGGACCCTTGCATGCAAACAAGAAGAGCTCAAATCTCGTGAAATGAGTAATGAGAGAATGATCCACCTAAAGGAGAGTGAGAGCCACAAGCCAAATATGAGTGGAAAAATTTCGAGTGCTCCCAAAGGCCCTGCCTTACTTGCCACCAAAAAAGATATGCGAGAGTTACGAGATGACCCATCCATGCTTCACTTCATCCTCGTGTGCAAAGGAGAAGCACTTGAAAACTAACAACATAACAAGTTTTCCTCTGTCTTTGTTGTCTTTGTTGCAGGAATTTGAGGACGTATTTCCCAAAGAACTAGCACTAGGGCTACCTCCTCTACAAGGCATCGAACACCGCATTGACCTCATTCCGGGTGCGCGACTTCCAACCCGTGCTCCCTACCACACCAACCCCGAGGAGACTAAGGAGATCGAGCGGCAAATTCAAGAACTTCTAGTAAAAGGTTTTATCCGAGAATCCCTTAGCCCTTGTGCCGTTCCGGTTATCCTTGTCCTTAAACAAGATTACACTTTTCGTATGTGCATGGATTGTCGCCCTATAAATGCTATCACCGTTAGATATAGACATCTCATCCCTAGGCTCGATGATATGCTTGATGAATTAATGGTGCTACAATGGTTTCCAAAATTGACCTTAAAAGTGGATATCACCAAATTCGCATGAGCATAGGCGATGAATGGAAAACTGCTTTCAAAACAAAACTTGGTTTGTATGAATGGCTTGTCATGCCCCTTGGTCTTTTGAATGTTCCTTCAACCTTATGCGTCTTATGAATGAAGTTTTGCGTACTTTCATTGGTTTATTTTGACGACATCCTTATTTATAACAAATCTTTGGAGGATCACCTTGAACATATTGCTCAAGTCTTGTTGGCCCTTCGCAAAGCAAACCTTTTTGCAGATCTTTTCAAGTGCAATTTTTGCACCAATAAGCTTGTTTTCTTGGGTTTTGTGATTTCCTCCAATGGAATTGTAGTTGACGATAAGAAAGTCGAGGCAATTAGAAATTGGCCTAACCCTACTTCCATGGATGAGATAAGACGTTTTCATGGTCTTGACAGTTTCTATTGCCATTTTGTGAAGGATTTTTTAACCATTTCTTGCCTTTTAAATGAGCTTACAAAGAAGAATGTACCGTTCGATTGGGGCAATGCTGAACAAAAAGCTTTCGATACTCTTAAGAAATGCTTGATCGAAGCACCTTTGCTTGTTTTGCCGGATTTTGAGAAAACTTTTGATATTGAATGTGATGCTAGTGGAATGGGCATTGATGGCGTTCTTATGCAAAATGGACGTCCCATTGCTTACCATAGCGAGAAATTAGATGGTGCTAGACTCAATTACCCAATTTGTGACAAGGAACTTTTTGCTTTTGTGAGAGTCTTGGAAGTTTGGCAACACCATCTTTGGCCTAAAGAATTTGTTATTCATTCCGATCACGAATCCTTGGAATATTTGAAAAGTCAAAGCTAATTTGAACAAAAGACATGCTAAATGGGTATAATAATTGAATCTTTTCCTTATGTCATTAAGTACAAGAAAGGTAAAGAGAATGTTGTAGCGGATGCTTTGTCTCGTAAAGAATGTCTCCTTACACGCCTTGAAATCAATGTGATTGGTTGGGATGAGATCAAAGACTTATACTCTTCTGATGTTTTATTTGGACCCATTTTCGAAAAATGCTTGCCCAATCAGGATTTTGATGACTACTATCTTCACAAAGGTCTCTTGTTTAAGGCAAACAAATTGTGTATTCCGGAGTCCTCTCTTCGTTTGTTGTTATTGAAAGAATCAAATGAAGGAGGTCTCATGGTACACTTTGGAAGGGACAAGACCTACGCCATGCTCTCCAACCACTCCTATTGGCCTAAGATGAGGCACCAAGTGGAAAGACTCGTCAATCGATGTCCTACATGTCTCCGAGCTAAGTCTACTTCCAACCCCATGGTCTTTATTTGCCATTGCCTACACCACATGTTCCTTGGAGTGACATTAGCATGGAATTTCTGTTAGGACTACCGTGCACTAAAACAAACATGGACTCAATCTTTGTCGTTGTTGATCGTTTCTCTAAGATGGCACATTTCATTCCTTGCAATAGAACGGACGATGCTTCACATGTCGCAAATTTGTTTTCAGGGAAATTGTGCGTCTACATGGTGTGCCCAAGTCAATTGTGTCAGATCGAGATGTCAAGTTCACGTCCTACTTTTGGAAGACTTTGATGGACAAGCTCGGCGTCAAGCTACTATTCTCCATCGCCTATCACCAACAAACGGATGGCCAAACCGAAGTGGTGAATCGAACGTTATCTTCACTTCTTCGAGCATTGATCAAGCCCAACCTCAATAATTGGGAAGAATGCATCCCACATGCTGAGTTCGCCTACAATCGAGCACTTCATCAAGCAACAAAGAGAAGCCCGTTCGAGATCGTCTACGTCTTGAACCCAAATACCGCTCTCGACATCCTACCATTGCCTCTACGCGACCAACTCAACATGGACATCGACAAGCGCACCGACTACATGAAGAAGTTACATGAATCAACAAGAGCTACACTTGAGAAGCATTCCGAGCACCGAGCATCCATGATGAACAAGAACAAGAAACCCATGGTGTTCCAAGAAGGTGACCTTGTTTGGCTACACTTGCGCAAAGACCTCTTTCCACAAGAGCGCAACTCCAAGCTCAAGTCAAGAGGTGACGGACCTTTCAAGATCCTCAAGCACATAAAAAAATGCGTACAAGCTCGACTTGCCACAATCCAAGTACCTTGTCCACAATTCATTCAACGTCAAGGATCTCTCTCCATTCCATGGATATCCAAGTGATGAGGTAGACCACGAGTCGAGGTTGACTCTTTTTCAAGGGGGGAGAGATGATGCAACACACCCCATTCCAACAAGCCCAACACCCATTGGACCCATGACAAGATCACGAGCAAAGGCGATGCATGATAAGGTGAATCCAATCATCTCTCTCTATGCATTCGATGACTTGGTGAATGGTGCACTACCTCATGGAACCATCCTACGCGTTCTCAGGTTTGATCCCACAATGGAGCCCCAAGACAATGCCCAAGATGCTCAAGAACATGCTCAATAAGTTGCCCAAGAATTTAGCAAAGAAGAGGAAGAAGGTGGCATCAAGAAGGAAGAAGAAGAGGAAGAAGGAGGCGGAAGCCAGGAAACATGGCCTGACAGCCCGGCCAGGCCAGCCTCCCAACTCCTCCGGCCGGACACCCAACAGAGCAGGCCGGCCTCCACCGCAGCCTCAGACCGGCCTCCCTGTGCGCAGGCCGGGTGGCCAACCAAACGGCCCGACCTCTACCCCGGCCCAGGCTGGCTCCCCTGCGACGCCAGGTGATGTGTGTGGACACACGTTTATTGGGAGACTCCAAGAGGAAGGTATAAAGAGTGCAGCAGCAAGTTTCCCTCAGAAAGAAATCAAGGTTGAATCGACCAGTAGGAGAAAGAAATCACTTCTGAAGGTTGCTGGCAGCTAATGTTGGCAGGGCACACTACCAGGCTCAGCAGCAACGTGGAATCTTCACACAACACAACCAAGATACTTTGCCCCAACGAAACAGTGAGGCTGTCAATCTCACCGGTTTTGCTAACACAAAGGAGTAGATGTATAATGTGGAAAACAGTACTTGTTTACAGTGAATGAAAAGAGAACAGTGGTTGCAGTGAATGAAAGGAAAACAGTGTTTGTGGTGGTTGTATTATCAGTGTAAAAGAATGGACTGGGGTCCACAGTTCACTAGCAGTGTCTCTCCATAACTGATAGATAACATGCTGGGTAAACAAATTATAGCTGGGCAATTGACAGAAATAAAGTCTGCACCGTGGTGCATATGCAAGACATGATGATTACTATGAGATTCATGCGAGCATTACAACATAATTCATAGACCGTTATCCAACTGCATCTATGACTAATAATCCACCCTCAGAACGTAATCCAATCAAACTTCGGGATATTAAGTTGCAAGCAACATATTATTGCATCAAGTAAAGTGTGTAATGTAAACAATGAAAACATTGTTGTCTTCCCCCTAATGGAAACAACACATCCCCCATCCGTCACGTTTTTTGTCACTCAAGCATAGATGAAAAGGAGGCATGAACCCACTATCGAGCATAAATACTCCCTCTTGGAGTTACAAGCATCAACTTGGCTAGATCATCTAATAGTAACGGAGAGCATGCAAGATCATAAATAACATAAACATGATAGATAGATAATCAACTTGACATAGCATTCAATATTCATCAGATCCAAGAAAACACAACATGTAGCATTGGAGATAGATGATCTTGATCATGTTAGGCAACTCGCAAGATCTAAATATGGTGGCATAAAGAGGAGAAGACAACATCCTAGCTACTTCTATGGACACATAGTCCAAGGATGAACTACTCACGCGTCACTCCGAAGGCAGCGCAATCCGGCCGTGCCTCCGTGATCGGTCACACATTCAGCTCAATGAAGACCTCCGTTCCCTCGATCCAGCGGGGCAGCGGAAGTAGAGGATCCCCCAGGACTCCAGCAGCACGATGGCGTGGTGTGGTGAAGAATCCCACGATCAGAGCTTCGCTAAGAAAATGACCATGGAATGGAGCAGCGGATGGAGAGAAGGGAGGTGGGACAAGCGTGTGAGGAGGGGGAGCCCTCACCCTCCTTTTATAGGGGAGGGGGATGCAGCCCAAGGGGGGGTGCATCCAACACATGGTGCCCCCACCTCTTCCCCTCTTCATGTGAATGGAAGCTCCACTCACACCCACTTATCCTCCCTTAATTTCCCACTTAAAAAATCCAAAGGTTTTTCTTTAATAAATAAATAAAACATTTTTATTTCTTTATTTTAATATTTGTTAATTCTATTAACAAACATTTGCATATAGCACCTCGAATCATTTGTTAATTCTATTAGCAACCATTCAAAAAAAAAACCCTGGAACTATTTCAATTTTACCTGAAACAATTTCGGTGATGTCCAAGATATTCTTCAATATTTT
Organism: Alopecurus myosuroides; assembly: GCA_028641055.1. Classification (NCBI taxonomy): domain Eukaryota; kingdom Viridiplantae; phylum Streptophyta; class Magnoliopsida; order Poales; family Poaceae; genus Alopecurus; species Alopecurus myosuroides. The sequence continues at coordinate 383,480,218 of CM054057.1, read as the reverse complement.
GTATCCTCTCAACTACGTCATCAAACCTTAAGTTTTTCGCCCTACGATTCGTGAATAATCCATACATGATCGACACACCTCTGCAATCAATAATCAACAACGAGATCTGGAGATTCGTGATGACTCCTATATATTCAACGATGAATCTTGTGATCGTATGAACCATCAATGTCGTACCTAATTCCCTTTGTCTCGTGATATTTTACTTGTCGGACATCCGATCATCGGTATCAACCATACCTTGTTCGATCTTGTTACCAACAAGTACTCTTTTACTCGTTCTGTGATATGACATTCTTGTGACCTAGTCACATGCTTGCAAGCGGTGTCAATGTGATGTCACCGAGAGGGCCCAGAGTATATCTCTCCGTCATTTTGGATGGACAAATCCCACTCTTGATCCATGAGCCTCAACTAACACTTTCCGAATACCTAACGCCACCTTTATAGTCACCCTGTTACGGCGTGACTTTTGATGTCATCAAAGTACTCTTCGGTATTAGTGATTGGCATGATCTCAAGGCCTAAGGAATAAGGTTACTTCGAATGCAAGATATAACAATATAAACTAAATGACTTGATTGTCTTGTTATACTTAGTTTGGGTCTATGTTCATCACATCATTCTCCTAATGACATGATCCCGTTATTAACAACATCCAATGTTCATGATCAGAAAACCTTGATCATTTCTTAATCAACGAGCTAGTTAAAAGAGAGGCTTTACTATGAACCATTGTTTGTTTATTAAAACACATGTATCAACGTTTCCGGTTAATACAATTCTAGCATGAGAAATAAACATTCATCATAAACAAGGAAGAACATAATAAACACACCTCTCGGGCATATTCCCTTCAGTCTCCCACTTGAAGTAGGGGCAATAATCTATATTACATAGTAATGAATCTAACACCCATGGAGTTCTGGTGTTTATCATGTTTTTTCCTTTGGGAGAGGTTTAGTCAACGGATCTTCCACATTCAGATCCGTGTGTACTTTGCAAATATTCACATCCCCATCCTTGAAATGCTCACGGATGGAGTGAAAAGGACGCTTGATATGCTTAGAATTCTTGTGAGACCTTGGTTCCTTATCATTGGCTATGGCACCATTTTTGTCACAACAGGATAACCATTGGATCCAACACACTCGAAACCACACCTAGTTCGGATATGAACTCCTTCATCCAAACTACTTCATGTGTTGCCTCCAAGGTAGCTACACATTCCGCTTCTGTTGATGTTCCCGCTACCATGGATTGCTTGGAACTCCTCCAGCTTATTGCTCCTCCATTCATAACAAAAACGTACCCGGATTGTGACTTAGAGTCATTCGGATCAGTGTCGAAGCTAGCCTCAACGTAACATCTTGCAACGAGCTCTTCTTCACTGCCATATACGAGAAACAAATCCTTAGTTCTTCTCAAGTACTTAAAGATATTCTTGATCACCGTCCAGTGTTCCAAACCTGGATCAGACTGGTACCTGCTAGTCAAACTAATAGCATGTGCCACATCTGGTCTTGTACATAGCATAGCATACATGATAGAACCTATGGCTATAGCATAGGGAATCTTATTCATTATCTCTCTATCTTCTGTTGTAGCTGGACATTGAGTCTTACTCAACGTCTTGCCTTGCGACATTTTTAAGATCCCCTTCTTACTTTCTTCCATTCTGAACTTCTTCAAAATCTTGTCAAGGTATGTACTTTGCGAAAGTCCAATTAAGCGTCTTGATTTATCTCTGTAGATTCTGATGCCTAATATATAAGCCGCTTCACCGAGGTCTTTCATCGAAAAACTACTATTCAAATAACCTTTTACGCTTTTCAAAAGTTCTATATCATTTCCAATCAACAATATGCCATCCACATATAGTACTAGAAATGCTACAGAGCTCCCACACTTGTCGATACAAGCTTCTCCTTATGTTTGGACAAATCCAAAACCTTTGATCACCTTATCAAAATGGAGGTTCCAACTCCGGGATGCTTGCTTTAGTCCATAAATGGAACGTTGAAGCTTAAACACCTTGTCAACATCCTTAGAATCAACAAAACCTTTGGGTTGAATCATATACAAATCTTCCTCAATGTCACCATTAAGGAACGCCATTTTGACATCCATCTGCCAGATTTCATAATCGAAAAATGCAGCAACTGCTAACATAATCCTAACTGACTTTAGCATCGCTACTGGTGAGAAAGTCTCATTGTAGTCAACTCCTTTAATTTGTCGAAAACCTTTTGCGATAAGTCGAGCTTTATAGATAGTCACATTACCATCAACATCATTTTCTTTTTAAATATCCATTTGTTCTCAACGGCCTTGCGGTCATCGGGTAAGTCCACCAAGGTCCAAACTTGGTTTTCGTACATGGATCCTATTTCGGATTTCATGGCTTCAAGCCATTTGTTGGAATCTGGGCTTATCATCGCTTCATTATACATCGCAAGTTCATCACTTCCATCTAACATGAAGTTTAAGACGGGATTCCCATACAGTTCAAGAGCTGTACGTTCCCTAGTTGACCTATGAGGTATGGTAGTTTCCTCTTCTTGAGTTTCATGATCTTGATCATTTGTTCCCTCTTCAACTGGAGGAGTCGGCACTGGAACAACTTTTGGCGCTGTGCTACTTGCCATTCCAAGAAGTGAAGGTTCATAACCTCGTCGAGTTCTACCTTCCTACTCTTCACACCTTTCGAGAGAAACTCCTTCTCTAAAAAGGATCCATTCTTAGCAACAAAAATCTCGCCTTCGGATCTGTAATAGAAGGTGTACCCTATTGTTTCTTTAGGGTATCCTATGAATACGCATTTTTCCGCTTTGGGTTCGAGTTTATCAGGTTGGAGTTTCTTCACATAAACATCGCATCCCTAAACTTTTAGAAATGACAGCTTAGGTTTGTTTCCAAACCATAATTCGTATGGTGTCGTTTGAACGGATTTAGATGGTGCCCTATTTAAAGTGAATGCAACGGTCTCTAGTGCATAACCCCAAAACAATAGTGGCAGATCTGTAAGAGACGTAATAGATCCAACCATATCCAATAAAGTATGATTATGACGTTCAGAAACACCATTATGTTGTGGTATTCTGGCAGGTGTGAGTTGTGAAACTATTCCACATTGTTTCATATGCATGCCAAACTCGTAACTTAAATATTCACCTCCACGATCAGATCGTAGAAATTTAATCTTTCTGTTACGATGATTTCGAACTTCACACTGAAATTCTTTGAACTTTTCAAATGTCTCAGAATTGTGTTTCATTAAGTAAATATATCCATATCTACTAAAATCATTTGTGAAAGTGACGAAATAACGATATCCACCGCGCGCCGATACACTCGTTGGTCCACACACACATCAGTATGTATGATTTCCAGTAAGTCTGTCGCTCGTTCCATAGTTTTGGAAAATGGGGTTCTAGTCATCTTGCCCATAAGTCATGGTTCACATGTTTCAAATGATTCATAATCAAGTGATTCTAAGAGTCCATCGGAATGGAGCTTCTTCATGCATTTAACACCAATATGACCTAAGAGGCAATGCCACATGTAAGTAGAAATATCATCATTTAACTTAATTCTGTTGGCATTCACATTATGAATATGTGTATCAATACTATCATGATTCAAAATAAATAAACCATTCTTCTCAGGTGTGTGACCATAAAAGATATTATTCATATAAATCAAACAACCATTGTTCTCAGACTTAAAGGAATAACCACTCTACGTTAAGCAAGATCCACAAATGATATTCATGCTCAACGCAGGCACCAAATAACAATTATTTAGGTTCATAACTAATCCAGACGGTAAACGAAGAGGCAGCATCCCGACGGCGATCACATCAACTCTTGATCCATTGCCGATGTGCATATTCACCTCATCCCTTGCTAGTGGTCTCTTATTCTACAGTTCCTATTTTGAGTTACATATGTGAGCAACTGAACCAGTATCAAATACCCAGGCGCTACTGCGAGTACTAGTAAGGTACACGTGAATAACATGTATATCACATATACCTTTGTTCACTCTACCTACCTTCTTATCTGCCAGATACTTGGGGAAGTTACGCTTCCAGTGGCCAGTGCCCTTGCAATAGAAGCACTCAGTCTCAGGCTTAGGGCCATTCCTGGTTTTCTTCTCAGGTGCAGCAACAGACTTGCCACCCTTGCCGTTCTTTCCTTTCTTGAAACTAGTGGTCTTATTGATCATCAACACTTGATGCTCTTTCTTGATCTCCACTTCAGCAGTTTTAAGCATCGAGAGAAGCTCAGGAAGAGTCTTCTTCATGACTTGCACATTATACTTCATCACAAAGTTCTTGTAACTAGGTGGCAGAGATTGAAGAACACGATTTATCCCTAGCTCATTGGAGATCGTTATTCCCAAGGCTATGAGCTTATCGGCGTACACAGACATTCTGAGTACATGCTCGCTAACGGAGATGTTCTCTTCCATCATGCAGTTAAAGAACTTTTCCGAAGCATCATAACTCTCTACTGTAGCATGGATATGGAAAATCATTTTCAATTCTCCCATTGTAGCATAAGTAGTGTTGTCCATACAGGATGCTGCAATAAACTATACTGTGGTCTTCTTGTTGAGTCAGAGAAATATTTTTATCTTCCTCGGAAGCATCATCAGCGGGTTGGTCAACTAGCGGTGCATCAAGCACATAGAGCTTCTTGCAAGCTGTGAGGAGAATCCTCAGGTTAAGTGCCCAGTTGGTAAAGTTTCTTCCATTGTTCCCTAGTTTATCTTTCTCCATGAACATACTGAAATTGAAGGTAGGTGGTGTCATGATCTACAACATATTTGCAAAGACTATTTAGACCAAGTTTATGATAAATTAAGTTCAAGTTAATTCTAAAATTATCCCATGAACTCCCACTCAAAAACAACATCCCTCTTAGTCGTTTTAGTGATTACACTAACCAAATTCACTACACCGAAACCGATCATCACGTGAAACAGTGTAGTTGCAAAGGCGAACATCGACATGTGCATCTTATCATCCATATGACTCATGCTTTAACTTTCGGTTACATGTTCCGAGGCCATGTCTGTACATGCTAGGCTTGTCAAGTAGAACCATTGTATTGCGTGTGTTTCAAGGCCATGTCTGTACATGCTAGGCTTGAAAACACCTGTTGTATGCGAACGTTGAGTCTGTCACACCCAATCATCACGTGGTGTCTCGAAACGCCGAACTTTCTTAATGGTGCATACTAAGGAAGAACACGTTACTATCTTGATATTAGGTGAGAGGGATCATCTTATAATGCTACCGTCACGATCTAAGCAAAATAGATGCATGAAAAGGATTAACATCACATGCATGGATAATGTGATATGATATGGTCCTTCTTGCACTTGATCTCCATCTTGTGCATCATGGTATGATCTCCATCATTCCACCAGCGTGGCACCAAGGTCCGTAGTGCCTCCATCTTGATTTTCCATCAAAACTACAACATATCACATGGATATGAAATACAACACGTAGGATCATCACGTGAAACAGTGTAGTTGCAAAGGCGAACATCGACATGTGCATCTTATCATCCATATGACTCATGCTTTACCTTTCGGTTACGTGTTCCGAGGCCATGTCTGTACATGCTAGGCTCATCAAGTAGAACCGTTGTATTGCGTGTGTTTCAAGGCCATGTCTGTATATGCTAGGCTTGAAAACACCTGTTGTATGCGAACGTTGAGTCTGTCACACCCAATCATCACGTGGTGTCTCGAGACGCCGAACTTTCTTAATGGTGCATACTAAGGAAGAACACGTTACTATCTTGATATTAGGTGAGAGGGGTCATCTTATAATGCTACCGTCACGATCTAAGCAAAATAAGATGCATGAAAACGATTAACATCACATGCATGGATAATGTGATATGATATGGTCCTTCTTGCACTTGATCTCCATCTTGTGCATCATGGTATGATCTCCATCATTCCACCGGCGTGGCACCAAGGTCCGTAGTGCCTCCATCTTGATTGTCCATAAAAATTACAACATATCACATGGATATGAAATACAACACGTAGGCCATAAATAATAAGACAACCATATGGCTTCTGCCGGTATGTCAATAATTTACAAATGAGATAATTTCATACATCAAATTCGTAATATTGACCATATCACATCACATGCCCTGCAAAAACAAGTTAGACATCTCTAATTTATTTTTGCATATTTTACGTGTCTTAGGGCTTTTGAGGATAAACCGTTCATACCTATGAACATGAACCACAATATTGATAAACATATTTTTAACAACCCTTCGTAGATTAGATCTTAACTATAGTAGGAGAAACGGACACCCCCTCAGCCACAAGTGAGACATGTCTCGCGTACAAAGTACATGCAAAGTTTGTCTAGGGAAGCTTCATCCTAATATGCCACTAAGATCATAAAATATTCAAGGAGGCAATAACATGATCATCAACGACCACATACACCTATGTGTTCTACCCGTACAAATCATCTACGCATAGACCTGGCTCTGATACCACTAAAGGGTACGTTCCATAGAAAACAAATTTTTTCCTACGCGAGATAAACCCGAAGGGCCAAGATCTAATCTAGAAGATGAAAGGCAACGGGGAGAAAGAGTCTTAGGAAAACATACCCTCGAATACTCTAAGCGTTACGAGATCGAATCTCGTTGTTGGCGTAGCCGGCAATCCGACGGTGCCTCCGTGATTGGTCACACATTCAGCTCGATGAAGACTTCCGTTCCCTCGATCCAGCGAGGCATCGGAAGTAGAGGATCCCCCGGAACTCCAGCAACACGACGTCATGGTGTGGTGAATAATCCCATGGTCAGAGCTTCACTAAGCAAATGACCATGGAATGGAGCAGCGGGTGGAGAGAATGGAGGTGGGACAAGTGTGTGAGGATGGGGAGCCCTCACCCTCCTTTTATAGGGGATGTGGAGGCAGCACAGGGGGGTGCGGCCAACACATGGTGCCCCCAACTCTTCCCCTCTTCATGTGAGTGGAAGCTCCACTCACACCCACTCATCCTCCCTTAATTTTCCACTTAGAAAATCCAAAAGATTTTCTTTAATAAATAAATAAAATATTTTTATTTGTTTATTTTAATATTTGTCAATTCTATTAACAAACATTTGCATATAGTACCTCAAATCATTTGTTAATTCTATTAACAACCATTCGACAAAAAACCCCTTGAATTCTTCAATTTTACCCGAAACAATTTTGGTGATGTTCAAAATATTTTTCGATATTCCGTATCCTCTGAATTGCATCATTGAACCTTAAGTGTGTCACCCTACGGTTCGTGAATAATACAGACATGATCGAGACAACTCTCTGATCAATAATCAACTGCGGGATCTGGAGATCCATGATGGCTCCTATATATTCAACGATGAATCTTGTGACCGTGTGAACCATCAACGTCATAACTAATTCCCTTTGTCTCACCATATTTTACTTGTCCGAGATCCGATCATCGGTCAACCATACCTTGTTCGATCTTGTTACCAACAAGTACTCTTTTACTCCTTCTATGATATGACATTCTTATGACCTAGTCACATGCTTGCAAGCGGTGTCAATGTGATATCACCGAGAGGGCCCAAAGTATATCTCTCTGTTAATTAGGATGGACAAATCCCACTCTTTATCCATGAGCCTCAAATAACACTTTCCGAATACCTAACGCCACATTTATAGTCACCCTGTTATGGTGTGACGTTTGATGTCATCAAAGTACTCTTTCGGTATTAGTGATTGACATGATCTCATGGTCTAAGGAATAAGGTTACTTCGAATGCAAGATATAACAATATAAACTAAATGACTTGAGCGTATTGTTATACTTAGTTTGGGTCTATGTTCATCACATCATTCTCCTAATGACATGACCGTGTTATTAACAACATCCCATGTTCATGATCAGGAAACCTTGATCATCTGTTAATCAACGAGCTAATTAAAAGAGAAGCTTTACTAGGAACCATTGTTTGTTTATTAAACACACATGTATCAACGTTTCCGGTTAATAGAATTCTAGCATGAGAAGTAAACATTCATCATAAACAAGGAATAACATAATAAACACTTTATTATTGCCTCTCGGGCATATTCCCTTCACCAGGGCCCCCTCCGGGTCTCCTCCGGACTCCGTGTACGTGACAGAATTATAAGACCCTGGGATTTTGTTTCGTCCAATTCCGAGAATATTTCCAGAACAACTTTTATGAAACCAAAAACAACAGAAAACATGAACTGGCTCTGTGGCATTCTTGTTAATAGGTTAGTCCCAGGAAATCCATAAAAATGATGTAAAGTGTATAGAAAAATGTAGCAAATGGCATGAAAACAACATGGAACATCAGAAAGTATAGATACGTTTGAGACGTATCACCAGGCCGAGCTCCTGGCGCCCACCCCGGCCTCACTGGTCAGCCAAGCCGGCCTCCCAGGACGACTGCCCTGAAGCTGCGGGATTTCGGGGTTTTCTCCCCCTTTTCCACCCCACCTACCCCCTTGGCTATAAAAGGAGATCCCATGGCCCAGATCTAGGTTACGATGAATATTAGATGAATTGAACTTTTTCTCTTATACCCCTCTTGTGAGACCACTTCTATGATTTGTATATAGGACCGTATCAAGGCTACTCCTATGATGTTTATCTAGGATCGTATCAAGGCTACATCAAGTTACCTATCCTTTCCCCCTGGGATTCAGCTAGGAACTTTCCAATCTCCTCAACTAACCCTTGAGGTTCTATTGGTGTGGTGGACCGGCCACGGGTGTTGAATTGGTTTTCGATAAGGTGAGTTCGTTTGGATTGATTGTTCTGTAGGCGGATGTTGCAGCTTAGTTGACGGGAGATCGATTCTTTCAGTTCACGCTAATTACCTCTCTCCTCGATCCCCCCTTTGTGTTCTTCGTTTTCTTCACCGTGTTCTTGAATTCTTGGTCAATTCGTGAAGATCGGGCCACCCAAGAGGTTAACCCCTCCATCAGTTTAGCTATGTGACCGGATGATATCTCCTGTAAGACTCGACCCGGCTGTCTATATGAAGCCGGACGAGAGAAACCCTAAGGCAGGCTCAGTCTAGCCGAGATACTCGTAACCTATGATCGGCAATCCGCCGCCATAGTTGATCTGACAGGAAGTAGGGAGCCATCCGGCTAACCTAAACATGGGTAAACCACCGCGTCCTCGTCTTAAGCGCTTCCCCACGTTCTTCCTCACGGACATGGCATCCCCACCTTGGAAACGTACTCCGGGAACTCATCAATGACAGTGTTGCAGACCACCTGATCCAGGCTGGGTAAAGTTGAACACATATGCATCGGCGTGTTGTGATTCTTGCAAAGGAGGAGCAGGGGTGTGCCTAGATTGCACCTTACTTTCCTTGGGGCATGGAGTAAACCCTTTGACAGAGTTACCGACCCATTGGTAGCTGAGTTGCAGGCTGTTCATGAAGGTTTAATCTTTGCCCGACTACGAGGATACTCGCATGTGATTGTGGAGTTTGATTGTTTGGAGGTAATAAACCTCTGTTCCTCGCACTACAATTCAAGGTCGATTGCAACACCTATCTTACAGGAAAGGATTCTGTGTCGTTTTTAATTAAGCATGTTGGTAGAACTGCTAATATACCGGCTGGTAGATTGCAGCGCCTATCTTACAGGAAAGGATTTTGAGTCGTTTTCGATTAAGCATGGTGGTAGAAGTGCTAATATACCGGCCGATTTGTGTGCGAAGCATGCTACCACTTTGGCTTGTACTGATAGATATCTATCCTATAAAGGCTCAGGCCGAGCTAGGCTCTCCCGTTTGTTTTGTGAGGCTCTTCCACCGGATTTTAACGGCTTTGTACACAGGTTAGGTGCTACCCTACTCGCTGACAGATGGGGCCAGTATTCCTGACTTCCTGTGGGCCTGGTCACACTGTGCGCGCGCACTCGCCTCGTCCCGCGTTTGCTGCTTCTTCGACTCGTGCAGAGTCATATGGGACCGTGGTGCCTGCTCCATCCTTCGCTGTCATTGGTTTGGGCACTCTAACACAAACGAAAAGAGGCCGACGCGAAAACCCTATATCGAGATCCGCGCTCCCGCGCTCTCTGCTCTGCCATCCCCAACCACCTCTATGCCTCTCCATCGCTACTCCCGCGCCGCAAGCACCTTCTACGCGGCGAGCGGACGCAGTCGGACGCGAGGAGCCACATGAGCGGGTCCTGCAGGAGAAGCGGCAAGCGGATGGAGCCGGATAGTGATGAGGATATAATAAGGGCATTTGATGAGTGTGCATATGTGAACTGGAAGGAAATATTGAGCCTCACTAATGTTCATGATAAGGTGAATTCTTTCTTAATAATAAATAATGTTTGTGTTTATAAAAATGTTATACTACCTAAGTCTATGCATTTATATATTAGTAGGGTTATTGATAACACAAGCATTGGCGAAGCAATGGAGCTGGTTGAAGAGGATGGCAAGCATGAGGGAGGCGAGGGAAGAAGTGGAGCCATCAAGGAAAAGATATTCGGTTCGGACTGGCAGAAGTCCCGAATTTGAAACGATCATGGACTCTTCATACGGACTCCAAATAAAGCAAATGAGCACAATTTGAAAAGGAATTTCAAAGGGTTTTCCAATGGATCCGGCCCCCTGCACCGATTCGACTCGTACAAGACGTGGTGACCAAAACAATTCATGACTCGTTTTCTGCCAGTTTCCAAATAGAGTCCTGCAAAGTTAGGAAACTTAGAGATTTGTTTGATTTTGACCCCAACACTGGAGTCACGGTGGGGGAGCCTAGTGATGCCGCCCTCATTTTCTAGGGCGGACTTGGTCTTCTTGCACCAAAGGGGAAAGCCATGGACGGGGCTTTGGTGCGCGCAACGGAGCTCTGCGCTTTATACACGAGAATGGCAACTGCCAAAGCCATCCTATCCCTGCGACGACTTCGTCATCCGCGCAGAGGTCAGAACGTCACCCTCACATGGGTTGTCTCCCGGCGGGCGAGGCTCCTTCCAGGAAGGAGCAGCGTCGGAGCAGGACTCCTCCCCAGCGATGCGCGGTGGAGATCCCTTGGAGATCTCCTCTTCGAGGGGCTGGCCTTGGTGGAGAACAGTTAAGGGTTCTCCCTGTCTTGATGAGCGGGTACGGACTCCTTCCGTGCCCTATGGACCGGGCCAGCAGCAGACGGCCCAGGATACCTTGGTATCCGTGGGTCCGACAGGGTGTTCTTTAGATATACATAAGTTCTTCCAAAGGTATATGTAATGTATATCTCTTTTCTTTGGACATTTTTAACTAATTGAAGTGCTTCCCCTTCTATGAATTATGATACATGCATCATTGTCAAAAATGAATTATGATACTTGCTCCATAATATTAATTAAAACTGAAAGAATGAGCTTCGACATGTGCAAAAATGGATGCCGAGGGTGTTAAAACTGCATATATATGGTGTTCCTATTTGCTCGGATTCTTACCATGTTACTATATCAGAAGCACCAAAGCTTTATTACAAATTCAAAGATATGTCACATAATTACTCTGTTAATCTGTTTGGGGTAAAATACTCGATTAACCAGTTTAGAGATATGCATGTGTCATTGTGGAGTAATTCTGGAAAATGCCATTTTCTGATAGTTATTATTTGTCCTTACAGAGAAGTTCCAGCGAGAGCCTTGTTACTATGTTTTCTTTTCAAGACTCATTAAAACTCATGCATTATTTAACATCAGCGACTTGAACAAACGTGCTGGTAATGTTGTCTGCTCTGCTTTTGCACTTTTGTATTACCTTCAATTTTTATTTTCTAGATAGATGCTTCGGAAAATGAGGCTTAACTCGGTATTTTCAGGAACCGTCAACACAGAAAACCCAGGGAGAGACCATTTATAACTACCAGGAAGCCACCACATATATCCCTGAGACCATGGTTTGTACCTTCCTCAGTTGGTTTTCAGCATTGGCAAACTACTTTCCATGGCTTGCTAGGGCCAGACTGAAGTTCCCAGGTCCTAATGAGCTTCTCTTTTTATATCTCTCCATCTTCAGCTTATGAATCATATTCCTCTCGCTAGGATAAGTCATGAATGCACTTGGCGATCCTTTGTGCTCTGCCACATAGTTTATATATGTATTACCGTGGCCAGTATCAACAGAAATTAGTTTATTACTTGTAAGAAATTATGTATATACCTTTAGATTTGTTTTTCCAATATTTTCTTTTAGATAAAATCAATACCGTGGTTACCTCAGGGTTGAGGAGATATGGTCCACTAAAAAGTGCTTGGGAATTGTTTTTAGGATTAGAGAGTGCTTCTGTCACTCACATTGTATTTTCTAATACACCTTTTCATGATGCTTGCGGTATTTTTCATAAAGTAATACTCTATGGTGGTTGTGCCACTTTTTGTACATTAATACTATGTGGTGCTTGTGCCACTGGTTTAAATTTATATTCAGTTGGGTGGTTAGTTGGTCTCATCATTTGGAAACACAAAAGGTTAAGGTCTATATTCATGTTGTATCCATGATCTGAGTTAAACGGCTGTTGCTACCAAGAAAAGAATGGGAAGTAGCATCCAAGCGTACCTCTTGAATGAGCAACCAGCTAATTGAGTCTTGGTATGCATTTTTACTTACATGTTTTTAGTCTGAATTTTAATATCCAGCCATGGCCTGATTTTTAATACCTCTTGGATGAGCAACCAGCTAATTGAGAAACTAGTTGTTGTATGTTTCTACTGCTTATCCATTCTGCATGTGTCGGGTATACTAGCTATTGTTGTATAAACTGCTATTGTAAAAGTCCATCCTATGATGTTTGTGTTGAGCTCAAGTTGAGTCCACCGATTTCCTGATCATGCCAATTGCCCAACTATTTTCTCTTGTTTCTGTGATTTTTCAGGCAGCTCTCTGAAGAAGAAGGCAATCGGCATTGCTAGCCATAGGTACTGGGGGCTTGTTCTTCTAGGTGCTAGACGGATGGGAGCTAACCTGACGAAGTTGCAGACTGGCCACAACCATGGCATGCGAACCTGACATACATTTTTTACGTGGTAGCTTTTCTATGATCTTTACGCAAGGAGTTACTTTCCGCTGGAACACATAGTTAGTGATCTGTAGGAATTATGCGGTGCAATTTATCTTGTCTCACATGAGAGACTAACCATTCTGCGGTGCAGATTGATCTATACGAATGTGTTAGTTTTGCACAAATGGATCAAAGACACGCATAAATAACATTGGCACGCTATTTTTTATGATATTGTACGATAATGTGTCTATGGATAGATGAAGATGTGTAAAATATAATATTGTGCCTTCTGATTTAAAAATTGGGAATTGCACTTATACTTTAGTGTGCTATTACTTAGTGATCTATTTAATTTCACATTTGGTTTTACATATAGTGGAGGTTAGCAATACTTTTGTTCCATGTCCTCGATTATCTTTTTGTAAGACCTTTTGGTATTAAATGTACAAGGTTTGAAAACCTTAAGGCCTCCTTTGATTCACAGGATTTTCAAAGGAAGTTTGTAGGATTTAGATCCTGTGGAAATTTTCCTTTCGAATGTGTTTGATTTACTGGATTGAAACTTGTAGGACTTTTTCCCATAGGAACTCTATAGTGCATTTTCATAGGAAAGCTAACATGAGCTCCGACCTCATGAAAAATTCCTACAACGTTTTCCTATGCCCATAGGATTTCACTAGACAGGGCAAGTCAATCCTTCACAATTCCTATTCCTTTAATTTTCTCACCCTATGAATCAAAGGAGGCCTAAGTTAGTTACAGACACTTTTGGTTGGATTTTGTGATTTATTCTTAATAGAAATATATAGGTTGAACTTATTAGCCTATATGTGATATTGAGCATGTTTTGTTTTGTTGTGTTGCGGTTCATTATCTTTGCAGAACTTCTATTCACAAGCATAAAGAGTCTGGACTCCTCTGATTGCTGGAGGGTGTCATGGTGGCTATGCAGAATATCCATGCACTAGCATCAGTTTTGTTCTAGAAAGATACCTGGAGCGACAGACTACTTGCTCTGCAATTCCGAGGCTATTCTCCTTTGCTCTCAATTCTGACATCTCCTTGAAACGGATGCTCCTTTGTGATAACCTTGACTACTATGCCGAGATGTTTGCTATTCCCATTTCTATCAATGCACCCTCATATAGCACCCGTTACGCCGTTAACGAGGAGTAACCCGCGAAGCACCACTGCACCTCTGCTACCTCGAGCGGTAACCACTTTTTGTGTTTTTCCAGGCTACAATCCTTTCCATTTTGATCCATGGGTTCTTGGTGCCTCCATTGATTTATTATTTGATCTAGCACCTTGCCTTTTCCAGGTCTTGCATTTTATCTCCTGATTAAACCATGTGGAAATAGAAGGTAGTTGTGACATTCTAGGCATACAAGCCTTAGTAAGTTTTAGCCCATGTAATGTAAGAATTCCCTAGACCCCGCGCAAGCACCCGAACAGTCCCTAAAATCCCATGATAAAGCCCTCACTGATGGATGTTTCTGGTTGATGCAGGGGAGATGTTGCTAGAGCTGAAATCGGCCTTACAATGCCATTGCAGGGAGGCTGAGCAGCTGGATCCCTACGGCTGGGAGGGCATCTCTTACTCTTTCCTAACTTTATTTACATTATAACACTAATGATGCCATGTAGGTTACTCATGTGATGCTACCTATTTGGCTATGTATTAGCATCACGTAAACTAATGTTATTTTTGCCACTTTGGCCATATTGGCTCACTTTCAGTTTTGATATGTATATGTACAATGTCATAATGATATTAATGATATCTATTTAAGGTGTGCTATTCTCACATGTGCATGTTGTAAAACCACAACAGAAGCAATGAACCTGCCTAAATGAAAGTTGGTGTATATTTTTGTCCACATGACAGGTTGTACATATGGAGCATGACTTCTGGACATTGTGATGGGAAGGAAAATATCTAATAAGTGTATGAGCCTTTGCATTACATATAGGTCAAGCAACTTTAGTTGCCTTAGTTATTGACTTATTGGCACTACTTGGCTACATGTTTCTAAATCTTCATTCTGTATTGGTGTTACCACGTTATGTAAATGCTATTTTGTTTACCCGTGGTGACTAACGTTGTTTACCAATGTTGTATTTGTGACACATATTGGATACAACATGTTCCCTTGGATAAATGTGCCTACAAATGTTGTTTACCAATGGTGTTACCAACTTGTTCTTAGTGTTGGCTCTGTTCAAAGTCACTCTGGAGACTTTGAAAGCATGTTCCCTTGGATAAATGTACAATTTCTTCACAATTTCAAAATTATAGGTCCTTTGTGGATGTTGAGGTGACTCATTGTTCTGGTTATTTTGGTTATTTTAGGCCTCTCATATGTAGTTGGTTATTTGGGTACTTAAAGAATTGGGAATGAAATCATAATTTCACAAATATGGGATGTTTTATATCAGTCCAAATATATCCTGTAGAATAAAAATTTATTCAGCACATTGTTTTGAGTGATAAATATTCTCTGATGATAAAAATACTGGTTGAACCTGCAAGGGGTGCTGCTGCTGCAAAAACAAGGTACTCCCAATTTCTCATAAAGTTCAACACCAATATTGGTGCTGGAGTAGCATTCTATTTCCCTCTCTGACAGCTATGCTGATAAAAACTACGTGAACATGTATTTTCATATCAATCACACTAATTAATGATTTCATGCACTACAAGCCTCAAATCGTAAGTTCATTTTTATTCATAGAAAAGAATTATGCCCTATCTCATAAATTAAGTTTGTGTTTTTATTTGAAAAAGAAATTAAGTTCCCATAAATAAACATATGTGATATTAACACCAGATGTATGTCTTGTCTCATACATGCACATATATCATGTTGAATTTGAAGATCAATCAAGGAACAATAGAATTTATAAGTTTTTTCATTTCGTAACCAATCCGAAATAAATCGGACTATCTTGCGCCATTTGGCGCAACGGGTCATCTGGTCTTGTTAATAGCCAAGACTTTCTTAGAGCATCTCTAGCAGAGCCCGTATACTGAAAACTAAAAAAAAAAACCTTTTTCAGTTCGCGTTTTGCCTGATTCTATGGGTTACGGAGGGAGGGGTCATAGCAGAACTCGTATACTGAACTGCAAATCGAACTCTTCATTCATTCGACGAGAATACATAGGACGAACTCGCCACGAAAATACATAAGAAGTTCAAACATTTATGCGGCGAAGAACTACGATTCGTCGCCGCACCCTACATCTACGCGTCTGCGCCGCCGTCTTCAGTTGGAGGAGGAGGAGCTTGAGGAGGAGCAGCTGGAGCTTGCTACGACATGCTCGAGCTGCGCCGCGACAATGGCTTCCCACTGCCGCTTCTTCCTCTGCGCCTCCTCGTCTGCGCGCACGCCGCGCTCCAGCTGCCTGGCGTTGTACGCGTCTAGGTGCCGCTGGTAGCAGCGGCGCCAGATGGACCAGGGTGGCCACACCACGTGGCGGTGCGGGCCAAGGGGTGACGCGCCACCTGGTGGTGTGGGACCTTGGTGGCCCCCCTCTAGCTCCCCTCGTGGCTGGCTCCCTTATCTAGACTTCTAAGACTCCTCCGATGCCCCCCTTCTACTTCTGGTCTTCAGAAATAGGGAATCTTGACGGTGCTTTTTCCATCAGATTTCTGGTCCCGGTGATTATTCTCCAATAATTATCAAACATGCAAAATAAGATGAAATAACATAAGTAATGCATCATAATATGAAATATATCGATGAATAACAGAAAATTAAGATATAAAATATTGATGCAAAATGGACGTATCAATAAGCTAATTAAAGTTGAAAATGATAGGTCATTCGATAATAGGAGTTGTCTATAAATTATGTCTCTCGGCTTAGAGTGGAAACCTCACTCTGGGGTAATGATCAAAACGAATTTTCGTGATGAATGTTCGTATTTTTTAATTCATCTTTTTCAGGTGCGTTGGATTATCATTAAGACTAAATAGTGTGCTTTAAAATATTTTTCTCTTCATTACAAATAGGATTAATTATACATATCTTTGGTACATATATATGTTTGCCAAGGAAAAATAAATAAATGTGATATATATACAATATGAAAATAGTTATTTGGATCAACCACAGGAAAATCCTCCAAAACTCGTTTGAAAATAATTCAATCAAAATAATCTGTAAGAGATTCAAAAACTTTAGTTTTCTAAACTATCTTAACGCAGGATAGATGACTTTGATCGTTGTTAATACATGGAGTGAGTCAACACATGTCTGGTGATATGTGGGATCTGGAGTGCGCTAGCCCCACCGGTCATATACGCGGTCGGGCTGAGCCAAACCCAGGATTGTTTCGGTCGGGCAATATGGAAGGTCCGGAAATTGTTTGGAATAACCGAACCGTATGTAAGTACCACCGATAAATAAAGAAAATGTAAGAATTTGTCAAAAACTTAATTTTCATTGGCATGGCATCCTAATTTGTGTATATAAACTTAATATAAATTATACAAGCCAATTAAGGTTCAAAATGGTATGTCATTCAATTATGGGAGTTATCGATAATCGAAGTCTCTGGACTTAGAGTGGAAATCACTCTAGGTAATGATCAAAACGTAATTTCTTGACGAATGTTCTTATTTTTTAATTCATCTTGTTCAGGTGCGTTGGATTATCATTAATACTAAACCGTGTGCATTAAAATCGTTTTCTCTTCATTAAAATTAATATTAGTGATACATCTCTTTAGTACATATATATTGAAGGTTGAAAATTGTTGGGAATATACAAATTATATGTAAGTACTACCGATAAAAATGTAAAACTTGTCGAAAACTCAATTTTCATTGGCATGGCATCCTAATTTGGGTGTATAAACTTAAGATAAATTGTACAAGCCAACTAAAGTTCAACATGCTAGGTCATTCGATAATATGAGTTATCTATAATCTCGAAGTCTCTGGACTTAGAGTGGAAACCACTCTGGGGTAATGATCAAAACAAAATTTCTTGACGAATGTTTGTATTTTTGAATTGATCTTCTTCAGGTGTGTTGGATTATCATTGAAACTAAACAATGTGCTTTAAAAAAATTCTCTTCATTACAAATAAGATTAGTGATACATATCTTTAGTACATATATATGGATGGACCGGAAATTGTTGGGAATATCCGAATTATATGTAAGTACTACGATAATAAAAGTAAAACTTGTCGAAAAATCAATTTTCATTGGCATGGCATCCTAATTTGGGTGTATAAACTTAAGTTAAATTGTGCAAGACGTTAAAAATTTAAAATGGTAGGTCATTCAAAAAAAGGGGCTATGTAGCATAAAGACTAGAGTCAAAACTCACTATGGGGTAATGATCGAAGCCAATGTTCACGATGAAATTTCGTATTCTTGAATGAATCTTATTGCCATGCATTGTATTATCATTAAGGCTGAACAATGTGCTTCAAAATATTTTTTCCTCATTACGAATAATATTACCGATACGTATCTTTCCTATATTTTTTTAATAACGAAAAATAAAGAAATGTGATATATACTTGCCAAGAATCAATAGCATATTGTCGCATACAGTAACATTTTTACCGTATATAAGCTGGATGTAAATTGTACAACCCAATACAATTATCTTGAATCGTACTCACGTACGTGATGCTTATGAATGTGCCATTAAAAATGATAGGTCACTGTTTGGACGGTCCAAATATTTATCTGTTATATTTTTTGAGTGTTTTTTACCATGAAACCGTGTCCGTGCAGTTGCGGAGACGTGGGGAGGGGAGGTTGTCCATTGCGGCGGGGTTCGAAGGTGGAGAAAAGAACGGCGAGGAGAGGTCGAGAATGTGCGTACGGGGAGGGCGCGGCCACCGTTTTTATAGCCTGGCTGGGCCAGTCGCCGCGCCGCGCGTGTCGCCGCTGCCGCACCGCCATTAATCCGGTGGACTTTGACTGGCCACGCGTGTCGCCGCTGCATGCACTGGCCGCCGCCTCCGGCAGCCTTTGACGGCGCGGGCGCCGAGAAGGAAGTCACGGGCGGGGGTTTCCGTTCCCGCGCTTTCCCGGCGCGTCACTGACAGCGTTGGCCCGCCCGCGCGGCCTCGCAGTTTCGCCCCCCAGGCCGAACCCAGCGGGCTGGGTTCGGCCTGGGTGCCGCGGCGCCAAATAGCGCCGAAACGGCGCTATTTGGGCCTCTGGGGGGGGCGAGTGGTGAAGAAGCGGCGCTATTCGTCGCTTCCGCCGCGAAAAAAGCCCCTTGGGGGGCTCTGGGGGGACGGCTGGAGATGCCCTAAGTGAAAAAAAGAAATTACCGTGTACATCCTGGCTCTTGATAAAACGCGCCTAAGCTCTATCGTCTCGCCGTCCAGGTGTGGACTCGCCGACACCGCGAGCGACGCGACCACTCCGAGAGCTCCAACACGAAAGGCGATGTGGCGGGCTAGGCGCTTGCCATGGCCGCGGTGGGTCTCGTCGGGCACGGCAGAGGCTGCGAATTCAGGCGAGCCGACGCGACGGCGGGTGGCGGCGCTGTGGGGAAACGGGGACTACGGGCGGCTGGGGCTTGGGGCGTTGGAATCGCGGTGGAGGCCCACGGCGTGCCCCTTCTTCTTAGCGCGTCCCGGCGATCCGCCCGCCTTCCTCGCGTGCGGCGGCGCCCACACCCTCTTCCTCACCCGTACAGCGCCTTTGCCTCTTTCCTCTTATTTACACATCAAGTACATCACCATCACTAGGAAATGCCAGAGATCATCGAGAGTAATGCACCGTGCGATTTTGACCTGCTGTTTTCTTCAGAGAGTGGGCGCGTGTTTGCTACGGGGCTGAACGACTTCGGTCAGCTTGGGATAGGCTCCTCGATGACTCATACTCTGGTACTGGTTCTTGTCCATCATACTATGTTGCCAATCAACCGAACCTAGGCACACTAACTGAAAAGCCCTCCGCTTGATAAATAAGTAATTTGGACGAACTAGATCAACGCTGGCTCTTTTTTCTTCATGTTGTGAAAGCCAGTCTACTGTATGTATTATTTTTGTGTGTATGGAGATGCCAAATATGTACGGAAGTTAATAATTATTTACATGTTTCGATGTCATTATATATTTTTTACACCAGAAGTCAGATAACTCATGCCTTAAACAGATTTAATCTCCAACTCCATGAATTCACGACATCTCTTGACATCAAATTTATATATGTTACTATTGATTCTTCCAACAACAAATCAGTTCTTTTGCCTGTAGGACCCTATTGAAGTCCCTGGATTTCATGAGAAAGTTGTAGAAATTTCAGCTGGCAACCATCATTCTTGTGCAGTAACAGGTGAGGGATCTGTAATATTGTAAACTGAGTGAAGGGAGATACGATTTAAACTTCTCACGGGAAGCAAGCTGTCCATCAATAAAAAAAATGCATTTAAATCATGTTTTTTGCCTATATGATTGATGGATTGACCTTCGTTGTGAATGAGCAAGTAATTTATATCTCCATGTTTGTGCATGTTGTACACAATAGTCTAGGTCTTCAAAATTAAATTGCAGAAGGTGGGCTGTGACGTAGAGCGCAGCTGGTAGCCGTGGGATACCGGAGGCCGTGGACGGAAGTCCCGGCGACCCGTGGCGGCAGCAAGGGCGAGAGGGGCGCAGGGCGAAGGAGCACGGGGTGAGAGATAGATTTATTTTTTCTACTTTTCTATTGCTCACGTGAGGGGTGGCTATAAATAGCCAATTACACTTGCGGTTACAAAGGGAATTTTGATTGGAAAAAGACTAGAACTCTAAATAAACTAGGATCTGGTCGAGTGGGGAAAACCTTCTTCGGGACAAAACCCTTGGGGACTTAGAACCCAACTCCTACTCTAATTCTAAACCTGGACTTCTACTCTGCTAGGCCCTTGCGCCTATATGTTTGGCCCCACATGACATCTCCCCCTCCATTCTGAAACAACTTGTCCTCAAGCTGGAAGCTTGGATTGCGATCATGAAATGCAGGAACATCCTCCCAGGAAGCATCAGACGCAGATTGGCCTTCCCACTGAATCAAAACCTGCTGAAGACCTCTAGTTATGCGAGCACGTAGTGCCTTGCTAGGAGTAGGGTGTACGCGCCCCTGGAATATCGAATCGAAAGCAGTACTGGAGGGGAGGTGGCCCATGATACTTCTCCAGCAGCCCAACATGGAAGACGTCATGAATATGAGTGCGAGTTGGAAGTTCAAGTCTGTAAGCCACCGAGTCAATCTTGGCGACAACTTTGAACGGCCCATAGTACTTTGGTGCTAACTTTCCCTTCACACCGGTACCCAAGAATGCGTCTGGTCTATGATGAAGGCGTAACCAAGCCCATCCTCCTATGTCAAAGGACATAGGGCGATGCTTGCCATCGTAGTAGTGTTTGTAATGCCTGGAGAAGCCTCTCACGAACATCAAATGAGAAACTGGTCACGGTTGACAATCTGCTGCTCCACTGCTTGGTTGCGGATCTCCCCTGGCGTGTAGGCTCGAAAACAAGGAGGATCTCGACCATACACCACTCGGAATGGAGTATCCTTGAGTGCCGAGTGATAGGAGGTGTTGTAGCAGTACTCAGCCCAAGGAGCCACTCGAGCCACTGGCGAGGGCGATCTCCGGTAAGGCATCTTAGATACATGTGGATCACCCTATTCACCGCCTCAGATTGGCCGTCTGACTGAGGGTGAAAGGCAGAGCTCATGTGTAGACGAGTTCCAGCAGCAGCAAACAAGGCCTTCCAAAATCCTGAAGTAAAAAACGATGTCACGGTCATAGACGATGGAAGCTGGAAATCCATGCAAATGCCCTATGTTGGAGAAGAACGACTTGGCCATAGACTCCGCCTTATAAGGGTGTGCCAAAGGAATGAAGTGCGCATATTTAGAAAATCGGTCGACGACCGTGAGGATGGTACACTTGCCAGGCAACCCTTAATAAAATCCATCGCACTGTCCTCCCAAATGCGAGATGGTACCATCAGTGGCTGAAGCAAGCCGATTGGATGTAGCTGCTCCGTTTTGTTGCGTTGGCACACAGTGCATGCATGAATGTAATCTTGGCATGCCGCACGAGCTTGAGGAAGGTGAAAATTTCGGCGTCGTCGATGAAGCGATTTTTGAACACCTCCATGGCCCATATCATGGGCAGCAGCTAACACGTCAGCCACAAGTAAAGAGGTGGGATGCACATATGCTCGCTGCTCGAATGTGACGATGGCGTCAATGAGTGCACAAGATGAGCTCAACTCGCCAGCTCCTAGTTGCTCTCTAAATGCCACGAAAGCCGGGTCGGTGTGTGCAACCTGGCGTAAGCTGTCGAAGAGGTCGAATGAGAGCCCTGTGATGGCGCACAGATGGTTCTCGGACATGTTGTACCGAGCGAGAGCATCAGGGACCATGTTCTGGCGACCTGGCTTGTATTCCACGGTGAAGTCGAAGCCCAACAACTTGTCGACCCAGTGATGCTGAGGGATGGTCGCAAGCCACTGGTCTAGGAGGAACTTGAGGTTGTAGTGGTCAGTTTTGACGATGAAGGAACGTCCCCAAAGGTACGGCCGTCGGTGAAGAACTGCCTAGACCAGACCAATCAGCTCCCGCTCGTAAACCACTAGGGAGGCATGTCGTGGGGTGACTGCCCGACTGAAGTAGGCGATGGGACCACCATCCTGGTGGAGCACCGCGCCGAACCCCGAACCCTTACAATGAATGGCTTGGTGAAGCCGGGATCCTGCAAGACATGTGCAATAGTGAGGGCGGTCTTTAATGCATCAAAGGCACGACTTGCGTTCTTAGACCACAAGAAACCCTCTTTCCACGTACACCCAAACCGTTCGTGGAACCGGCCAATCGAGGACAGCTATTATCTTGTAACTGTCCATGGCGACACCATCGACGGAGATGACGTGACCGAGGTATGCCACTGACTCCTCGATGAAATAACACTTGGAGCGCTTGAGAGTAAAGCTGATGTGCTCTCAAAGCCTCCAAAACAAGCTTGACGTGGCGTAGATGGTCGGACCACGAGGAGCAGTAGATCAGGATGTCGTCAAAAAATACGAGCACAAATCTGCGTAAGAAGGGACGAAGCACATCATCCATTAATGCTTGGAATGTGGCGCTTGGAATGTGTCGGGAGCATTGGTTAGACCAAACTCCATCACCACAAACTCGAAGAGCCCTTCGTGAGTACGAAACGTCGTATTGTGAATATCTTCTGGAGCCATACGCACTTGATGTCGAAGAGCCCTTCGTGAGTAGGAACGCCGTATTGTGAATATCTTCTGGAGCCATACGCACTTGATGATAGCCGGAGCGGAGGTCTAGCTTTGTGAGCTCATCCAACAACTCATCGACGACAGGAATAGGGAACTTATCCTTGATGGTGACACTGTTGAGTCCCTGAAAGTCGATGCAGAATCGCCATGTACCCTCGTGTTTCTTCACCAGGAGCACAGGTGAGGAGAAAGCTGAGGAGCCGCGTCGTATAAGACCACACTCCAACATCTCTGCACATTGCTTCTCTATTTCGTCCTTCTGAATTCCCGGATATCAGTACAGACGAATGGCTACTGGTTGTGTGCCCGGATGTGGTGGTCGTGTGGACGCGGCCGTGAAAGCGCTTCTAGCTCAGCAAAAATGTCAGGGAAGGGTCGTCCAAAAGCTCTCTACTGACACGTACGTGGAGTTGGCTAGGACGTCTGGTGGAGGCAAGTCCATGCCATTCGACCCGATGGTCAGCACGCCAAAAGCACATACATAGGGTGGAGAAATCCCATAGAATCGGCCCAAGTGTCTTCAGGAAGCGCGTTCCGAGGATGACGTCAAAACCACCCAAGGGTATGGCATGTAGGTCCGCAACAAATCTCCTTGTCAATGATGAGCGAAGCATGTCGAAGGATACCGCGACAAGTGACATGGTCGCCATTGGTGACTGTAACGTGGAGGCGGCCCGCATGTGAGAAGATTGAGCCGACCAAAGTGGCGAGGTCCTCATTAATAAAATTATGGGTGCTTCCTGGGTCAATCAGTACAACGAGTTTTTGAGTGCCGATGCGCACAACAACTTGCATGGTATCGCTCATAGGAACTCCGGTGACCGCAAGGAGAGAAATCTGTATATCTTTGGAGTCCTCACCGGGGTCGTCGTCATCATCAACAGACTGGATGTAGAAGAGCCGTTTGCAACGATGCTCGCGGAAAAAAATTCATCGCAGTTGAAGCATATAACCCTTTAGCACGTCGATCGTCCATCTCGGTGTTGGTCAGTTTTTTGAGCCTGCAGCGTCAGTTAATGCCGGAGCTGACGTCAAAGGCAGCCGCGGTTGGCGGACCGGGCGAGACGGATATGCTGCGGTGACTGTCGACACGACGTTGAGATGCTCGAAGGAGACAGCGAGGTCCATGGTTGCTTCCAAGATGTCCTGCTCCTCAGCGTCATGAATTAGTGTAACGAGTCAAGTGCTTGAGGAAGCGCTTGGTATAATCCGCAACTGTGCCGGAACGACGAATCGAGATCAACTCGCCAAAAGGATTTGCGCGAGCCGGTGACCCGAAGTGATTCGAGATGAGTGTTCTAAACTCTCCCCAACTTGGCCGGCTGATCTTCCCTTCCAAGTGGTCGTACCATAAGGTAACGACGCCCGTGAGATGGTAGGAAGCCAGCCAGGTCTTGTCGGACTTGCGTGCATTGACCAAGAAGAAGAGATTGCATCTGGCCAGCCAATGGACGTGGGTCACTCACCCCATCAAACATAGGAAAATCGATCTTGTAGAGACGAGGAGCCCGCTCAGATCCTTCAGCGAAAGTCGGCGTTGTCAACGTCCTAGATTTATCTGAGGACGGGGCTGGCAGCATACCGAGCCCGCCCAAATGCGGCGCCGAGTTTCCCTGCTCGAGCCAGAGTATAGATTGGTTCTGGGCCCGTTGTTGTTGCGATGCCTCGGTCGCTTGTTCCTTAAGTGACTTGAGCATTGCAGCGATTTGATCGAGCGCCGTGAGCCTTGCGATCAGCGCGCCGTTCGTCATCGGCGACTTGGAAGTCGCTGGCGAGTCCGTTGAGGATAGCAACCACACCATGATAGTCCTCACGTTGCCTGGTGATGAGTTCCTCAAGTGTTGTGGGTGGCGGCGGCAGCGTTGTGTCAGGAGGCAGAGCCATGGTGCCGCCGGGATTGTAGATGAATCTGATACCAAGTTGTCACAAGCTTGGGAATTTAGGGGTTGTGACGTAGAGCACAACTGGTAATCGTGGGATACCGGAGGCCAAGGACAGAAGTCCTGGTGGCCCGTGGCGACAGCAAGGGTGAGAGGGGCGTAGGGTGCAGGAGCACAGGGTGAGAGATAGATTTATTTTTTCCGCTTTTCTATTGCTCATGTGAGGGGTGGCTATAAATGGCCAATTACACTTGCGGTTACAAAGGGAATTCTAATTGGAAACAGACTAGAACTCTAAATAAACTAGGATCTGGTCGGGCGGGGAAAACCTTCTTCGAGACAAAACCCTTTCCGACTTAGAACCGCCTGTATGTTTGGCCCCACATGACATGCTCAGTGTAAGTATAGTGGACCCTATGTGGCTCTGTACCAACAAATGAGGGCAAGAACTACAAATATGCAGTTATGCACTGAACATATGCATTAATTAGGTTTCATTTTCGTAAAAAGTATAGTTTTCTTCACTCTACCTAGAACTGAACCTATTTCTTGTAATGCCTCAGGAAATTGTATAGAATTCTTTAAGATTATTATTTAATATTGATAGTACCTAGTGCACCGCACAACATGTTACCTCATAAAAAAAATCTCAACATTATATATTTAAGATTACTATACAAACTGTAAATGTTATGAGTTTGTTATCTTCTACTCCCTCCGGTTCTCTTAAAGTTTCCATTTTGGATATAGGTGAAGTCAAACTTTCACTACTTTGATCACTAGTTTCTTTTTAATTATGTAGATTAGATACTTAAAATCGGTGCATATTTAATCTCGTACTCCCACGTTTTCCAAATTAAGTGCCGCAGATTTAGTACGGGTAATATATGATTTATTGTGGCCTATAAGTGCATTTAATCGAAGATAGTGGTGAAAGTTCTACTTTGTAGACCGAGTCAATGTCCCAAATTACGGTTTTTCGAGAACTGTGTATCAGAATTTTTGTGGAATCAATTTTGCATTGATAAGATTTTTGTGTTACCCTTTTCAACAGCGGACGGTGAGCTCTTCGTTTGGGGCAAGAATTCGAGTGGCCAGCTTGGCCTTGGCAAAAGTAATAACATTATATCCTTTCTTTATATTTAACTGCATATATGGGTGTAGCACTACCACCAGCTCATGCAACATGTGATAACTAGAAGAATACCCCGCGCGTTGCAGCGGGTGTCTCTTTAAAAAATATTCCATAAACAAAATGGGTATAAGGTGTATAAAATATTCTATTATCTAGATTCAGTTGATCACATAATCGATATACTAAATTTAATTCGCGTGGAATTTTTGTATATTTTGAAAAATAAATATTAGTGACATGGATAATTATATGGTTGAAAAAAATATGGCATGGTTATGTGGCATGAAAATATGTAATATCACAATTATTAGTTGAGATGACATGGCTAATTGATTGGCTAAAATGGTGGATGATGTGGATAGATTGCATGTTGAGATAGAAAAATCATAAATGCATCTTAGTGGGGTTTTGCTTTATAAGAAGTATAGATTGGATGTTTTTGACTAGTTAAACAGTAGCGTTATAGGTGTGGGGTTACTTGATCCAACAAAATCTGAAACATCAGCGTCTAGGCTGACTTGTACAAAGAAGTTAGCCTAGCTCACCTGTTTGGAAGAGTGGATGCCGCCTAGAGGGGGTGGGGGGGGGGGGGTTGAATAGGCGGTTTAGTCTTGAATAACTGCGGAATAAAACTAGCGTTTAATTTATCAAGCACAAAACCTAAACAAGCTAGGTTCACCTTTGTGCACCAACAACTTATGCTAAGCAAGATAGATAACTTCAAGCACGATGGATATCACAAAGGTAAACGCATAAGTAACGAGTTAGGGTAGAGAAATAACCGAAGCACAAGGAGTCAAGGAGACACCGTGAAGTTCCTTCCCAAGGGAAATACATCTTCGTTGGAGGGGTGTGGAGTCACCAAGACACTCCAATAGCGCGAAGGTGCACACCCTATTGTTCTTGAGCTTTTTCGATGAGGGAGATACTCGTTTCCTATGAGGGTGGTGACCAAACCTTACACAAGGTTGAGCTTATCTCCACAACTTAATTGGAGGCTCTCAACGCTTGTTGCAAGCTCCAAGCACTAACCATCTAGGGTGCTTAATGAACCCAAGTGGAACAAGCTCCCTGGTGCATAAGCACCCAAGAGTAACAAACTTCTCAAACCTCACTACCACGTATCACTATGGAGAACTCAAACCAATGCACCTAATGCAATGGCAAGAACACACAAAGTGGTCGAGTCATTCTCTCTCAAATCCCACCAAAGCAACTAATGCTATGGAGGGAGAACAAGGAAAACAACTAATGAATCCCTAGATCTAGATTCAATAGGTTCCCTTCACAAAGAGGAGGGATTGATTGGTGGAGAACTGGATCTAGATCTCCTCTCTTTTCCCTTAAGTGGAAGTAAGAATCATTTGAGGGGTCGAGAGATAGCAAGTTTGTGGAGGTCAACAATGAAGTCCAAAACTTTCTAGAAGAGTTAAGGAACCATTGGGGAAGAACCCCCTTAAATAGGTTCCCGAAAATCAAGCCGTTATGCCCAGATTCGTGCTTGGCGGTACCATCGGACTTTAGGCCGGTACTACCGGGTCCCAAAACAACGTCTCTTTTCTGGAGGGAGAAACTAGCCGTTTTGGGCAGGAAAAACAGGCGTCGGACGATCCGGCGAGCGATCCAAGGCTTGCTTGCGCTAGGCGTTGGACGATTCGGCAGAAACCGCTGGTCCATCCAGCCAACTAACAAAGAGTCACCGGATGGGCGCCAGTATGGACCGACACCTGTGTCCGGTGAGAACGTGCACAGGCAAAGACGCCGCTGGTCCATCAGGTAGATAGGCGCCGGATGATTCGGCGAGCAGGACCCAGGGCGCCGGATGGCTGCCGGTATAGACCGACAGCAAAGCGGCAACTCTCGGGTCCCAAACACACGAGAGCATCAGGGCGCCGGACGATCCCGCAAGAAAACCGTCAGATGATCTGGCATAGCTTCAAGCTTGAAAACCAACAAAAGGATCTTTATGGAAAACACGATAACTTTTGTATACAAACTCTGTTTTTGATGATTTTTGGCTCGTTGGATTCACAATGATGAGCTCTACAAGATCATGTAGAGAAAAATCATAGTCCAACCGACAAAACCTCCAATATAAAAAACGCAATAAGTTTTTCATACAAAATGCGTTTTTGATTAACTTGAACTTGTCTTGAAGATCACGACAAGCTATAAAACCACACATGGAGAAAACCCAAATAAGAAACAAGAAAGATGATGCCTAGGATGCAGAAGTCTAAGCTCTCTACGAACGATACAATCAAGTTAGTCATCCGAGAGCCTCTCTTGATAGAACGGTTATGTGTCCTATAATCCGGTCTTCCAACTAACATCATGAGACCGGTAAAATAGAAACTCTATCAAGGTCATACCATTGTCTTGCGCAATCCACTTGATCTAGATGATGACGATTTTAATCACCTCAAGTTGGACCACCTTTCTTGATTGCGCTTCGCTTGGTGAACACTTGTAAATTGCTCGCCCATAAGCTAATATGGGAGAGCTGTTCTCATGTCCATCTTCACTTGACCATAATCTCCATATGGGTGGCAAGCTTCAAGCATATGAAATCTTCTTGATGCTCATATTGAACTTGCACAACACACCCTTGATGATGATCACCGTTTGTCGTCATAGTCCATCAATGATCTTCTTGGAATCTAACCTTGAATCCAACGGAGCTCAAGTGATGCGAATGGACAAACCTACAAGAGTATCTCAATGCAAACATTAGTCTATAAGGATTGTCATTAATTATCAAAACCACACATGGGGAGACCATGCTCTTTTAACAACCCTACCACCAGGGTTAAAGCCCTTAAGAGAATTTGGGTTCTTATTCTTAAATAAATCTCCGTGGGAGCCTCCCCTACTGCTTTCCTTAAAAATACAAAGGCTGACTTGTACAGATTACTTTAGCACTCAGTATGTCCTATGTGTCTTTCCATTAAGATTTACTTGGTAATATGATAGTCCATTCCTTCTATAATCAAGAATATTTTTGGCATTTAAGCTGCGCATTTGCCACCAACTTTTAATTCTGAATTGAAGAGTTATTTATACTTGGTTTAGGTGCAGGAAAAGTAGTCTCTACCCCAAGAAAGGTTAACTACTTGGCTGATGTTAGAGTAAAAATGGTCGCTTTGGGGTCAGATCATTCAATTGCTATTACAGGTGAGTGTGCCAAGTATTCACGTTATGTAAACTTGAATATTGCTGCTTTTAAGCATCTGAAATTCTCCTGCCATTTTCCTCTTAAGAGGAAGGTGAAGCCTTGAGCTGGGGAGCTGCTGGCGCTGGTAGACTTGGACATGGCCATAAATCTAGCTTCTTGGGAATCGCTATGACCTCAAAGTAAGATCACAAGTTTCTTGGTAGCACTTATTGTGGATGTACAACTTCTTTTGGGATAACCCATTTCCATTGTAATTTATTTGGTAAATATGGGCATAAGATGATTAGAATGCCTTGACTATATGAGATGCAAAATTCTCTACTAGATGCTGACACACTTACGTACTTAGAAGACTATGCTCATCTCATAGGACGTGTTTGGTTCAGAGTTTTAAGCCCGTCATCTGATTACAGTGGCATCACAAACCGTTACTTTTGTTTGGTGGCAATCGACCGTAAACAAATGCCGCGTAAACGGATCCCGTTCCTGTTCACGGCTGATAACGCTCATCCCCCACCAGAAACGATTTCCATTACCGCAGAAAAGGGAAGCTCTCCACCAATAGCTCTTCCTCCATGGATTCCATCTTCTCTAATCTTCTCCGTCGACCCTCCGGTGAGGAGAAGCGGCGTCCTCTACCCCAATTCCCTCACTGAGCTCCTCCTCCCCAGGTCCGCTTTGCCTCTGATCCTCTCCGTCGACCCTCCGGCGAGGTGAAGCTGGCACGAGGCCTTCTCAGATTTATCAGGCTGCCATCCTCCTCCGACTCCTCTCAGATTTGCTCTTGATTGAGTCGCTTTTGTTTCTAGATTTTTTCAGCAGGTGATCTGAGGATGTTTTCCGCTGCACCATGAATTGGATAACTTTGGAATTTTTACCTGATACCGTTACATTTCTTGAACCAAACATATTTCGATTTTTACCAATTCCGTTAACATTGCCGGTGTAATCTGATTGCATTGACGTTTGCGTTACCGTTTCTGAACCAAACACGTCCATATTGAATTCACCTGTCGCAAACATTAGATAACCAAAATACCTAGTCCCTAGATGATGCTCTATGAGCTTGAGTAAAATTCTGGCTGAGTTAGAGTGCTTCTGTCGGATATTTCACTGTAAAATGCATTTGATGGTTGCCTGCAATGTGCTAAAAGTATATTTGGTTAGGAAGGTAATAATTGATAATTGATCTTTATCTGCAGCGAATATACTCCAAGATTGATCAGAAACCTTGATGGTATCAAGGTATTTTGCTTTAAGTTTCACCATGGCGTCCTGATTATATAATGAGCCCCTTCTCATTCTTGGTAACTATGTGTTGGCTAGATTAAAAGGATAGCCGCAGGAATGCTGCATTCTGCTTGCATTGATGGTAAGCTAATGGAGAAACAATTTTCATGTAGTACAACTAGTCAACTGCTGATCTGAAGTGTCCATCTTACGAGTTCCTTGCATCAATATTGCAGAAAAAGGTACCGTGTTCATATTTGGGCAGAAGACTGAGAAGGTGGTACCAATCAGGCCACTTGGCACATTTTTTTGTCATCCTTATTGAATTTTCCCTTCCAATTTCTTCATTTCCTTGTATTTAACATAAAACTACAGGTATTTGGAAGAGCAAATGATGTACCTAGACCAAGTGTTGTTGAAGAGATACAATTTTCGGAAGAAGTTGCTTGTGGAGGCTATCATACTTGTGTTATAACAGGTATCAGTTTTGTGTTCTATACAAAGAAGTCAGAGGTGAACTGGTTTCTTTTGCTGGCAGGAATTTGTTAGATGGTAGCAACGGTTTTCAGAATATATTTAGTAACTGGATTTTTTTTGTCATAAACACTTACATGTATTTCTTCTGGAATAGGATCCAGTCTCCAAATCAAGAGAGCAAACTATAGGAACTAGCACAATACCCTTGCATTGCAACGGGTCAATAAATAATAAATAGTTCTCACAAATTAAAATAAATAGATAAACTTGAATCCTTTTCGGTAGGTGGCAATATGATTGCGTGTATATCCACCTGGTGCCGCTGTGCACGCAGACAATCAATCTGGCCACTTCTCATGGGTTTGTCTATTTTCCATGGTGTGCAGCATAACCTTGGCATATATGGGTTATGGGTTTGCATTAATAGCACCTTATAGGATTATGCAACATGAGTTTTACTTCCGCTTAAAAGAAAACTCTATTTTACTTTCTCTCATGTCCATTTTGTCTCCCCTAGCTATCCCTTCCTATTTCTCTGATGATCAACTGAAGAAGTTCAATTCAGATGCACTCCATAGTGGAAGCATACTATTAAATTTCCAACAGATTGTAATTCTTTTTGCGAAAACGCAAAAAGCTTTGCATTTCGATGCATTAATAGAGAAAGAGTTAATATTTACAAGCCCAAGAAAGGGCCACACCGTGCCGTAGAACTCAACGCCAACCTAGCCTATGGTAGGATGTGCCGGAGTCCCCGCACTCCCACTTGAGCCCAGTCCCGCGCTTCGGCCTTGATTGTATCGAGTAGTAAGGCAATTGAGGGGCGAGCGTTGTCGAAGATCGCCGCGTTCCGATGCTTCCAAAGCCACCAAGTTGTAAGCATTATTAGCGACGATGTCCCCTTCGCAGTGCGCGGGGGGTGGCGCGCAGCGCTAGCGCCCACCAGTCCTCGAGCCCCTCCTCACCCGATGGTGGGGCCGCAGTAGATCGTATCCAGGGGAGGACCTCGTGCCAGATCGTCCGCGAGAATGGGCACCCGGTGGTTAGGTGTGCCATGGTCTCCTCGCCTTGGTCGCACAAAGGGCACCTCGGCGGATGGGGGAGGCCATGCCGTGCCAGCCTCTCTCTAGTCCACCATCTGTCCAAGCAGGCAAGCCATACGAAGAATTTCACCCTGGGTGGGGCCCAAGACTTCCAGATCAGTCTCCAAGACCCCGAGCTAATCGAGCCCACAAACAAACTGTTGTAGCACGAGCGGGAGGAGTACGGCCCATCCGAGGTCCAGCGCTATACCAACCTATCTGGTTCCGTCGTCAGCTGGACCGTGCGAAGTCGGTCCCAGAGTTGGACGTACTGCCAGAGCGCCAACGGACTTAGCGCACCGGAAATGTTCGCGATCCATAAGCGCTCGACGAGTGCCTGCCGTACCAAGCGCCGCCTCCTCCTATGCTTTGGGATCGTCGCATAGAGATCGGGTGCCAGCTCTTTGATCGCTTTCCCCTCCAGCCACCGGTCCTCCCAAAACAAGGCCGAGTTCCCCTTGTCGACCACCATGTAGGTGGACGCGTCAAAGATGCCTCATTCTTGTCTGGAGAACTGCATATCCAGCTCCTCCAAGGGCGCGTGGGATCAGTACGCATCCTCCAAAGCCACCTCACCCTAAGGCTGATGGAGGTGCGAGCCAGATCCGGCACCCCTAAACCACCGTACTGCAGCGGGCGGCACACCCTGGACCAGTTCACGTGGCAGTTGCCGCGCAATATCTTGTTCACCTGTTTGAGCACCCTTTTGTTGAGGCTGAGCACGATTAGCTGGTGGAGGGGAATCACAGCCAACACCGCGCGAACGAGGGTTAGGCGGCCAGCTTTAGGCATCATGGCCGCCTTCCAAGTGGGCAACTTGTCCGCAAGCCAACCAGGGGCTGGAGTGCCTCTCCCGCCAGTTAGCCGATCGCTAGGGGAATCCCCAGGTATCGGATCGGGAGGGTCGCGAGATGACAGCCCATAGCCGTAGCCGCCCGGTAGCCACCATCTCGGAGCAGGCAATCGGGGAAACCGAGCACTTCGCGAAGTTCGTATCCAGGCCCGATGCCTGGCCAAAGAGATCTAGAATTGCCCTGACGGCCTGCAGCTCGAATCATCCGGGTGGCAGCAGATCACCACGTCATCGGCGTACATCGAAACCGATGTGACCAAATCTTGGCGCGCCAGTCGCCGAATGATACCCAACTCAACGGCCCTAGCCAACAGCCTGTTGAGCGTGTTAATCACCAGCACAAACAACGTCGGTTAAAGGGGGTCACCCTGTCTCGGGCCCCGCCTGTGCCAGATCGGGGGGGCCTGGCTCACCATTGAGCATCACCCTCGTGCTAGATGTGGACACTGGACAGTAGGATTGCGACCAGCTCCATGAGCCTCGGTCCAAAGCCCAACATACGCAGGATCTCGAAGAGGAAACCCCAGGAGACCGAGTCAAAAGCCTTAGCGATATCCAACTTAAGCAACACCCGTGGCTCCTTCAACCTATGCAGTAGCCTAGCAGTTTGCTGCATAAGCATGAAGTTGTAGTGGATGCAACGCTTCCGAATGAAGCCGCATTGGTTATTATCCACGAGCGTGCCCACCCTTGGCGCCAGCCTAGCAGCCAGTGTCTTCGCCACCAGCTTGGCGAAGATGTGAATCAGACTAATCGGCCAATAGTCCCCTAAGGCTGCCGCGTCCGGTTGTTTCGGCAGCAGGACCAGCAAGGCTTGGTTCAAACCCTGGAAGCCGCGCCGCACATCGTAAACAGTTTACCGAAGGCAGCCATGAAGTCACCCTTCACCGTCCCCCAACAGTGTTGGAGGAACTCCGCTGTAAAGCCGTCAGGTCCAGGCGCTTTCCCATGGGGAAGCCGTCGCACCACCTCCCAAATCTCTTCCTCCGTGAAAGCGACCTCCAGCTCGGTAAGGTCCTCGGCGTGAGTGCCCAAAAACTCAAGGTCGAGAAAGAGTTGGCGATCTGTTGAGGTACCGAGCAGTCTCTGGAAGTGCTCGAAGGAGGCCTCTGCCATGGCCGCATGGTCGGAGATGACCGCGCCATCCACCTGTAGACTATGGATCACATTCTTCTGGTGGCGGTAGGATGCATGCTGGTGAAAAAAGGCCGTGTTCGCATCACCCTCCTTCAACTAGGCAATCTTGGCACGCTGGCGGGCCATCGTGCGTTCCAGAGAGGCCAACCCTAGGTAGGTCTACTTATGACGGGCCCGGAGGCATCGCTCATCCGAAGATAGCTGACGCGACTCGATGGCCACGTCAAGACGCAGAACCACCTCCCGCGTTATAAGGAGCTGCAGTTTGATACATCCTATCTTCTTGTCGTTCCAACTAATAAGACTACGGGCCGTGCGCTTCAGCTTCCTTAAAAGTCTGCGGAAGGGGTCAGGATCCCCTTCAATCACCCCCAGGCGGACTCCACAACCTCATCGAATCCGTCGAGCTTAAGCCAGAAACTCTCGAACGGGAAGTGCCTCCTTCCTCTAGCTTGTGTGGTGCAATCCAAAAGCAACAGACAATGGTCTGCAATCACCGTGGTGAGGCACCCCAGGGCGCAACTCCCATGCAGCTCCTCCCAGTCAACCGTAACGAACACCCTGTCGAGCCGCATCGCACCAAGGTCAGGGAGCAACGCTCGTTTGACCACGTGTAGCGGCGGCCATGGAGATACACATCCTTGAGTTGCCAGTCGTTTATGAACCGTCTGAACCGACCCATCATCCGCCGGTTAAGGTTGCCATTGCTCTTGTCCTCGTCTCGGTAAATCATGTTGAAGTCGCCACATAGGGCCCACGGGCCTGGGTGGGCTGCCCGCACCGTCCTCAACTCATCTAGGAAAGCGACCTTGTCGGCCTCCTCTTGGGGGCCATAGACATAGGTCAGCCACCAACTAGGCGCCGCCCCGGGCAGGGAGACCCTCGCCGTAACGCTGTTAGTGTCAACATGGGCGCTATCCAGCTGCACCAACCTGCTGACCCAAGCGAGCAGAATTCCTCCTCTCGTACCCGTCGTCGGCAAGAAAAAGTAAGCATCAAAGTCCGCGCCTAGGGTTTCCATTACGATAGATGGGGTTACAACCGCAAGCTTAGTCTCTTGCAAACATAAATAGACGCACCCGTCGTACCCACTACACTACACACACCCGTACGACGTGCGCGATCGTTCAAACCACGCACGTTACACACCATCACCGTAGGTTCGTAAGACATCATAACGTCTTTACACCCGAGGTGTGGAATGGCCGTAAAGGTCAAGGCTCAACGAGCTGTCAACCCGGCGCCCCCCTAGTGGCGGGGAGCAACCACGCAAGCCCACCAGGGACCACCTGTAGAGCTCAGCTACCGCCTCGATCATGTCCTCTGTCATCGGTAACTCGAACATCCTGTGGTAGGCCTCCAAGGCAGCCTCAGAGGGCGCCTCATCCTCCTTGATCAGGCCTAGCTTCCTCATCAGGTTGCGAACCGCACGCATCTCAGAGCTAAGCCCTCCTAGCTGACGTGCGATCCGCAGGTTCTGACGTGGCTGGAAGTGTAGGTCCATCAGACGGCGGTGGATGGCCGGGGCCTGCAGGAGTGCCCCCGGCCTCACCTTGGCCGCCTCAAGGAACTGTCCCAAGGATAGTAATTCTGGAGTTCTACTTTTGTAATTATCTTCAGAGTTGTAGCTTCTGGTACTAGGATAAGTGCTGAATTGCTAATATTTCTATTTCTTGGTAAGAGACATGGTTTGGATAGAGTTTATAATTATACAATGTATCAATTCCAGCTGTCTGTTTCGTTCCACTGTTCTACGGATCTAAAAAATATAGCGTGATGTTCTGCAGATCATGGAGATTTGTATTCTTGGGGTTCAAATGAAAATGGTTGCGTTGGTCTTGGGTACTTCCATCTATTACTCTTTCTAGAAACCTCAACTAATATCGTTATCTTTTGTATCTAATTCTGAGGTTGCTTTCTTAGTGCTTACATCATATATTGCTTCCCAGAGGGACAGGCATGGTTCGCTCCCCAGAAGTTTTAAGGAGTTCATCATTTAAGCTTCCCGTGTCTAAGGTTGGTATGCAGTATGTCTAGCCATTGGCTCAGGCTTTTCTTTATACTGCACTCCGTTTTTTCCTTTGCAAAAGAAAAAAAGACAACTCGTTTCTTCTCTTGCAAAGAAAAGACAATTTATTTATTTCCTCGCAAAAAGGACAATTCCTTTCTTGATTTCTGGTGAACATTTATCGCCTACCCTCTGCAGGTATCCTGTGGTTGGAAGCACACAGCTGTAATTTCAGGTATACAAATTTTGAGTCCTTTTCTTAAGTGTACCAGTAGAAAATTATAGTATAAATATGTATATCTTTAGAATATGTGCCCATCTCCAGGATTCACTACACAACCTATTTTCATGGTATTCTGTTAGTTAGACATTTGTATATCTTAAGTATCTAGCAATTACATTATACTTCGTCCGTCCCAAAATGCAAGACGCTCTTTAATTTCGCTAGTCAACGATGTCCAATTTTGACCATGATTTGTCCTTATAATATGTCCACAAAATTAGTACAAAGATATATGAAATGAAAGAATTTTACAAGACGAATCGAACGTACTCCCTCCATTTCAGTTACAAGTCCTGCACGTATATCTAGGTCGCAAATTATACCAATATAATATAACTTATATAACATAAAAATTATACCATCTAAAAATACGATATCTAAAGTTTATACTAATCCATTTTTTGTAATATATATCTTGTGTTATGTTGTTCAAATTGACAACCTAAGAGTACGCGCACGCCCTGTAAACTAAAGCGGAGGGAGTACCATTTATACATTCTTAATCCATATAATTTATTACTCCCTCTTATCGAAATGTAAGATGTTTTAGCATTTTCTAGACAAAACGTATATAGACATGTTTTAGTATGTAGATTTATGTGTATCTTACACTAAAACATGTCTTGGTACGCGTAGTCTAGAAAACGTTAAAACGGCTTACATTTTGATACGGAGGGAGTATATATTAGTCGTCAAAGTCGAATATCAAAGACCAACATAAATATTCCGCGCCGACTGAGGGAGTAGAATAATTGTTCTATATGCAATTCTTGAAAGTGGGTTTGAGCTGATAATATCATGTCACTAATACAAAATAAGGTAGCCCGAACAACCATGAACAACCATTATCAACCGAGTGCATCCAGTACCCATAAGTGCCCTTTGGTCCGGCCGCAGGAGAAATGACCACATATGGACATGTATAAAGTGAGCATTTGTGACTTTGTTAAATACCACATCATTTCGATAATTCCATATAGCCCAAACGAAAGTGCAAGTGCCAATGGGAATACGGCTCTTAGTTTTGTTATCAACCCCATGAAGCCAGTTACTGAACATATTAGTCACACTGGTTGGCGGTGATATGCTAAAAGTGAAATGAATCATTCCTCCAAACTTTTCTCACAAAAGAACATGTAATATATAGATGCTCTACCGTCTCATCATCTTGACAAAATACTCATCGTTTGCAACTTGTCCAGCGTCACTTGGTCAAATTATCTTTTTTGAGTAAAAACTTTTTTCGTACGAACCACATGAAGATTTTAATTTTTAGAGGAAGTTTCAACTTCCACAAATATTAATGCAAAAAAAGGAGTATGTCCATGCATCAAATCTAATTACATAGACTTAATCGTGAACATCCTTGCCGTGGTTAAATTCCAATTGAGTTCATCATCCTCTTGAGAGAGAGAGAAACACCCATCAGCTTTTCTAGCATTTCAAACAGGATGTCCATTTGTCTCCTGTCAAACTCCTCGTAAACTCAATGTTCAAAGGATTATTTGCCAGAACATGCGCAGCCAATACATTCTTATGATGCGCAATATTAAAAAGAGAGGGATACTGGACAACCAAAGGTTTTTATTTCCAAGCCAAATATCCTCTCAGAATCGAGTTTGGAGGCCATTACCCAACCATAAAAGATCCTCGTTGAAAAAACTACTTTTTTACAGCCATGATCCCTTTCCAAAAGGGAGAGTCGGAAGGTTTAGATTTTACTTGAGCTAGTGTTTTATGATAAAGGTATCTATTACAGAGCAACTCCTGCCAAACATCTTCATGAAGAATTTTAAACAACCATTTGCTTAAAATACATTTTTTTAGCTCAAGTACTTCAATACCCAACACATCTTGATCTTTAGGACGACAAATGATATTCCATTTGGCCAATCTATAATTTCTTTTATGCTGATCACTCTGCCAAAAGAATCTAGAGCGAAAAAAGTCAAGCCTCTTTCGTACCCCCAGTGGGATTTGAAAGAAAGAAAGTAAGAACATTGGTAACCTGGTCAAAACTGAATTGATCAAAACAAGACGATCTCCATATGAGAGCATCTTGCCAGCCCAACTTCCCAATTTCCTCTCAAAACGGTCTTCCACCGATTTCCTTTCTTTGTTCAAATGCTTCCAGTAATGTATAGGAATCCCCAAATACTTAAAAGGTAGTGTTACCACCTCGCAGCTAAAAATCATACGATAATCGTCTTGCATTTCTTTCGCCTTGGCAAAGCAATAAAGTTCACTCTTATTAAAATTGATTTTTAATCTAGAAAGCTTTTCGAAGATAGATAGAATAAGTTTCATGTTCACAGCCTTTTCAAGGTCATGTTTAAGAAACAAAATCGTATCATCAACATATTGCAAGATTGATACGCCCCCTCGACAAGATGAGCACCAACTTGACCATCATCTTTAGCCCGTGCAATAAGAATGGCCAACATATCAACCACAATATTTAAAAGCACCGGGATAGAGGATCACCCTGTCTTGAGCCTTCTAATGTTGGACCGTGCTATCTAGGGCATGTGCCCTAGGAAGACCCTCTGTACGGCGCCTAAATTAGGTAAGTTGATTCCATTTCTCTATTCCCATAGACCACATGCACATCTCAAAAAATAACTTCTACCTTGACACTTCATATGAGTGCAACATACAACAATACAAGTTGTTGTGCCAATACCAGGCCACAGCAAAGCACTATGTGCTACACTGGCCACAGCAAAGCACTATGTGCTACACTGCTATATTACAATATGCGACATCGCTAAACAAGTATGATTCATGTCCGACCTTAGCTTCATCTTGGGGCATCGTTGGCACCTTTTTCGGTCTTCAATTACATGGGCATATCCATCTTCTTCAACATCATTCCCTACAGAAAAATAAGCAGACCAATTTTTTTTTTGAAATGGAGGCAAAATATTTGCCTCATCTATTAATTAAGAAGGGAGTTGCCTAATTAATTTGCGGAAAATGGGGCGAAAACCGATACAAACTTGGCCACGGAAGAGAGCTAATACACAACCCAAGAGACGAGCGTACTACTCCCGAAATATGAGATCACACGACCACATAAACAGGCACACAGAAGCTCTAAACGCCATACCCCTACAATTCACCGTCAAAAGAAACACCACATGACCATCACGAAAGCGCCCCCAAAGACCGGTGATAACTTGAGAAAAACACATTGGCAATGGTAATGAACACTTATCCAACAAGCAACTGTAGAAGCCTTCCCTGTGACGCCACTCATTTTGCTTCTACACTTGTTTGATTTCTCCTTCATGCCGCTCTCTTGCTCTTCTCCCTGCTAGCCTTTTCCTTCAAGAGACAACCAATTGTCTTGCTAGATCCGGGGTTAGCAGCAGCCAAAGTGGCGAGGAAATCACAAATCTCTTTGGCGACGAGAGACCCCGGAACACGTGCCATCGTCCCAGACGTAGCAACCACATCACCTACAGGAGCCACATGCCCGATAGACTCGGGCCAGAGAGACATCACTATCCATAACACCATTCTCCTCGAAGTTTAGCACCTCACTTGGGGTTGAAGCCACAACTGAAATCTCAAGCGAGTTCACCTTCACTTGCTCGACGGAAAGGCAAAGCTGGCTCCCCACACAACTCCTGAAGCTCAAGCATAAGGTGCAACACTAGAGCCATGACCGTCGAGGTAGCGTGAGCACTAGGAGAGAAACTGCCATAAAGACCCGCCCCACTCTCGTCCTCGAAGCCAACATCAGGCACAACCAAAGGACGCAAGTCAATATCTATATGCAACGTAGGCGATGACTGGGAGAGTCTATCCAACGCAGCCTCAGCCCGCTCCAGAAAGACCGCAACCCTCAACATCCAGCCATGCATGGAATTGGCGACATCACGTAAGGGTTGGGCCGCCTCCTTCAACTGAGAGGAAGCCAGGCCAAGCAGCTCAGAACGCAGAAGCTCGGTTTGTGCAGCAAAGGCGGACTCCAGCACCACGTCATCCGAGGCTGACTAGTCAGCGGCACCAGAAACAACCGATGCCAGGAGTCACGACATGTCGCCATGGAGGGACGTGTGGCTTCTTTGTGGACATGATGCGAAGGCAAACGATGCTCGATAGCAAAACCAGACAACTTGGGAGCTTTAGGGCTTGTCAGCAAGATGAGAGGGCGCCAGGCGTTGCGGCAATCACGCGCTCGGTGACCATTCTCAAGACAGCGAGAACACCTGAAGGGACCCTGCAATTCGCCGCGCGGTAGACCAGGAAAGAGACATCTGCAACATCGACCATGTAGCTAAGCGGGAATGGGTCTAGGAGCTTAAGTCGGCTGTGGCGAAGCCGGACAGCGCGGAATGCGCCGCGGCAACACCTCCCGCCAACCTCCGCTCTCCACAGCCTCACGCCCCACACTTAGCCCATAGGAGCCGATGGCTTTGGAGGTAACCGGCGGCGGCGTCTGTGGGGCCAGCTCTTCTTCCCCATCATCGTCATCAACGACGGCAGCAGAGCTCCACAATTCAGGCCGCTCCATGCTCACAAGCATCCTATCAAAGGGGCTGGGCGCATGCTGAAGCTCCTCCACACCGGGAGGAGGACCATCGGAGGAGCTCGGGAAGGAGCTCATCCCGGACCTGTGGCGATGCCGGACGGAGGAGACAGCAAAGCCGACCACAGCTGGAGGAGAGCTGAAGCATCAGAAGGATCCACGACGGGGGTGGCCGCCGCCAAAGGGAGCCGTGCGCGTGGCTGGGGCTTGCTCCCCATCTGCACGGCCTTGGTGGCTCTCGGACGAAGCGGCGATTGCCGGCGGAGGAGCTCGGGGAGCACGAGGGCCGCGGCGGAGCTCCGGGCGAGGCAGGGGAGCACGGCGGCCAGTGAGGTCGGTGAGCAAGGACTCGGACGAACGTTGGGATGAGCGGCGAGAGGATCTTGTCACGACAGAGGCAGAGGTGGCCGACGGAGGGAGATCAGGGCAGCGGCGGCGCGCCGTCCCACGGACGCAGGAGCCTTCCATAGTGTAGTATGCTGAAGACCAGATTATAACAATCACCATTAATTTATACAAATCATGACATCTGTAGCGCCCTACCTTTTAATCAAGGTAGAACACCCGTGTAACATGCTACTTGCGGGATCGCTGATAGCATACACATGACAAAATGAAATATTCATTGCAATAACATCAATTTACATCGTTGATCCAGTGGATAAGAAATAAAATAGTCTTACAAATGGCATAGTCTAATGGACTAGCTCAATTAACAAGGTTCCAAAGCAAATACAACGGTAATAAATCATCAATGAGCCCTCTTCATCTTCATGCGCCACAGGCAAATATGTTGGAATGCAAGCTCGAGATCCTAACCAATCACTCTTCATCGGAATGACCTGCACATTGGAATATGCAACCCCACGAAGGAGATTCAGTACAAATGATGTACTGGCAAGTGACACTTG
Source organism: Alopecurus myosuroides (assembly GCA_028641055.1). NCBI lineage: Eukaryota > Viridiplantae > Streptophyta > Magnoliopsida > Poales > Poaceae > Alopecurus > Alopecurus myosuroides. The sequence goes on along the minus strand of CM054057.1, from coordinate 383,438,159 downwards.
TATGGTGGTAGTTTTGTGCAATAAACTAACTACATGATATTTGGATGGTGGAGTCTGGGGCTATTTGCATAAAGCTAGTTTTGCCCTACATTTTATAAATCATTTTAAAACTTTGAAAATAATTGTAAAATCATCATGGTAGACACACCATGAAGTTTGATAGGGGCATAGAGGGGTAGACACACCATGTGCACCTAAAAGAGGTTTCTAACATATTTTACATCAATTCTGAAAATATGAGAAGATTCTTCAGTTGTCTAGCAGCTCAAATTGTCCTTAACCGGGGACACGGCTAAGATCTTAGTTTTTAACTCTCGAGAGGTTGGGCACTTTCACCTTAAGACTCACCCTACCCGAGAGAAGGATGAGACAAGATCTTTAGGAAGAGAGATTCACCCATACCAGTAAGACTCGACGCTCCTAAAGTTCTGCTACCACCCAATGTCTTACAACAGGATGACCCCCCACAACTTAATTAATCTTGGCAGAGCCCATATTACTTCAAGGCTGCACTGGAAGCTATCTAAAACAGTGAAGACCTACAAATCTCTTTGTTCCTGGTGGCCGTCCACATTTCATTCAGCCACCAAGCAAGTTCAATCCACCCGGGTGTTTCATTAAGGTTGTTAATTTTTAAAGTTTCATAAATACCACAACTAAAATGAAACAACAGAATTTGTGATAGTAGCTAAACAAGTACCTAGTAGGGGTTTCAGGGTGGCTACACACTACTAGGTGTTCTAAGCATAGCATCCACTTGAAAAGTAAAACCACCTATGATGCATACTATTAGAAAACACTAATACATATAGAAAATAAAAGTGGGACATGATGTATCACTTGCCTTGGTCAAAACAATCAGCACACACAGTAGTCACAGAGGTTGCACCGGTCCTCTTCAAAGTCTAGACAAAACACAAGCACCAAAAATAAGAACACCATCCAATATGAGCAAACATAGACATGTATGCATGCATGAATGCACCAATTTATTTCACACACGTTAATTAGGTAAAAGGGATGTATTTGACATTATATGGTGGTTATATAGTTGGTGAAATGTTCTGATAAGTTTTATTTCATTATAATATTAAGTTATTCAATTTCAGGGTCCTAAAAATAGGCATCCACCCTAATTAAATTCCTAAAGCAACTTTTATGTTATGTAAAAATTTGGATTCAAAAATAGTTTTTAGAATTTGAACTAGAGCCAGTTTACTGATTTGACAATATTTAACTTAGTCAGTGTGTGCACGACTCAAATTTGAATTTCTCGGGTTCCATTGTGTTCTACAAGTTCTAAGGATTCCATAGACTACAATTTTTCAAATTTTGGCCCAGTAGAACTTAAACTAGAATTTATTTAGTGGATTTAAGTCATTTTTACCACTTTAAATAATGCTCCAAAATTTTCAACAGAACCTATACCATATTTTTTTAGATATGTGTAGAAAATTTTCATAGCTTTCCAATGGCACCAGTCTCATAATTTTTGGACTCCTAAATTATTTTCTATTGATTTTACAACTTGATGGCAGAATCTGGTATTTAAAATTCAAATTTAAATCTTGTTCGACTGAACGCTGATTGGGCAGCCAAGTGGCGTGCTGCGATTGGTCGGGGGCTTGCGCGCTGACTGCCACGCTGTACCAGTCAACGAGCCGCATCTGGCCGTTGATCCGTGATCCTATGGCCGAAACTGCGTGGACTACCCGAGCTCTACCGGAGGATCACCGGCGACGAGGCGTGCGGCGGCGCACGCTTCGGCATCGCGCGTTCCCGACAATACAAGGGGCCAGAAGGGAAAGGGGGGCAAACCACGACATAGCAGAGGACGACGCGGTGTAGGTGGCGAAGTGGGGTCGACGGTCGCTTCCTGGACCCGCCAGAATACCTCGCCGGAGGTGCGTGCGTGCGGCAATTGCACTCTGCGTAGACGAAGCCGACGCTGCAGTGCAAGACTTAGGGTCAAAGGATGTCCTGGACGTGCGCCTAAACATGACGAAGTGATTAGGAGAGGAGGGAGGAGTAGAGGATCACCGCGGTGGCCGGAATTCTTGCCGGAGAGCGTCGGACGCGCGGAGATTCGGCGGTGGAATTCCGCAGCCTAGCGGCGCGATTGGAGTGGGGAGTAGGGAGAGATGGGAGAGGCGAGCAGGAGCTTTAAGGGGCGTGGCCGTTGCGGCTTTGCGGGCATGGGAAAGTGGGCGCGGACGTCGAGGCGTGCAGGTGCGCACACAGAGAGCGGAGTGGGGGTTAGGGATGGCGCTGACAGGTGGGGCCTGAGCAGCAGTGAGAGAGGGGTGCGTGGGCTGCGTGGGCTGCTGCTGTTCTGCTGGGCTGGCCTGCTGGCTGTGCGGCGCGCAAGCGGGAGGGAATAAGGGAGAGAGGGAGTGGGCTGGCCCTGTGGGGCTGCCTACGAGGGCTTTACTTTTTTTTTTCTGCTTAAATTCAAATATCTCTTGAAACATCTCAAAACCACAACCAAAATGTTTAGAAAAATTTAAGCAAACACTTTTTGAAATGCTTACTGAAAATATAACACTTTGGCATTAATATTGTCAGCTAATAAAATAATATTTTTAGAAAATGTTTGAAAGCTTTCAAATAGGGCTCAATAGGTACTAATGCCCATATTTTGGTGTTTTGGAAGAATTATGAGCCAAAAATAATGCAAACAAAATGCAAAAATGCCATGATGATTATGGATGCATGCTGGTTTGAATTGTGAAAACTTGGGATGTTGCAACATCATTCAGGTCACAACTTTACCCGGTTATCTATATAACAACTACCAGATTGTTCATAACCAATTGCCAAATCAGTTTTGATGGCTGATGCAGACTACAAATAAAAACAGATACATCTCCTACATCAAATTTTTATCCGAATGGAACCCATATCTTTCATGAAGTATCCATTTCCTCTGCCAAGAACACCAATAGGCAATAACTCAAACGAATCCAGCAAATGCCCACGAGCATGAAATATACGAGCTTAACCAAATAAATTTCTATTTGTTCTGCTGTTTAAACTCTGTTTTTCCTGTCGGCGACACTTATATGACATGTTAATATATTGCTTTCTGTTTTGCTGTACCCTGTTCAAGAACTTGACCCTGTTTGTCAAAGCAAAACTGCGACACTGCTGTCCCCAGTGAACCTCGGCTTTCAACTATACCTAGATGCCTGTGCCTTGTACCTAAAAAAACCTATCTATACAAAAAACAGATAAAAAATGATAGCTACCGGCAGGGCAACTGCTTAAGCAATCAGATATGTAATCTTAGTTTTTCTGAAATCATACAAACAGAAAAGGTGAACACGCTAGTTTCTTTAGATCAGGCATAGGACTTACAATGCAAATATGCAGTATTCAGAAAGTAAAAGCCTCAGGTGGGGGCTTTGCCCCCCTGGTGACCACTCTAAAAAAAAAAGGAAAACCCATCATATAGGAACGGATATATGCCCAGCTATCTTTAGATTTGAACCAAGCCATGCAGTACAAAACATATTCGGTGCAGGAGCAAGCACAACGTGTGATGCATGGGCAACAAACAACGTTTTTCAAGTCTAGTCTTACAGCCCTACTGCTAGCAGAACGGTAAGCACACACAGGAGTGAAACTCCGGCAGACAGACACAAATAACAGAGGAAGAAGAACTTCATACTTACCAGTCTAGCATTCAAATCTGGGAGACCATTTCTCGCCTTAGGTCTTGTAAGCACTGGATGGCATGCATCGCCCACTCTAATGGAAGAGCTTGGAGGCATGAATGCAGTGTCTTGCTGCAAGATATAAACGTGAGATACTGGTGCTTGTGCGCATAACAAAATGATAAATTAGCAGAAAAGAAGCCCCTGGCCAACCGCATGCTGTCGCGTCTTGCCGACACCCTCGCTGGCGAGGCTGTGAGGAATTAGGCGTTGCCATAGCGGAACAGTATTTTTAGCAGAGAGGGGACCGCAGTTCCGCGCCACCAATGCCCGCCGTTCCCCCTCCACTGACGAAAAATGGTGAGGATACGGCGACAAAGGAGAGTGAGAGGATATATCTGTAAAACAAAGTGTTGGTGCGGTACCCCTTAGGGCCGGCGTGTCATCTATTTATATTGGACAGAGATCGAGTACAATACGGTTACAACAGAGATTAGGTATCGTGTCTAACACGTATACCAAACTATACAACATGCTTAACACTCCCCCTAAATCATAACTTATCTAAGTTAAGATTGTGTCTAAACGCTATTAACTGACTAGTGGAAAGTGGTTTAGTAAAACCATCTGCGAGTTGATCACCTTAGCGTATAAACCGTATGTCCAAAAGTTTCTGAGCTACTCTGTCTCGAACAAAGTGATAGTCCACTTCTATATGCTTGGTCTTTGCATGAAACACAGGATTAGCCGAAAGATACGTAGCTCCAATATTATCACACTATAAACACGCAGCTCTCTGCTGTGGCACTCCCAATTCCTTCAATAGTGTTTGCACCCAAATTACTTCAGCTGTAGAATTTGCTAAAGCTTTATATTCCGCCTCCGTACTCGAACGTGACACTGTGGCTTGTTTCCGTGCACTCCATGAGATCAAGTTAGGGTCTAGAAACACAGCAAAACCACTGGTAGATCTCCAGCCCAATCAGCATCAGAGAATGCACTAACAAATACTGATTCAGACTTACACAGCCTTAACCCAACAGAGATGGTTCCTCTCAAGTATCTCAAAATCCTCTTCACAGCTGTCCAATGTACTGTATTAGGTGCATGTAAGAATTGACAGACCTTGTTGACAGAATATGCTATATCAGGCCGTGTCAATGTAACATACTGCAATGCACCTACTATACTTCTATATCTTGTGGAATCCTCACCACTCAAAGCATCTCCATCAGCTATGGACAACTTTTCAGAAGTTGATAGTGGAGTATCAACCGGTTTGCATAATTTCATGTTCACACGTGCAAGTAGATCATATGCATATTTGCCTTGAGTAAGCACAATACCATCATGAACTTTCTTCACTTCTATACCCAAGAAATAGTGCAATTCTCCCAAATCCTTCAATGCAAGGGACAAACGGAGATCATGAAGTAATGCATCAACTGCTTGATCCGAGGAGCTCACTACAACAATATCATCAACATAGATGAGCATAAAGATAGACACTCCCCCTTTGTTGTAGAAGAACAACGAAGTATCAGCTTGTGATGTAGAAAAATCAAGACTATGTAGTTTAGAGCTAAGCCGAGCATACCAAGCTCGGGGGGCTTGTTTCAAACCATAAAGTGCCTTGTCAAGTTTGCAAATATATCCCACTCGAGAATTATCCTCATACCCAGGATGCTATCTCATATATACCTCTTCTTCCAGAGCATCATGGAGAAACGCCTTCTTCACATCAAATTGACGAAGCTTCCAACCCCGCGAAACTGCCAAAGATAACACCATGCGGATAGTGGCTGGTTTGACAACAAGACTGAATGTATCCTCATAATCAACTCCATACTGCTGTTTAAATCCTTTTGCAACCAAGCGTGCCTTGTATCGATCAATTGTGCCATCAGCTTTCCTCTTTACCTTGAATATCCATTTGCAATCAATAATATTTCGCCCACATGACGCAGGAACTAAATGCCATGTATTATTGCGAATAAGAGCCAAGAACTCCTCATCCATGGCTTCCTTCCAATGAGGACAAGCCAAGGCTTCATGCACACTCGTCGGTTCCCGGGAGTCGCACAGATTTGCAAACCGGACCTTGTCATACCGGACACGTCCATCCGTGATAATTCGCGATTGAACAATCCCACGTTGTAGGCGGGTAACAAGCCGTGTAGGCTCCGGATCAGGTGGGGGTGATGCAGCCACAGAAGATCCAGCTGACGAAGGCCCCTGCTGACGCTGACGAAGATCCGCCGGCTGCCACACTGTCAGCAGTAGCCGCAGGGGATCCGGAGGACGAGCACTGCGCCGAGGGAGTGGCCGCAGAAGATCCTGTGTGCCCGACAGGATTGGACCCACGCGCATGTGCGGACGCGGGAGAGGACGCAGGCACCGCCGCGTGGCGCGACAGGACAGGAGATTCGTCTCCAAGAATTTCCACGACGGGTGCTTGATCCGAGGTAGATCCTCCAGTGGATCCCGAGGCAGATTGAGCATCTGTATCGGACGGCGTGCCAGACCCATTATTCTGCATAAAATCACCTGAAACCTGCACAACCGACTCAGCATTTTGATTAGTAGTAGGATTAGCATCACCATTGGCTTGAAAATCGTGACCCCCAATATTTGGAAATAAATGTGATGGTAGAAGAGAAATTTCGGCACGAAAGCGAGCACCCACATTGGAATGAAGGGCCGTAAACGGAAAAACACTCTCATAAAAAACGACATCACGTGAGATATATATACGTCCTGTAGAGATATCAAGGCATTTATATCCTTTGTGAAGGGGACTATAACCAAGGAAAGCACATTGCTTTGAGCGGAATTGGAGCTTCCTAGCATTATATGGGCGAAGATTCGGCCAACAAGCGCACCCAAAAATGCGAAGAAAAGAATAGTCACCCTTATCTTTGAAAAGACGCTCAAGAGGGGTTTGATTGGAGATAACTTTGCTTGGCAGGCGATTGATTAAATAAACCGCTGTGAGAAACGCCTCGTCCCAGAACTTTAGAGGCATAGAAGCATGGGCTAAAAGAGATAATCCAACCTCAACTATGTGCCTATGCTTACGCTCAGCTGAGCCATTTTGCTGATGGGCATGAGGACAAGATACGTGATGAGATATACCTATCCGTTGGAAAAAGGAGTTAAGTTTTTGGTATTCGCCACCCCAATCAGTTTGAAGAGCAAAAATCTTCTTGTCAAAGAGACGTTCGACATGATGCTGAAAATCATGAAACTTCTGAAACACATCAGATTTATTTTTCAACAAATTGATCCAAGTAAACTTGCTGTAATCATCAATGAAACTGACATAGTATTTATTTCTCCCAACAGAAACAGAGGCAGGCCCCAAACATCAGAAAACACAAGTTCTAAAGGAGATAATGACACACTAGAAGACCTAGGATAAGGCAACTGATGGCTTTTAGCCTTTTGACAAGCATCACACACTGACTCTTTATTGGACTCACTAAACGAGATATGATTGTCTCGAAGAATTTGTTTAACAACGACTGACGAAGGATGCCCTAGACGACTATGCCAATGTGATGAAGACTTCACACCACCAAAAACTTGCTTCCCAATCGGCACGGATGAAGGAGGAAGAGGATAAAGGCCACCCACATATCTACCTTGAAGTAGAGTTTTCCTCGTGTCCTGATCATTAATAGAAAAATGATTAGGCCAATACTCAAGGAAAGCATTATTATCTTTAGCAAGATGATGAACTGAAAGAAGGCTTTTGGTGGCGTCGGGAACGTGGTGAATATTTCTAAGATGAAGATTAGCAGTAGGGGTACGATATAACGAGTGACCAATGTGATGTATATCCATACCTGAACCATTGGTCATATGCATCTGATCATGACAATTGTAACGTTCCCTCATTGTCAACTTGTCCAATTCTCCCGTAATTTGGTCGGTAGCTCCTGTATCCGTGATCCACGTTGGCTCAACATATGATGAACCAGTGGCTGCCCCTGCTGATCGCTCGGGTCCCTGGTAATTCCTGGAAAACCGCTTCCAGCAGCGAAACGCAGGGTGGCCCTCCTTGGAGCATATCTGACATACCACATTGGAATTGCCACCTCCTTGACGCTGTTGGTACCCAGCATTACCGCCACCGCGGCGCTGCTGCTGATACGTACCATTGCTGCCTCCTCCTTGACGATCATTGTGATAGTAGCCGCCACGGCTACCATTGTTCTGTCCACGGCCACCTCCGCCGTTTGTGTATCCACGTCCAGCACCGCCACGGCCACCCCTGTGTCCAAAATTGCCACGGGATGCTACATTGGCCGAGAGATCATCCATGTGACCACTCGATTTTTGCCCTTCAAGACGTGCTTCGAACGCAAGGAACTGTGAGTACAAGTCACTAATGCTCACGGATTGTTGCGCTTTGATCAAGGCAGTAATAGCTGCGACAAAACCATTGTATTCGTCGTCCAGCCCAGCGAGGATGTAAGAGGCAACATTCTCATCATCAAGTGGTTTCCCAGCCATGGCCATCTCATTGGCCTGGGACTTGATCCGACCGAAATAAGCTGCACCGGTCTTGTTTTCCTTCCTGGTTTGGTTTAGCTGCGTGCGGAGACACACCACACGAGCTTTAGACTGCGATGTGAACATCTCTGTCACCGCCTTCCAAACAGCCGCAAAGCTAGTCAATCCGACCAGTTGCGTCAGAACTTCAATTGTCATGTTTCCAAGAAGATAGGAGAGCACATATTGATCTTGCGAGATCCACCATGCATAGTCGGGATTAGGAACCTTCACCTCAACCCCCTTGTCATCCTTGCTAGCCAACTCCTTCGCTGGTTCAGCAACCGATCTGTCGAGGTATCCGTACAGCTGAGCACCCCGGATCGCCGGCAGCACTTGCGACTGCCAGATGAGGAAATTGTCTCTGGTTAATTTCTCAGAGATTGAAACACCGATCGAGCCGCCGGCGGCACCCATCGAGGAAGAGGATGCGCCGAGATTCATGGAAGCTTTCTCAGATGCGATCTGGAAGTCGTGTTGGCTCTGATACCATGTAAAACAAAGTGTTTGTGCGGTACCCCTTAGGGCCGGCGTGTCATCTGTTTATATTGGACAGAGATCGAGTACAATACGTTTACAACAGAGATTAGGTATCGTGTCTATCACGTATACCAAACTATAAAACATGTTTAACAATATCGGGGAGAGAGAGGAGAGGAGTGGCCCTCACCTTCGGTCGCCGCCGCCTCCACCAGGGACCGCCGGGGGGGGGGGGGGGGGGAGAAGAGGACGCCCTCGATTTTTCCCTCACCTACACGTCCCTACCACCTTCAGCCGATGCTCCGCCGACACTCCCACCTCAAGGGACCGGGGGAGGACCCCCTGACTTTTCCCCTCGCTTGTGCGTTGCTGCCGCCTCCTCCCAATGCTCCGCTGGCGCTGCCGCGTGTTGTATTTGTGTCGAATATAGTTGTTCGTGTTGGGTTATGTTTGGACTTAGAGTTGTAATAGGTGTGGATAGGTACGAGTAGTGTTCGAGTCGGACACTAGTAGACTTGGCCTCTCATATAATGAGGGGGCACCACACGTGTAACCTACGGCGACTTGATAGTAGCAGGTGCGCAAGGGAAGCCGACGGCTTGTGTCGGCGACCAAGGCGGCCGGTGCAGCGGTATCAATGGAGAGGTGCGCCCGTAGTCATGCCCCGCAGATGTAGGCGAGTTCGCCGAGCTGCGTTAACAAATCTCGGTGTCGTCATCATTGCCGTGATTGCTTGGTCCTCGGTAGATCAATTATGCCCTACGAATTGTAACACCGTGCGAGGTGAGAGACGGAAGGAGAATAGATAAGGCTCGGGGTAGAGAGAGTGTGGGGTCGCAGCATTGACTGAGCACATCCCCACAAACCGACCGAGAAAACGGGCCCACATGGCAGCCTCCCTCGAACGGCAGATGCCATCGGTTCAGCAAGCAATCGGAACACGAACGCGTGGAAAAGTGTCCATGCACCGCCCCCCAGCTGCCTACGACAACTGCGTCACACACGCGATGAAACAACTGAAGGCTTTTCCCATGTTATTTGTGAATAATTACCAGATTATTTGTTAACATCTACCAGATTATTGATTTCGTAGTTACAGTCTATGGATGCTTGCCGGGTTTTCCAGTAACAATTAAGGAGGACAAATCACTACCACACTTTCTGGATTACCAGATTATTCATGTTGCTTTTACCATGTTATTTATGAATAGCTATCAGAATATTTGTTAACAACAACTCCCTCCGATCTGTTTTAGATGTCGCAAGAAATGACCTGAGGTGGTACAACTTCATAGTACAACTTGTAGGATCAGAGGGAGTACCAAATTATCACATATAGCACGAGCTCATAGAGGATAATTATAATTGACAACCTCAGCCTCAGTCTGTTTACCATCAACACTAATATTTGTTTCTTGCACTCCCACCAAGTGAACATTGGCTGCCTACCATGCCACTGACCGCTATCCCATGTCAATATCTCACTCCTAGTAGCACAACAACAAGTGCAGCAGCCAAGCACGAAGGACAACAAGCAGTCAATCACGCACAACAAGCAAAGCAGCGGCCGGTCATCAATCACACAGTAGCCTTTGCAGCAGAGCTAAGCAAAAAAAGCAGGGAGGGAGGAGTTACCATGCTGCTGGAGACGACAGGGGTGGAGGGCTGGAGGTGACTCCAGGCGGCGAATGTGCTGCAGGCAACCCGCAACCACGCCGTACGGCGGTGCCTCACCCGCCCTTCCAGCATTCCCCTGGAAGATGCCACGGTGCGTGCACATAGCTGAAGGTCTTCTTCACGCCCTGTGTGCGTGCACATTGTTGAAGATTCTCTCCTTTGACATGTTGTCGCACGTGGCATCCGCGCCTTTGTAGGGTGCCACGAGCCAGGGGAGCAACGTGCAGCACACGATCGACAGGAAGTAGCATGGCACAGAGCCGTCGATGAGCTTGTCGTGGGTGGCGTCAGAGAGCACAAGCGACTGCGGGAGGATCTCTGTCGGCGGCGAGGACGGGTTCCAGCCGAGCGTTGAGGAAGTGGGCCCTCTGAGTCGACGAGGGCTTGCGCGGGGACGGCAGTCCCCCGAAGTGTGTGTATCAGATGCACCTGATGCACCGCAGCAGTTGGAGAGGGAGAGAGCACAGATGCCCGGGATGGCGCGAGAGATGCGGTCAGACGCAGCGAAATCGAGTAGGGCGGTGAGGCGGTCGGCCACGATGCGGTAGACATCGTGGAAGGCGCGCGAGGCGACGGTGAGAGATGGGAGCCTGAAGCGACGCGCCACGCCGGAATCATTCCATGCGGAGCTCGCCCCAATCGCCTTTCTCCCCCTTCCTCATCCTCCTCCAATTCCTTCCAGGTTGAAACGTGCCATGAGGCGGGGACGCGGCATAGGTACTCGGCGTTCGTCTGGGTATTGATGTGTCAGGTTGCTGGGTGGCTGGGGGCGGACGAGCGGCGTGGGTGGAGAAAGCGGTGTTGCCAGGAGAGAGAAGTGGGATTCTGTGGCTGAGAGGAGAGCAACGATATAGCTAGGGGATAAGGCATAGGTACTCAGCGTTCGTCTGGGTATTGATGTGGAAGGTTGCTGGGTGGCTGGAGGCGGACAAGCGGCGTGGGTGGAGAAAGCGGTGTCGCCGGGAGAGAGGCGTGGGATTGTGTCGCTGAGAGGAGAGGAACGATATAGCTAGGGGATAATGATGTCGATCAAAACAGTTCTCGGCGAATCGTACGTGTGGGACACGCGGACGGAACCACAACGGTGGGCACGTCTCTATAACAGATAAATAGTTTAATTTTGAAATTATGACCAGCATCATCATTAACACAAATCCCAACACTCGCTCCTTGAATAAATCTACCCACTCACACCATTTAGGATCAAATCCTTTCATGCGAAGAGCTTGTTGTAGGAAAGACCACTTTACCTTAAACTAGATCTAAGAGTGGACTGAAAAACTAGAAGAAAAAAACAAGTTTTTTCTAGCCAACAGCTTGCTAGTCTAACCTGGTTTGAGTCCCAGTAGCTACATTTTCATTAGTTTATTGTGGAATTTCCAGTATTTGGTCGCATGAACTCTTGGTTGCCAAACCTTAAGATAGCTCAGTAACTTTTTTTTTCTTCGAAAAGTCGGCAGGAGCGCTGCCCAATCATATAGAAGAGGGTGAAAAGTTTTTACAGAAGTGTGTCAAAAACTGAAGAAAACTCAGCCTAAATCATCATCTACTACTCTAACAAAGGCCAAAGCCCTGGCTGCAACTGCACTCCTCACCATCCCAGCAACATCCTCAAAAGAGCTATAGTGATTATCAAAAATCCTACTGTTTCTCTCACGCCCTTTCTGTAGAGAAGAATCATGTTCTTTTTTTTATTCACGACATACCTCAGTGACCGTGCTATCTTAATTTAAGATTTCACGGGTTGTCTTTTGTTGCCACCTTGGTTGCGATACTCAGAACATCTCAAAACATGCAGGTGAAGATATTTACACATGGGGTTGGGGAGGTGCTAATGGTACGTTCTTCGAAGAGGGCCATTCTTCTGGTGGGCAATTAGTGAGTTACTTGCTGCCACTACAACTATATGTTTGTACTTTATGCTTATGTTCTGCATTTTGTACCTCCTTGCACAACTTCTACCAAATCCTGTGGTACGGTAATAGCGATCTCCATCCATTTGTAGTAACATTGCTCATTTCAGCTGATTGTGCTGATCAGTATCTGCTTTTCAGGGGCATGGAAACGACGTTGACTACTTTGAGCCGATGATGGTGGAATTTGGCAAGAATGCAAGAGCTGTTCATGTATCATGCGGCTTCAATCATACCGGCGCGATACTCGAGTACAAGGAGAACTGACTGTCGTGCGCCATGTACAGGACTGCAAAGTGCAATCGGGCATGTTTGGTGCTACTAAGTTGTACCTGCACATAGAAGAAAAAAGAATACGGTCACCTTGAATGACTGTATCGGGATGAAGTCGTATGATTGAATGTGATGCAAAGCCGGATGCTTTGCACCCACCAGAGTTACAGTTTAGTCTAGCTGTAGTGTTCTTCCATATATTTTCGTTGTCAGCTTGTACATATTTGATGGCCTGTAAGAACTCTGACGTTTGACATCGCCCAGGCTGATGTGAATGATGTGTTCAAAATGTAAACATGATTGTTAACAACAATAAATCATGCACGTACAGTTACAAAACTCGAAATGTATATGGATCATCCATTATTATTTTTCACTATTGTGAATTTGTGATCGATTATTGTTTGAGGTGGATGCCAACCTACCCACCCAAACGGTTCGTATAAAATTGTCGGACAATCACTTGTCCACGCCCAACCTTTGAGGAAGGCTCGGGGGTGCCATACATGTTTGGACGCCCGTCGGGTGGGGTGTCGGGCCCACCTGCAGTGAGATATTCCCCCTCCCCTTCCACATCGTTGCCCGCCGCTCCTGTTCCAGCCTATGCTGAAGCAAATCAGAACCCCCCTTTGACACCACTTATGTCCGTCCTCAATGCCTGTCGACAGGCAAAAGAGCCTCATCGTCCACCTGGAGCGGAGTCCACTAGTGGTGGCGCCGACTTGGCAACCGATTTCAGCCAAGGGAGCACCACCGATTCATAAAGCTCCTCGTCGTCTTCCCCAACCTACTTTCGCGATGAACGAAAACACGGACTTGGCGACCGATTTTAGCCAAGGGAGCACCACCGATTCACAGAGCTCCTCGTCGTCTTCCCCAACCTACTTTCGCGATGAACGAAAACACGTCCCTCCATAAAACAAAATTGTAATGGACTTCAACGAGAAAGCTATGCCACATATGTGTTTGGATCAATCTATTTGAGAGCACCACCAAATGAAGCAGAGACATACCAGCTTACAACCCAGGATGTTTGGAAATGACGACATGCATTGGGCCTGAAAGAATTGTCCATTCGTTTGGCAAGGGTTGTAAAGGTCATACTGGAGTGTAGTGTCGTAGTTGAAGTTCTGGCAGATTGCGACTCGTGGATCTAGCACAATTTTTTGAACATGGCGAGATCCCACGACAACGTCAACTTTCTGCAACACTATGTGGTGTTTGCAGGACTTGCTGAAGACCATGCTCCAAAGTGCAATTATGAGATCAATGACCACACATGCACAAAGGGATAATGTTGGATGTATGCTAAAGAGATAATAAAATACACATGTTTCATGATTAGCGTATTATGTTTTTATACTATAACTGAACACTGAATGTGAGATTCTACACAGGACAACCCTTACGCACGTGTAGAAACATAAACACGTCATTATAGCGCTTTGTCATGTCTCTTGGACAAACTCGTTAATATTAAATGACCATGTTTCTTGATCATGGACATTTTGTTATGTCAATATTAATGGGATCACATTGTTGTCTCGACATTGTGGTTGGATAGACCCAAGTGTTAAGATACTACGAGATCTGATTTTATCATTGTTATAAATAGTATCATCATAGTATGGTTAACTTGTTTGCTTCCTTTGACCACGGGAATATACGGTGGTGCATTCTCGAAAGTTTACTTTGGTATAGTTAAGTATCACACCATAATCTGGATGATCAAAACGGCCATCACTGGGTAATCTCGAAGGCATGTATTTCCCGATGATAGTTCAAGACTAGAAATTACTCCTCTAGATAATAGAGAGATACATCCAGGATCCACTTGGTGTGATAGTGTCCAATTACAAATTTGCGCAGACAAATGCATGATATTGAGTGTTCGTAGCAAGGTTCATGGAAGGGCGTGCCATAAGCCAGAGGTAGAAGGTGGGGGTAGAACATAGGGAAGTTGCCGGTGGCAGAAAACTCGGTTTACCCAGGTTCGGTACGCCGCAACAATGGCGGCGCCCTACTCTTGTAATCTCACTGAATGAGGGTGAGTATGGATGTGCATCTTCTTACCTCTAGGGTGGCTCCGTCCGGCTTTATATAGAGAGCCGGACTAGGGCTTAGATAAAAAAAACTCAGAGTAGGACTCTATATCTAATCTTGGTAATCAAGGAATCCGTCTTCTACTCCAAGCCGAACTGCGGAGTGGGACGTTGTCCGAATCTTCTAGAATCCGGCTTCTACGCGTCGGCCTGCTGGGCCGCCCGGAGAAGCCTTCTGCTTCGCCACCGATGGGCCACCCTGGCAGGCCGGCTTTTGACCAATGCCGGATAACACCCTAATTCCGCATATCTCCGACAATAGCCCCTAGGAAGAATCAATACCTTCATTTTCTGTCATTTATTTTTTCATCCAAATAAGAGTCGGCTTTTCGTCTTGAATATTTCTTTAATCAATAGTATGTTGATCTGTATTTTCCAAAACCAGGAATAATCTCCGCAATCTTCGCAGAGAAGGAAGCCTCGTTGTCCGGTCAATGATGACGCAAGCGATTGATTCCTGCTAACATCACAGTCACTTTGAACATACAAAATCTGAAAAGTTGCATGATTTTCTCATGGGAACCGAGGATATGGAGTAAATTCTACCGTTTTACGGTGGAACCGTAATTAACGCCCGAGTTGCGGCATGCATCCAACGGCTAAATTAGTTGTTGCACGCATCTCCCCGTATGGCTATAAATAGCCCATTGCCTCGTTGTCTTCTCCTATTCTTCTTCTTCCTCGATCTCATTTCATCCCAGAGAGAGAAGAAAAACCTCCGAAGCGCACAAAACCCTAACTGGATTTCCTTGGAAAGCTACGGAACTCTTCTCCGGCGAACAAAGATTGGCGGCGCGGGCTCAAAACCTCCGCCTCCTCGTCCAATGGCTCCTGGAGGGAATCGTAACATCCATGCCTCCACTACTCCGACAGAAGATGCATCCGCGTGGCGTAGGAAACCACCACGAGCACGGGAACAACTGCAATGATGGAGAAGGTGGCGATGACGGTCGCTGCGACAGCGACAACATATGCGGCCAAAGGGAAGTCCCCCCCACCAACTCATTCTGCACCGGCTCCAACTCCGGCGATGTTGCGCCCTTCCGTGGTGGCTAACCCTAGCGGCACCGTGGGAGCCACTCCATCGCCATTCCAGGCGGGCTCTTCCTCCTTCGCGGCCCCTCAGGCCGCACTCACTGAAGATCCTACCACCGGCGATGAGCCCGGGGGAGATCCAGCCGCCGGCGCCGTGGAAGAAGTAGAGGGAAGCGTCGGGAATTGGATCGGGTGTGCCATACTTTCCAATTTCCTGGAAGTTCTGGAGAAAGACGACTTTCTCTGCAAAGACGGCTGGCGCATAGCTGAAGCCGATGAAGAGCCAAATCCCCTTGGAGACGAAAGGGTAATGCTTGACTCGCATGTCATGTGAGGTTTGAAACTTTCACCTTCCACCTTTTTCCTTCAAGTCTTAGACCATTACGGTGTTCAACCCCACAATATTACTCCGAATAGCATTCTTTATCTCTTCGGCTTTCAAGCCCTATGTGAAGGATAGTTAGGGATAGAACATAGGTTAGATTTCTTACAATATTTCTTTTACATCAAACGTAACACCAAATATGGAATACCTTCAGTCTGTTGTACAATTCCGTTTAATCTTTATATATAGAGAGAGGGAGTGGTTTCATGAGTCCGTCAAACACTGAACGGACTCATATTTCTATTGTTAGGATGTTCCTTTTCCTGGAAAGGCAACCGTCATTCTGCCTTTACAGAACATCGCCGCCACCCCAAAGATAGCTGGACGTAGGATGCCGTCAAAGAGCTTCCGATTGATCTTTTGAAAATCCAATGTCGAATCGCCAAATTGAAGGCATATGTTCCGTAAATTACTAGAATGGATACCGTTCTTTGTTGGTGGTTAAGATGGATCTAGCCTCCGGCCCATCATCCGGGCCAGGTTTTGTGCTCCTACACTGGCCCGACGGATTCTCTTCGTGGGACGGAGGAAAACGTAGAAGCACGCATCCTTCGCCGCTGGGTTAACCACCTAATCTCGGACCACACGCAATAAGAGATGGTGGTGGATATGTATACCGCAGCCAGTCCTCCGCCAAAGGTGAGATTTTAAACATTGGTTGCAGTGTCTTTGCAAAAAAACTGAATTTTGTATTCTAATGCATACTTCTGTCTTGTCTGCAGTTTGAAAATCTCTCCGAGGAGTAGTTGATTTCCATGGAGGAAATGGATGCGAAGAAATCCCGCAAAGCGGAAACTGCAAAAGGCATAAAAAAGCGCAAGAAGACGGTCGCCTCTAAGAAATTCGTCGAAATGGACGGCGTTCCTGTGGCCACTTCCAGGTAAAGCCAAAATTTTCTCTCACATTTTTGTCTTCCAAGAATGAATCTTTGAGTACTTAGTCAATGTATACTTTTTTCAGCCCCACTCCTTCTTCTTTGAAGACAAAGAGAAGGAAGAAGATGCCTTTCCATCGGAAACCAAAGAGTTCTCTGGCTCTCGCCCTAGACACCCCTGCCGCCAACATTGCTGAAGATTCTTCCATCCCCTTGAAGGACAAAGAATTGCCTTTCCTAGCTAGCACAATCAGTCTAGCCAGCTTGATACGTGTTCGGCGGACGTGCGGGAAAGGGCGGATCCTCCTCCAAGGGAAGGGCCTTCATTCGCGGAATGAAGATGGTCCTTCTTTTGAATGGCAATTCAAGGTAAAGGACGAGTACTTTGACAAAGATGATTACATGCATGATTGGGCAAAAAAACATTTCATCGGTGTTCTTGCCAATCCCTCTAGTAGATGGCCAGCAAGCGGAGTAGTAATCCAAAGTAACTACCTTTTTTTTCCTCGACAGGTCCTGAATGACTGACTTTCGCTCCTTGGGCCAAGTTCTTGGACTACAACGCAGCCAAATTCTTGGAGGTATTCAAAATATGACAAAGGTATGCTCCCTAGCCCCAAGTATTCTTTTTGAGGAACAATTGCTCTTAATAAATGCTTTTGAGTATAACTCTGCTTTTATCTTTGACTTTTGCGCCCTTTTTTGTCAGAAAACTTCCAACCAAATAAATGGGCAAGTTTTCGAGAAGTTAAATATCAAGAATAAGGAGGTGTGGGAGCTCATCCATATTACTGAGGAGAAAGAGTCGAAAATCTTCCATCTTCGCAAACAATTGGAGGAGAATGCTGGTAAGTCCTAAATCTCAGCCTTTTCCTTTTTTCTCTTTTATTCTTCTAGGTTTCAAATTTTCTTCCGTGTTTCCTTAATTGTTTGCATTCTACCTAGCCACTATTGCCGAGGCGAAGCAAGTTGTTTCCGATGCCGGCAATGCTCCCCAGCTTCGCGCTGAGAACCTCCGTCTTCATAAGGAGAATATGAAGATCCAGAAGGAGATGGAGGAAAGCCGGAAGTCCTTGGAAGCTTCTGAGTCTCGTCTCAAGACTCAGAGTGAAAAGGATGCCCTCACCATCTGTGACCTCCAGGATACCCTTCAGATCCATCTGGAGGAAACCACGGAACTAGATAAGCATATCCTCGGTACGTTCGGTGCCCCTGGTAAGATTTCGTATGCTTTTACTGTTCTTTGCTTACTTCCGGATTTTGTCTCCTTTTATCTCATGTATGTCTCTCCTTTGCGGCTGAGAATGATCCCACTCCCCGAATCGAGCGCATCCGCCTTTTCGAGGAATTTTGCAAAGGCATGTAAGCTTATGGGAGGAAACTTGTGAGTAAGTTCCTCCCAGACCAGAAGGACAAATACTCGGACGTCATGGATCTGCCAGCCGCCATTGAGGAAGCTATTGCTCAGCAGAAGGAAAGGCTGTAGTCCGGCATCTGGTGTGGGGTATGCATGGCCCTTGGGCTCATGAAGATGCACCACCCCATCGCCAAGCCTTGGCTCCTGTGCACCGGAATTCACCAAGCCCACTCGGTGACCGAAAGGGAGGAAGTCTTTGAGTCTATCAAGGGATTTGCTTCCAAGATAGTCCGGATCATTTCCACCACAACCTATTACCCGAGCACTCCAAAAAATCCAAGCGATAGCGATGAGGAATATGAAGCCGACGAAGACATCCAGTGATCCTGCATGTATTCACTGTAAATCACATCTGTAATGCATGTTATGACTTATGCCTTATGTGCTTTTGAATAAAAAATTATTATTTCTCTTGTGAAAACTTGCAAGTTTCGATTATGTGCCCTTAAGTTATCCTTGTTTTTATGATTTATCCTTTCACCAACGTTCTAGTGAGTCCGTTAGTATAAACTCGGAATCATGAGTCATACTTTGACACTTTGACCTACTGGTGTATTTCTTTGGCATGAAAAACAATCAGAACATACTTTCTAAGGCAGAAACCGGATTATTTTAACTGCGAGCACAAAAGCAAAATTCGGGTTTGCGTATCACATGGTTTAAGTAAATTCATCTTTTCTTAACATTGAGCTCACAGGAAAAATTTGAGTTAACATTGAGTTAAGTAATTGATATATCATTGGGAAATAGAAAAGGCAGAAAAGTAAGTATAAAATATAGAAGACAATTCTGACAACTTTATTTCATGACCGCATTCATGTTTTACATAGAATTCAGCTACGTATAGAAAGGGCGTAACTGTTGGATGCTCCCAGGGCGGTTTGTCTCTTCTAGCCCAACATCTACTTTGTATATCCTCTTGCGATTCTTATTATTGGGATCTTTTTCCTCATCCTGTATGAAAGAGCATGGTGGCCCCATGTGTGGTTTTGGTAATTGATGACAATCACTATGGACTAATGGTTGCATTGAGCTATACTTTTAGAGTTTGTCCATAAGCAATGCTTGATGTCCATGTGTTGGATTCAAGATGATCATGTGCTGACTAAGGTGTTATTCATGTGAATATCCCAAGTTTGGTCATGAGAGAGTTGAGCATATTGCAAGTATGTCTTGAAGAAGAATATTGTGTGAACATTCATCTTTACCTTCAATACATCATTATTATGAAGAGAGAATAAAAGATACAAGGTTGATCAAGGCAAAGTGCTAAGAGATGGCTAATATTGATCAACTCACAAAGCTAGAAGATGTACCATGTGGGATCATGGGATGGTAAGTAATTTTTCATATATCTTTGTGTTCTAACCAATTATATGTGTGTGTGGTATATCTATGTGTGGTTAGGTATGTTTCCATGGGCTTGCATCAAAATGAAGATTTCATATAGTCCGTGGTGGATGACGTCAAGTTGTGGTCATCATCAAGTTTGAGAAGTGCAATTCCAAGAGGAGCATATCCAAGAGATCACATGTTTAGTGCTTTCCAACCTTTTAGATATAATGTCCAAGTGAATATGGACTTAAAAGAGCCTCTCACATAGTGGTGTATGGGGGAGCAATCTATGTGCCTTCACCGTAAATCAAGAAAGATGTTCCATCTTGAGGAGGTCAATATCTTCGTCATCTAGCTCAGTTGGAATTATCAAGGCAAAGGTATGATCTTGATAGGTTTTCTATTTTACCGGTCCCATCACATTAGTTGGGAGACCTGGTTATAGGATAGATAACCATACTATCAAGAGGGGCTCTCATATTAGCAACTTGATCGCATCATTCGGAGAGAGCTCAAAAGTTTGCATACTTAGCATCCTCTTTCTTGGTTCTTATTTTTGTTTTCTCCATATCTAGTTTTAGAGCTTTTAATGGGCTTAAATACAAGCTCAAGTTCATCAAAAACGGGTTTCGCATGAAAAACTTATTGCATTTTTTATATTGGAGGTTTTACTGGTTGTTCCTTTATAGAGAGGTCAAACCTTTCATCATTTGGTTTTATCCTCCAAATATGGACTATGATGTTTATTTGCATAATCTTGTTGTGCTAGTTGTTGCCATTTAAGGAGCCCAAGATCATCGAAAACGGAGTCCGGATGCAAAAGATATCGCATTTTTAGTGTAGAAGTTTTTCTGGAAACTGGAGGTCGGGCTGAGGCTCCCTAGGCCGGGCGGGTCTACTAGGTGGCCGGCCTGGGAGGCCGGAGATGTGCAGAATGCCCCCAAAGGGCTGATTTTGGGGGCCTATATAAGGGGTCTTGTTCCCCAATGGTTCCCCACCTTTTAAGCAAGTTTTCCCCCACCATTGTTGACTTCTTGGAGCTTGCTTTCTCTCAATTCCTAAATGATTCTTGCCTCCAATTAGTGGGAAAAGAGAGAGGAGATCTAGATCTACTATTCCACCAATCCATCTCTCCTTTTAGTGAGGGGAAGTCTTTGGATCTATATCTTGTGGGTTCATTTGTTGAGTTCTTCCTTGTTCTTCCTCTCTTCTCCCCCCATAGCATTTGTTTCTTTGATGGGATTTGAGAGTGAAGGATTTGAGCACTTCTTGTGTTCTTGCAATTGCATAGGTTGCATCGATTTGAGTTCTCTACGAGGATTCGTTCGAGTGAAAGGTTGAGAAGCTTGTTACTCTTGGGTTCTTGGAGTGCCCTTGAGCTTGTCGTCTTAGCTACTTGGAGTGCCCTAAATGGTTGATTGTTACCTCGGAGATTTAGAAGCTTTGGAGGCGTTGTTGCTATCTCAGAGTTTTGGTAGCTCGCGGGATATTGTTGGGAGCCTTCAATTGAGTCGTGGATATTGCCCCAACCTTGTACGGGATCTGTGACCGCCCTCAAAGGTCCCCTAGTGGACCGTGGCACTCTGGATTGGTGGAGGCACGAGGAGAATAAGGTGAGACATTGGGCGCTTGAAGTCATTGTGACTCCACACCTCTCCAACGGAGATTAGCTTCCATTGGGAAGTGAACTTCGGGATAAATCATCGTCTCCATGTGTCTCAGATATTATATATCTGCTGGTTCAGGAAAGGGTTTTATGAAGATTAATTTGCGTAAAGCAATATTTGTTTTCCAAATCGAGGAAGAATAGCACGTCTCATGGAGTATTTCCAAAACAGATGAGAAACGACCCAACTACTGTAATCATCATCTTTTCATTCCACCAATATCATTTCCCAGCATCTCACATGCTACAAGGATCACCCCTCTCGGCATCTCCGAGGAGGCACCCTTCATTCTTTGTCAACATCTTTTACGTCAAGTTATCTATGGCACAGTACTTTCACCAAGTCGTCCTTAACCACGGACATGGCTTCTCGAAAAGATTTATCCCTGCAGGGGGTACACTTTACCTAGATGTACCAACCGACTCTTAATGCCACCAGTGGTAGAACTATTCCGGGAAGTGTCGGCAGAGGGTGGTTTAGCCATGACCTTTACTTTGCCCAACCCTATCCATGGGTGAACCCAAGACAGGGCCACCCCGTCAACAGGGAGTTGGCCATCCTCCTGATGGCACCTGTATCTATGAGGCGCGGGGCAAGATCCGTGTACGTCCATCACTTGACCCTGGTCACGCCCTAGGAAGAGCATTTTTCAAAAATGTTTAAAATGTTTTATTTGTGTTGACGAATGGAAATATCGAACTACGTGACTCATGGATAAAGCCAAACAAGTTAGTTGGTCGATGAGGCTCATGGCCATCACACGTGGTTATACGCTCAGTCTTGGCTTCTGCGCCCGACCTTACTCGTAGGGTTGGCAAGTACGGGATGAACAAACACTTCCCAAGTGCCCCCCGTCCAAGCCTTAGTCAAGTTAATCACACAATCCTCATCTTTCCACGTCATCATACCATACTAGGTTCTCGCAGCTCTGAATCATCAACCGGATGGAGCAGAGCTAAACAAACATCTATGGCAAAGAGAAGCAAATATGAGGCTCTAGCGATGCACACAAACAAATCTATGACGGCTAGGAGTAGTGGATCAGGATATTGAGGCGATGCAGTATATAGGAGAACTCTACCTATTGACACAAGATACATTGGAATCGAATGCAATGTACGAGAATCAAAACTTCTTTGGAAATCATATATGAGCAGATAAGAGGTTATTCTTTCCTTGCTTCAAGAAACCCAGATAGAAGCTTCAGGAATAAGTGCTTGACTTGTATGTTAAGATCAAGTATTCGCTATTGGAATTGCTGGTCTTCACTTCGGAGTCGCATTCTACCGATAAGAAGCAAACACCGAAATAGATATAACAATCAACACACAATATGTATGCATGAGCAAGTTAATGCACTTCTGTAAATCCTAAACATGTTCGATGGCTTGCTAGGGTTCGCTTGGCAGAAATGCATTTTTATTGAAATTAGCCCCGAAATGGACCTCGGAGGGCACTTTGGCCAGTTCTAGAAGTGTGTCAAATTTCAATTGCTCGAATGGGTTTGAAAACATCATAACTAGGTTGAATTTGTCTTTCTTAGCATTTTGGTATAAAACTTGTAATTTTCTGAATTTATTGAATAAAAACTTTTTTTCTCCATTTTTAAATGAATTAAATAATTATTCAAATAATGCTCAAATTTAAAGTTTGTCAAACATGTTTTAAAAGGACATAAGCATGTAGAGTTTATTTTTCTGAACATTTCTATATAGTTTTCACATTTTCTGAATTACAAAATAAAAGATATTAATTTTACAATTATTAATCATTTTCTGGAATTATTAAAAGGAGGGCCCATGTGTCAGTTTATTTCTTTTTTTTTCAGAAATAATAGAACACTGACGATAGGGTCCCATGATGACGTCACCCTGATGTCATCAGTGGCCGAAATGGCTCAGCCGTGCTCACCCGCGGGGGTAGAGGCCGAGTTGGCACGAACGGAGGGCACCACTCGAGAGAGGGGGTCCAGGCAGACCTAGAGGTGGCGTCGTGTAACATCCCTGATTTTTGGAGAAATTTCAAAAATCACAAAAATTTAAAACTTTGTTTTCTACTTAAGCAAGCCACCAAAACCAAATAAAACTCTAACACAAAGGAAACAATATTTGTTATTCCAATGTTACTAGAATTGATAATCAAATATACCTCTATTTTATAAACCCTCAAAATGGTTTTCAAAATAAATATCCATGACTAGTATGTCAAAATATTTAATAGGATCCATTTCATAAGCTTTGTTTTACACAAGATTATTTTGTAAGATAATAATATTATTATGTTTTAGAATCTAATATTATAGCATAGAGTATCGTACCAAATTTTTTGCTTAAACCAAAAGGGATTTAATAAGCCCTATTTCCAAATAACCTTAAAGTGCCCTTTTTATTTTTAAATCCTATTTGTATGTTCAAAATATAATTTTGTAGGAAACATCACATAAATGTTTTCATTTGATAGAGAATGAGTTTACAAAACTGTAGAATTTTGTTTGAGGTCATTTGGATTATTAAATCAAAAGTTATGATTAAATGGAATAAAACAGGAAAAAAAAGAAAAAAAAAGAGAGAGGAGTAGAGCGTAGCCAGGCCAGTGAGGCCCAGCCCACTCTCCCGTGTCTCTGGTTCCTATCCCCCTCCCGCGCGCATCACGGTGGCCCAGAAACCAGCCCGACAGCAGCCCGGCTGTAACATCCCAAGTATGAAAATACCCCTAGAATGCTTTGTTCCTTGTTTTATTTCAAGCAATGCATCATGTCATCATGTTTACTTATTGTTTGCATTTGTTTCTATCTGTTTTATCCTGTTTTCACAACTCAAATTCAAATCTTTTTCAAACATTGCTTTCATACTTGTTATGTTACAATTTTGGAATAAAAATAACAACTAAAAAAAACAACCATGTTATTCCTTTTCTCACTTATTAAATTGTTGCTTTAAATCCAACCAATATTTCAAACAATAATTCTCAAATCACCTTTTAAATTTCAACCAAGTTTCAAATCAGTACTTGTTTTGAATCCATCAATTTCACCACACTTTGAAATGGTAAAATCATGTTTAAACAACCTAGGGGTAACCCTATTCAAATGGTTATTTTTTTCAATAAATAAATTTAATATGAAAATACCCCAAATTTGATTCCAAACACTAACTATGATTTTAAAATTTCATTTTTGAAATCCAAGTTGATAATGTGGTTTCTAATTGTTTAAAAGGCTTAACCTAATTTTTCTATAATTTTTTCTCAAATAAATTCTTAACAACTTTCTTCCAAAACCATTTCAGCAAAAAAAAATAAATAACAGAAAAGAATAAAAAGCAAACGCGCGCGGCAGATAAGCTTCTGGCCCAGCCCACCTAGCCCTACGCGCGCCCCCGCCAGCCCACAGCACAACTTACCGGTTCAACCGCGCGGAGATTCGTGCAACGCCTAATCGCGTTTCTTCCCGCGGTACGGCGGCCATCTACCGGTGCCACGGCGGCCCCCGCGCGACCCCGGCGGCCTCCCGTGCCTATAAGAGGCCCTAGGGCACCCCTAGACCTAAACCCAACGCTCTAGGGTTCCTCCCCGCCGCCGATCGCCTCCAGCACCCCGGTTTTCCCCCCTCTGCTGCAACTCCGACGGCGATCGCCGCACTGAAGAACGCCATGGCGCCGCCGTCCCTCTCTCCCTTCTAGCCCCCCTCAGCTGCAACCTCGTCGCCTCTCTACCCTCTCTCTACTGGACACCAGGAACCCCTCTGGTAAGCCCCAGATCATCGACGCCGTCCTTCTCCTTTCTCTCCGGCCGCCGCGCCACGTTCTCTGAACTTGAACCCCTCGTCGCCGTTACAGCGCAGCTCGGTGGCGTTTGAGCACGGGCACGAGTTCGCCACCGCACCCTCTGCACGTTGGACACCTCCAGGGAGCACGCCGTCGACCAGATCCTCGCCGCTGTCCTCCACCCCTCCGCTGCAACCTCGCCGCGCCTCACTGCAACCGCGACAAAACTCCGGTGAGCTCGCCACCGTCTCCCTCCTCTCTCCCCTCTCTGGCTAGCACGCCCACGCGCACATCCGCAACACATCCGTGCACACCTCCAGCGCGTCCAGCACGAGCACGTCGACGTTGATCGCCGCCGGTGTCCCTCTGCTCTGACGAAGATGCAGTCGGGTGTTTCGTCAGTGAGTTTCAGATCCGCGAGCAACACCTCAACCTGTCCGCGCCCTGTTAACTGACAGAAACGCAGCGCAGCGCAGCTGGTTCAGGGAACAGCGCGCGCACGGGGGGGTCGCGGGTTCGATTCTCTCGGGCGCGGAATAAAACCCTTTTTGCATCTCCCTCTGACAACCGTGGCCCACCAGTCATCCACCCCACTTGCCACGCAAGCACACGGTCCCATTGGGCCCCCTGGCAGTGGCTGGGTGTATGCTTCAGTGCGTATAAAAAGAAACAAAAACCAATCTGTTTTAATTTCTATTTTCTTTTAAATAGCAGAATTGAATTTAAACTTCTAAATTCAATAACTTTCATTTTATAAATCCAATAAATACAAACTTGATATCTATTCTGATCCAAATTTCCTAATCTATCCAAATATGCAATTTGTGTTCTGTTTTGAATTTTCAAAATGCAATTTAAATTCAAATCCAAATAATTCAAATGCCATTTGAAATAATTCATAACTAATTCATACTGTTTTCAAATAATTCAACTAAAATATGTTTTTCACACCTTTTTGAATGCTCTATTCAAATATGAATTTTGTTTTCTGGTTTGAACAATTTAAATTGCCCAATCTATTTAAATCATGTTTAATTCAATTAAAAATTGTTTAGTTTTGTTTAATTCATAACTAAATAATCCAAAGTCCAATTTCAAATTGTGAAACATGTAATCCAATCAGAATTTGATGTTCTTTTCAAATATCAACTTTGTTATTTGTTTTGAACATTTTAAATGGTTGAAAACAACAACTACATGTGTGGTACCTCTAATGCACCCAAAATTTTCCAAAATTAATAACAAACTTTTAAATTGCTACAACCTATTGTAATTTGGTTCTAATGTTGTTATTTTGCTGTTTTCCTTTTGCATGCATCATGCTAATCCATTATCACCTGTTGATTAGTTGGAAAACAAATAAACTAACCAAATTCCATGGGCTTGTCATATGCAACTCACCGTTGCATATCAGTCCATTTAAATTGTGTTATCATATCAAATAGGTTATTTTGTTGCATCTATTAAATTGTCATGCATCATAGTTGATTGTGCACAATGCCATGTCAATGTTTGTTTACATACCTGTTTTGTTTGTTTGCTTCTTCTCGGTTAGACGACGACTACGTTGAGACCGACGATCCTTACGACACCACTTCTCAGGACCTAGCCCAGTACGATACTGAGCTGCCAGGCAAGTTATCACTCACATGAATCATCGAGTTTCCTTTCCACACTTGTTGTCGATACTGTCCTTTTGTCTACTATTGCTAGCCCTATGTATCGTTGCTTGTTCTCCGAACCCATCACATGATACCTTGAGCCATGATATTGCCAGCATCTCCATACCTACAGCCTTTGCTTGTGCCTTAGTATTATCTAGCATGCTTAGGGTTGCTTTTACTCGAGTCTGTTGTCGGTTACTACTTTTACTATCTTAGTATCTTGTACCGGGGCTCGTTATTAATCAATCAATCCTGTTAATTGCTAATGGTAATAATAATTTGATGATAAGGCACCGGCAGGAGGCCCATGAGTGGTTTTGGAGCCTGCTAGTGTCGACCCTAATAGGAAAAGGGTCTTGTCTACTGATCCATGATGAGCGCACTACCCGCATTTGGGAAGCGAGTATGGGCGCCCCCCTCAACTTGACCTGATTCGCATCTCGTCCAAATCGCCTCATTTAGTTCGTGTTTTCCATTTGCCGCATGCATGTTTTTGCGAGCCCAGCGCAGGGTGGAACTTTTGTAGTCGGCATATAGGGGGACACGTTCTTAGAGTGCTATGAGGGTCCATTTTCTTCTGGGCTCGATTAGCCGTGCGCCCAAGGTGCTTTGGGCTTGATGCGGAGAATGGTTGGTTGTGTAGAGTACCCCGCTTGGTGGGTTAGCTTCCCATCTGGCGGGTTATTCTTGAGTGTACGGCCAAATTGGTGCAACCCTGCAGGGATAATCTTCTCGAGAAGCCGTGTTTTCCGCGGTTATGGATTACTTGGTGAAAGTACTGGCTAACAAGTACTCAGGACAACTTCAACATAATGATCAATCATGTTTCACCCAATGATTAATAACATGACTAGTAATAGGTTATTCACACAATAATTTGATTCACCTTATCACAACTGTGTGAGTTATCCTCGGATTGCTTCTTTGGATAAGGGGCGAGATCCAGGATGGGTTTGGTTGAATTTATCTTTCAGTTGGTTACAATCCTCGATCTTATCTTTTCTATTAGCCGGAACTTGTAGTTATATTCTGTAGTTGGTTAGAGCAGCCAGCAGCAACTTTTATATCACCCCCTTTTCTTCCGTTGATCCCAAGCATCAAAGCTTGTGTTGACGGGTAACTCCTTGATGAACTGTGAGTCTTGCTTGCCAGTACTTGGATGTACTGACCCCGTTGGGGCTGTGGTTTACGCAGAGTACTACTACGACTACGATGCTTCCCAGGATGGCTACTTTGTGGAGTTCGATGACGCTGCAGACGAGTAGTTAGCTGGACCAGGGCAGGATCCAGACCTTCGTGGATGGGCTTCGTTTTCCTTTATGTTCTCAGGCTTCTTAAGCCATGGATTTGTCTGTACTCAGACCCTTTGTTTGCTTCCGCTGTTGTAATGAATGATATGTTGGGACATGTGTCCTCTGGATGACTGTATTCGATATTTTCTGCCTTAGTGAAGGCCAGTTGCCCTTATTTCATTCTTTTGTGTCTTAGAGACATTCTGTGCTATCATTCGTACCAAACTGTTGACGTACCGTGCGTGTTTGATTATGAAGTACGTCGACAGTAGTGCCTTTAGGTTCCTAGCGGATAGTTTACTTCGACGGTGGAAGCAGGGCTTGTGTTGTCGCGCATAAGCGCAGGCCTACCAGGAAGCTGGGACGTGGGAGCATGTTTGCCCCATAATCCAAGCACCTGACTTCCAGTTCGTGCGGAGAGTATCCTCTAGAAACCCAGGGTGCGACAAATGGTATCAGAGCCTGTCTGCCTGTAGGATCCCTTTTTACTGGTCGCAGTTGAGTCTAGAAACTATTTTGTAGCTATACAGGAAAAATGAAACGTGAGAGTAGGAATTCTGCCATTTTTCTTCTTTTCCCACCCACCCACCCCTTTTCTGGTAAGGAAGTGAAACGTTGTTTTCTGTTCTCACCTAAACTTTCAAGTTAGGATTTCACGTGTTTTGGGTTATCTGTAGTACCTCAGGACTTTTGGTCTCGTTTTCCCGATGTTGCTTCAATATCATGTTCTTCTCAACATCCTTTCGTCCGTTCAACCTTGTTGTTGTTTTCCACTTCCTTTTTCATCTACCGGAGTCTAATCAAAACCTTCCAAATAATCTGCAGATGGGTCTCAACTACTATCCGCAGGTGGTTCGCATGACTCGCTGTGAGAGCACCGCCGGTTTTCCGGAGTTGCTGAGAGACATGGTTACCTTTCTGGGGTTCCATTGGGCACCAGAGTACCGGGTCTACGAGCACCAGCGAGAGTGTGACCAGACTTGCTACCGGGCTATCGTCTACATTCTGTCGGATGATGGCAGGAGCATTGCACACCAGTACGAGGCAGTAGGGTCCACAGTGGATATGGCAGTGCAGCAGGCAGCGTACGTGAGTGTCACCGTTCTCCGTGCTGACTACTGGGGGTTTGATAAGTCCAGCTTTCGTCACATCCCCCGTGGTTACATCACGGCAGCAGGAGCTCACTTCACTATCCACCGTGACATGGATACCTACGAGACTGATAGCTCCAGGCTCCAGGTCACTGCCCAGTTTGCTAGTCACAGTGATGCTGTTGCTTCCGCACTTTCTCAGGAGTTAGCCTCAGTCAGGGAGCAGCTCCGCCTTGCTCTCACTCGTCTGGCGACGTACACCACAGACTTTGTTGGAGACGAGCGCTTCGCACGTGTCGTTCAGCCAGCTGGTCTTCCGTTACCAGATGCTGGAGGTTACGAGCCGATCAGAGGTCCGCTTCTCGACCTCGGAGCTGGTTACACAGGGATTCCCCGCTACGGAGCACAGGGATACGACGCTTTCCACTTTACCACACCGAGAGTTGCTCTCAGAGCAGTTCCTATCTACAGGGATCGTCGTGATACCTACTTCCGTGGGGTTCCTCCTCACCGTATCTCTCGTCGTACTACTCACCGCCGTCCTGCGTGATGAGCATGGGAGTACCGTTGTATCCATTACTAGCTGTGTCTAGTTTATCCTTTCGTTTTCGAACCATGTATTTGGTCTGTTGGATATTCTGATGTATTTGAACATGTGATGATGTACCTGTTGGTTATCTATTCATGCGTCGGAATAATCTATCTTTCGGTTACCAAGTCTATCCTTTTTTGTTGTTGTGCTAAAATGAATTTCTGTTCAGGATGCCTCCAACCAGGAACAACCCGCCACCGCCACCACCAATGGGGGAGCTGTTGGCTCAGATGACCCAAGTGGTGACACAGATGGCCCAGATCCAGGCTAACCAGCAACACAACCAGAATGCTCCAAGGGTCACCATCAAGGACTTCCTCAGCTTGGGCCCAAAAGCTTTCGTGGCAACACGTGAGCCCCTGGATGCTGATGACTGGATCCGTGACGTGGCAAGAGCTCTGGAGATAGCTCATGTTGCTGAAGAGGATAAGGTCAAGTACGCCACCTACCTACTGAAGGGTCAGGCAGCTACTTGGTGGGAGAACTACCAGGCCATGAGGGCTGGCTTTCCTATCAACTGGGGATGTTTCAGAGATGCCTTCCTGAAGCACCACATCCCGGATGGTCTCATGGAAAAGATGCGTGAGGAATTCTGCTCTCTCAGACAGGGCAAGCTGGACGTTCTCGGCTACCAGAACGAGTTCAATCGTCTCGCTCGGTACGCTGGTGACGAAGTGTCCACCGAAGCCAAGAAGATGGCGAGGTTCCGCCGAGGTTTTAACCCGGAACTGAAGTACGCTCTCACAAACATCAAGTGCAAGGACTTCGTCGAGCTTGTGAACACCGCGCTCAATGAGGAGAATGGGCGCAAGGCGTTCGAGGAGTCGCGCAAGCACTCGCGTGAGGGTGGTTCCTCCTCCAACATGACCACCCCTCCGCAGAAGCGCCGCATCTGGGTGCCAAATGGTGCTGTCACTCGGGCTCCAAATGCCCAAGTTTCTCCAGGCTTTGGTCCCCGCCCACCCAACCCATCTCAGATGCAGGGTCAGAGGTTTCCGATGGGGCAGCCAAGGCCGGGTCCTTCTCGTGTCGTCACTTGCTACAAGTGCAAGGAGACTGGACATTATGCTGATAAGTGCACTCAGAAGCAGCTACCCCTACCTCCTCGCCCCAACACCAACCAGGCTATGGTTCGTGCTCCTCCGGCTAAAGCCTTCAACTCCAACAATAGGCCTGTCGGGAGGAACGCGAGGGTGAACCATATCAAGGCCGACAAAGCCGAAGAGGCTGCTGACGTCGTTCTCGGTATATTACCCGTAAACTCTATTCCAGCTAAAGTGTTGTTTGATACTGGAGCATCGCATTCATTTGTGTCAAAGATTTTTGCAAAAGCATACAACCTAGTTCTGGTTCCGCTAAGCAATCAAATGACTGTTCACTCTCCGGGACCGCAAATGTTGACTTCCAAGATAAGCATGGACAATGAGATCCTAATTGGAGGTCGTGTATTCCTTGCTTCACTCATGTTGCTGGGAAATTCTGACATTGATGTCATTCTGGGTATGGATTGGTTGAAGACCCACAAAGCTAAAATTGACTGTGCTCAAAAGTCAATAACTCTCTTCCACACTTCAGGCCAGATAGTCTATTCTCCATATGGAACAACTTCTGCTCAGCTGTTCAGCCTTGATGCCAAACCCCTTCCGGCAATTGAAAATGTTCCGGTGGTTTGTGAATTCCCTGACGTCTTTCCAGAAGAGTTGCCAGGGATGCCTCCGGACAGAGCAGTTGAGTTCGTGATCGAGCTTGAGCCAGGTACTGCTCCAATCTCTAAGCATCCATACAAGATAGCTCCTCCTGAACTGAAATTGTTGAAGGAGCAAATCGATATGTATATGGACAAAGGTTTCATTCAGCCTAGTTCCTCCGCTTGGGGTTGCCCAACTCTGTTTGTTGCCAAGAAGGATCAAACTAAGAGACTCGTGGTTGACTATCGTCCTCTCAACGAGAAAACCATCAAGAACAAGTATCCACTTCCTCGTATCGATGATCTTTTTGATCAACTTGCTGGAGCCTCAATATTCTCAAAGTTGGACTTGAGGATGGGTTACCATCAGATAAAGATCAGAAAGGAAGATATTCCTAAGACAGCTTTCACCACAAGGTACGGTCTATATGAATACACCGTCATGTCCTTTGGTCTCACCAATGCACCGGCGACCTTCTCAAGACTCATGAATTCTGTCTTCCATGAATACCTCGACAAGTTCGTTGTGGTATATCTTGATGACATTCTAGTCTACTCAAAATCCGAGGAAGAGCATGGAGAACACCTTCGTCTCACTCTCATGAAACTTCGCGAGCATCGTTTGTATGCCAAGTTTTCCAAATGCGAGTTCTGGATTCCAGAAGTTGCATATCTTGGTCATATCATCTCTGCCAAAGGCATTGCCATTGATCCGGAAAAGGTTAAGGCAATTGTTGACTGGAAACCCCCTAAGACGGTGAAACAAGTTAGAAGCTTTCTTGGCTTGGCTAGCTATTGCCGTCGTTTCGTCCAAAACTTTTCCAAGATTGCTAAACCTCTCACTGATCTCACAAAGAAGGACAAAAAGTTCATTTGGACTCCACAATGTGATGAGAGTTTCAACCTCCTGAAGACTAAACTCACTTCCACACCTGTTCTAGTTGGCCCCGACACCACCAAACCTTTCCAGATATTCTGTGATGCATCTCTCCAAGGACTAGGAGCAGTTCTTATGCAAGAACGTCAAGTTGTGGCTTATGCTTCACGTCAGTTGAACCCACATGAGCAAAACTATCCCACTCATGATCTTGAACTTGCAGCAGTTGTGTTTGCCCTCAAGAAATGGAGACAATACTTGTTGGGTAACAAAACTGAAATCTTTTCCGATCACAAGAGTCTGAAATACATCTTCACTCAGCCAGATCTGAACCTCAGGCAAAGGAGATGGATTGAGAAGATTAAAGACTTTGATCTCACCATTTCTTACACTCCAGGCAAGGCTAATGTTATGGCCGATGCTCTCAGTCGCAAATCCTATTGCAATAATCTCATGATCATGGAAAGCCAACCTCCACTTCATGAAGAATTCCAGAAGCTGAACCTTGGTCTTGTTCCTGAAGGATACCTTGCTAGCTTGACAGCCAGCCCAACTCTCGAGGACAAGATTCGTTCTGAACAACTTCGTGATAATGAAATCAAGAAGATTGTGGATCACATCAAGGAGGGCAATGATAAGTTCAAGTCCTTCTCAATTGATGACAAGGGAACTGTGTTCTTCGAAGGACGCATTGCAGTTCCCCAGATTCAAAGTCTCAAGGATATCATTCTCAAGGAGGCTCATGAAACTCCTCTATCCATTCACCCTGGAAGTACAAAGATGTACCAGGATCTCAAGACTCTGTATTGGTGGTCTGGCATGAAACGTGAAATTGCTCAATACGTTTCTGAATGCGACGTTTGTCAACGTGTTAAGGCAGTCCATCAGAAGACAGCAGGTCTACTCCAACCTCTGAAAATTCCTGAGTGGAAGTGGGACATGATTGAAATGGACTTCGTTACTGGGTTTCCAAAGTCCAAAAAGGGCAACGATGCAATCTTCGTTGTTATTGATCGTCTCACTAAGGTTGCTCACTTCTATGCTGTAAAGGAAACTATCTCAGCTAGCCAGTTAGCAGAGCTCTACACAGCAAAGGTTGTTCCCCTTCATGGTGTTCCATTGGAAATAAGCTCAGATCGTGGAAGTATCTTCACTTCTCATTTCTGGAAAAGCTTTCAAGAAGCATTGGGCACTAAACTTCTGTTCAGCACAGCTTATCACCCTCAGTCTCAGGGGCAAGTCGAAAGAGTCAATCAGATTCTCGAGGATATGCTCAGAGCATGTGGTCTCTCCTTTGGCATGAAATGGGAGGATTGCCTTCCATATGCTGAATTCTCCTACAACAACAGCTACCAGGCAAGCCTAGGAATGGCACCATTTGAGGCACTGTATGGTCGCAGATGCAGGAGTCCAATCAATTGGTCTGGAGCTGGTGAACGTTCACTTTTAGGCCCTGACATTGTTAAGGAAGCCGAGGAGAAAGTTCGTATCATTCGTGACAATCTCAGGATTGCTCAATCTCGTCAGAAGAGCTATTATGATAGCAAGCACAGAGATATGGTCTATGCACCTGGTGATAAGGCATATCTCCGTGTAACTCCCCTCAGAGGCACTCATCGTTTTGGTGTGAAAGGAAAGCTTGCACCAAGATACATTGGCCCTTTCAACATCCTCTCAAGACGTGCAGAGAATGCTTATCGTCTTGAACTTCCAGAAAAACTATCCAAGGTGCACGATGTTTTCCACGTGTCACAACTCAAGAAGTGTTTCAAAGATCCAGATCGTGCAGTTGATCATGATTCCATTGAGCTGCAAGATGATCTATCTTATGAGGAGCACCCTATTCGTATTCTCGATGAGACCGAGCGTAAGACTCGCAACAAGAGCACCAAGTTCTTGAAAGTCCAATGGTCGCATCATTCCGATAAAGAGGCAACGTGGGAGACCGAAGAGGATCTTCGCAAGAAGTATCCGGACCTTTTCATTTCTCAGTAGGGAATCTCGGGGCGCGATTCCTTCAAGGGGGGGCGTTTTGTAACATCCCAAGTATGAAAATACCCCTAGAATGCTTTGTTCCTTGTTTTATTTCAAGCAATGCATCATGTCATCATGTTTACTTATTGTTTGCATTTGTTTCTATCTGTTTTATCCTGTTTTCACAACTCAAATTCAAATCTTTTTCAAACATTGCTTTCATACTTGTTATGTTACAATTTTGGAATAAAAATAACAACTAAAAAAACAACCATGTTATTCCTTTTCTCACTTATTAAATTGTTGCTTTAAATCCAACCAATATTTCAAACAATAATTCTCAAATCACCTTTTAAATTTCAACCAAGTTTCAAATCAGTACTTGTTTTGAATCCATCAATTTCACCACACTTTGAAATGGTAAAATCATGTTTAAACAACCTAGGGGTAACCCTATTCAAATGGTTATTTTTTCAATAAATAAATTTAATATGAAAATACCCCAAATTTGATTCCAAACACTAACTATGATTTTAAAATTTCATTTTTGAAATCCAAGTTGATAATGTGGTTTCTAATTGTTTAAAAAGCTTAACCTAATTTTTCTATAATTTTTCTCAAATAAATTCTTAACAACTTTCTTCCAAAGCCATTTCAGCAAAAAAAAAAAATAAATAACAGAAAAGAATAAAAAGCAAACGCGCGCGGCAGATAAGCTTCTGGCCCAGCCCACCTAGCCCTACGCGCGCCCCCGCCAGCCCACAGCACAACTTACCGGTTCAACCGCGCGGAGATTCGTGCAACGCCTAATCGCGTTTCTTCCCGCGGTACGGCGGCCATCTACCGGTGCCACGGCGGCCCCCGCGCGACCCCGGCGGCCTCCCGTGCCTATAAGAGGCCCTAGGGCACCCCTAGACCTAAACCCAACGCTCTAGGGTTCCTCCCCGCCGCCGATCGCCTCCAGCACCCCGGTTTTCCCCCCTCTGCTGCAACTCCGACGGCGATCGCCGCACTGAAGAACGCCATGGCGCCGCCGTCCCTCTCTCCCTTCTAGCCACCCCTCAGCTGCAACCTCGTCGCCTCTCTACCCTCTCTCTACTGGACACCAGGAACCCCTCTGGTAAGCCCCAGATCATCGACGCCGTCCTTCTCCTTTCTCTCCGGCCGCCGCGCCACGTTCTCTGAACTTGAACCCCTCGTCGCCGTTACAGCGCAGCTCGGTGGCGTTTGAGCACGGGCACGAGTTCGCCACCGCACCCTCTGCACGTTGGACACCTCCAGGGAGCACGCCGTCGACCAGATCCTCGCCGCTGTCCTCCACCCCTCCGCTGCAACCTCGCCGCGCCTCACTGCAACCGCGACAAAACTCCGGTGAGCTCGCCACCGTCTCCCTCCTCTCTCCCCTCTCTGGCTAGCACGCCCACGCGCACATCCGCAACACATCCGTGCACACCTCCAGCGCGTCCAGCACGAGCACGTCGACGTTGATCGCCGCCGGTGTCCCTCTGCTCTGACGAAGATGCAGTCGGGTGTTTCGTCAGTGAGTTTCAGATCCGCGAGCAACACCTCAACCTGTCCGCGCCCTGTTAACTGACAGAAACGCAGCGCAGCGCAGCTGGTTCAGGGAACAGCGCGCGCACGGGGGGGGTCGCGGGTTCGATTCTCTCGGGCGCGGAATAAAACCCTTTTTGCATCTCCCTCTGACAACCGTGGCCCACCAGTCATCCACCCCACTTGCCACGCAAGCACACGGTCCCATTGGGCCCCCTGGCAGTGGCTGGGTGTATGCTTCAGTGCGTACAAAAAGAAACAAAAACCAATCTGTTTTAATTTCTATTTTCTTTTAAATAGCAGAATTGAATTTAAACTTCTAAATTCAATAACTTTCATTTTATAAATCCAATAAATACAAACTTGATATCTATTCTGATCCAAATTTCCTAATCTATCCAAATATGCAATTTGTGTTCTGTTTTGAATTTTCAAAATGCAATTTAAATTCAAATCCAAATAATTCAAATGCCATTTGAAATAATTCATAACTAATTCATACTGTTTTCAAATAATTCAACTAAAATATGTTTTTCACACCTTTTTGAATGCTCTATTCAAATATGAATTTTGTTTACTGGTTTGAACAATTTAAGTTGCCCAATCTATTTAAATCATGTTTAATTCAATTAAAAATTGTTTAGTTTTGTTTAATTCATAACTAAATAATCCAAAGTCCAATTTCAAATTGTGAAACATGTAATCCAACCAGAATTTGATGTTCTTTTCAAATATCAACTTTGTTATTTGTTTTGAACATTTTAAATGGTTGAAAACAACAACTACATGTGTGGTACCTCTAATGCACCCAAAATTTTCCAAAATTAATAACAAACTTTTAAATTGCTACAACCTATTGTAATTTGGTTCTAATGTTGTTATTTTGCTGTTTTCCTTTTGCATGCATCATGCTAATCCATTATCACCTGTTGATTAGTTGGAAAACAAATAAACTAACCAAATTCCATGGGCTTGTCATATGCAACTCACCGTTGCATATCAGTCCATTTAAATTGTGTTATCATATCAAATAGGTTATTTTGTTGCATCTATTAAATTGTCATGCATCATAGTTGATTGTGCACAATGCCATGTCAATGTTTGTTTACATACCTGTTTTGTTTGTTTGCTTCTTCTCGGTTAGACGACGACTACGTTGAGACCGACGATCCTTACGACACCACTTCTCAGGACCTAGCCCAGTACGATACTGAGCTGCCAGGCAAGTTATCACTCACATGAATCATCGAGTTTCCTTTCCACACTTGTTGTCGATACTGTCCTTTTGTCTACTATTGCTAGCCCTATGTATCGTTGCTTGTTCTCCGAACCCATCACATGATACCTTGAGCCATGATATTGCCAGCATCTCCATACCTACAGCCTTTGCTTGTGCCTTAGTATTATCTAGCATGCTTAGGGTTGCTTTTACTCGAGTCTGTTGTCGGTTACTACTTTTACTATCTTAGTATCTTGTACCGGGGCTCGTTATTAATCAATCAATCCTGTTAATTGCTAATGGTAATAATAATTTGATGATAAGGCACCGGCAGGAGGCCCATGAGTGGTTTTGGAGCCTGCTAGTGTCGACCCTAATAGGAAAAGGGTCTTGTCTACTGATCCATGATGAGCGCACTACCCGCATTTGGGAAGCGAGTATGGGCGCCCCCCTCAACTTGACCTGATTCGCATCTCGTCCAAATCGCCTCATTTAGTTCGTGTTTTCCATTTGCCGCATGCATGTTTTTGCGAGCCCAGCGCAGGGTGGAACTTTTGTAGTCGGCATATAGGGGGACACGTTCTTAGAGTGCTATGAGGGTCCATTTTCTTCTGGGCTCGATTAGCCGTGCGCCCAAGGTGCTTTGGGCTTGATGCGGAGAATGGTTGGTTGTGTAGAGTACCCCGCTTGGTGGGTTAGCTTCCCATCTGGCGGGTTATTCTTGAGTGTACGGCCAAATTGGTGCAACCCTGCAGGGATAATCTTCTCGAGAAGCCGTGTTTTCCGCGGTTATGGATTACTTGGTGAAAGTACTGGCTAACAAGTACTCAGGACAACTTCAACATAATGATCAATCATGTTTCACCCAATGATTAATAACATGACTAGTAATAGGTTATTCACACAATAATTTGATTCACCTTATCACAACTGTGTGAGTTATCCTCGGATTGCTTCTTTGGATAAGGGGCGAGATCCAGGATGGGTTTGGTTGAATTTATCTTTCAGTTGGTTACAATCCTCGATCTTATCTTTTCTATTAGCCGGAACTTGTAGTTATATTCTGTAGTTGGTTAGAGCAGCCAGCAGCAACTTTTATATCACCCCCTTTTCTTCCGTTGATCCCAAGCATCAAAGCTTGTGTTGACGGGTAACTCCTTGATGAACTGTGAGTCTTGCTTGCCAGTACTTGGATGTACTGACCCCGTTGGGGCTGTGGTTTACGCAGAGTACTACTACGACTACGATGCTTCCCAGGATGGCTACTTTGTGGAGTTCGATGACGCTGCAGACGAGTAGTTAGCTGGACCAGGGCAGGATCCAGACCTTCGTGGATGGGCTTCGTTTTCCTTTATGTTCTCAGGCTTCTTAAGCCATGGATTTGTCTGTACTCAGACCCTTTGTTTGCTTCCGCTGTTGTAATGAATGATATGTTGGGACATGTGTCCTCTGGATGACTGTATTCGATATTTTCTGCCTTAGTGAAGGCCAGTTGCCCTTATTTCATTCTTTTGTGTCTTAGAGACATTCTGTGCTATCATTCGTACCAAACTGTTGACGTACCGTGCGTGTTTGATTATGAAGTACGTCGACAGTAGTGCCTTTAGGTTCCTAGCGGATAGTTTACTTCGACGGTGGAAGCAGGGCTTGAGTTGTCGCGCATAAGCGCAGGCCTACCAGGAAGCTGGGACGTGGGAGCATGTTTGCCCCATAATCCAAGCACCTGACTTCCAGTTCGTGCGGAGAGTATCCTCTAGAAACCCAGGGTGCGACACCGGCCCTCTTCCCTCTCTCTGCCACGTGGGCCCACGATGATGTCAGCGTGACGTCACACCATCTTCTACCTCCCGTGCAAGATACGAACACCGAATCGGGGACGATTCAAACCCCCGATTTCTTGCGATTTAGGTCACGGATTCCATCCCCAAACCCCTCTATAAAATCCCCACGGGTTCCTCTCTATTTCCCCTCTCTTGTGTCGCTCGTTTGGGCCTCCAGGACCAAGGGATCGCTCGCCGGAATTCGTCTGTCGCCGCCGCAAGATTGCCGATTCCGGCCACCCTAACTCGCCCCCGCCTCCCTTTTCCTTGTTCTTTTACTTCCCCCTCCGTGCGCACCTGTTAACTGCCGTTTTTGATTTGTTGACGCTGCCCATCGGTGCCGCCATCTGGACCCGAGGACGCTGGACTTGCACCATGGCATATCGCCTCACGCCGCCGCATGGAAGCTTCTCGGATATCGCCTCCACCACCATCGAGTTCCCCTCGTCATTCTGCGCGCTGTCGTCACCTCCATCGAACCGGAGAGGCACGGGAGCATCGTCACCGTCGTTTTTCCGAGCCACGGTTCGCCGGAGCACCGCCAGGATCTCCATCGCCGGCGACCCGAGCTCCCCTGCGCCCAGCACCGTCCGATTTTCATCCACGGCCGGGATTAAGTCCTGAACCGGTACGTGTTCTTAACCAGCCAATCTAAATCCAACGGTCCATATGCGACCCACTTATCCACATCATTGCTGCGTCAGTAGCCACACAACAGCCCTGTCAGCGTCCAGTCGGCAACCACGTCAGCGAAGCTATTTTTCTGTTTTTCCCGGATAAATTTATTTGGCAGTTTTGCAGAAAAGTCCCCCCAACTTAGAATCATCATAACTTTTTAACCGTAGATCCAAATTAAGCAAACTTGGACATTTTGAAATCAGCACAACACGTAGAATCTTTTAGCACTATTCAAATTCAAATTTGACTAATTTAAATTTGTTCAAATTCAAATATGCTTGTTTGATGATTTTTGGCATAGTTTAAATTCTCTAAATCCAATTTTTGCAAATTTTTTTTTTGGAGACCTTATGATGTGTACTAACAATAACTTGCACCCAAAATAATTTTTGGCTAAGTTAAAATGGTTTTGGTTGTTATATGCTCATATGACTATTTCTGACTTAGTTTATTTTCTGCAATTATTTTCAATATGTTTTCTCTAGCAAAATTGTGCTAAGGACTAACCTTAGACCAGAGATACCAAAACCAAAGCCCTTAGAATATTTTTAAGTTATTTTTCCTAGTTGACCCTCCTAGTTGAAAACCACTAAGTCTGGAATAGTGAAAAGCCATGGAGAGGATACCACAATTGTCAACTTGAAGATTTTTCAACATGAAGCAAGAAGACCAATGAAGGACTTAGCCAAGAAAACAGACTTCAGAAGCATCTTCAAAGAAGTAGAAGCACTTAGAAGAAAATCAAGAAGAGAAGAAGACCAGCCACATCTCTCTCTTTTTCTCTAAGTCTTTTCTCCCCTTTCTTTTCTGTTCTCTTAGACTTTGTGCTATGGCTAAGTTAGATCAAGATCAGCCCTAGTTGTACCAAAACCAAGAAATGTTAGAAGATTCAACGAAGACACCACACCAAGGAGGAAACTACAAAGGAGCATGAAGATTTTCCAAGACCAATCATGTGAAGACTTAGGATTTGTTTTCCAAGACTTAGAATTTATCTTCCAAGTGAGATGAGAGTTTTGACCAAGACTTCAACAAGGAGTTTTTCAGAAAGAAGAACAATTTAAACAAGAAGCCAACTTCAACTTAAGAAGAATAATCTCCCAGAAGATGAAGAAGAAGAGGAAAAATTTACAAGTTATTTTTAGGGAAACTCTAGCAACCCCATCTATTTCTATTTTCATATGACCAAGTCCCTAGACTCACTAAGGAAGACTACAAGCAAGGCCATTGAAGACTTATCATCAGAAGCAACTCAAGGAGGCAAGAGAGGACTTGAAGAAAACAAGACATAAATAGATCATCCTAACACCTTTGTGTGATCTTCTTGATCAAAGACCAACCCTTAGTCCCAAAATGGCAAACTCTAACTACAAACCCTTAGTTTATTTTGTGCATTGAAACTAAATGTTTTCACCTGTTTTCCTTTGCTTTGTTTATCGTTTTGTATGTTTTCTTCATTTTTTATTTGTTTGTTTGTTTGTTTGTTAGCATGCTTGTTTATTCTGTTTGTGTTTTCAATGTTTAGATTGTACGGAGAGCAATGTTCTTTTGTGAAGAAAGGTGATTGTTCTTCACCAACTTCAAAGGCAAGTGACACACCATCAAATCTCCCATATCTTACTATGCATTACTAGTGTTTTGAGTAGTATGCATGATAGGGAATTTCTACTAAGTTACTATATGCTATGCAAAATCCCAAGTAGTGTGTAGACATCCTTTAGACTTGTTATTTTGGAGACTTAGTACTTAGTAGATTCTTAGCCTTGCTACAAATTTGTTTTACTCAATGCTGTGGAAAAATTCTAAGTATAAACTTCAATGAACCACCTGGGTGGATTTGGTTGTATGGTTGATGAGAGTTGAGTGTCGCCCCGAGGGGTGTTCACTTGTGGATTGCCACCCAGGAACAAAGAGATTCCTAAGTCCCTCTATGTTTAGTAGCTTCCCGTGCAGACCTTTGACATATGGGCTCTGTCTTGATCAACTAAGTTGTGAGAATTTAGCCCATGCTTGACATGAAGATGTAGCATAATTATAGGTGGAATGGGTCTTGCTGGTTGGGTTGAATTCTTGCTTCTGAAAGATCTCGTCTCAATTCTCTCCTTTCCATGATGCACTCCGGGTGTATAGGATGTTTGGGCTAACTGAAGACAAAGGGTGAAAGTGCACAACCTCTGCAGAGTTAGAAGCTATGATCATAGCCGTGTCCTGGTAATGGACGACTTCGAGCAGCTGGACAAGGATGGATAGAAGGATCTCCTCATCTTTTCTGAATGAAATAAAATATGGTAGAAACCCTTTATAGGGCACATGGTAGTTTAGCAATGATGTCACAACCAAACTTCATGGTGGTTTAGCCATGATGATTTGTCCAACTTCTTGGTGGTTTAGCCATGAATGATTGTACAAATGTCTTCATTTTTTTTTTGAAATGATTTACAAACATAGGACAAAACTGGCTTTTATGCAAAATTAGCCTAAACTCCACCAAGCCAGATATGCATGTAGTATTAGTCTTGCCATTTATATCCACCATAGTGTTACTTGCCAATACATTAAATTGTATTGACTCCCTTGTGGCTGCATATTCCATATTGCAGATGAATTGAAGACGAGTGAGGTTTCGTTCAGGATCTCGAGTCTATCGCCAACATGTTTTGTCTGTGGTGCATGAAGAAGATGAGGCTCAATGTTCTACTAAGTTTTCCGCTGTAATTCCTTTTCCTGGTAGTCTTTTCAGACTATGCAAGTTGTAACCATATTTTGTAAAGACTGGATCATGCGGTGTAATAGAATTTGACGCATTTGCATGATATTTCATTTTGAACTGTGGTGCTAGCAATTGATCCAGGGACTAGCACAATAACAAAGGGTTCTTGCATTATTTAAATGTGAGAACGCTACAAAATGGTATCAGAGCATTGTGTTGCCCGTAGT
Organism: Alopecurus myosuroides; assembly: GCA_028641055.1. Classification (NCBI taxonomy): domain Eukaryota; kingdom Viridiplantae; phylum Streptophyta; class Magnoliopsida; order Poales; family Poaceae; genus Alopecurus; species Alopecurus myosuroides. The sequence goes on along the minus strand of CM054057.1, from coordinate 383,395,642 downwards.
ATTCGAGTCCTTAAGTTTGGAAAGGGCCTAGGTGGAAAACCTATTTTATCCAAATCTTCTAAAGACAAACTTCTCATCTTTCTCATATCTTCTCATCTATCATTCATTTCCAAAAATTTCTTCTCTTTAGATAACATCCCTTCTATACCATCAAGACAAGTTTGGTGAATACCATGCCCTGAAGTACAAGAAGTATCCTTCACCCAACCTGAAGTACTCGCCTGCGGGGGGTAGAGGTTGAGTTGGCACGAACGGAGGGTACCACTCGAGAGAGGGGGTCCAGGCAGACCTAGAGGTGGCTTCGCCACTAGTTTTGCGTCGCCAGAAATTCGCCGACGTCCAATAGCGCGGCGACGGAGTACGATGGACGATGGCAGCCACAAATTCGTACACCATAAATTTATGGGAGGGCATCGGAAGGAAGAGCAGATCGCCGTGAACTCGATGGCGGTGTCGGTGAAACGAACGAAGGACGGACGACGGCAAATCGAGGTGGTGACGCTCGGTCGGCTGTGAGGAAGAAGGGGATGGCGGCAGTGATTTCGGGCTCCTCGGACCGATTCTGACGGCGAGGAGGTAGAGGGGAGGACGACGAACACCATGGTGGTCTTGGATTGCTCTGGGGTGGCCTCTAGCAATGGCGGCGACCGGCAGCCCGTGAGGTTAGGGTTAGGGTTTCGGGTTCGAGAACAGAGACAGAGAGAGGGACTGCGAGGGGAGGTCGAGGAGGGGACATGGCACAACGCCGTGTGGCCTCATCGGCGCAAGCAGGGAGGCAGGAGGCAGGGAGCTACGTGAAAGCGCATAGTGCCCCATATGTGGTTTTGGTAATTAATGACAATCCTTATGGACTAATGTTTGCATTGATTTATCCTTATATATCTTGTCCATAGGAAATATTGGAGTTCATATGTTGAACTATAGAAGCTTTCATGATGACCTTTGTTATATTCAAAGATTTATATGAAGAATGGTCATGTATAGAGTTGTGCATACTGCTAATGTGTCTTGAAGAAAATGATTATATGGTCTTTCGTGATTATCTTCAAGACATCATCATTTGAAGTGAGAAGAAAAGATACAAGGTTGATCAAGCAAGTGATCAGCACACAAAGCTATAAGATATACCAAGTGGGATTATGTATATCGTGGTATGGTAAGCATTGGTCCATATAGCTTTGTGAACTAACCCATGATGTGTGTGGCATTTCTATGTGTGGTTAGGTATATTTCCATGAGCTCGCATCAAAACAAAGATTTCATATAGCCGATGGTCTATGTCGTTGTCAAGTGGTGTTCGTCATCAAGTTTGATGTGGAAGCTCAAGTGAAGTATCTCAAAGAAATATTATGCTTGATGCTTGCCACCCATTTGGAGATTGTGGCCTTGTGAATATTTTCCGAGAAGGTTCTCTCCCATAATGGTGTATGGTGGAGGTCATCTTTCCCATTATGGTGTATGGGGAGAAACTTGCAAGTCTTCATCAAGCGGAGTTTGTGCTAGCTAGCACGATCAAGAAAGAGAATCCATCTTGAGAGAGTCAAGATCGTCATCATCTAGCTCAAGTGGAATTCTCAAGGCAACTGTATGATCTTGATAGTTTTTCTATTTACCGGTCTCGTGTCTTTGGGAGACCGGGTTATAGGATAGATAGTCGTACTATCAAGAGGGGCTCTCAAGTGAGTAACTTGATCGAATTGTTGTGGAGAGCTCAAACCTTTTCATACTTGCATATCATATTTCTTGGTTCTTATTTGTCTTTTATCTCCATGGGATTTTGGTGTTTGTCGTGATCTTCATGACAAGCTAAGGTTTATCGAAAACGGTTTTGGCAAGAAAAACTTGTTGCGTTTTTGGTGGTGAAAATATCCGGTACAGCTTTGAGAATGTTTTCACACCTTCGATGTGTGGTAAATTCTCCATTACTTTTTATTTGGATATTCCTTGTTGTTATCTTTCCAACCCAATTTGATTCACCTCTTTCGGAGTTTATTCGCAAAAGTTGTGTGTGTTTTCGTGTTGGAGGTTTTACCGGTTGTTCCTTTTTGAGAGGTCAAAACCTTTCGCCATTTGGTTTTATCTTCCATTGTTGAAAAATGATGTTTCTGTGCATATTCTTGTAGTGCTCGTCGTTGCGTTTTCAACGAGCCCAAGAACATCGAAACGGAGTCCGTATGCAAATGTTATGGCATTTCTCGTACGGTGTTCAGTCCATTCCGGGGCAATCCGGATTCATTCCAGATTTCATTCCGGGACCCGCATTCGTTCCGGATCAATTCCGGAATGAACGTGAAAACCTCTGTCAGGATTCGGCTTTATTACGGGCCATTCCGGGACCGGATTCATTCCGGATCCAGTCCGGAATCGATGAAAAAAGTGCAAAACGGCTAGTTTTTTAGCATCTATTTAAGTGGCTTTCTTCCCCAAAATCCCCAAGCTTTTCCCACCCTGTTTTCCCCTCTCTCTCCACCATTGTTGACTTTGGAAAGATTGCTGCTCTCTCAATCCCTCCTATTATTCTTGCATATCTTTGAGGGAGAAGATAGAGGAGATCTAGATCCACATTTCCACCAATCCATCTCTCCTCTTTGTGAGGAGAACTTAGTGAATCTAGATCTTGGAGTTCTTGGTGTTTCTCCTCCATTGTTCTTCCTCTCTTATTCCCCCATAAGCATTTGTTGCTTTTTTTGGAATTTGAGAGTGAAGGATTTGAGAACTTGTGCTCTTGCCATTTGCATCAGTTGCATTGGTTTCCTCTCTCCACGAGGATTCATGGAAGTGAAAGTTGGTGAGCTTGTTACTCTTGGGTCTTGGACCCTAGACGACTTGTGGTGTTCTTGGGAGCCTCCAATTGAGTTGTGGTTGCCTGCCCCAAGATTGTGGTGACATCGAGAGACTCCAATTAAGTTTTGGATGCGTGGCTCGATCGAAGGTTGCCAATAGTGGAAGGTGAACTAGGCCTTTGTGGCAAGGTTCATCGAAGAATAGGGTGAGGCCTTTGTAGCGTTGAGTAGGCATTTGTGGTAAGCTCACACCCCTCCAACAAGATGTACTCCCCTTGTGGGAGGAACTCGGGAATACATCATCGTCTCCGTGTGTCTCGGTTATTTCTACACCCTAGATTTCTTACTTATGCAATTTACATTGTAATAGCCTTCGTGCTTGAAGTTATATATCTTGCTATCACCTTGTTAGTTGTCTTGCTTAGCATAAGTTGTTGGTGCACCTAGTTGAACCTAGATTATTTAGGTTGTGTGCTTGTTATTTTAAACACCTAGTTTATTTCCGCATTTAGCAAGCCTTAACCGTAAAAGTTTTAATTGCCTATTCAGCCCGCTCTAGGCGACATCATTGTACGTTCAATTAGTATCAGAGTCTAGGCTCTCTTTTTTTAGGCTTTACATCCTAGAGAGTACGATGTTGTTTAGGGAAATAGAGCACAATCCCGCTTTTATATTCTATGGTAGAAATTATGATGTTTGGAAAATTCGCATTCTTAATTTTCTTACAGACATGGGTCCAAAGTATATTAGGAGAATTTTAGATATGGATTTTCCTCCTCCAAAGGATTCTCAATATTTATCTTTAGAGGATGAGGAAAACTCTTATCTCGATACTATAGTATCTAATGGTCTCTTGTGTATTTTGTGCGATGTAGTCATTGAATCTATCAAGCCTTTTCGGAACGCTCGTGAGTTATGGACAAAACTTCAAGATATATATGATATGTCCAATATTATTTAGGATGATTGTTCTCCTTCCACCTCCGGCCGTGACGAGTTCACATCTTTCTACACTCCACCAACATGTGATTTTTCACAAAATAATTGTCGAGACATCGTAGTAGAGTTCATAGACGGGGGTGCCATGAGCCTACGGGTAGAGACGTGGGGGGACGTGGTAGTATGACAACCAGGAACACCAAAATTACCTAGGTTCGGTACGGCGCAACTAGGCGACGTTCCTACTCCTGCAATCTCACTAAATGAGGGCTGAAGCCTGAAGTCTACAAAGTACAATGTGAGTATGGTTTCTCTAACTCGGCGAGGATCGACTTCTCGGTGAGTTGGCTTCTAGCTAGTCGTCTGTATCTTTCTTCTCTCCCGTACGGCTTTATATAAATAACCGGGTTATGGCTTACAGAAAGGAAACCAAGAAGACTACGGAAAGTATCTAACTTGGAAAGGAAGGAATCCGTCTTCTACTCCAAGCCGCACCACTTTGGGCCGTGGTCCGGGTTCTTCTAGAATCCGGCTTCTGTGCGTCAGCTTACTGGGCTGCCCAATGGACTGCGGTCCATTACCAAAAGACCACCCTGGTAATCCGGCTCTTTAGGATAATGCCGGATGTACCCCTATTCGGTATATATCCGACAGTAGCCCCCAAGAAGGATTGCGACTTCACTCTGCCACCTTTCGTCAATTTGCATTCTTTTCTGAGAAATGTTGGCACCTTGTCTCGATTCTTCTTTTTCCCAAAAAACTTCATAACACACAACTCAGATCAAAATCCGGCCTTTTCTTCCACGAGCCTTCGTGGAGAAGGAATTTCCTGATGTGTAACTCAAAACTAGGATTTACCAGAATCCGGCTTTTCTTCCACGAGTCTTCGTGGAGAAGGAACTTCGTGACGTCAGTGATGAAATCGTGATGACATCACGGACGTTTGGGTTCAGTAAAAACCCCTGCAACGTGTCTCTTGACAGATTCTTGCGGGATACGAGGAGATAGAACTTATCACTTTATCTCTTCATTTCCCGGAGCACCGGCGATCCAACAGCTAAAATAGCCATTGTAACCAACCTTAACGCGTTTCCGGCTATAAATAGCCGCCTCGGAGGCTCCGTTTCTTCTTCCGCATCATCTCCTTCCTCGAGCCCCCATCGCCATAGCCTGCGGGAGCTAGAACCAGAGCCCGAGTGAGTGACCGCAGAGAGTGAGCTCTCAACCTTCCCCGGAGAAATCATCGGAGGTTCATCGTCACGGTTGCGCCGCCCGCAAATGGCTGACGGAGAATCTCCCCACGCCATGGACGCGACCTACACCGCCATGGACCATGAGTCCATAATCAACGATTTAGACCCGCAGCTGGACTCCCCCGTCCGCGCCCCCGCAGGCACGCCGGAGGGAAACACCGGCGACGCGGCCTGCGGGGATCTGCCTCCCACGACCACGGACGTGCCATCGTCGTCTGCTCCGCCTCCGCCTCTCGTCCACGAGCCCATAGAGGGAAACACCATTTTGGCGGTGAGGAGGTCGCCTGCCTCCAGTGCCGCCGGAGGCGAAGAAAAGACGGAAGAAAATTCTGGGAACTAGAGCCACTGCAACTTGGTTTCCTCCCTCCTTCCGGCAATGGAGAAGGAGGGGATCATTCTGGAGAAAAAATGGGGGTACGAAGCGGACGAGATCGAGCCATCACCAAAAGACGGCGAACGGGTCCTCCTCGCGTCGCACATTAACCGAGGTATCGGAATTCCGCCTTCCTCCTTCTTTCTCGAGGTCTTAGACCACTACTAGATCCAGCCACACAACCTCCCTCCAAATTCCATTATCTACATTGCCGGATTTCAAGCTTTGTTTGAAGGTTATTTAGGGTTAGAGCCTAGGCTAGATTTGTGGCATTACAGCTTTGGAGTCAAGCGCAACCCTTCTGAGGGCGCTCCCCCCACCTGTGGGACCATCTCCTTTACCCTTCGTAGGTTTAGGGAAGATTGGTTCCCAAAAATAAAAACATCGGAATCCGTCAAATTCTGGACGGGTTCCTTCTTCAATCATGAGGATATCCCGTTTCCTGGAAAAGAAATGGGAATCCCACCTTTTGTCAATTCCACGGCCACTCCCCAAAAGAATTGGGCAGTGAGCGCGGTCCAGACCCTGCCGCCGGATCTGATGAGAATCAAGCGGCGCATCGCCAAGCTAGTTTCCGCCTCTCCTCCTCTGACTGGCATGGACACGGTTCTATGCTGACTTGAAAGGCGGATCCAGCTTCTGGCTCACTGCGATCCCCGACTAATGTGCGAGTACACGGGACCTGAGGACGCAATGAGGGCTACGAACAAGTCTTTGTCGAAAAAAGACTTGAAGAAACGTGTCAACCAGTTGGTCGCAACTCGCGACCAATACGAGGAAAGCCGTCCGATGTACATGGCAGCAAACATGGCTCCAAAGGTATACTTCTAGAATTTTGGGCATTGGTTCTAAGTTTCCTTTTTCTAGGATGTTTTTTCTAACCCGGACTTTGTCTTTTTTGACAGATTCTGACTCTTCCAGACTCGGAGCTTGCTTCTGATGCCGAGTTGGACGCTCTGCGTGCCAACTTTGCCGGTGGGCGGAAGCGAAAGAAGCCCTCCGCCACTCAGGAGGTGATTGATCTTGACGGCGTTGCCGTTGCAACTTCCAGGTAAGCATCCGGGTTCTTTCCTTTCTATGCTTTTTGTTGCATGAACTCTTTTCTTTCTCGAATTTCTTATTTCTCGGATTTTCTTTCTAGCCTGGCTCCTACAACTTTGAAGCTAAGGAGCCGGAAGAAGCAAAAGTATGTTGCTAGGAGAGGACCACAACCCTCTTCTGCTACTGCACCTGATACTCCGACTACGGCTGAGGAGGAGAACATGGCTGCGAGGGAAGAAGAATACCCCTTGCAGTCCAGCCAGCCTATTGCGCCGGAGACGGATGCGATGGAAAGGGCGGAAGCAACGGAGCCGGAAGTTGGAGGCCCTTCTAACATCCCGAAGTAGGAGCCCATACCCAACTTTGACCCGGATTTCAAGGTAAAACAAGAAGAACACTTTGACGAACACGGGTATATCCATCCGTGGGAGGCAAAGAACTTCGCTCCAGCTCCCTTAATCCGTCCTTGGCTGCAAGGCAGACTTATTGTTAGGAATAACTTCGTGTTCTCGCCTCGGCAGGTCATCCAAGACGACCTTTTCCACGTCGGGATTCTCTTTGCTGACTATGCAAAGGAATTCAATGAGAACCTGGCAAGCCTACAAAAAATAAGCGAGGTAATATATCTAGCCCCCAAGCATTTGCCAAATGTATTCTTTTTAGACTTAATGCTTTTATCATTGACCTTGCTTGTTTTTTGACTTAAGCGTTTTGTCTCTTTTCCATGTTTCAGCAAACTGCCGAAAGTATCAAGATGGAAGTTTTTAGCAAACTTACCATCAAGAATAAGGAGGTAAAAACTCTCCTAAACATTCTTGGAGAGAAAGATTCAGAGCTGGTCACCGTTCAACATAAGCTGGATGAATCAGCAGGTAATTTCACTGCTGTTTTTGTGATAGAAAATTTTCTAAGTCCTTTTCCGAGTTTTAAATCTTCATTTTCCTTGCTTTTCAGCTGCTTTGGCGAAAGCCAAACAAATATCGAAGATGCCGGCAATGCCGAGAATCTTCGAAAGGAGAACATGGAACTTCACAAGATCAATTTGAAGCTCCAAAAAGATCTGGTGGCCAGCCAGCTGGCTGTCGAAATCGCCGAGTCCAAGGCTTCCAGCCAGGCCGAAAAGGACAAGGGCACCATCCTGGACTTGGAGAACACTCTAAATCAGCGCCTTGAAGAAGGTGTTGAAATGGACAGGATTCTCGGTAAGTTTATAACACTTCTACCGGAATTTTTCTTTTTCTTCTTCTGTGTTTGCTAACTTTCCTTTGTTGATTTAATCAGAAGGTAGCCCCTCGCTTACCCGGATCGAAAAAATCCGAGCTTTCGGGAAGATCTTCACCGCGCTTAAAGCCGCGGGGATGTTACTTGTCAATAAGTACATTCCCGACAAAACAGGAGAATTCTCGGAAGTTAGCAAACTTCCGGAAGCGATTGAAGAGGTGGCGAACTAGTAGGAGTCTTGGTTCCGCTCTGCAGCTCGGGGTGGTGCACGCATGGCTCTTGGGCTAATGCGTATGCACTATACCACTGCGGAGTCTTGGCGCGTGGAGACTGGTATCCCCAAAGGATACTCAGCGAGCCAGCATCTTCGACTCCGTCAAAGGCCACGCTACAAAGATAGCGCAAATGGTGTCCATCTCCACCTTTTATCCAGAAGAAGAAATTCCACCAACTCCTGAGTACCATAGCAGCAAGGAGGAGGACTCAGATTCTAAGGAGTCCGTCTGATTCCTGAGTAGTTAGCAGGAAAAATAGGAGCATTACTGTTCTCTTAATGTAATATTTATTGTAATGCTACCTATCATTTGTATAAACAAGTATCCCTCTTTTGCAGTATAGTTTTATGTCTTTGCAAGATTTTTCGGGTTTTTTAATTCCTTTGCCTTCTAAGTTCTCTGGTTTATATGTTTTGACTGTCCTTAGTGTTGAAATGGCTCAATAGTACATAATCTTCATGCCAAGCGACTGGGTTTAACCTATCAGTCGAAACTCGGAAACATGGATTGTACTAAGGCATTTTTACTTACTAATTTCAGTGGCCCAACACACAAACAATCAGATAATACTTAGGAAAAAGTAAGGAATTTTGAAAATATATGAAACTCAGGCACGCAGACACAATCTGGGTTTCCTTAAGCCTCCTTAGCTGAAAAGCATTCAGTTTTATAACTCCGAGCACGCAGGGACAATTCAGGTTAACATTGAGTATTTTGAAAGATCATTGGGAAATAGATAAAGATGGACTTATGCTTTGTACAAAAATAAACAGATAAAACAGTAATGCATGAATTTCGACAACTTTATTTCATGATCTCAAAGATGTTTACATAGAAATTGAAATAAGTGTAGAAGGGACGTAACTGCTGGATGCTCCAGGGTCTCATTTTCTCTCCTAGTTCGACATCTATCTTTCTCTTTCTTTTGCGATTCGGACATTTGGGACCATCTTCCGTGTCTCGAATATCTACAAGATAATAAGATCCATTTTTTATAGCCTTGCTAATGACAAATGGTCTCTCCCAAACTGGGGCTAATTTATACTTCCTTTCCTGCACCAATCTTAGCACTAGGCCACCTTCCTTGAAAGACCGATGCCTGATTTTCCGACTATGATATCGTCGTAATCCTTGCTGATAAATGGCGAATCTTTGAAGCACAAGATCTTGCTCTTGTTCTAAAAGATCGACGGCATCCTGTCGTACGTTTTCGGCATCCGAGTCATCATAAGCATGCACTCTTGGGCTATCATGGAGCATGTCCGTTGGAAGTACTGCTTCCGAGCCATAAACTAGGAAAAACGGTGTTTTCCATGTTGATCTATTTGGCATCGTTCGAATACTCCAAAGCACGGAAGGTAGTTCTTCTACCCATGCTCCAGCAGCTCTATTGATGAGGACATCCCTAGTATATTTGTTATTCCTCCTGTTGATGATGATGTTGCTGTTCAAGAGAAGCATGATGAAGTAAGGATTGGTCCAATGACTAGATCAAGAACCAAACTATTAGAACAGCAGGTGAACTCACTCCTTTTAAATTATGATGTTTGTTCTTATGAGAAGTTTATACTACCTAAATCCCTACACTTATGTATGATTCAGGTTATTGATAACACAAACATTATGGGAGGCAAGGAGCATGGAATCATGGAGCAAAGCATTGGAGCACTCATGGAGGAAAATGATCATGCAAGCCCAAGGGAGAAGGAGAGGCAGAATAAAGATAGGAAAGCTTTTGGTTTGTTTTGTGTTCTCTCCAAACATAGGAGTATGTCTATGGTTAGGAGAGAGGCCCCTGCGAGCCAATGATGGTTCTCTCCCAACCTAAGAGCCTGTCTATGGTTTGGAGGGAGTCCCACACGAGTCTAATAATGCCCTGCATGGCTGGTTGGCCGCACCCCCTCTTGTGGGTCTGTTTGTACCCCTTAGTCCGAGTCCAAACATTATGTGGTTCGAGTCCTAGTTGGTTTAGGTTAGGTGCTTGCGCAACCAGGTTGTGGCCGCACCCCTTCCCCTCTCTTATACCCTTTCACCTGCGTGTGAACAAGGTAGACTACCTTTATTCATAAACCCTAGACTCCATTGTTGACTGCTTGAAGCATTCATCATGAATTGATCATATTGCAAGTTTTGCGTGTTATCTGCTATTCCACTGGGAATTAGTTGATACAGGACCACTAGTAGTCAGTGGCTGCTCGTGCAAGTGTGTGGATTTACGAATATCCAAGGGATTGGTTGCTGCTGCAATTGGCATCAGGAATTAGCCGGAGAGTTCGTGGAGAGACACAATTTATCTGATCCTTGTTATCGTGTGAGTTCATCGAGAAGATCGGGCAACCCCTTATCATCTTGGTATCAGATTTACAGGTTAACTCGGTGAGCTATCGTGATCTTGTAGATTAGTTTGTTTTCATTACCTATCCACCGAAAATCAGCCACAAAAAATAGGAGTAGTTCTTGCCTAGCCATAGATCATCACCAATTTCATCCACTAGTTGCTGTTTTGTGTTTGATTTTTGCGTTTCTTTCCTCTTTTTGTGTCTTGTTCTAGTCGGTCTAGGTTTAGGGTTCTTGGTTCTTCGTGTTCTTCCTTTGAGTCCACCGAAAATCCCCTCAAAATTTCCATCCGTGTGGTGCCTTTGATCCAATCCGAGTTGGACTCGAGTTCTGCCGCGGCAGAAATTTCTGCGTTTCCCTGCCGCCGCCGCAATCCCACCCGCACTCGGTTTCGGCCTGTTGCGCGCTTACAAAAGGGCCTCGCGGCGCCGTAACGCGGACACCAGCAGCCCCCCCCCCCGCGCGCTGCCGCGGTACAGAAACCGCGCGTTTCTCTGCCGCGATCCGCCTAGCCGCACCACGCACAAGTGCTGCCGTACGGCAGCGTTTTCGGCCGTTTTAGTGCCACGGCAGGCTGCTGTGAGCGAAATTTCCAGCGTTTTTCTGCCGTGAGTTCTGTTACCCCTAGTTTATTTTCGGTTTTAGTTTTGTTTTCCAATTTCTTTAGGGTTCCTTTTCTTATCATTGTGAGACTTAGCTACGGCCATTCCAAAGCAACATATAGGTACCTTTCCCAAAAAGAATAGCTACTTGTTTGCTCATTCCAGGCTGCTCATCATTCCATATATTGTGTCACATTGATATTTGTGTGCTTATTCTTGCTCCTAGTTTATTTTGGCCAGTTATAAAAAAAGAAGAAGAGAAAAACAGAAAATAGAAAAAGAGAAAAACAGAATTGTGAAAAGAGAAAAAGGCCTTGTGATCTATTGCTATATTGTTCTTGGAGCTGTTTTCACACTACTATATTGACATTTTCCATTGAGCAATCTTGTGCCTGTGATATTTTGGAGCATAGCTATTGTCTTTCCAGAGCATTGCAATATTTCCATACATATAATTGCATTGCCACAATTGTCTCCACTTTGGTGTGTGTTTCCTAGGTGCTATTTTTCAGTCATCACAAACAGCAAATAGGACTTGTTATTGGTGTTGTTAGGTATCCATACCAAGCCCCACTATATATCCTGCTTTGCCTTGTGTTAGCTAAAATCCCTGGGTATTCTTTTATTCACACCAAGCTATAGTACTACTGTTTGCTTGTGGTAAGTATTGCTATTCACTTTGGAACAGTAAGTTAACCTCATTGCTTTGCTGTTTTGAGTGAGTTGTGAGAGAACACCACCTCCCATATTTTTGTTTTTCACTAACACATTAATCTATGGAGTCTTCTGTGGCTAGTGATGTGCAGGTGGATAAACATGGTGGGAAAGCTACCGAGGCTGCTACTAAGAAGTCTTTTGATGATCCTCTCACATGGGGAGATCTCTCCAAATTTAGAGACATGATCACATCCAGAATTGATAAAAAATTGGATGAATATGATGAAGTGGTAGCCATCCGAATGGATAAAAAGCTTGATGCCTATGATGAGAGCTTGAGGAGGGATTTACAGCAGATGGATATTAAAATTGAGAAAGCTGCTTCTCAAGAATCTGTTGATATTATGCAAGAATCTCTCACCAATTTGACTAGGCAAATCACACAATTGACTACTCAATTAGAGCAAAGAGATCATGATGATTGGGAACCAGGCCGAGTGCAAGCTTATAATGGCCGTGGTGGTTTTCAAGCTAGAAGAATACAAGCTCAAGATAATCATAGAGAAGATGATGGTTTGGGCAAGCCAAAATTTTCTATCCCTCCTTTCTCTTTTGATTCTGATGATGTAAAGGAATATTTGATGTGGGAGCTTAAAATTGAGAAACTATGGAGATTGCATGAGTACACTGAGGATAGGAAGATTAAATTGGCCTCTTCTAGTTTTGATGGTTATGCTCTATTGTGGTGGGATAATGTTACTCAATTGAGGGCAGAAAATGGTGATCCTGAAGTAATTACTTGGGCTACTATGAAGCAACTCATGAGGACCAGATTTGTGCCAAATAATTATGTGAGAACATTATATGATAAATTGCAGCAATTGAAGCAAGGTACATTATCTGTTGATGCTTATTATAGAGAGATGGAGTTGATTATTCAGAGGGCTAAAGTGAGAGAAGAACCAGAACATACTATGCAACGTTTCCTATCAGGTTTGCAATTTAAAATCAGAAGCATTGTGAGGCACCTCCAATATAGTGATATGAATGAACTGCTACATCATGCAAGGGAGGCCGAATCACAGCTAGCTGAGGAGGCAAAATTGAGTGCTAGAAGGCTGTTTCCCCCTCGAAATAGCAATTTTTCTTCTCCATCACCACAACCAGCACCTAGCCGTGGGGTATCTACACACAAGGCCGAGAGCACACCCTCCACATCTAGGAGGCAAGTGCAACCAGCAGCAAGTGCTAGTGGCTCCACCTCTTCCACAACCCGAAATAGAGACATTTTTATGTCACACATGTGGTGGAAAAGGCCACTTTAAGAGGGAATGCCCAAATAAAAAGACCATGCTTGTTAATGAAGATAATGAGTATGAGACTGGAGATGATGCTGATCCTAATGAGGAGGATGATTGTGATGAGCAAGGAGGTCCACTTGATGCTTATGCCACAAATTATCCCACTATTGTTTGCTCCCAAAAAGCTGCTGCTTTGAGTGTTATTCCTTCTCCAGAAAATCAGAGGTGCAATCTTTTCCAAACCAAGGCAATTGTAGGTCCTAAAATGGCTTGCAAAGTTATTATTGATGGAGGGAGTTGCAGAAATCTTGCTAGTAAAGAGCTATGTGCAAAGCTGAAATTGAAATATATTCCACACCCTCATCCTTATTATATACAGTGGCTGAGTGATAAAGGAGAGATGAAGGTGAGCTACATGGTGAGAGTTGAGTTCCAAATTGGGCCCTATACTGACACCATTGAGTGTGATGTTGTGCCTATGTCTGTTTCTCACATGTTGCTTGGAAGACCATGGCAGTTTGACAGGAATGTTACACATAATGGGAGAGCAAACACCTACCAGTTGAATTGGCATGGGAAGGATATTATTTTGAGACCTATGACACCACAGCAAATTGTAAATGAGTCTCGTCAGAAAACTGAAGTGAATTTAGAGAAGGAGAGTGAGAGAGAAAAACAAGAGAGTAATCCTTCTATGAGTGAAAAAAATAAGCTGAGTGGTAAAAATAAAAGTGAGGGAGTGAGCCTATTATGTATGCTAGCCACCAAAGAGGATTTGAGAGAGTTTAGAGAGGACCCTACTATGCTTCCTATAGTGCTCATGCACAAGGGATAAATTTTGGTTTCTTCTGACATGACCCCTATTCCTCTTGATGTCTCTCATGTGTTGCAGGATTTTGATGATGTTTTTCCAGAGGAGGTACCAGCAGGGTTGCCACCATTGCGTGGCATTGAGCATCAGATTGACTTGATCCCTGGAGCAACATTACCAAACCGAGCCCCTTACAGGACTAATCCCCAAGAAACCAAGGAAATTCAGAAACAAGTGCAGGAGCTACTCGACAAAGGTTATATTCGTATTAGCTTATCTCCATGTGCTGTTCCTGTTATTTTAGTGCCTAAGAAAGATGGTACTTGGCGCATGTGTGTTGATTGTAGAGCCATTAACAACATCACTATTCGTTATCGTCATCCTATACCTCGTTTGGAGGACATGTTAGATGAATTAAGTGGTGCTGCTGTGTTCTCTAAAATTGATTTGCGTAGTGGTTACCATCAAATAAGAATGAAAGAAGGGGATGAATGGAAAACTGCTTTCAAAACTAAATTTGGTTTATATGAATGGTTAGTGATGCCTTTTGGTTTAACTAATGCACCTAGTACTTTCATGAGACTTATGAACCATGTTTTGAGAGAGTTCATTGGAAAATTTGTGGTAGTTTATTTTGATGATATTCTCATATATAGCCACAATGAAACTGAGCATGTTGATCACATTAGACAAGTCTTGCATGTTTTAAGAGCAAATCAATTATATGGTAATCTTGCTAAATGTTCTTTTTGCAAAGACAAGGTCATTTTTCTCGGATATGTTGTATCTAAACATGGCATTGAAGTTGATGAATCTAAAATTGAAGCTATTAGAAATTGGCCTATTCCAACTAATGTTAGTCAAGTGAGAAGTTTTAATGGATTGGCTGGTTTCTATAGAAGATTTGTCAAGGATTTTAGTACTCTTGCTGCACCATTGAATGATTTAACTAAGAAGGGTGTTGATTTTACATGGGGGGTAGAACAAGATATTGCTTTTGATGAGATTAAGAACAAATTGATTTCGGCCCCATTGTTAATATTGCCTAATTTCAACAAACAATTCGAAATTGAGTGTGATGCAAGTGGTATTGGTACTGGTGGTGTGCTTATGCAAGAAAACAAAGCTGTTGCTTATTTTTCTGAGAAATTGCATGGTGCCCAATTGAACTATTCTGTTTATGATAAAGAATTGTATGCACTTGTTAGAGTTCTTGAGGTTTGGAAACATTATTTGTGGCCAAAAGAATTTATCATACATTCTGATCATGAAGCATTGAGATTTTTAAAGAGCCAATCTAGCCTTAATAAAAGACATGCTAAGTGGGTTGAATTCATTGAATCATTCCCATACATAATTAAATATAAGAAAGGCAAAGATAATGTTGTTGCTGATGCTCTCTCTAGGAAAAATATGCTATTAACTCAATTGGATGTGAAAATTCCTGGTTTGGAGAGTGTAAAAGATTTGTATGCTCAAGACAATGATTTTAAAACTGCTTATGCGAATTGTACTACTGTGAAAGCATGGGATAAATTTCATTTGCATGATGGATATTTGTTTAGAGCTAACAAATTATGTGTGCCCGAGTCGTCCTTGCGTTTGTTATTGTTGCAGGAATCACACAGTGGTGGCTTGATGGGACACTTTGGGAGGGAGAAAACATTGATGATGTTTGCTGATCATTTCTATTGGCCACGTATGAGAAGAGATGTGGAGAGGTTTGTGAGACGTTGCATCACTTGCAACAAGGCTAAGTCAAAACTGAAACCTCATGGTTTATATACTCCTCTTCCTGCACCTACTACACCTTGGCAAGATATTAGTATGGATTTTGTGTTAGGATTTCCTAGGACTAAAAGAGGACATGATTCCATATTTGTGGTAGTTGATAGATTCTCTAAAATGTCACATTTTATTGCATGCCATAAGAGCGACGATGCGTCGCACATTGCTAATCTGTTTTTCAGGGACATAGTGAGATTACATGGAGTACCCAAGACTATTGTTTCTGATCGTGATGTCAAGTTCATGAGCTATTTCTGGAAGACACTATGGGGGAAGCTGGGGACAAAGCTGCTGTTTTCTTCACCCCCAAACTGATGGACAAACGGAGGTGGTGAATCGCACATTATCCACATTGCTGCGAGCCATGATTAAAAAGAACCTGCGGGAGTGGGAGGAGTGTTTGCCTCATGTTGAATTTGCCTACAACAGGGCTGTACATTCTACTACTCAGCTATGCCCGTTTGAGGTGGTTTATGGTTTCAAACCCATTACACCACTTGATTTATTGCCACTTCCTATGCAAGAGAGAGTTAATATGGAGGCTTCCAAACGAGCTGATTATGTGAGGAAGATCCATGAGAAGACCAAGGAAGCAATTGAGAAGGCAGGAAAACATGTTGCTGAGAGGAGAAACAAGAAGAGGAAGGAGGTCTTTTTCGGCAAGGGGATTTGGTGTGGGTACATTTTCGTAAGGACAGATTTCCCACATTGCGCAAGTCCAAGTTGATGCCCCGTGGTGCTGGTCCATATAAAGTGCTTCACAAGATTAATGATAATGCATACATGATTGATCTTCCTAGTGATGAGTTTGGTGTGAGTAATTCGTTCAATGTTGCTGATCTTTCACCATACCATGGAGATGACCTTGATGCGTCGAGGTCGACGCCTTTTCAAGGGGGGAGGATGATGAGGACATCCCTAGTACATTTGTTATTCCTCCTGTTGATGATGATGTTGCTGTTCAAGAGAAGCATGATGAAGTAAGGATTGGTCCAATGACTAGATCAAGAACCAAACTATTAGAACAGCAGGTGAACTCACTCCTTTTAAATTATGATGTTTGTTCTTATGAGAAGTTTATACTACCTAAATCCCTACACTTATGTATGATTCAGTTTATTGATAACACAAACATTATGGGAGGCAAGGAGCATGGAATCATGGAGCAAAGCATTAGAGCACTCATGGAGGAAGATGATCATGCAAGCCCAAGGGAGAAGGAGGAGGCAGAATAAAGATAGGAAAGCTTTTGGTTTGTTTTGTGTTCTCTCCAAACATAAGAGTATGTCTATGGTTAGGAGAGAGGCCCCTGCGAGCCAATGATGGTTCTCTCCCAACCTAAGAGCATGTCTATGGTTTGGAGGGAGTCCCACACGAGTCTAATAATGCCCTGCATGGCTGGTTGGCCGCACCCCCTCTTGTGGGTCGGTTGGTACCCCTTAGTCCGAGTCCAAACATTATGTGGTTCGAGTCCTAGTTGGTTTAGGTTAGGTGCTTGCGCAACCAGGTTGTGGCCGCACCCCTTCCCCTCTCTTATACCCTTTCACCTGCGTGTGAACAAGGTAGACTACCTTTATTCATAAACCCTAGACTCCATTGTTGACTGCTTGAAGCATTCATCAGGAATTGATCATATTGCAAGTTTTGCGTGTTATCTGCTATTCCACTGGGAATTAGTTGATACAGGAGCACTAGTAGTCAGTGGCTGCTCGTGCAAGTGTGTGGATTTACGAATATCCAAGGGATTGGTTGCTGCTGCAATTGGCATCAGGAATTAGCCGGAGAGTTCGTGGAGAGACACAATTTATCTGATCCTTGTTATCGTGTGAGTTCATCGAGAAGATCGGGCAACCCCTTATCATCTATGTAGAGGAGATTCGAGTCTTGGGTGTATTCCCTGCAGGATTGAGCTATTCATTCTTTCAACCTGCCCATTGGATTGCGGGTGTGCCACAGATGCAAGATATCAGCGTATTCTCGTTTGTCGGCAATATTTTGCCAACTCTCCAATAGAGAAATTTGTCCCGTTATCCGTGATTATGCTGTATGGAACTCCATATCTCATGACTACGTCAATGATGAAATTTCTGGCAGTCACACCGTCAAGTTTTTTTATGGGTTTCACCTCTACCCACTTGGTATACTTATCCACTACAACGAGCAGATGTGTAAGTCCACCTCTTTCAGTTTTGAATGGTCCCATCATATCTAGTCCCCAGACCGCAAATGGCCATGTAATGAGGATAGTTTTGAGTGCTTGGGCTGGCATATTCGTCTACTTGGCGTAATACTGGCATCTGACACATGCGATAATAATTTTTGGTAAGTTTATTGATTATATTTACTTTGGCTATTGCTCTAAAATTGCCTTGTTTCTTGCAAAGGATTTGTTTGGTTCAAACTTCTTTATTTCTTCCTTTCGTTCTACTCAAAATTTGTTTTATGCTTTCTTGAGTTAGGATAAGCAATGATCCCATTATTGTGCACTTTCTTTTAAATTCATACTTCTTTGTGTTGCACTATTCTTGGAGAAGCTATCCTACATTGAGTAGAACACCATTCTTTAAATTGGTATTGCATCTTATTACCTTTCTTAAGCTTGACTAGTGTTTGAACAATATATATGGAGAGTAATGATTCCATTGTGTGCATTTTGTAATCAAATACAAGATCATAATTAAGGCATTATCCTTGGAAGAGCTATCCTATATGCGGTGGAACACTTATTGTGTTTAAATTTGTATTTTTTTTTCCAATGACTTGTTTCTTTGGAAGACGAACATCTTTTTGGGTACTTTGTATGCCATGATGAAAAGTGTAGAGGGTTTGTTTATTCTTTGTTTTTTCGTATCTTCTATTTTTGTCTCCTTAAATCATGTGTTGATTTGGTTTTTGATATAATTTGGGTAATTCTCTTGCTTTTCACTCATGTGAGTGCCTTCTTGGTCTAATTTTGTGTTTTGTCCAATTTGTATCTTGTTTGGTTCTTGAAAGTTTTGTGCATGTATGTTTAATTATGTATATCGTTTGGCATGCTTACTTTCGTTGATCAAATATATATGATAAACTCCATTAAATCCTAAATGGCTAAGATGTGCATGAAATTAAAATTCATATTAATATGCACATATTTTTATGGAGATTATCCTATGTATTGTAGTTGTTCTAACTACTTTGGACCCAATGAGTTTGGGAACCATTTTGTACTTGAATTTTGTTTGTAGGTACAATGGAGATACATTGGTTTCTTGCCTCATTCATAAGCAAGATGTTCTCACCATGGGATTGCAAGAGTCAAGCTATGATGATTAACTAACTCGCATCTTCTTCATCACCTATGTCATCTCGCTAACAAGTATCTATCTCATGCATAGATTTCCAGATTTCAACCTTGTGTAGGTTGCATTTTTGGCATGAATTGCTTTTTGTTGCTTTTCTTGTGGTTCTTGAAGTTTCTCAAAACCATTTTTCCTTTATGATATGTGTTACCTGTCTCGAAGCATTCCAACTATTACTTTTCCCTTGTGATATTTGTGATGCTTTGATGAGTTTGTTGGTTGTTCATATATATTCCTTTAAGATTAAATTAAGCTTAGTGCTTTGCTTTCAAGCAAAGATATTATTGGTATATTTATGAACCTCTCTTGGATATCATGTTCTTCTCCTTCATACCTATTTTGTGTGTGCATGTTTCTTTGTGGATATATGTCTTTGTGATTTGTATCCACTTAGAAAATTATACACACGAGAATGGTTACATCTTTAGTTGATTTTCTAATTCTTTAGTAACCACCTTTTATTGCTTTATATTCTTTTGTGGTTCCTAAAAGGCACAAGCTTTTCTTTTTACCTGGTATTCGTTTTGCATCTTAATAAGCTTGTGGAACTATGTGTTTTATCCTCTTTGGTTTGTGTGTATGGGAAAGACATGTTATGCACTATGTGCCTCATATTTTGAAAGACTATGATGATGATTTTATCATGCTATTAGTCTCCTAATTTTTTTCTCCTTGTCACACTCACCTCTTCGGTTGAGTAAGTCTTTCTTTGTCACTTCTTGATTTTAATTGCTCAACTTTTGTTTGTTTTCAAGTTTCTTTGCTTCTTTTTCCCCACTTATTCTCTTGCAATTGTTTGTGTTAAAAATTATTTAGAAGGGAGTGATGATTCCATGTTGTGCACACTTTATAGCATTACAAATCTAACATTGTGCATGTAGCTTGGGGAGTTCCCTCTTAATTTTCTAGAACACTTGGTTGATCTTTTCATAATATTGTTTTTGGTCAATTGGTTTTTCGATCCTTTGGTTGGTTGCTTGTTTGTGAAAGTATCCTTCAACTTAATATTCTTTGTGAATCTTTGGTCCTCAATATAGTTTGATCTCCCTCCATAAATTCGTAGTTGGATATATGCACTTGATTTCGCTCATATCATGAGGAATGAATACACTATGGGGGAGCTCTTATTATATTGGCCTTCTAATCTTTTTTCCCATTTCGGCAATGGATGCCAATGGGGGAGAAGTTTAGAGGGTTTAAGGAAATTTGGTTTTATGCTTTAGTTTATTTCTTAACCATTTGCCTTCCATGCTCTTTGTTTTTAATGGTTTCTTAATTCATCATACAAACCTTCGTAAAAAGGGATTGTCATCAATTACCAAAATGGGGGATATTGAAAGCGCATGGTGCCCCCATATGTGGTTTTGGTAATTTATGACAATCCTTATGGACTAATGTTTGCATTGAGTTATCCTTATAGATCTTGTCCATAGGAAACAATGGAGTTCATGTGTTGAACTCTAGAAGCTTTCATGATGACCTTTGTCATATTAAAGGATTTATATGAAGAATGGTAATGTATAGAGTTGTGCATGTTGATAGTGTGTCTTGAAGAAAATTATTATATGGTCTTTCGTGATTATCTTGAAGACATCATCATTTGAAGTGAGAAGAAAAAATACAAGGTTGATCAAGCAAGTGATCAACACACAAAGCTACAAGATGTACCAAGTGGGATTATGTATCTCGTGGTATGGTAATAAATGGTCCATATAGCTTTGTGAACTAACCCATTATGTGTGTGGCATCTCTATGTGTGGTTAGGTATGTTTCCATGAGCTCGCTGTCGAGACATCGTAGTAGAATTCATAGACGGGGGTGCCATGAGACTACCGATAGAGATTGTGGGGGACGTGATTGTATGATGGACAATGACACCGAGGTTTTACCCAGGTTCGGTACGTCGCAACTAGGCGGCGTTCCTACTCCTGCAATATCACTAAATCAGGGCTAAAGCCTGAAGTATACAAAGTACAACGTGAGTTAGGTTTAGCTACTCGACAAGGATCAACCTCTCGGCGAGTTAGCTTCTAGCTTATTGTCTATATGTTTCTTATCTCCCGTCCGACTTTATATAATAGCCGGGTTAGGGATTACAGAAAAGGAAACCTAGAAGACTACGGTAAGTTCTAAGTTGGAAAGTAAGAATCGGCCTTCTACCCAAGCCGTATCACGCGGGCCATGATCCGGGTTCTTCTAGAATCCGGTTTCTGTGCGTCAGCTTACTGGGCCGCCCAATGGACCGTAGCCCATTACCATTCAGGCCACCCTGGTAATCCGGAACTTTAGGACACCATATGATATACCCCTAGATGGTATATATCCGACAGTAGCCCCCAAGAAGGATTAAGACTCGGAATCGCCGTCTTTCGTCAAATCGCATTCTTTCCGAGAAATGTTGGCTCTTCGTCTTGATTCTTCTTTTCCTTCAAATCATGATTTAACACGAAACTCGGATTTCGGGAAATCCGGCTTTTTCTTCCACGAGCCTTCATGGAGAAGGAACTTCCTACGTCAGCGATGAAATCATGATGACGTCAGGGGCGTTTGGGTTTTCGCGTGTGAAACCCTGAAACGTATCTCTGACAGATTCTCACAGGAAACAAGGAGATAGCCATTATCACCTGTCGATTCATTTCCCGGATTTTCCGGCGAGTGACACGCGTTGAGCATCCAACGGTCAAAAGTGCCGTTAGCACGTATCATGATGGATTTTCGGCTATAAATAGCCCACTTCATCTCCTCCGGCAAACCTTCCACTCTCCTCTCATCTTCAAGCCCCAAGCGCAAAGCCCCCAAGCCTCAGTGAGAGCAGAGCAGATGTCGCACCCGGACTTCTAGAGGATACTCACAGTCCGCTAAATAGTAGAACAAATGGCTTACGGGGCATACCGGCACCCGCATCTCAATATGAGCAGGCCAACACGTAACGTGTGACAACCATTCTCTACTATCCATCGTCTGCGCAAACCATCCCATAGAAATCAGGACACTTCCGTTGACGTACTTCATAACATACACACATGGTACGTCAACGACATTAGAACAACTGATATCACAACATATCTCTAAGACACAAAAGATTGAAATAAGTTGCAAATAGCTCTCACTAGAGCAGAGATAGCAAATACAATCATTCAGAGGACACATGTCCCAACATATCATCATTACAACACCGCGGAAGCATCCAAAGTGTCTGAGTACATACAAGATCCAAATAGGCCTAAGAGGCCGGAAACGAAAAGACGGAGCCCATCCACGATGTCTCGGATCCTGCTCGGGTCCGCTATCTACTCGTCAGCAGCCTCGTCATACTCCACGTAGTAGCCATCACGGGGATCCTCGTAAGCGTAGTCTGCGGAAACCACAGCCCCAAAGGGGTCAGTACATAAACGTACCGGCAAGCAAGACTCAGAGTTCACCAAAGTGTACCCAACAACATCAAGCACAGATGCTTTGGGTTCAACGGAAGAAAATGTGATACAAAAGATGCGGCAGCTGGCTGCACTAACCCACTAAAGAACATACTACAACTTCCGGCTAACAGAAAGGAGATAAGATAGCGTATCGTAACCAACTATAACTAACTCCAAACAAACCCATCCTGGATCTCGCCCCTTATCCAAAGAAGCAATCCGAGGATAACTCACACAGTTGGATTAATGATGGTTCAAATTATTGTGTCAATAAGACTAATACTAGTCAAGTTATCATTAGTTAGGTGTAAGTTGTTCTGAGTACTTGTTAGCCAGTACTTTCATCAAGTCATCCATAACCGCGGAAAACACGGCTTCTCGAGAAGATTTATCCCTGCAGGGGTGCACCAATTTGGCCGTACACGTAAGAATAACCCGCCAGATGGAATGCCTCCCACCAAGCGGGGCACTCAACACAACTCAACTCTTCTTCGCATCAAGCCCAAAGAACCCCGTGCAATTGAGCGCACGGCTAATCAAGCCCCACGAAGAAAAGGGGACCCTCATAGCACTCTAAGAACGTGTCTCCCTAAATGCCGACTACAAAAGTTCCACCCTGGCCTGGGTTCGCAAATACATATGCATGCGGCAAATGGAAAACCCGAACTAAATGAGGCGATTTGGACGAGATGCGAATCGAATCAAATTGAGGGGGGCGCCCATACACGCTTCCCACATGCGGATAGTGCGCTCATCATGGATCAGTAGACAAGACCCTTTTCCTAATTAGGGTCGACACTAGCAGGCCTCAAAACCACGCCGGGCCTCCTGCCGGTGCCTTATCATCAAATTAGCATTACCTCAAAATTAACAGGTTGTTGTTTAAACATCGAACCCCAGAACATAAATGAATATGATAACAGAAAGTAACGGGCTACAGACTTGAGCAGAAACAACCCTAAGCATGCTAGTAAGACACGGGCAACAAGCAACGGGGTTATAGGTGTGGAGGTGAGGCTATATCAGGGTTAAAGGATAACATGTGATAGGATCGAACACAAGCAACGATTCATAGGGCTAGCAGAATAGACAACGGAAAGTATCGGTATCCAATGTGGAAAGGAACACAATGGTTCATGTGAGTGAATACTTGCCTGCAAACTCAACAGCCTGGTCTGAGCTAAATCCTCAGAAGGGGTGTCGTAAACCTCGTCTGTCTCAACATTGTCGTCTATTCGAGAAGAAGCAAACAAACAACGCAGAGAGACAAACAATCAATAACATGGCATAATGCACAAACATGGGATGATGCATGGCAATTTAATTGATGCATCAAAGATAAGATAGCTGACATGGTAACATAACATGATTAAATGGACCCACATGCAATTTGGATTGCATATGGAAAGCCCATGAATTAAGGTTGAAATAATTGTTTTACATCTAACCAATAGGTGAAAGTGGATTAGCATGATGCATGGATGAGGAAAACAAAAGGAAAACAACCATAGGAACAATTTAAAATAAGGTTTACCAAGTTTGGAATTTTAGTTATTAAGTTATGGAATTTTGGTTCCTTAAAGGTGTTACACAAGCATTTGTTGTTTTCATCAATTTTAATTGTTCAAAATAA
Organism: Alopecurus myosuroides; assembly: GCA_028641055.1. Lineage (NCBI taxonomy): Eukaryota > Viridiplantae > Streptophyta > Magnoliopsida > Poales > Poaceae > Alopecurus > Alopecurus myosuroides. The sequence continues at coordinate 383,371,874 of CM054057.1, read as the reverse complement.
GTAACAAAATTCATATTTGGAAAGTACACAAAATTTTCGGTGGACTACATGTTTCAATTATTGAAAAAGGAATTAATATGAATTAATTGGGAATTAAACAAGTTTAAACAAGATTTAAATGAATTTAATTCAAGTATGAATTTATTTGAATTTTATTTGTTCAAAACATTAAACCAAATTCATATTTGAAAATATTATGTTTTTCTGGTTCGAAAACATATTTTATAAGTTCAAAAATAATTTGATTTGAGCAAGTTATGAATTTAGCAAATTTAAATGATTTAAACAAGTTTTAAATTATTTAACCAATTTAAATTATTCAAATCATGAAACAAATTTTATATTTGAAAAGGTGGTTCAAATTGGCATGGAAAACATATTTTTTTTGTGTTATTTGAATTAAGTTTGAATTAGTTATAAAATTAACCAAATTTAAAATGATTTGTTTGAATTTGAAATTTGAATACATTTGAAATATTCAAAACAGAAAACAAATGATTTAAATAGGTAGAGACTTAAATTTGGTGCAGTACACATATTTTATTTGTATTAATTGGAGTTGGAATTTAAAAGTTATGTGTGATTTGAAAACAGGGACTAAACTGTAATTTGCAGGGACTTAGTTTAAAAGAAAAACTGGGCAGAAAACTAGTTACACTGCGCAGTGGCTAGCCCAAGCCACTGACAGGGGGGGCCCTGGCCACGGTGGCCCGCGTGTGTGCGCGCGTGGCAACCCAGGCCACTGGCAGGTGGACCCCTGCCTGCCAGCGTGGCAAGCAAAAAATGGGGATTAAATCCGCCCGCGGGGACTCGAACCCTGGCCACGGCGTGCGCGTGCAGTGGTGCGTTACCACTGCAGTACTGCTGCTTCGTTGTCAGGTAAGCAGCGCGCGGTGAGGTTATTCTTCAGTTAGCGACTAGCACCTGACGAAACTGAATTTCGTCCGATGAATGAAACTGTCGACAGCTCGATGCTCGCCGGCAGTGACTGCTGCACGGCTGCTGCTCACTGTGGACGCGCTGGTGCTCGTGGGGTGTGCTAGGGTGGTGTGCATCATGCAGAGAAGAAAGAGGGCGAGAGGAGGTGCTGCTCACTGTCGCTGTAGAGGTAGCAGCAGCTCGGGGTGGTGGACGTCGTCGGCGGCAACAACACGGACGGTGGCGGCGCGGTGGACCCCCTCCGTGCTTGCTGAGGTGTCGATGACGAAGAGGAAGCTGCGGGGGACCGATTCCCGCGGCTAGGTTGGAAGGTGGAGCGTCGAGGCGGCGGTGATCATCGGATCTTCAGGTGGCGGTGGTCGGGGTGTGGTTCAGAGAGGAAAATCGCCGGGCAGAGAGAGGAGAAAGAGAGAAAGAATGGCCCCGTCGAGGGAGGTAGGTGGAGGCTAGGGTTAGGGCAGCTCGAGGCTAGCTAGGGCTAGGTTTATAGGGGAAGTGGAGCTGCTCACGGCCGTTGCTGCTCGCGGATGTCGACGTGGGCAGCGGCAGATGCTGCCGTACAGGAGGAAGATGAAGTGGGGGGTACCGGGCCGGTTGGTGGGCTGGGCCTGCCCACTGCCTGCCCTACCCCTCTCTGTTTCTTTTATTTTTTTGTTCTGTTTGCTTTTTTTTTTGCTGATTTGAAAAAGGAAGAAAAGGCTAGGGTTTTTGGGGTAGAAAATTTAGGGATAAATTTTATATTGCTTATTTATTGTAACAGCACAAAGTGCAACTGTTGTTTTCCAATTTTTTTGAATTATGGTACTGTTTGCAAGTTGTTTGAAATTGATTGAATTTTAGTATTAATTGAAATAATTGAACTTAAGCAAATAAGTTTGTAAATTCAAGTTTCTTTGAAACAAGTGATTGATTTGTTTTGTAAGTTTCATAACTTTCCAATGATTGCTGTTTGGAACTGGATTTGAAATTTGAATGCAAAAGATTTTAAGTGAATTATTAAAAGGAATAAATCACTAGTTTGAGCTTTCTAATTTAATGGAAACAAATGGTTGTTTTTAATTGAATATTTCTATTTCAGAATTGTAACATAACAAGTATGAACAATTTGATTTGGAAATTGGTTTGAATTTGAAATAGAAAAAAATTGAAAACAGATGCAAACAAATGCAAACAAAAGCAATAGGTATGATGACATGATGCAAAACATTAATTAAACAAGAAGCAAACATTCTAAAGGTGATTTTCATACTTGGGATGTTACAAAACGCCCCCCTTGAAGGAATCGCGCCCCGAGATTCCTACTGAGAAGAGAAAAGGTCCGGATACTTCTTGCGAAGATCCTCTTTGGTCTCCCACGTTGCCTCTTTATCGGAATGATGGGACCACTGCACTTTCAAGAACTTGGTGCTCTTGTTGCGAGTCTTACGCTCGGTCTCATCGAGAATACGAACAGGGTGCTCCTCATACGATAGATCTTCTTGCAGTTCAATGGAATCATGATCAACTGCACGATCTGGATCTTTGAAACACCTCTTGAGCTGTGACACATGAAACACATCGTGCACCTTGGATAGTTTTTCTGGAAGTTCAAGACGATAGGCATTTTCCGCACGCCTTGAGAGAATGTTGAAAGGACCAATGTATCTTGGTGCAAGCTTTCCTTTTACACCAAAACGATGAGTGCCTCTGAGGGGAGTTACACGGAGATATGCTTTGTCACCAGGTGCATAAATCATATCCCTGTGCTTGCTGTCATAGTAGCTGTTCTGACGAGACTGAGCAATCTTGAGATTGTCCCGAATGATGCGAACTTTCTCTTCGCTTCCTTAACAATGTCAGGGCCTAAGAGTGAACGTTCACCAGCTCCAGACCAATTGATTGGACTCCTGCATCTGCGGCCATAGAGAGCTTCAAATGGTGCCATGCTAGGCTTGCCTGGAAGCTGTTGTTGTAGGAGAATTCAGCATATGGAAGGCATTCTTCCCATTTCATGCCAAAGGAGATACCACATGCTCTGAGCATATCCTCGAGAATCTGATTGACTCTTTCGACTTGCCCTTGAGACTGAGGGTGATAGGCTGTGCTGAACAGAAGTTTGGTGCCCAAAGCTTCTTGAAAGCTTTTCCAGAAATGAGAAGTGAATATGCTTCCACGGTCTGAGCTTATTTCCAATGGAACACCATGAAGAGGAACAATCTTTGCTGTGTAGAGCTTTTGCTAACTGGCTAGCTGAGATTGTTTCTTTGACAGCAAAGAAGTGAGCTACTTTAGTGAGACGATCAATGACAACGAAGATTGCATCGTTGCCCTTCTTGCACTTTGGAAAACCAGTGACGAAGTCCATTTCAATCATGTCCCACTTCCACTCAGGGATTTTCAGAGGTTGGAGAAGACCGGCTGTTTTCTGATGGACTGCCTTAACACGTTGACAAACGTCGCATTCAGAAACGTATTGAGCAATTTCACGTTTCATGCCAGGCCACCAATACAGTGTCTTGAGATCCTGGTACATCTTTGTACTTCCAGGGTGTATGGAGAGAGGAGTTTCATGAGCCTCCTTGAGAATGACATTTTTGAGACTTTGAACTTGAGAAACTGCAATGCGTCCTTCGAAGAACACAGTTCCCTTGTCATCAATTGAGAAGGACTTAAATTTCTCCTTGCCTTCTTTGATGTGTTCTACCATCTTCTTGATTTCAGCATCACGAAGTTGTTCAGAACGAATCTTGTCCTCGAGAGTTGGACTGGCTGTCAAGTTTGCAAGATAACCTTGAGGAACAAGACCAAGGTTCAGCTTCTGGAATTCTTCATGAAGAGGAGGTTGGCTTTCCATGATCATGAGATTATTGCAATATGACTTGCGACTGAGAGCATCAGCCATAACATTAGCCTTGCCTGGAGTGTAAGAAATGGTAAGATCAAAGTCCTTAATCTTTTCAATCCATCTCCTTTGCCTGAGGTTCAGATCTGGTTGAGTGAAGATGTATTTCAGACTCTTATGATCGGAAAAGATTTAGTGCGATTACCCAACAAGTATTGCCTCCATTTCTTGAGGGCAAACACAACTGCTGCAAGTTCAAGGTCATGAGTGGGATAATTGAGCTCATGTGCATTCAACTGACGTGAAGCATAAGCCACCACTTGACGTTCTTGCATAAGAACTGCACCTAGACCTTGGAGAGAAGCATCACAGAATATCTGGAAAGGTTTGGTAGGATCTGGGCCAACCAGAACTGGTGTAGAAGTGAGTTTAGTCTTCAGGAGATTGAAACTTTCATCACACTGTGGAGACCAAACGAACTTCTTGTCCTTCTTTGTGAGATCAGTGAGAAGTTTGGCAATCTTGGAGAAGTTTTGGACGAAACGACGGCAATAGCTAGCAAAGCCAAGAAAACTTCTTACTTGCTTCACCGTCTTAGGAGGTTTCCAATCAACAATTGCTTTAACCTTTTCTGGATCAATGGCTATGCCCTTGGCTGAGATGACATGACCCAGGTAAGCAACTTCTGGAATCCAGAACTCACATTTGGAGAATTTGGCATATAGACGATGCTCGCGAAGTTTCATGAGAGTGAGACGAAGGTGTACTTCATGGTCTTCCTCGGATTTTGAGTAGACAAGAATGTCATCAAGATATACCACAACGAACTTGTCGAGGTATTCGTGGAAAACAGAATTCATGAGTCGAGAGAATGTCGCCGGTGCATTGGTGAGACCAAAGGACATGACGGTGTATTCATATAGACCGTAGCGAGTGGTGAAAGCTGTTTTTGGAATATCTTCCTTTCTGATCTTTATTTGATGGTAACCCATTCTCAAGTCCAACTTGGAGAATATTGAGGCTCCAGCAAGTTGATCAAAAAGATCATCAATACGAGGAATTGGATACTTGTTTTTGATGGTTTTCTCTTTAAGAGGACGATAGTCAACAACGAGTCTCTTTGTGTGATCCTTCTTCGCAACGAACAGAGTTGGGCAACCCCAAGCCGAGGAACTAGGTTGAATATAACCTTTTTCCATGTACATATCGATTTGCTCCTTCAACAACTTCAGTTCAAGAGGAGCTATCTTGTATGGATGCTTAGAGATTGGAGCAGTACCTGGTTCAAGCTCGATCACGAACTCAACTGCTCTGTCCGGAGGCATCCCTGGCAACTCTTCTGGAAAGACGTCAGGGAATTCACAAACCACCGGAACATTTTCAAGTAGAGGTAGAGGTTTTGCATCGAGGTTGCATAGCTGAATGGAACTTGATTCATTTGGAGAATAGACTATCTGGCCAGAAGGGTGGAACAGAGTTATTGACTTTTGAGCACAGTCAATTCTAGCTTTATTGGCCTTCAACCAATCCATTCCAAGAATGACATCAATGTCAGAATTTCCCACCAACATGAGAGAAGCAAGGAATATGTGGCCTCCAATTAGGATTTGATTATCCTTACTTATCATGGAAGTCAACATTTGAGATCCCGGTGAGTGAACAGTGATTTGATTGCTTACTGGAACCACCATTAGGTTGTTTGTTGTGGCAAAATTCTTTGACACAAAAGAATGCGATGCTCCGGTATCAAACAACACTTTAGCTGGAAAAGAGTTTACGGGCAATATACCGAGAACGACGTCAGGAGCTTCCTCAGCTTTGTCGATCTTGACATGATTCACCCTTGCGGTCCTCCCGACAGGCCTGTTGTTGGAGTTGAAGGCCTTAGGCGGGGGAACGCGCACCATTGCTTGGTTTGTGTTGGGACGAGGTGGTGGTGGAGGTAGCTGCCTTTGCGTGCACTTGTCAGCGTAGTGCCCCGTCTGCTTGCACTTGTAGCAAGTGACGACACGAGGAGGTCCTGGCCTTGGCTGCCCCATTGTACCCCTTGGATCATGCATCTGACCAGGGTTGGGTGGGCGGGGAGTGAAGCCTGGAGAAGCTTGGGCATATGGAGCCCGAGTGACAGCACCATTTGGCACCCAGATGCGGTGCTTCTGCGGAGGGGTGGTCATGTTGGAGGAGGAACCACCCTCACGAGAGTTCTTGCGAGACTCCTCGAACGCCTTGCGCCCATTTTCTTCATTGAGCGCGGTGTTAACGAGCTCCTCGAAGTTGTTGGCCTTGATGTTGGTGAGGGCATACTTGAGTTCCGGGTTAAAACCTCTGCGGAACCTTGCCATCTTCTTAGCCTCAGTGGACACCTCATCACCAGCGTAACGAGCGAGGCGATTGAACTCACTCTGATAGCCAATGACGTCCAGCTTGCCCTGCTTGAGAGAGCAAAACTCTTCACGCATCCTTTCCATGAGACCATCTGGAATGTGGTGCTTCAGGAAAGCTTCCTTGAAACAACCCCAGGTGATTGGATATCCAGCTCTCATGGTCTGGTAGTTTTCCCACCAAGTAGCTGCCTGACCCTTCAGCAGATAGGAGACATACTTGACCTTGTCTTCCTCAGCAACGTGAGCAATGTCCAGAGCCTTGGCTATCTCACGGATCCAGTCATCAGCATCCAGAGGCTCGCGTGTTGCCACGAAAGCTCTCGGGCCCAGACTGAGAAACTCCTTGATACTGACTCGTGGAGCATTCTGGTTGTTATGCTGATTAGTCTGGAACTGGGCCATCTGCGTCATGACTTGAGTCATCTGAGTCAACAGCTCCGTGATTGGCGGTGGCTCAGGCGGGGTGTTCCTTGTTGGCGGCATCCTGAATAGACATGCATTTTAGCACAACAACAGAAAAGGATAGACTTAGAAACCGAAAGAGAGATTATTCCGACGCATGAATAGATAACCAACAGGTACATCATCACATGTTCAAATACATCAGAATATCCAACACACCACAAATGGTTCGAATGTCAAAGGATAACTAAACATAGCTAAGAATGGATACATCGGTACTCCCATGCTCATCACGCAAGACGGCGGCTAGGAGTACGGCGAGAGGTACGGTAAGGAGCACGCCCACGAAAGTAGGTAGAACGACGATCCACATAGATCTGACGTGGTCTGAGAGCGACTCTAGGTGTGGTGAAGTACATAGCGTCGACTCCCTGTGCTCCAAAGCGTGGAATCCCAGTGTAACCAGCACCGAGGTTGAGGAGTGGACCTCTGATCGGCTCGTAACCTCCAGCATCTGGCAGACGACGACCAACTGGCTGATCGAAACGTGCAAAGCGCTCGTCTCCAACAAAGTCTGTGGTGTACGTCGCCAGACGAGTCAAAGCAAGGTAGAGCTGCTCTCTGACTGAAGCCAACTCCTGAGATAGTGTGCTGGCAACTGCGTCACTGTGCCTCACAAACTGAGCGGTGGTGTGCAGCCTGGAGTTATCATGCTCGTAAACATCCAAGTTGTCGTAGAGAGTGAAGTGAGCTCCCTCCGAAGTGATGTAACCACGAGGGATGTGGCGATAGATAGAATCATCAAATCCCCAGTAGTCAGCACGAAGGACGGTGAGACTCACATAAGCTGCCTGCTGCACAGCCATATCCACTGTGGAACCTACTGCCTCGTAGCGGTGGACTACGCTCATGCCATCATCTGACAGAATGTAGACGATAGCCTGGTAGTAGCTCTGGTCAAACTCTCGCTGCTGCTCGTAGACCTGGTACTCTGGCGCCCAACGGAACTCCAGATAAGTGACCATGTCCCTCAGCATCTCCGGATAACCGGCAGTGCTCTCGCAACGAGTCATACGAACCACCTGCGGGTAGAACCTGAGATCCATCTGCAGATGATCGGGGAAGTTTTGATTAGACGCCGGTAGAAGAACTGAAGAGGAGAGCAACAACAAGGTTTCAACGGACGAAAAGGATGTTGAGAAGAACAGGATATCGAAGCAACATTCGGGAAACACGAGACCAAAAACTCCTGAGGTACTACGGAAAACCCATCCGGGCTTCTAAAGGATCAATATCTACTGCTTAAGGAATAGAGGATCTGCTTCCGGGGCTTACACGCCTCCGTTCTCAATCGTGAGTAGGCAACATGATAAATCATGTCACAACCACCTCCATTCCTATGGTCTAGTAGATATAACTATCTTAGAGAAACCAGGATTCGTGAAATCCTAACTTGAAAGTTTAGATGAGAAGGGAAAACAACGTTGCACTTCCTTACCAGAAAAGGGAGGGTGGGTGGGGAAAGAAATAAAAGGGCAGAATTCCTACTCTCACGTTTCATTTTTCCTATATAGCTACAAAATAGTTTCTAGACTCAACTGCGACCAGTAAAAGGGATCCTACAGGCAGACAGGCTCTGATACCATTTGTCGCACCCGGACTTCTAGAGGATACTCACAGTCCGCTAAATAGTAGAACAAATGGCTTACGGGGCATACCGGCACCCGCATCTCAATATGAGCAGGCCAACACGTAACGTGTGACAACCATTCTCTACTATCCATCGTCTGCGCAAACCGTCCCACAGAAATCAGGACACTTCCGTTGACGTACTTCATAACATACACACATGGTACGTCAACGGCATTAGAACAACCGATATCACAACATATCTCTAAGACACAAAAGATTGAAATAAGTTGCAAATAGCTCTCATTAGAGCAGAGATAGCAAATACAATCATCGAGAGGAGACATGTCCCAACATATCATCATTACAACACCGCGGAAGCATCCAAAGTGTCTGAGTACAGACAAGATCCAAATAGGCCTAAGAGGCCGGAAACGAAAAGACGGAGCCCATCCACGATGTCTCGGATCCTGCCCGGGTCCGCTATCTACTCGTCAGCAGCCTCGTCATACTCCACGTAGTAGCCATCACGGGGATCCTCGTAAGCGTAGTCTGCGGAAACCACAGCCCCAAAGGGGTCAGTACATAAACGTACCGGCAAGCAAGACTCACAGTTCACCAAAGTGTACCCAACAACATCAAGCACAGATGCTTTGGGTTCAACGGAAGAAAAGGTGATACAAAAGATGCGGCAGCTGGCTGCACTAACCCACTACAGAACATACTACAACTTCCGGCTAACAGAAAGGAGATAAGATAGCGTATCGTAACCAACTATAACTAACTCCAAACAAACCCATCCTGGATCTCGCCCCTTATCCAAAGAAGCAATCCGAGGATAACTCACACAGTTGGATTAATGATGGTTCAAATTATTGTGTCAATAAGACTAATACTAGTCAAGTTATCATTAGTTAGGTGTAAGTTGTTCTGAGTACTTGTTAGCCAGTACTTTCACCAAGTCATCCATAACCGCGGAAAACACGGCTTCTCGAGAAGATTTATCCCTGCAGGGGTGCACCAATTTGGCCGTACACGTAAGAATAACCCGCCAGATGGAATGCCTCCCACCAAGCGGGGCACTCAACACAACTCAACTCTTCTTCGCATCAAGCCCAAAGAACCCCGTGCAATTGAGCGCACGGCTAATCAAGCCCCACGAAGAAAAGGGGACCCTCATAGCACTCTAAGAACGTGTCTCCCTAAATGCCGACTACAAAAGTTCCACCCTGGCCTGGGTTCGCAATACATATGCATGCGGCAAATGGAAAACCCGAACTAAATGAGGCGATTTGGACGAGATGCGAATCGAATCAAATTGAGGGGGGCGCCCATACACGCTTCCCACATGCGGATAGTGCGCTCATCATGGATCAGTAGACAAGACCCTTTTCCTAATTAGGGTCGACACTAGCAGGCCTCAAAACCATGCCGGGCCTCCTGCCGGTGCCTTATCATCAAATTAGCATTACCTCAAAATTAACAGGTTGTTGTTTAAACATCGAACCCCAGAACATAAATGAATATGATAACAGAAAGTAACGTGCAACAGACTCGAGCAGAAACAACCCTAAGCATGCTAGTAAGACACGGGCAACAAGCAACGGGGTTATAGGTGTGGAGGTGAGGCTATATCAGGGTTAAAGGATAACATGTGATAGGATCGAACACAAGCAACGATTCATAGGGCTAGCAGAATAGACAACAGAAAGTATCGGTATCCAATGTGGAAAGGAACACAATGGTTCATGTGAGTGAAAACTTGCCTGCAAACTCAGCAGCCTGGTACTGAGCTAAATCCTCAGAAGGGGTGTCGTAAACCTCGTCTGTCTCAACGTCGTCGTCTATTCGAGAAGAAGCAAACAAACAACGCAGAGAGACAAACAATCAATAACATGGCATAATGCACAAACATGGGATGATGCATGGAAATTTAATTGATGCATCAAAGATAAGATAGTTGACATGGTAACATAACATGATTAAATGGACCCACATGCAATTTGGATTGCATATGGAAAGCCCATGAATTAAGGTTGAAATAATTGTTTTACAACTAACCAATAGGTGAAAGTGGATTAGCATGACGCATGGATGAGGAAAACAAAAGGAAAACAACCATAAGAACAATTTAAAATAAGGTTTACCAAGTTTAGAATTTTAGTTATTAAGTTATGGAATTTTGGTTCCTTAAAGGTGTTACACAAGCATTTGTTGTTTTCATCAATTTTAATTGTTCAAAATAAGTAACAAAATTCATATTTGGAAAGTACACAAAATTTTAGGTGGATTACATGTTTCAATTATTGAAAAAGGAATTAATATGAATTAATTGGGAATTAAACAAGTTTAAACAAGATTTAAATGAATTTAATTCAAGTATGAATTTATTTGAATTTTATTTGTTCAAAACATTAAACCAAATTCATATTTGAAAAGATTATGTTTTTCTGGTTTGAAAACATATTTTATAAGTTCAAAAATAATTTGATTTGAGCAAGTTATGAATTTAGCAAATTTAAATGATTTAAACAAGTTTTAAATTATTTAACCAATTTAAATTATTCAAATCATGAAACAAATTTTATATTTGAAAAGGTGGTTCAAATTGGCATGGAAAACATATTTTATTTGTGTTATTTGAATTAAGTTTGAATTAGTTATGAAATTAACCAAATTTAAAATAATTTGTTTGAATTTGAAATTTGAATACATTTGAAATATTCAAAACAGAAAAACAAATGATTTAAATAGGTAGAGAATTAAATTTGGTGCAGTACACATATTTTATTTGTATTAATTGGAGTTGGAATTTAAAAGTTATGTGTGATTTGAAAACAGGGACTAAACTGTAATTTGCAGGGACTTAGTTTAAAAGAAAAACTGGGCAGAAAACTAGTTACACTGCGCAGTGGCTAGCCCAAGCCACTGACAGGGGGGGCCCTGGCCACCGGTGGCCCGCGTGTGTGCGCGCGTGGCAACCCAGGCCACTGGCAGGTGGACCCCTGCCTGCCAGCGTGGCAAGCAAAAAAAGGGGATTCCCGTGGGGACTCGAACCCTGGCCACGGCGTGCGCGTGCAGTGGTGCGTTACCACTGCAGTACTGCTGCTTCGTTGTCAGGTAATCAGCGCGCGGTGAGGTTATTCTTCAGTTAGCGACTAGCACCTGACGAAACTGAATTTCGTCCGATGACTGAAACTGTCGACAGCTCGATGCTCGCCGGCGGTGACTGCTGCACGGCTGCTGCTCACTGTGGACGCGCTGGTGCTCGTGGGGTGTGCTATGGTGGTGTGCATCGTGCAGAGAAGAAAGAGGGCGAGGGGAGGTGCTGCTCACTGTCGCTGTAGAGGTAGCAGCGGCTCGGGGTGGTGGACGTCGCCGGCGGCAACAACACGGACGGCGGCGGCGCGGTGGACCCCCTCCATGCTCGCTGAGGTGTCGATGACGAAGAGGAAGCTGCGGGGGACCGATTCCCGCGGCTAGGTTGGAAGGTGGAGCATCGAGGCGGCGGTGATCATCGGATCTTCAGGTGGCGGTGGTCGGGGTGTGGTTCAGAGAGGAAAATCGCCGGGCAGAGAGAGGAGAAAGAGAGAAAGAATGGCGGCGTCGAGGGAGGTAGGTGGAGGCTAGGGTTAGGGCAGCTCGGGGCTAGCTAGGGCTAGGTTTATAGGGTAAGTGGAGCTGCTCACGGCCGTTGCTGCTCGCGGATGTCGACGTGGGCAGCGGCAGATGCTGCCGTACATGAGGAAGATGAAGTGGGGGGTACCGGGCCGGTTGGTGGGCTGGGCCTGCCCACTGCCTGCCCTACCCCTCTCTGTTTCTTTTATTTTTTTGTTCTGTTTGCTTTTTTTTTTGCTTATTTGAAAAAGGAAGAAAAGGCTAGGGTTTTTGGGGTAGAAAATTTAGGGATAAATTTTATATTGCTTATTTATTGTAACAGCACAAAGTGCAACTGTTGTTTTCCAAAAATTTTGAATTATGGTACTGTTTGCAAGTTGTTTGAAATTGATTGAATTTTAATATTAATTGAAATAATTGAACTTAAGCAAATAAGTTTGTAAATTCAAGTTTCTTTGAAACAAGTGATTGATTTGTTTTGTAAGTTTCATAACTTTCCAATGGTTGCTGTTTGGAACTGGATTTGAAATTTGAATGCAAAAGATTTTAAGTGAATTATTAAAAGGAATAAATCACTAGTTTGAGCTTTCTAATTTAATGGAAACAAATGGTTGTTTTTAATTGAATATTTCTATTTGAGAATTGTAACATAACAAGTATGAACAATTTGATTTGGAAATTGGTTTGAATTTGAAATCGAAAAAATTGAAAACAGATGCAAACAAATGCAAACAAAAGCAATAGGTATGATGACATGATGCAAAACATTAATTAAACAAGAAGCAAACATTCTAAAGGTGATTTTCATACTTGGGATGTTACAGCAGAGCAACTCTCGAGCCCGTATACGCGACCGCGCCGCTCCCGGATTTCTCATCGGAGAGCACGGAGTCCTCATAGCGCCGCCCGGATATGGCCTCTCCGCTTGCTTCCCCGGAGCGCTCCGTCGCCGCAGAGATCGATGACACCGTGGATCCCATGGTGGATTCGCCGAGCCACGCCACCAGCGACAAGCAGGAGAAATCTTCCGGCGGCTAGGCACGTGAGGATCCACCTCTCATGGCTTCAACCCTGGCCGCGTCTTCTTCCGCGCCGCCTCCACCTTTCGCTCCCGAAACGGTGGAGGATAAAATCACGCTCGTCGGAGAAGAGCTGGCCGCTGCGTCCGCCGCCACCGGAGCGGAAGACGAGAGCGAAAGTGCCGGCAACTGGAGCCGGTGCAACATTGCCCCTTCTCTTCTTCCGACAATGGAGAAAGAGGGGCTGATAGAGAAAGGGAAATGGCGGAGCGAGGAGGACGAGTCCGAGCTCTCGCCTAAGGCCGGAGAGGGGGTGCTTCTTACTTCTCATATCTCCCGAGGTATGGGATTTCCGCCGTCCGCCTTTTTTCTCCAGGTGCTCAATCATTACCACATCCAACCTCATAACTTGCCACCCAATTCCATTCTCTATTTAGCCGGCTTCCAGGCTCTTTTCAAAGGGTATCTAGGTTTAGCTCCTAGATTAGACTTCTTGACTTATTGTTTCGGGGTTAAGTGAAACCCTTCAGAGGGCGCACTCCCTACTTGCGGAACCATTTCTTTCGGAAGATTGGTTCCCCAAGATCAAAACTTCGGAATCCGTCAAATTTTGGACGGGTTCCTTCTTCTACCATCCAGATGTCCCTTTTCCCGAAAAAACAACTGGGATTCCACCTTTTGCCAACACTGCTGCCACTCCCCAGAAAAATTGGGCGACTGAAGCAGTGAAAACCCTGCCACCAGATCTCCTCAAGATCAAGCGGCGCATCGCCAAGCTCGTCACTTCCGATCCGCCTCTAACCGGCATGGACACAGTTCTATGCTGGTTAGAGAGGCGAATTCAGCCTTTGGCTGACCATGATCCCCGGCTTTTATGCGACCATACGAGAACCATGGATGTCATGCGGACGACGGACAAATCCTTGACGGCGAAGGATTTACAGAAACGCGTGAATCAATTGGTCGCAGCACGCGACCAATACGAGGAAAGCCGGCTGATGTACACGGCAACCAACCCGGCTCCAAAGGTACGTCTTTTGAATTTTGGGTATTACATCATTATTTTTCTCGGATAATTTGTCTTAATCTGGACTTTGTCTTTTTGACAGATCTTCGATCTTCCTGAGTCGGACCTCGTAACTGATGCTGAGTTGGACGCGCTGCGTGCCAACTTCGCAGGTGGGCGGAAACGCAAGAAGATTTCTGCCTCTTAGGAAGTGATTGATCTTGACGGTGTCCCCGTCGTTACCTCCAGGTTTTTTATTTTTGTCGGAACTTTTCTTACTTTGTCTCGGATTTTTAATCCTCCGGTATTTCTCTTATTAGCCTGCCTCCTTCATCCTTGAAGCGTAAAAAGCTTAAAAGGTTTAAGGCTACGTCTAAAAGAGGTTCACATCCTTCTCCTGCAACTGCCCCAGATACTCCAGTTGCAGATACAGAAGAGCATGCTGCTGCAATGAACAAAGAAACCCATCAGACCAGCCATCCCATTGTGCCGGAAACGAACACGAGGGAAAGGACGGCCACGTAGATGGGAGGTCCTTCTCAGCCAGCTAAGGAGGATCCCATTCCTACCTTTATAAGGATTTCAAGGATATCCATGAAGGCCTTAACAATGTCGGAACTCTTTTTGCCGAGTTTGCAAAAGAGTTCAACGAAACTTGGTCAGGTTTGCAGCGGATGAGCCAGGTAATATCTCTAGCCCCCAAGCAATAAGTCAAATGCATACTTTTGTCTTAATGCTTTTTTGCTCTTATGCTTGTTTTTAACTTAAGCATTTTCTGTTTCTTTTCCGTGTTTCAGGGAACCGCTGAATATATAAATCTAGAAGTTTTCAACAAACTTACTATCAAGAACAAGGAAGTGAAATCCATTCTTTCGATTCTTGAGTGTAAGGATGCGGAACTGGTATCCGTTCAGCGGGAACTGGAGGAATCAGCAGGTAAGTTTTTTCTCTGCTTCCAGTTGTATGACTTTTATCTAAGTATTTTTCCGAGTTTTCTCACTCGTCTTCTTTACTTCCTTTTCAGCTGAAGATGCCGGCAATGCCGAGAACCTGCGCTGGGAAAACCTGGATCTTCATAAGCTCAATATGAAGATGCAGCAGGACCTGGAGGCCAGCCAATTGGCTGTCGGCATTGCCGAGTCCAAGGCCTCCGACCAAGCAGCCAAGGACACTATCCGAGACTTGGAGAATGCCTTGAACCAGCGCTTGGAGGAAGGCGCCGAGATGGACAAAATTCTCGGTAAGTTTTTATCTTTTACCGGATTTTTATGTTGACATCTTTCTCTATTTTTGCTAACACTTTTTGTGTCTTTACTAAAACAGGAGATAGCCCCCAGCTTACTAGGATTGAGAAAATCCGAGCTTTTTGAAAGGTGTTCACCGCAATCAAGGCTGCGAGGATGCTACTGGTCAACAAATGCCTTCCCACCAGGACTGGGGAATTCTCGGAAGTTGAAAAACTTTCGGAAGCTATGGTGGAGGTGGCAGCAGTCCAGGGAAACCATCCTGCGCTCCGCGGCGCGTGGTGGTGCGCGCATGGCTCTAGGGCTCATGCATGCACTACCCTGACGCCAAGTCTTGGCGCGTGGTGTCCGGCATCCCGCAAGGATACACGGAGGCGCAGCGGGCCGACATCTTCAAAGCCATCAAAGGTCACGCCACCAAGATCGCCACCATGGTCAACATCTCTACCTTCTACCCAGAGGAATCCATTCGAGATATTCCCGAGGAATCCAACAGTGAAGATGACTCGGATGCCTGAAGGATGCCTTGTCCTGGGTAGAAAATAGGAAATAGGAGCATTACTGATCTTACTATGTAAACTTATCGTAATGCTTTCTATTCCTTTGTAAAAACAAGTAGTCCGCTTTGCAGCAATTTTTATTAAGTCTTTTGCAAGTTTTCCGGGTTTATATTCCTTTATCTTCAAAGTTCTCTGGTCCATATGCTTCAACTGTCCTTAGTGTTTGAAATGGCTCGATAGTATTTTAATCTTCATGCCAAGTGACTGGGTATAACCAATCAGTCGAAACTCGGAAACGTGGATCATACTAAATGCATTTTTACTTACTAGCTCCAGCGACCCAGCATAAAAACAATCAGATAATACTTAGAGAACAGTAAGGAATTTTTTGAATGAAACTCAGGCGCGCAGGCACAATCTGGGTTTCCTTAAGCCATTTTAGGCTGAAAATCACTCAGTTTTTTTAACACCGAGCACGCAGGCACAATTCGGGTTAACATTGAGTATTTTGAAAGATCATTGGGAAATAGATAAGACGGAATTATGTTTTAAACTATAATGAACGTGTAAAAAACACAGATGTATGAATTCCGACAACTTTATTTCATGATCTCAAAGATGTTTACATAGAAATTGAACTAAGTATAGAAGGGACGTAACTGGTGGATGCTCCAGGGTCTTTAGGTCTCCCCTAGTTCGTCATCTATTTTTCTCTTTCTGTTGCGATTCGGCTTTTCGGGGTCATCTTCTGTGTCTCGAATATCGACAAGATAGTATGATCCATTTTCATAGCTTTGCTGATGATGAATGGTCCTTCCCAAACTGGAGCCAATCTGTGCTTTCTTTGTTGTACCAATCTTAGCACTAGGTCACCTTCTTTAAAAGAACGATGCCTGATTTTCCGACTATGGTAACGTCGTAAACCTTGCTGATAAATGGCAGATCTTTTAAGCACAAGTTCTCGTTCTTCCTCTAGGAGATCGACGGCATCCTGTCGTGCGCTTTCGGTATCCGAGTCACCGAAAGCATGCACTCTTGGGCTATCATGGATCATGTCCATTGGAAGGACTCGTTCCGCGCCGTAAACTAGGTAAAACGGGGTTTGCCCTCTTGCCCTGTTTGGCATTGTTCAAATACTCCAAAGCACGGAAGGTAACTCTTCCACCCATGCTCCGACTTCTCTATGAAGAGGAGATTCGAGTCTTGGGCGTAGTCCTTGCAGGATTGAACTATTTATTCTTTCAACCTGCCCATTGGATTGTGGGTGTGCCACAGATGCAAGATCTAGGCATATTCCCGTTTGTCGGCAATATTTTGCTAACTCTCCAATAGAGAAATTTGTCCCGTTGTCGGTTATTATGCTGTGCGGAACGCCGTATCTCATGACTACGTCAATGATGAAATTTCTGGCTGTTACACCGTCAAGATTTTTGATGGGTTTTGCCTCCACCGACTTGGTATACTTATCTACTGCAACGAGTAGATGTGTAAGTCCACCTCTTGCAGTTTTGAATGATCCCATCATATCTAGCCCCCAGACCGCAAATAGCCATGTAATAGGGATAATTTTGAGTGCTTGGGCTGGCAGATTCGTCTGCTTGGCGTAATACTGGCATCCGACACATGTATTAACCATGTGTTCGACATCTGTCTTAGCTGTTAGCTAGAAAAATCTTGCACGAAATGCTTTCTTAACTATGCTTTTTGATTGAGCATGATGTCCGCAATCTCCAGTATGGATTTCTTGCAGAATTTCTCGTCCTTCTTCCGGCGAAATACATCACAGAAAAATTCCGGTAGTGCTGCGCTTATACAGGCAACCATTGATTATCGTGTATCCTTTGCATCGACATTTTATTTGTCTTTGCAAGACCTCGTCTGCTCCATCCGGGTGCTTCTGATCTACTAGAAGTTCAGATATGGAATTGTCCAATCCGGGTTAACGAGCAGGACTTTGATTGATTCGGAAACGAGAGGATAGTCGACATCTCCACCTTTTATGGATGGTTCGTGCAAATGCTGGACAAACACACCTGGTGGTAGGGTTTTCACTCTTTCTGAGCCCATGCGGGCTTGTGCGTCCACGTTCCAATTTTCTTCCCTTTTTACATGAAGTACTTCAAATCCCAGGAAGCAAATTGCGAACTCGTCCATCGTTCTCCGATATTCGGCCATGATGGGGCTTTTGGCGTCCCATGTTTGGTTGAGCTGATGTTGTACCAAATCTGAGTCACCATAGCATATGATGTGTTTGACACCTATTTATTTTGCAATGTGCAAGCCATGAAGCAAAGCCTCGTATTCTAAAACATTATTGTTGGCGTTGAAGTGTATTTGTAATACATACTCCATTGTATCTCCCGTGGGGGATTTTAGGACTACACCAGCTCCAGCGCCCTACTTCATCTTGGATCCATCAAAATGCTTAACCCAGTATTCCGACTCCGGCATTGGTGTGTTTTCCATTGCTTCTGTCCAATCAGCGACAAAATCGGCCAACACCTAGGATTTTATTGCCGTCCGGGGTTGGTACTTAATGTCGAACGCAGCTAACTCGATGCCCCATTTGGCTACTCGGCCTGTTGCGTCCGCATTGTTGATTATATCCCCTAGTGGTGCTTTACATACCACTGTTATGGAATGTCCTTGGAAGTAATGGCGGAGTTTTCGAGATGCGAAAAATACACCATATGCCAGTTTTTGATAGTGCGGGTATCTTTGCTTAGACTCGGAAAAAACTTCACTTACATAATACACTGAATGTTGATCTGGTATGGTTTGTTCGTCTTTCCGCCTTTCCACAACTATTACCGCGCTGATAACCCTGTTTGTTGCTGTGAGGTACAATAACATGGGTTCTTCGTCTTTTGGCGATGCCAAAATCGGAGCTTGCATCAAGGTTTCTTTTAACTTGGTTAACGCTTTGTCCGCCTCTTCTGTCCATTCAAATTTGTCGGATTTCTTCAACAATTTGTATAATGGCAGAGCTTTGTCTCCTAGCCGGCTTATAAACCTGCTGACGGCACCTGCAGAACCCGTCAATCTTTGTACATCTTTTAAGGACGTAGGCCTTGAGATGTTTAGGATTGCCTTGATCTTTTCTGGATTTAGTTCTATTCCTCTGTGAGAAACGATGAAACCCAGAAGTTTTCCTGACGGAACCCCGAATACGCACTTTAATGGATTTAACTTCATTTTATAAGTGCACAAATTTTCGATGGTTTCTCACAGATCTTCAAGGAGCGTGTCTTTTTCCTTGGAAACGACGGCAATATCGTCCACATAAACATGGACATTTTTTGCCAATCTGACTATGCAAACATCGTTGCATGCAGCGCTGGTAGGTTGCACCTGCGTTCTTCAGGCCAAAAGGCATGGTTATGTAGTAGTATGTTCCATACGGAGTTATGAAGGAGGTTTTAATTTGGTCTTCTTCCTTCATGCGTATTTGATGATACCCGAAATAAGCGTCCAAAAAACATAAAAGCTCAGAGCCTGCAGTGGCATCTATTATTTGATCGATTCGCGGTAACGCGAACCTATCTTTTGGACACAATTTGTTCAGGCCGGTGTAATCTATACACATCCTGAGAGAAGTACTATCTTTCTTCGGGACTAATACTGGGTTTGCAGACCATTCAGTATGTATAGCTGTCCGGATAAAATCAGCTGCCAATAGCCGGATAATTTCCTTGCCAATAGCCTTCCGTCTTCTTCCGTCAAATCGACGGAGACCTTGCTTGACGGGTTTAGATCCTGTAATTACCTTGAGTTGGTGCTCAGCAAGTTCCCTGGGTACGCCTGGCATGTCCGTTGGACACCACGCGAAAATGTTCCAGTTCTCACGGGGGAACTTGATGAGCTCACTTTCCTATTTGTCGGTCATGCTAGTTCCCACTACGACAAACTTTGTCGGATCTTTGGGATCTAGGATAACCTGTCTTGTATTCTCAGAAGATTTGAAGCTGTCTGCTGGCTTTCGGGTTTCTTTTCCTGCCGGCATTTCTGTCGGCGATACTTCTTTCGCCAGCTCCTTTAATTCCTCCTTTGCTATCACTTTTTCTGCACAAAGGGCGTTTTCTTTTTCCAGCTCGTATGCCAACTTGAAGTCACCACTTATGGTGATTACTCCTCCTTTTGGCCCCGGCATCTTCAACTTTTTATATATATAACATGATCTTGCCATGAATTTGGCGAAAGCTGGACGTCCGAGTATTGCGTGATACACGCTTTCGAACGACACAACCTCGAAGGATATTTTTTCCTGCCGGAAATGTTCTTTCTCTCCAAAGGTTACTTCTAGGGAAATTTCTCATAGGGATCGTGCTTGCCTGCCAGGGACGATGCCGTGAAAGCGTATGTTACTATAATTGAGCTGTGTCTCGGAGATTCGCAGATGCTTCAATGTATCCAAGTACATTATGTTAATGCTGGATCCTCCATCCATCAGCACTCTTTTTAGCCTAGTGTTTTGAACAATAGGGCTTACAACTAGAGCTTGTGTGCCGGGTTCTGGGATGTTTCCGGGATGATCAGACTGATCCCAGGTAATTGGAGTATTAGAGTACTTCAAGAATTTTGGGGTTGGTGGGACAACCGCGTTTATTTCTCGAAGGGTTCTCTTTGCCACCTTTACCGACGGAGTTGCCAGGAAAGTTAGGTTGCATTGTCCTTCAACTCTCGGAAACTTAGGCTCGCCTTTCCGCTGTTGTTCCTGGATTTTTTCGTCAGTGTCCGATTCACTGTCTTCTTTTTCAGCTTCTGGCTTTTGCTTGGAAAATTTCCTCTTAGAATTTTTTCCTTTGTTTCGGGATCCTGCACTGCCTTTCATATGCTTGTTAAGCCGACATTGTGCGTTCGTATGAGTGGGTTTCCCAAATTGCGAATGGTGGACACAGTTTTCAGACTTTATTCTTTCCCACTCTTCTTTGGTGTAGTTGATCGGTTCTGTGCTTCGTCCTTTCCATTTTCTCTCATTTTCTCTTCCAAAGGATATGTTAACTTCTTTGGGTTTTTGCTGTGTTTCTGAAGCTACTTTTTTCTCAAGACGAGGATTCTTTTTGGCTTCAATCAAAGTATTGATATTGCCACCTCTCGCTCTGATGTCATCTTCGGCCGCTGCGTGCTCATTTGCGATTGTAAGCATATATCTGAGATCTTTGTGCTTTTTGGAACCGATCATGAACGGTACGAGTCCGGGTTTTAAGCCATTGACAAAAGCATGCATTGCTTGTACATCAGTTACTCTAGAGCAGTTGTTTTTCATTGTAGTTCACCTTGAGATAAAGTCCACGTATGGTTCATCTTCAAACTGGGTGCAGCGATTTAACTGGTTGATGCCTTTGGGTCGTTTGTACGTTCCCCGAAAATGCTGAGTAAACACTCCAGCCATATCATCCCAGCTATCGACAGTTCTTGACGAAATCCCGTTGATCCAGTCTCTGGCTCCGTCCAGTAACATTAGGGGGAGGAATTTTACTACCTCTAGGTCTGTCCCATTGTTAATCTGGACGACTGTGTAATAGTCTGAGAGCCAGGTATCCGGGTTTGTACTGCCGGTGTATTTTTGATATGTTGGACCAACTTTGGCGAAGCCAGAATGTAAAGTTATTCTTCGGATCCTGTCTGTGAAACACTTGGGTCCGAAGTATAGATTATCTCTTTCCGCTCTATCAATGTGTGCGGAGTATCTCCCGGCTGAATGGATAGAAGGGGATCTGCTCCTTTCTTTTCCATTATTGCACGGACGTGCTCTTCCAGGGTTATTTCTATTTCCTCCGTTATCATGCCCTTTGGGATAAGGTGGAGTTCTGCTCCTATGTCTTTCCTTATTCCTGGGAGGTTTACGGGATCTCTCACGCCTGTGAGGAATGTCGTATCTTCCGGCTTTTCAGCGGGGCGTCTCGGAGGCGGCATAGCTTTGCCGTCTTTCCGGTTTTGTTCTTCCCGATCTCGGGGATTAATTCCATCTTTCGGCAGATGGGATCCGGTTCTGGACGCTGCATCCTTGTTATCCGGATTTTTCTTGTCCTTTCTTGGATCTTCTTTCTTCTCTTTCGAATTATTTGAATCTCCAGGTTCTTCAGGTCCAGGTGCTCCAGCGGTGCATGTAGCTGTTTTGCATAGGGCTGAGTCGTCATGCAACTTCCCTGATCTTTCTTTCCCGCTGTTGCTGTTGCAATGCTTTTCCTATGAAATCATACACCCCTTGAAGTTTTACGCCAATGGAGTACAGATCGTTGTTGAGGATGGCGAACGTGGCCTCCGCGTTTTCTGCTGCGGTTTTGTACATAGGTTCGCCCCTAGCATCTTTGCCGTTTACTTGCTTTTGCCAGGCCGGGTTTTGAAACCGTTCCTTTGGCGGCAGTACTTCCGGTCTTGCGATTCCGGGTAACCGTGTAGGTTTAATGCCAGATCTATTCCTTCTCTCATACTCCTCGATTTCTTCCTGCTTTAACTTAATGTCAGCTTGGGATTTTTGGAGATGTTCTCGAGTTCGAAATAGATGTTGCTGTTTCCTTTGGAGCGCTTGTCTCCTGGCTTCCAGCACTTCAGGGGGTTCATGGGGTCCCACTTGTGTTTGAAGTAGATCCTGTTCGTCCTGTTCTGACATTGGCAGAATAGAGATTTCCTTCGTTTTCTTCGCCGCAGGCTTAACTCCACTTCCTCCTCCTGCTTCGAGGTTTTTGTTGGCTGGATGTCGCACCCTGGCTTCTAAGGGATACTCATCGTACGAACTGGATAGTAGGTGCTTGGATTATGGGGCATAACTGCTCCCACGTCCCAGCTTCCTGGTAGGCCTGCGCTTATGCGCGACAACACAAGCCCTACTATTCCACCGTCGATGTAAACTATCCATTAGGAGTCACAGGCACTACTGTCGACGTACTTCATACAAGCACGCACTGTACGTCAACAGCTTTGAACGAATGATTATCACAACTTATCTCTACGACACCAAAAGATAGAAATAAGGTTGCAACTGGCCTTCACTAAGGCAGAAATAGCAAATACAATCATCCAGAGGACACA
This sequence comes from Alopecurus myosuroides, assembly GCA_028641055.1. Lineage (NCBI taxonomy): Eukaryota > Viridiplantae > Streptophyta > Magnoliopsida > Poales > Poaceae > Alopecurus > Alopecurus myosuroides. The sequence continues at coordinate 383,349,280 of CM054057.1, read as the reverse complement.
TGTCCCAACATAACATTCATTACAACAGCGGAAGCAATCAAAGGTGTCTGGGTACAGACAAATCCAACAGGCTTAAGAAGCCAGAGAAAATAAATAAGACGAAGCCCATCCACGTAGGTTCTGGATCCTGCCCTGGTCCAGCTAACTACTCGTTCTGCAGTCTCGTCAAACTCCACGAAAGTAGCCATCCTGGTGTCATCGTAGCCGTAGTCGTAGTCTGCGTAAACCACAGCCCCCAACGGGGTCAGGTACATCCAAGTACTGGCAAGCAAGACTCACAGTTCACCCAAAGTATAGCCCGTCAACACAAACATAGATGACTTGGTTCAACGGGAAAGAAGGGGTTATATAATGAAGCTGCAACTGGCTACGCTAACCCACTACAGAGATTCTATCATATCCAAGCTATCAGAAAGGGGATAAAGAATCGAGTGTTGTAACCAACTGAAAGATAACATCAAACTACCCATCCTGGATCTCGCCCCTTATCCGAAGAAGCGATCCGAGATAACTCACACATTTGTGATAAGGGTGAAATCAAGTTATTGTGTGAATAACCTATTACTAGTCAAGTTATTAATCATTGGGTGAAACATGATTGATCATTATGTTTAAGTTGTCCTGAGTACTTGTTAGCCAGTACTTTCACCAAGTAATCCATAACCGCGGAAAACACGGCTTCTCGAGAAGATTATCCCTGCAGGGTTGCACCAATTTGGCCGTACACGTATGAATAACCCGCCAGATGGGATGCCTCCCACCAAGCGGGGCACTCAACACAATTCAACTCTTCTCCGCATCAAGCCCAAAGCACCTTGGGCGCACGGCTAATCAAGCCCCGAAGAAAAGGGACCCTCATAGCACTCTAAGACCGTGTCCCCCTATATGCCGACTACAAAAGTTCCACCCTGCGCTGGGCTCGCAAAAACATGCATGCGGCAAATAGAAAGCACGAACTAAATGAGATGATTTGGACGAGATGCGAATCGAATCAAATTGAGGGGGGCGCCCATACTCGCTTCCCACATGCGGGTAGTGCGCTCATCATGGATCAGTAGACAAGACCCTTTTCCTATTAGGGTCGACACTAGCAGGCCTCAAAACCTCTCATGGGCCTCCTGCCGGTGCCTTATCATCAGATTATTATTAACAGTAATAACATTAGCATGATTGATTGATTGATTAAACATCGAGCCCCCAGAACATAATAAAGATATGGTAACTGAAAGTAACGGGTAACAGACTCGAGCAAAACAACCTAAGCATGCTAGAAAGACACTGGCTCAATCAATGGGTTGTAGGAGGGGTGATGAGGCAATATCATGGGTTAAAGGATTCATGTGATAGGTTCGTAACAGAAACATCTACCACTAAGGCTAGCAAGTATAGACAACGGAAAGTATCGGTAACCAGGGTTGAAAGGAACACGATGGTTCATGTGAGTGATAACTTGCCTGCAAACTGATCAGCCGGGTACTGAGCTAGATCCTCAGAAGGGGTGCTGTAAAGGTCGTCTGCCTCAACGTCGTCGTCTATTCGAGAAGAAGCAAACAAACAAAACAGGAAGGTAAACAATCATGTTCATGGCATTGTGCACAGTCAATATGATGCATGGCAATTTAATGGGTGCATCAAAATAAATTGACTAACAAGATAGCACAAATTTAATGGACCCATAAGCAAAGTGAATTGCATATGGATGCAAATTGTTTAGGTTGAAGCAATGAACTACATTTGATTAACAAGTGTAAGTAGTTAAACATGATGCATGCATGATGAATAACAATAGCATAACCATATTAATTGCAATTGGAATGAGGGTTAACAAGTTAAGAAAACATTTATCAAGTTTGGAAATTATTGTTACTTAATGATGTTAAACAAGTAGTTGTTGTTTTCATCAAGTTAAAGGGTGCAAAACAAATAACAAAGTTGATATTTGAAAAGGTTATCAAATTTTAGTTGGATTACATGTTTCACATTTTGAAATTGGACTTTAGATTATTTAATTAGGAATTAAACAATATTAAACAACTTTTAATTGAATTAAACAAGATTCAAACTGTTTAAGCAATTTTAATTATTCAAAACAGAAAACAAAAATTATATTTGAATAGGATATTCAAAAAGGTGTGAAAAACATATTTTATTTGCATGATTTGGACTTATGAATAATTAGTTATTGAATTTGGCAAAATACAATTGAAATGATTTAAATTTGAATTTGAATTGTAATTTGAAAGTTCAAAACATAACACAAGTTGGATATTTGGATAGATTAGGAAATTTGGATCAGAATACATATAAAGTTTGTAGTTGTTGGAATTATAAAACAAAAGATATTGAATTTTGAAGTTTATGTTCAAATCTGTTATTTAAAAGTGATTTTGGAAAATAAGGAATTCGCAGAAACCTTTTTCTACCCAGCTGGTAGCTAGCCACTGCCTCTGCCCGTGGGCCTAGCCAACGTGGCGCTGAGCGGATGCTTGCGTGGCCACGGGGGACTATGCCAGGTGGGCCTCGCGCTGCTGTGGAAGAAAACCCACAAAAAAAAGGTGGGGGGCTTGCGGCTCGAACCCGCGCCCTGCTCGCAAAGTTTCAGAGGTGCTACCAGCTGCGCTGCGATTCAGTGTTTGACAGATAGGAGGACGGATTCAGGTTAAGATTCAGTTCCAAGATAACTGAACCTGACGAACAAACACTTGCTCGTCCGTCAGAACAGGGGCTCGACTGACAGAACGGTGGTCGCCGGAGCTGATCCACGGTGGTGCTCGGAACGACAGCTTGCGTGGACGTTACAGATCGATGCACGGATGCAGAGAAGGGAGGAGGGAACGGTGAACGGAGCTCATCACCGTCGTTGAGGTAGCAGCGGCCTGACGATGACGTACGGTGACGACAGTGGCAGCGGCGGGGAAGTAGACGGCGTCGATGCTGTGGTGCTCCTCCGGTGGCGCTCGCGTGTCCGAAAGGTAGAGGAAGACGAGGCCTTCTGGTTCCAGCAGGCAATCGAAGTCGAGAAGCCCTGCAACGCCGGTGAGAGCCACGGGTTCAGAGAAGATGGCACGGTGGCCGGAGAGGACAGAGATCGCGGCGTCGATCTGAGGCTCACCTGTGCTGTCTCTGGTGTCCAAGAGGGAGAAGGGAGAGCGGGGAATCGTTTGCAGGTGATTGGTAGCTAGGTGGGAGCGATGCGTGGCGGCGCCATGGCGTTCTTCAGAGCAGCTGCCGCCGGCGAGGTGAAACAGAGAGGAATTGGCGTCGGGGAGGAAGCGATCGACGGCGGGCGAGAGGGGAAAGGAACCCTAGGGCGCTAGGGTTGAGCTGCGCGTGCCCTAGGTGCTTTATAGGGGCTAGGCGCAGTGGTTGGCCGCCGGCGTCGCCGCGGTGTCGAGGTGGAGGCCTCCGATGAGCTGCCGTAGTGCATCAGAACACGGGCACGATTTTTGAAGCGGTATGCTGCGGAGAAAAGGCTGGGCTGCGCGCGCTAGGTGGCTTAGGTGGGCTTGGGCCAGCTTAGCTGCCGCGCGCGCTGGAGTTTGCTTTATTTTTATTTTTTCTCCTTCTGTTTTTTTTTGTAGCTTTAGCTTTTGGATAAAAAAGATAGGTTTTTGCTTAGATAAAATTTTGGAAAAATTTGGATAAGCTCCTTAGTTGAAAAGCAACCACTTGGTAGATTTGGTTTTCCAAATTTCAAAGGTTTGCTTGCTGTTTCAAAATTGAACCAATTTAATTGAAAAATTGCCATATTAATTAATATTTAGAAAATAAGGTATTTTCAATAGGGTTTCCCCTAGGGTTTAGAATGTTTTAAGGGATACCAATTAGTGTTGAACTTCATGGATTCAAAAGATTAAGGATTTTGAGAAATGGCTTGAGTTTGGAAACGATTTGGAAATTAATTGATTTAACTGAGTAATTGATTTAAGCAACAAATTAATAGGTGAATTATAAAGAGTTGCTTGGAAACAACAGAGGTTTTTAATTTGCAATCCTTTATTTGAAAGATTGTAACAGACAAGTGTGAAAACAGGTGTTGATCAAGTTTGAATTCAATATGAAAACAATGCAAACATAACTAAAATGAGAATGATGACATGATGCATTGCTTAAATAAAACAAGAAGTAAAACAACTAAGGGTTTTCATACTTGGATGTTACAAAACGCCCCCCCCTTGAAGGAATCGCGCCCCGAGATTCCTACGGAGAAGTGAAAAGGTCCGGATACTTCTTGCGAAGATCCTCTTCGGTCTCCCATGTTGCTTCTTTATCGGAATGATGCGACCATTGCACTTTCAAGAACTTGGTGCTCTTGTTGCGAGTCTTACGAACGGTCTCATCGAGAATTCGAGTAGGGTGCTCCTCATAGGAGAGATCATCTTGCAGTTCAATGTCATCATGATCAACTGCACGATCTGGATCCTTGAAGCACTTCTTGAGCTGTGACACGTGGAACACATCGTGCACTTTTGATAGTTTTTCTGGAAGCTCGAGACGATAGGCATTTTCTGCACGTCTTGAGAGGATGTTGAAAGGGCCAATGTATCTTGGTGCAAGTTTTCCTTTCACACCAAAACGATGAGTGCCCCTGAGGGGAGTTACACGGAGATATGCTTTGTCACCAGGTGCATAGACCATATCCCTGTGCTTGCTATCATAATAGCTCTTCTGACAAGACTGAGCAATCCTGAGATTGTCACGAATGATACGAACTTTCTGCTCGGCTTCCTTAACAATGTCAGGGCCTAAAAGTGAACGTTCACCAGCTCCAGACCAATTGATTGGACTCCTGCATCTGCGACCATACAGTGCCTCAAATGGTGCCATGCCTAGGCTTGCCTGGTAGCTGTTGTTGTAAGAGAATTCAGCATATGGAAGGCAATCCTCCCATTTCATGCCAAAGGAGAGACCACATGCTCTGAGCATATCCTCGAGAATCTGATTGACTCTTTCGACTTGCCCTTGAGACTGAGGGTGGTAAGCTGTGCTGAACAGAAGTTTGGTGCCCAATGCTTCTTGAAAACTCTTCCAGAAATGAGAAGTGAAGATACTTCCACGGTTTGAGCTTATTTCCAATGGAACACCATGAAGAGGAACAACCTTTGCTGTGTAGAGCTCTGCTAACTGGCTAGCTGAGATAGTTTCCTTTACAGCATAGAAGTGAGCAACCTTAGTGAGACGATCAATAACAACGAAGATTGCATCGTTGCCCTTTTTGGACTTTGGAAACCCAGTAACGAAGTCCATTTCAATCATGTCCCACTTCCACTCAGGAATTTTCAGAGGTTGGAGTAGACCTGCTGTCTTCTGATGGACTGCCTTAACACGTTGACAAACGTCGCATTCAGAAACGTATTGAGCAATTTCATGTTTCATGCCAGACCACCAATACAGAGTCTTGAGATCCTGGTACATCTTTGTACTTCCAGGGTGAATGGATAGAGGAGTTTCATGAGCCTCCTTGAGAATGATATCCTTGAGACTTTGAATCTGAGGAACTGCAATGCGTCCTTCGAAGAACACAGTTCCCTTGTCATCAATTGAGAAGGACTTGAATTTATCATTGCCTTCCTTGATGTGCTCTACAATCTTCTTGATTTCATTATCACGAAGTTGTTCAGAACGAATCTTGTCCTCGAGAGTTGGGCTGGCTGTCAAGCTAGCAAGGTATCCTTCAGGAACAAGACCAAGGTTCAGCTTCTGGAATTCTTCATGAAGTGGAGGTTGGCTTTCCATGATCATGAGATTATTGCAATAGGATTTGCGACTGAGAGCATCGGCCATAACATTAGCCTTGCCTGGAGTGTAAGAAATGGTGAGATCAAAGTCTTTAATCTTCTCAATCCATCTCCTTTGCCTGAGGTTCAGATCTGGCTGAGTGAAGATGTATTTCAGACTCTTATGATCGGAAAAGATTTCAGTTTTGTTACCCAACAAGTATTGTCTCCATTTCTTGAGGGCAAACACAACTGCTGCAAGTTCAAGATCATGAGTGGGATAGTTTTGCTCATGTGGGTTCAACTGACGTGAAGCATAAGCGACAACTTGACGTTCTTGCATAAGAACTGCTCCTAGGCCTTGGAGAGATGCATCACAGAATATCTGGAAAGGTTTGGTAGTATCTGGGCCAACTAAAACAGGTGTGGAAGTGAGTTTAGTCTTCAGAAGGTTGAAACTCTCATCACATTGTGGAGTCCAAACGAACTTTTTGTCCTTCTTTGTGAGATCAGTGAGAGGTTTGGCAATCTTGGAAAAGTTTTGGACGAAACGACGGCAATAGCTAGCCAAGCCAAGAAAACTTCTGACTTGCTTCACCGTCTTAGGGGGTTTCCAATCAACAATTGCCTTAACCTTTTCCGGGTCAATGGCAATGCCTTTGGCAGAGATGATATGACCAAGATATGCAACTTCTGGAATCCAGAATTCACATATGGAAAACTTGGCATACATACGATGCTCGCGAAGTTTCATGAGAGTGAGACGAAGGTGTTCTCCATGCTCTTCCTCGGATTTGGAATAGACTAGAATGTCATCGAGATATACCACAACGAACTTGTCGAGGTATTCATGGAAGACAGAATTCATGGGTCTTGAGAACGTTGCCGGTGCATTGGTGAGACCAAAGGACATGACGGTGTATTCATATAGACCGTAACGAGTGGTGAAAGCTGTCTTAGGAATATCTTCCTTTCTGATCTTTATCTGATGGTAACCCATCCTCAAATCCAACTTTGAGAATATTGAGGCTCCAGCAAGTTGATCAAAAAGATCATCGATACGAGGAAGTGGATACTTGTTCTTGATTGTTTTCTCGTTGAGAGGACGATAGTCAACCACGAGTCTTTTTGTTTGATCCTTCTTGGCAACAAACAGAGTTGGGCAACCCCAAGCGGAGGAACTAGGCTGAATGTAACCTTTGTCCATGTACATATCGATTTGCTCCTTCAACAATTTCAGTTCAGGAGGAGCTATCTTATATGGATGCTTAGAGATTGGAGCAGTACCTGGCTCAAGCTCGATCACGAACTCAACTGCTCCGTCCGGGGGCATCCCTGGCAACTCTTCTGGAAAGACGTCAGGGAATTCACAAACCACCGGAACATTTTTAATTGCAGGAAGGGGTTTGGCATCGAGGTTGAACAGCTGAACAGAACTTGATCCATATGGAGAATAGACTATCTGGCCTGAAGTGTGGGAGAGAGTTATTGACTTTTGAGCACAGTCAATTTTAGCTTTGTGGGTCTTCAACCAATCCATACCCAGAATGACATCAATGTCAGAATTTCCCAGCAACATGAGTGAAGCAAGGAATATGCGACCTCCAATTAGGATCTGATTGTCCATGCTTATCTTGGAAGTAATCATTTTAGTTCCCGGAGAGTGCACATAGATTTGATTGCTTAGCGGAACCAGAGCTAAATTGTACGTTGTAGCAAAGATCTTTGACACGAACGAATGCGATGCTCTAGTATCAAACAACACTTTAGCTGGAATAGAGTTTACGGGTAATATACCGAGAACGACGTCAGCAGCTTCCTCAGCTTTGTCGGCCTTGATATGGTTCACCCTCGCGTTCCTCCCGACAGGCCTGTTGTTGGAGTTGAAGGCTTTAGCCGGGGGAGCACGAACCATAGCCTGGTTGGTGTTGGGGCGAGGAGGTAGGGGTAGCTGCTTCTGAGTGCACTTATCAGCGTACTGTCCAGTCTCCTTGCACTTGAAGCAAGTGACGACACGAGGAGGACCTGGCCTTGGCTGCCCCATCGGGAACCTCTGACCCTGCATCTGAGATGGGTTGGGTGGGCTTGTACCAAAGCCTGGAGAAGCTTGGGCATTTGGAGCCCGAGTGACAGCACCATTTGGCACCTAGATGCGGCGCTTCTGCGGAGGGGTGGTCATGTTGGAGGAGGAACCACCCTCACGCGAGTGCTTGCGCGACTCTTCGAACGCCTTGCGCCCATTCTCCTCATTGAGCGCGGTGTTCACAAGCTCCACGAAGTCCTTGCACTTGATGTTGGTGAGAGCGTACTTCAGTTCCGGGTTAAAACCTCGGCGGAACCTTGCCATCTTTTTGGCTTCAGTGGACACTTCGTCACCAGCGTACCGAGCGAGACGATTGAACTCGTTCTGGTAACCGAGGACGTCCAGCTTGCCCTGTCTGAGAGAGCAGAATTCCTCACGCATCCTTTCCATGAGACCATCCGGGATGTGGTGCTTCAGGAAGGCATCCTTGAAACATCCCCAGGTGATAGGAAAGCCAGCTCTCATGGTCTGGTAGTTCTCCCACCAAGTAGCTGCCTGACCCTTCAGTAGGTAGGTGGCATACTTGACCTTATCCTCTTCTGCAACATGAGCAATCTCCAGAGCTCTTGCTACGTCACGGATCCAGTCATCAGCAACCAGGGGCTCACGTGTTGCCACGAAAGCTTTTGGGCCCAAGCTGAGGAAGTCCTTGATGGTGACCCTTGGAGCATTCTGGTTGTGTTGCTGGTTAGCCTGGATCTGGGCCATCTGTGTCACCACTTGGGTCATCTGAGCTAACAGTTCCCCCATTGGTGGTGGCGGAGGCGGGGTGTTCCTGGTTGGAGGCATCCTGAACAGAAATTCATTTTAGCACAACAACAGAAAAGGATAGACTTGGTAACCGAAAGATAGATTATTCCGACGCATGAATAGATAACCAACAGGTACATCATCACATGTTCAAACACATCAGAATATCCAACAGACCAATACATGGTTCGAAAGACAAGGATAACTAAACATAGCTAGGAATGGATACATCGGTACTCCCATGCTCATCACGCAGGACGGCGGTGAGTAGTACGACGAGAGATACGGTGCGGAGGAATCCCACAGAAGTAGGTATCACGACGATCCCTGTAGATAGGAACTGATCTGAGAGCAACTCTCGGTGTGGTGAAGTAGAAAGCGTCGTGTCCCTGTGCTCCATAGCGGGGAATCCATGTGTAACCAGCTCCGAGGTCGAGAAGTGGGCCTCTGATCGGCTCGTAACCTCCAGCATCTGGCAGAGGAAAACCCAGTGTTTGCTGGAAACGCGCAAAGCGCTCGTCTCCAACGAAGTCTGTGGTGTACGTCGCCAGACGCGTCAACGCGAGGTAGAGCTGCTCCCTGACTGAGGCCAACTCCTGAGCAAGTGTGGAAGCAACGGCGTCACTGTGCCACACGAACTGGGCAGTGGTGTGCAGCCTGGAGCTATCATCCTCGTAGGTATCCAGGTTGCGGTGGAGAGTGAAGTGAACTCCCGCTGCCGTGATGTAACCACAGGGGATGTGACGATAGATGGAATCATCAAACCCCCAGTAGTCAGCACGGAGAACGGTGAGACTCACGTACACTGCCTGCTGCACGGCCATATCCACTGTGGAACCTACTGCCTCGTAGCGGTGGGCAATGCTCCTGCCATCATCCGACAGAATGTAGACGATGGCCCGGTAGAAAGTCTGGTCGAACTCGCGCTGGTGCTCGTAGACCTGGTACTCTGGTGCCCAACGGAACCCCAGATAGGTAACCATGTCTCTCAGCATCTCCGGAAAACCGGCGGTGCTCTCACAGCGAGTCATGCGAACCACCTGCGGGTAGTAGCTGAGACCCATCTGCAGATGATTTGGAAGGTTTTGATTAGACTCCGGTAGATGAAAAAGGATGTGGAAAACAACAACAAGGTTCAACGGACGATAAGGATGTTGAAAAGAACATGATATCGAAGCAACATCGGGAAAACGAGACCAAAAGTCCTGAGGTACTATGGAGAACCCAAAACACGTTAAATCCTAACTTGAAAGTTTAGGTGAGAACAGAAAACAACGTTGCACTTCCTTACCAGAAAAAGGGTGGGTGGGTGGGGAAAGAAGAAAAATGGCAGAATTCCTACTCTCACGTTTCATTTTTCCTATATAGCTACAAAATAGTTTCTAGACTCAACTGCGACCAGTAAAAAAGGGATCCTACAGGCAGACAGGCTCTGATACCATTTGTCGCACCCTGGCTTCTAAGGGATACTCATCGTACGAACTGGATAGTAGGTGCTTGGATTATGGGGCATAACTGCTCCCACGTCCCAGCTTCCTGGTAGGCCTGCGCTTATGCGCGACAACACAAGCCCTACTATTCCACCGTCGATGTAAACTATCCATTAGGAGTCACGGGCACTACTGTCGACGTACTTCATACAAGCACGCACTGTACGTCAACAGCTTTGAACGAATGATTATCACAACTTATCTCTACGACACCAAAAGATAGAAATAAGGTTGCAACTGGCCTTCACTAAGGCAGAAATAGCAAATACAATCATCCAGAGGACACATGTCCCAACATAACATTCATTACAACAGCGGAAGCAATCAAAGGTGTCTGGGTACAGACAAATCCAACAGGCTTAAGAAGCCGGAGAAAATAAATAAGACGAAGCCCATCCACGTAGGTTCTAGATCCTGCCCTGGTCCAGCTAACTACTCGTCTGCAGTCTCGTCAAACTCCACGAAGTAGCCATCCTGGTGGTCATCGTAGCCGTAGTCGTAGTCTGCGTAAACCACAGCCCCAACGGGGTCAGTACATCCAAGTACTGGCAAGCAAGACTCACAGTTCACCAAAGTATAGCCCGTCAACACAAGCACAGATGACTTGGTTCAACGGAAAGAAGGGGTTATATAATGATGCTGCAACTGGCTGCGCTAACCCACTACAGAGATTCTATCATATCCAACTATCAGAAAGGGGATAAGATCGAGTGTTGTAACCAACTGAAAGATAACATCAAACAACCCATCCTGGATCTCGCCCCTTATCCGAAGAAGCGATCCGAGGATAACTCACACAGTTGTGATAAGGTGAAATCAAGTTATTGTGTGAATAACCTATTACTAGTCAAGTTATTAATCATTGGGTGAAACATGATTGATCATTATGTTTAAGTTGTCCTGAGTACTTGTTAGCCAGTACTTTCACCAAGTAATCCATAACCGCGGAAAACACGGCTTCTCGAGAAGATTATCCCTGCAGGGTTGCACCAATTTGGCCGTACACGTATGAATAACCCGCCAGATGGGATGCCTCCCACCAAGCGGGGCACTCAACACAATTCAACTCTTCTCCGCATCAAGCCCAAAGCACCTTGGGCGCACGGCTAATCAAGCCCCGAAGAAAAGGGACCCTCATAGCACTCTAAGACCGTGTCCCCCTATATGCCGACTACAAAAGTTCCACCCTGCGCTGGGCTCGCAAAAACATGCATGCGGCAAATAGAAAGCACGAACTAAATGAGATGATTTGGACGAGATGCGAATCGAATCAAATTGAGGGGGGCGCCCATACTCGCTTCCCACATGCGGGTAGTGCGCTCATCATGGATCAGTAGACAAGACCCTTTTCCTATTAGGGTCGACACTAGCAGGCCTCAAAACCTCTCATGGGCCTCCTGCCGGTGCCTTATCATCAGATTATTATTAACAGTAATAACATTAGCATGATTGATTGATTGATTAAACATCGATCCCCCATAACATAATAAAGATATGGTAACTGAAAGTAACGGGTAACAGACTCGAGCAAAACAACCTAAGCATGCTAGAAAGACACTGGCTCAATCAATGGGTTGTAGGAGGGGTGATGAGGCAATATCATGGGTTAAAGGATTCATGTGATAGGTTCGTAACAGAAACATCTACCACTAAGGCTAGCAAGTATAGACAACGGAAAGTATCGGTAACCAGGGTTGAAAGGAACACGATGGTTCATGTGAGTGATAACTTGCCTGCAAACTGATCAGCCGGGTACTGAGCTAGATCCTCAGAAGGGGTGCTGTAAAGGTCGTCTGCCTCAACGTCGTCGTCTATTCGAGAAGAAGCAAACAAACAAAACAGGAAGGTAAACAATCATGTTCATGGCATTGTGCACAGTCAATATGATGCATGGCAATTTAATGGGTGCATCAAAATAAATTGACTAACAAGATAGCACAAATTTAATGGACCCATAAGCAAAGTGAATTGCATATGGATGCAAATTGTTTAGGTTGAAGCAATGAACTACATTTGATTAACAAGTGTAAGTAGTTAAACATGATGCATGCATGATGAATAACAATAGCATAACCATATTAATTGCAATTGGAATGAGGGTTAACAAGTTAAGAAAACATTTATCAAGTTTGGAAATTATTGTTACTTAATGATGTTAAACAAGTAGTTGTTGTTTTCATCAAGTTAAAGGGTGCAAAACAAATAACAAAGTTGATATTTGAAAAGGTCATCAAATTTTAGTTGGATTACATGTTTCACATTTTGAAATTGGACTTTAGATTATTTAATTAGGAATTAAACAATATTAAACAACTTTTAATTGAATTAAACAAGATTCAAACTGTTTAAGCAATTTTAATTATTCAAAACAGAAAACAAAAATTATATTTGAATAGGATATTCAAAAAGGTGTGAAAAACATATTTTATTTGCATGATTTGGACTTATGAATAATTAGTTATTGAATTTGGCAAAATACAATTGAAATGATTTAAATTTGAATTTGAATTGTAATTTGAAAGTTCAAAACAGAACACAAGTTGGATATTTGGATAGATTAGGAAATTTGGATCAGAATACATATAAAGTTTGTAGTTGTTGGAATTATAAAACAAAAGATATTGAATTTTGAAGTTTATGTTCAAATCTGTTATTTAAAAGTGATTTTGGAAAATAAGGAATTCGCAGAAACCTTTTTCTACCCAGCTGGTAGCTAGCCACTGCCTCTGCCCGTGGGCCTAGCCAACGTGGCGCTGAGCGGATGCTTGCGTGGCCACGGGGGACTATGCCAGGTGGGCCTCGCGCTGCTGTGGAAGAAAACCCACAAAAAAAAGGTGGGGGCTTGCGGCTCGAACCCGCGCCCTGCTCGCAAAGTTACAGAGGTGCTACCAGCTGCGCTGCGATTCAGTGTTTGACAGATAGGAGGACGGATTCAGGTTAAGATTCAGTTCCAAGATAACTGAACCTGACGAACAAACACTTGCTCGTCCGTCAGAACAGGGGCTCGACTGACAGAACGGTGGTCGCCGGAGCTGATCCACGGTGGTGCTCGGAACGACAGCTTGCGTGGACGTTACAGATCGATGCACGGATGCAGAGAAGGGAGGAGGGAACGGTGAACGGAGCTCACCACCGTCGTTGAGGTAGCAGCGGCCTGACGATGACGTACGGTGACGACAGTGGCAGCGGCGGGGAAGTAGACGGCGTCGATGCTGTGGTGCTCCTCCGGTGGCGCTCGCGTGTCCGAAAGGTAGAGGAAGACGAGGCCTTCTGGTTCCAGCAGGCAATCGAAGTCGAGAAGCCCTGCAACGCCGGTGAGAGCCACGGGTTCAGAGAAGATGGCACGGTGGCCGGAGAGGACAGAGATCGCGGCGTCGATCTGAGGCTCACCTGTGCTGTCTCTGGTGTCCAAGAGGGAGAAGGGAGAGCGGGGAATCGTTTGCAGGTGATTGGTAGCTAGGTGGGAGCGATGCGTGGCGGCGCCATGGCGTTCTTCAGAGCAGCTGCCGCCGGCGAGGTGAAACAGAGAGGAATTGGCGTCGGGGAGGAAGCGATCGACGGCGGGCGAGAGGGGAAAGGAACCCTAGGGCGCTAGGGTTGAGCTGCGCGTGCCCTAGGTGCTTTATAGGGGCTAGGCGCAGTGGTTGGCCGCCGGCGTCGCTGCGGTGTCGAGGTGGAGGCCTCCGATGAGCTGCCGTACTGCATCAGAACACGGGCACGATTTTTGAAGCGGTATGCTGCGGAGAAAAGGCTGGGCTGCGCGCGCTAGGTGGCTTAGGTGGGCTTGGGCCAGCTTAGCTGCCGCGCGCGCTGGAGTTTGCTTTATTTTTATTTTTTCTCCTTCTGTTTTTTTTTGTAGCTTTAGCTTTTGGATAAAAAAGATAGGTTTTTGCTTAGATAAAATATTGGAAAAATTTGGATAAGCTCCTTAGTTGAAAAGCAACCACTTGGTAGATTTGGTTTTCCAAATTTCAAAGGTTTGCTTGCTGTTTCAAAATTGAACCAATTTAATTGAAAAATTGCCATATTAATTAATATTTAGAAAATAAGGTATTTTCAATAGGGTTTCCCCTAGGGTTTAGAATGTTTTAAGGGATACCAATTAGTGTTGAACTTCATGGATTCAAAAGATTAAGGATTTTGAGAAATGGCTTGAGTTTGGAAACGATTTGGAAATTAATTGATTTAATTGAGTAATTGATTTAAGCAACAAATTAATAGGTGAATTATAAAGAGTTGCTTGGAAACAACAGAGGTTTTTAATTTGCAATCCTTTATTTGAAAGATTGTAACAGACAAGTGTGAAAACAGATGTTGATCAAGTTTGAATTCAATATGAAAACAATGCAAACATAACTAAAATGAGAATGATGACATGATGCATTGCTTAAATAAAACAAGAAGTAAAACAACTAAGGGTTTTCATACTTGGATGTTACACTGGATCAGCCAATTTTTTCATCCGGAGCTTGTATTGGAGTTTCTTAGAAGCTTTGTGTTTTTTCTTGGAAGAGGGAGGTTTTTTACCAGGTTCCTCCTCTGTCAATTTCTTGACATCCGGGTATGTTGGACTGACTTCCCCATCCTCTTTTTCCTCATCTGGCGGAGGTGTTCTAGGGCTTTCCTCACTTTCGGCGTCCGTGTTTTCAGCCGGTTTTGCCATCAGTACTTCGTGGAATCCCTCTTGAAAGGAGTTGACCTTTCTCTCGAAAGCGTCTACATCTTCGTCTTTGGTATCGAACTGATCTGATCCGGGTTCCGACTCTAATCTCGCCTCGATGGTGGCTAGCACAGAGTCAGCTTCCGAGTTCGTCGTCATATTGACGGATGTCGGATCTTCCACCTTTGTTGTGGGATTGTTGTTTTCTACCTCTTCCACGGGATTATTTTATCCGTGTTTTCGGCGATCTCGGATTGCACCATACCGATAAAGTGCGATTCAGCAGAATATCGGCGATCTGAGCAAAATCCGCGTCATAGTCTTCTTCGACTGGGTATAGGGCAGGTGGGATAAATTTGCTTCCACCACAGAATCCCATTGCTTCTGCAGTTAATCCGATAAATATGTTTGCAGATCCAATCGGTAAAACGCAGTCACTTACCAGATGATTCCGTGCTAGCATGTACGATCCGTTGTCGAGGAAGCGCCCGACGTCATTGTCGAACTCCAGACTTCCGACAGTTATGGTACTGCCAATTCCGCCGAGTATCCCCGATCTAAATATAACGCCTGACGTCGCTGGCCCCACGGTGGGCACCAACTGTCGAGACATCGTAGTAGAATTCATAGACGGGGGTGCCATGAGACTACCGATAAAGATTGTGGGGGACGTGATTGTATGATGGACAATGACACCGAGGTTTTACCCAGGTCGGTACGTAACTAGGCGGCATTCCTACTCCTGCAATCTTACTAAATCAGGGCTGCAGGCTGAAGTATACAAAGTACAACGTGAGTTAGGTTTAGCTACTCGACAAGGATCAACCTCTCGGTGAGTTAGCTTCTAGCTTATTGTCTATATGTTTCTTATCTCCCGTCCGGCTTTATATAATAGACGGGTTAGGGCTTACAGAAAAGGAAACCTTCACGCGGGCCATGATCCGGGTTCTTCTAGAATCCGGTTTATGTGCGTCAGCTTACTGGGCCGCCCAATGGACCGTAGCCCATTACCATTCAGGACACCCTGGTAATCCGGCACTTTAGGACACCATCTGATATACCCATAGATGGTACATATCCGACACTCGCATCAAACACTACTAGGAAAACAGCTATAGGAGAGACCATACCCGTGACGCACCAGAACTTTGGTGCGTCACGCCTAAAAGCCGTGGCGCACTGCCCCTCCATGCGTCACGCCTATATCCTTACGCGTGGCGCACCAAATAAGAGGCGCGCTGCGCCTATGTGTGGGACCGGGGTGGCGAGGCTCCCAGTCGTACCCGTGACGCACCGTGCCGCCGGTGCGTCATGGCTACGTGAAATAGGCGCGGCGCACATTGGCCAGGTGTGTCACGGCTATGTGTTCCACCAATAATAACCATAGCCATGGCGCACTAGCCAAAGGTGCGTCGCGCCTATTTCACGTAGCCGTGACGCACCAACAGCACGGTGTGTCACGAGTATGCCTGAGAGCCATTTAAGTGATTTGGACCACCTCCCACCTCCCATCCCCCCACATCTCCACCCCATTTTAGATCTGGTCGTCCCCCACCTCCTCACCACCCCATTTCCCCCATTTTCCCACCATTTAAAACTTGTTTAACCTATTTTATTTGATATATATGCAAGGGGAATCTCTTGTAAACACTCCTCTCTCCACCTCCATCTCACTTTACCATTTTCTCTTCCATCTTTTTTACTACTCCCTATAGCCACACATACTCTCTCGATCTCGAGTCGGCAAGATCTATATAGTTGGTGAGTTGTTGGAGGGATATGTATATATATGTGTGTGTGAATCATATGTGTTGTATGTACATGTGTGTATCTCGCTCTCTCATAGATCTCGGTACCGGTGTACCTCGTCACAAAAGATTCATATGGTTGCATATATACATATGCAAAATTCTGTTGCGTATCTTTGATGAAAGTTGTGGATGTCTTAAAAATGAGTTTCCATGTGTTGCCAAAATGTTGATTCATTTCCATTTCGGCGATCATGCACTCCGAGAATGTCCTATTTTTAGCATAGGTCATGCTGAATTTTTCCGTCGACGACCATGCATGCATCATCCATATATTATGTAATTTGATTCTAATTAATTTGTCCTTTGATATGTTTTTACTATGCAGGCAACCATGCATATAAGCACATGCATCGTGGCTAGATTTATGAAACATGCGACGGCCGAAATGTTTCGAAATAACATGACGGAGATAAGATGTCCTTGTCGAAGATGCAAACTACAACGCTTGATCAGATACGATTGCGGTGACTTGGAGTCGGACCTTATCCGTTGTGGTTTCATGGATGGCTACACTCTTTACCCGACAAGTGATGAAGAAGATGAACACGACGCTAATGGGACGACCAGATATGCGGAAGGACATCATGATCGGGATAATAACGGCGATGGCGGCCGGCGAGAAGATGAAGAGTCTCCTAGACATGATGAAGGACATCATGATCAAGACGAAGGACATGATCATAATCAAGACAAAGGACATCATGATGAAGATGTCGGGACATCGTCGTCGGACTGGGTGCGGGACCCTCATGTTCAAGCTCTGCTTCTCAAGGAGACTAGCAACACCAGAGCTGCTGCTAGAGAGAAATCGAGGCTGTCGCAACTGGAGATAGACGCGGTTACTCCATTGTATGAAGGATGCTTGAGCGAGGATACCCGTCTGAACATAACGTTAAGGACCCTCGAGATGAAGACAAAACACAGATGGACTGATGCGAGCTACGATGAGAACATGGCATTCTGGCACGACCTTCTTCCCACGGGGAACAAGTGTCCAACGAGCATTGAGGAGGCCAAGAAATTCGTGTGTCCTCTGGATTTACCTCACGTGAAATACCATGCTTGCATTAATGACTGTATCATCTATCAGGGCGCGGACGCGGAGAGAACCATATGCCCGGTGTGCGACGCAACTCGATACAAGCCAGGGAAGAAGGCCTCTCCTCGAAAAGTGGTGTGGTACTTTCCGATAACTTCCCGTCTGCAGCGGTATTTCGCAGACCCCACACAGGCGAAGCTCATGTGATGCCACGCGGAAAGGAAGAAGCCAGAAGAGGATGATGGAATTGATCCGAAGAAGGATGACACGATGCTGACACACCCCTCAGATGCTAACCAGTGGAAGGCACTAGACACCGAATACCCCAAATTCGGGGACGATCCAAGGAACATCAGGTTGTGCATGAGTACGGATCGACTAAATCCTTTTGGCAACCAGAGCAGCACCCATAGCACTTGGCCCATGTTTGTATGTATATACAACCTACCCCCTGGTTGTGCTTGAAGAGGAAGTACATACAGATGAGTATGCTTATTGAAGGGACAAAACAACCAGGTAACGACATCAATCTGTATGTCCAGTTGTTGGAAGAGGAGCTAGCCACGTTATGGGACGAGCTAGCCAATACGTGGGACGCCTATGGAGAAACGTTTTTCCCAATGAGAGCCGCGATCATCACGACGGTGCATGACTACCTCGGTTACGGATATGTCGCGGGGCAGGTGACGCACGGATTCTGTGCATGCGTTAGCTGCATGGATGACACTATGTATATCCAGCTAGAGAGAAACCCCGGGTCTTCGAAAACCGTGTTCTTAGGGGCATCAAAGGTGGCTTCGCAAGGATGACCCATGGAGAAAACGCAATGATCTGTTCAACAATGAAGTTGAGATGCGAAGAGCCCCACGTCAAAGGAGTGGCGAGGAAATCGACGAGCTGTTGAAGAACTGGAAAGAGTGCCCTACGCCGGGAAAGAAGCGAAAGGCGCCGGCGCCGTTAGAGGGTGTATGGAAAACAAGGTCTGTTCTCTGGGGCCTGAGGTACTGGAAGATTCTCCGCACGCCTCACTGCCTTGACCTCATGCATATCACGAAAAACGTGTACGAGAGTCTGCTTGGCACCCTGCTCAACATGCCGGAGAGGACCAAAGATGGGCCGAAAGCAAGGAACGACTTGAGATTTTTGAATATCAGGGGCGAGCTCCATGGAGGAAAACCGGATGATGATGATGATGTGTTAGATGGGACGGAAGGTCGCCGCAAGGGCAAAAAGGCCAAGAAGACGGAATATTACTGTCCCCCTTCGTGCTTCACGCTAAGCGAGAAGGAGATCGACCAATCTTCAAGTGCCTCCTGGGAGGCAAATTTCCTTACGGTTATGCGGGGAAGATAAGCAGATACCTAGACATACCAAAGCATAAGTTCAGCGGGATGAAGTCTCACGACTGTCACGTGATGATGACGCAGATACTTCCAGTTGCAATTCGAGGGATAATGGACGAACACGTCCGCGAAACGCTGTTTGGACTCTGCAACTTTTTTGACATCATCTCTCGAAAGTCGATTGGCGTGAAGCAACTCGCAAGGCTACATGAAGAGATCGTGGTGATACTATGCGAGCTTGAGATATACTTCCCGCCCGCATTCTTCGACATTATGGTGCATCTCCTTGTCCATGTCGTGGATGATATCATCCAGCTCAGGTCGCCGTTTTTACACTCCATGATGGCGTTCGAAAGGATGAATGGTTCCATCAAAGGATACGTACGCAACAGGGCCCGTCCAGATGCAAGCATTGCCAAGGGCTTTCTGACAGAAGAGTGCATCTCTTTCTGCACGAATTTTCTAGACAAAGACGAGAACCCTGGTCTGCCCGTAAACAGGCACTTTGGCAGGCTCGCTGGATGGGGACACCGCGAGGGCCAGCGCGGAATGAATGTCGACTTTCAGGGCCGACGAAACGAATTTGACAGAGCAAACATAGTCACGCCACAACATCTAACAGTGGTCGATCCTTGGTTGGAAGAGCACAAAATATTAATCGCGAAGTATTACAGTGACCGGGGACAACATAGGACCGAAGCAGAAATAATCAGAGAGCACAACATCCATTTCACACAATGGTTCAGGGAGAATATTATGACCGATCCCCCGGAGACGCCTTATTTTGAAGAAGAAAAACTCATACTCACATTGTCACAAGGCCCCGCACATAACCTCATGACCTATCAGGCATACGATATCAATGGTTACACATTCTACACGGCAAATAAGGACCGGAATTGCGAATACCAGAAATCGGGGGTAACGATGGAATCATTAACAGGTGACGTCAAGGAAAGATACTATGGTAGGATCGACGAGATATGGGAACTCGACTACTGCGGTGAGAAGGTGCCACTGTTCCGTGATAGGGATATCATAGAGGACCATGAGGTTTATTCATGCTTGAGTTGGAAGGAAATATTAAGCCTCACTATTCTTCATGATAAGGTGAATTCTTTTCTAATAATAAATAATGTTTGTGTTTATAAGAATGTTATATTACCTAGGTCTATGCATTATGTATTAGCAGGATTATTGATAACACAAGCATTGGCGAAGCAATGGATCTGGTTGAAGAGGATGGCAAGCACGAAGGAGGCGAGGCAGGAAGTGGAGCCATCAAGGAAAGGATATTCGGTTCGGACTGGCAGAAGTCCCGAATTTGAAACGAGCATGGACTCTTCATACGGACTCCAAATAAAGAAAATGAGAACAATCTGAAAAGGAATTTTGAAGGGCTTTCCAATAGATCTGGCCCCACGCACCGATTCGACTCGTACAAGACGTGGTGACCGAAACAATGCACGAATCATTTTCTGCCAGTTTCCAAATAGAGTCCTGTCAAGTTAGGAAACTTAGAGGTTTTTTGATTTCGACCCCAACACTAGGTTGGACGTCCAGCAGCCCTTATAAGGCTTGTAATTCCCATTATTAGAGATGAGACTACGTTAAAACATAAACCCTCACCCTATAGATTGAAACAGCTTGTAAGCCTTCATCTGGAAGTTCATCTTCAAACTTTACGTGTTACATGCTGTTCCACTAGGAATAAGACGGTACAGGACCACTTGTAGTCGGTGGATTACTTGTGCAAGAGTGTGGAGTTGAGAATATCCTTGGGGTTGCTAGCTGTTGCATTGGCATCAGGGATCAGCCGGGAGAGTTCTTAGTGGCGCACTAGTTATCATACTGGAGTTGTCTGTGAGTTCACAGAGAAGATTGGGCCACCCCTTATCATCTTGGTATCAGAGCTACATGTTGCCTCGGTGAGCTATCAAATTTCCCTTTAGTTTGAGTGTTTTTATTTTGCTATCCAGAAAATTGCCCCACAAAAATAGTGTTAGTCATTGCCATAGCCATAGATATCACCTTAGTTTTAATTACTAGTGTTGTTTTTGTGTTAGATTTCGTGTTGCTTTTTATCATTTTTAGATTTGTTCTTTTCGGCTAGGGTTAGGGTTCTTTGTTCCCCTGGTCGAAACATATAAAAAAACTACAAAAAAATCCGCTGCAGATCGAGTTTTACACCCCTAATCCGAGTTCCCCTCGAAATCCTACCGCGGCAGCGTTTCTATTCGTTTTGCTGCGTACCGCAACCCACCCCACCGATCCGTAACCGCACTCGGGTTGCTACCGCCCCACGCTTACAAATTCCCACCCGCAACACGCAGCGCACCACACCAACCGCCCACCTGCGCGCTGCCCCGATACGCGTTTGCGCCAAAACGCTGATGTTCGTTCCCACCGCTGCCGCCAACTCGTTACACGCGCGCGCTGTTTTTCCTACCGTAACGCGCTTACCACTACCTGTATCAATCGCGCGCGTGCTGCCGTGACAGAAATTCTCGCAGTTTTGCTGTCGCGCGCTGTGTTGCTTGCCATGAACATGTGCAGTTCTGCCGTGGCACGATTTTTGGTCGTTTTTGCTGCCGTACGGTACTAATTTGGCCTGTTTTCCTGCCGTGTGCCGAAATTTCCTGCCGTGAGCTAGATAACTCGTTTTCACTTAGTTTTCTTTGTTTTTCCTTGTTATTTCCTGTTTTTATCACTAGGACCAATACATCCAATCTTTGTTAACCTTAGCCACAGCCTTTCTACAACATATTAATAGGAACTTGCCCACAAGTATAGCTATTTTGTGCTCTGACAGGTTGCTCATTTTCATCACCACCATTGTGTTCACTTGTTTATTGGTTCATATTGCTCCTAGTTGTGTTTAAGGCCATTGGAAAAATATAAAAAATAGAAAAAGAGTAAAAATAAATAAATAGAAAAAGAGTAAAAGTATAAAAAAAAAGAGAAAAGAGAAAAACAGAAAATTGCATAGAGGCCATATTGATACTATTGTTTCTAGTTGAGCTTGCCATTGTGACACTTGGTTTTTCATTGAGCAATCTTGTGCCTGTCAATTAAGATCCTAGCTAGTGACTTTCTAGTGCATTGCAAAATCTCATCCATATATTTGCATTGCCACATTTGTCTCTATTATTGTGTGAGTTTCCTTGGGT
This sequence comes from Alopecurus myosuroides, assembly GCA_028641055.1. Lineage (NCBI taxonomy): Eukaryota > Viridiplantae > Streptophyta > Magnoliopsida > Poales > Poaceae > Alopecurus > Alopecurus myosuroides. The sequence goes on along the minus strand of CM054057.1, from coordinate 383,327,217 downwards.
ATTTTTATATCTTCACAAAACAACAAATATGACTTGTTACTTTGGTGATTGTTAGGTATCCATACCAAGCCCCACCATATACCTTGTTTGTCATGTGATTGTTAACACCCTGGGTATTCTCTTCTTCACATCAAAGCATATTAGTTGCCACTACTTATTGGTAAGTATTTCTATTCACTTTGGAACGGTAAGATAATCTATTGTCTTGCTAGATTTTGAGTGAGTTGTGAGAGAACACCACATCCCATTGTTATTTTGTTACTAACAAGTTAATCAATAGAGTTTTGTAGTTATTCTATGTGCAGTGATACTTTCTGGGAGGAGGATTCTAGTGGAATACTTGTAGCAAATTTGTTCCACTTCACATGAGACATCAATGGTAGGACTATTGCTATTATCCTTGATAAGGGTACACGGTTTAATTTTGTTAGTATTGAGATTGTTGAAGCATTACATTTGACATGTTATGCAACTCCTAGTTCATTTATGTTAAAAACTAATGATGCTACACTTCACATTACTCATGCTACCTGGATTCCGTTAACTATTCATGATCATACAATACGAATTAGGTGTAATGTGCTTCCTAGAGCATTTACTTGCTGTCACCTTTTGTTGAGTGCATTTTGGTGCAATAGCTATAAGGTTCATTTTGATAGCCATTATCCTGATTTACAATTCTTTTGGAATAATAAGAGAGATTGGATAATACATGCATGTCCTACAAAATTTAAAAGAATTAGACATCAACCATTGGTTATGAATTTGGTAGAGGTTGAGAAGACCTATGAGGCTGTTTCTACTAACGTAACTATGTCTACTCCTAGTGTTGTGTCTTGTGATATGCAGGTTGCTTTTGAAGAAAAGGAGCCTATAGTACAACCTGCACCACCACCTCCACTACCACCATCACATCCATTGGAGGAGCATACCATTGTGCCTAGTATTATTTCTTGTGATATGCATGTTACTCTTGAAGAAAGGGAGCCATCAATAGTACAACCTGCATCGCCACTTGAGAGAGAGGAATCAGTGCCTACTATATCTGAGGAGGATGTTATTGACATTGGTGCTAATTTGGAGCTACCACTTCCAAGTACAACTTTTTGTGAGTCTACTAATGTGTTAGTTAATTCTTCTAAGTTGATAACCACATATAGTTCACCATCATGTGATATTTTGAATATTTCGAATTTTGATCATGTGGTCTTGATTACACATAAAGAAGTGCTTTCTATAATACCACCTATTAATATTGTGTATTCCATCATGTTACATGAACCAATTAATGTGCAATGTGCTATGAATAGGATTGCTGAAATTTTATATATCAATTCTAGCACCTATGCTACTTGCTTTATTTTTAATTTGGTTGGTGACTATAACATGAATGAAATTTTTATGGTGGATCACATATGTATTACTTGTGATAAAATTGTTGAATTGAACATTGTGTTACCTCGTTTGGATTCTAAATCTAAGCATGATTCTACACATATGTTTGATTTACAACAAAATTTGATAAGTACATATACTACTGATTTATACTTCACTTATATTTGCAAAATGAGTTGCAATTTACATGATGATTATACTAAACATGAGAAGAAAATTATGTGTATTACTATTCGGCCATTACTTTGTTATACATATCAGAGTAGCACAGTTGAAGCATGGTATCCACTATCTAATGAGTTAATTTGTTTGGATTGTTTTGACTTTACTACCACCAATTTTGATCATAGATCTTCTGTGAAAACACTTAGTTTGATACTAAATAAAAGAATTTATACATAGGTGTTTCTCCTTTTGATCATGATTTTATGAGCTTCACTTATATTTGCAATTATGATTGCTATTTTATGAGATGCTATGACATTTATGTGCTGTTTTCATGCCAATTTCGTGGTCACATGTCATGTGAAAGAATTTATGAGCTGCTAACAACCAATGCACCCCATTATAGATATTTGTATTGTGCATACACGTTGTTCTTTTCGTTTCTTCCACTTTCAGCCTACCAGAAGCCGAGGACGTCTTCTCTTGAAGAAAGGGAGGAGAGTCATAGGAATTTTTTTGAATAAAGGGAGGATGATAGGGATATCATAGAAGATCATGAGGTTTATTCATGCTTGAGTTGGAAGGAAATATTAAGCCTCACTATTGTTCATGATAAGGTGAATTCTTTCCTAATAATAAATAATGTTTGTGTTTATAAGAATGTTATACTACCTAAGTCTATGCATTATGTATTAGCAGGATAATTGATAACACAAGCATTGGCGAAACAATGGAGCTGGTTGAAGAGGATGGCAAGCACGAGGGAGGCGAGGGAGGAAGTGGAGCCATCAAGGAAAGGATATTCGGTTCGGACTGGCAGAAGTCCCGAATTTGAAACGAGCATGGACTTTCATACAGACTCCAAATAAAGAAAATGAGCACAATCTGAAAAGGAATTTTGAAGGGCTTTCCAATGGATCCGGCCGCACGCACCGATTCGACTCGTACAAGACGTGGTGACCGAAACAATGCACGAATCATTTTCTGCCAGTTTCCAAATAAAGTCCTGTCAAGTTAGAAAACTTAGAGGTTTGATTGATTTCGACCCCAACACTAGGTTGGACGTCCAACAGCCCTTATAAGGCTTGTAATTCGCATTATTAGAGATGAGACTACGTTAAAACATAAACCCTAGACCTCTAGATTGAAACAGCTTGTAAGCCTTCATCTGGAAGTTCATCTGCAAGCTTTACGTGTTACCTGCTCTTCCACTGGGAATAAGACGGTACAGGACCACTTGTAGTCGGTGGATTACTTGTGCAAGAGTGTGGAGTTGAGAATATCCTTGGGGTTGCTAGCTGTTGCATTGGCATCAGGGATCAGCCGGGAGAGTTCTTAGTGGCGCACTAGTTATACTTAGGTAGTATAACATTCTTATAAACACAAACATTATTTATTATTAGGAAAGAATTCACCTTATCATGAACAATAGTGAGGCTTAATATTTCCTTCCAACTCAAGCATGAATAAACCTCATTGTCCTCTATGATATCCCTATCATTCCGTGTCACATGGGCCAAGAGCGTCAAGAAAGAAGGACAATATTTTACCACCATGGTTATACCTGAAGCCAAATCCGGCACGAATGTGACCGTAAAAAATGAGCCATGGGTCTTGGCTAACCAAGTGGACCGATGTTTGTTTATTATCGACCCGACAAGGCCTATCCGTGTTTGTCGTGCGGAGAGGCAAAAGAAGCATCATCGGAATGGATGGAGTAGCCAACGAGCAAGAGTTTGACCAGTACGGCGACCAGAAAATGGAAGATGACAATGACGATGGAACAAAATACACAACCAGAAGAAGTAGGACAACAATACCTACAGGTCGCCCATTCCACATAAGAAGTCACGGTGTTCCGGGGCTAAATTACTCAACTGCGACAAAGAAGGGAACGAAAATTGTGAAACGCTAGCTCTAAGAACAACGATGTGTCGTGTGTTTGCATGCATTCGAGGAAGTTATGACAATGTAATATATATGCACTAATTGTTATGTTTAAACTAATCAACAAATTGCTTGAATTTATATTTATTTATTTCTGAATATATATGCTAAGAAAATGACATTTAATATAATCCTGCATTTATAATGATTTATTCTGAATTTATATTGATTTATTTTGTAAGGAAAAACAATATTTGAAAAAAGGGGGTGGGCAGGATTCGAACATGTGCCATCGAGCAGTGTGAGAGAGGGGCCAGCCACTGGACTGAGTATCACATTGTGATACAAACCCGCGATCGCACTTTTTGAATAGGAAATGAAAACAGGCGTGGCGCACCTAGCCGCGGTGCGCCACACATACGTTAGGCGCGACGCACCAAGGTGTGATGCGCCACACATACGTTAGCTGTGACGCACCAAGCTGTGGTGCGCCACACATACATTAGGCGCGACGCACCGGACTGTGGTGCGCCATGGCTATTAGCGGACATAGGTAGATTGAGGGGCGCCGTTCCCTTCTTCTTCTCCCCGGTCCGTTCCCCTTTCTTCTTCATCTCCCCCGTTCGCGACTACCCCTCTCGATCTCAATCGCCACACCACCACCAACCCTAGCCTCTGCCCTCGCCTCTTCCCTAGCCTCTCGTCGCTGCCCACCACCACCTAGCCCTAGCCTCTGCCCTCCCTCTCGTCGCCGCCCACTGCCCAGCGCCGTAGCCGCCCACCGCCCAGGAGGAGGGGGAGTTCCGCCGCCGTCCACGACAAGGAGTAGGAGGAGCCGCGCCGCCATCCACCTACAGGAGCGCCAAGGCAGCCGTCTTCCCCAGCGTGAACGACTACACCGAGCAGTTCGTCCTCGACGCCTTCGAACTTTAGGAGCGCCAAGGCCGTCGTTTCCCCCAGCGTGAACGACTACACCGAGCCGGGCCCAGGTAAGCCCCCCTCCTCCCCTCCCGTCCTGTTATTTTTCTTGTTTCTGAAACTCTGAAACCGATCGAGCGAGAGAGAGAGAGAGAGAGCCAGAGATCGATCCATCACCCAATAACGGCTAGCAAGTTAGGTTTGCTTTGGGTTGAGCTAGAGATCGATCCATCACCCAATAACTGTTAGCAAGACTGAAACTCTGAAACTCTGAAAACGACTGGTTCTGAATGCTACTGGTTAGTGTTGTGTGGTCTTTATCTGGTCTTGTTTATGTAGAATAGCTCCATTATTTGTAATTGTTCTAGCTCTTGTTAAGAACTAGGGTAAGAACAGATTTTGGCTAATTATGGACATATTTTCCAGATTATTTGCTCGGTTTATAGCTTGACATGGCTATTAAAACCGTGCATGTGTATGCTCTGTGTGGAAGTGTCCCTGTCCGTTTATAAATCGTTAGCTTTGTGTTAATTATCTATATGTCCAGTGAATAGTTGACTGATGAGGAATTATAAAGATGATCTGCATATGTATTTATAATCGGAGCAAGATCAGTACAACCGTGTGTTGCATCCCATTTTCTAAATCCTGAATAATTTTTCTCATATATCCATCATTTTGGTGTGGAGCTTGTGTAATTTAGACCAATGATGGCAATCAACCAGACATTGCTGCCGTGTTTGCTGTTTCCAGCACCAGCAGCGGGAAGAGGGCTTCGAGGATGTAAAGTGTAGCTGTGAGCCTTGTGGTGGACTGAGAAAGAGGACGACGTTGTTGGTAGGATAGCATGTTAGCCTTTGTTTTGGACCTTTAGACGTGGTATGAGTCTGAGTTTATGTCAACATGCAATGCAGTTTGTTTTGTTTCCCAAATGTTTGGTTGTTGCAAGGAACTAGACAATGTCTAGGCAAAAACATCCTTAGATATAGGTATCATCTTTAAAGCATAATTTGTAGAGTGATATTTGAAAGCCACTGAGCAATAAGGAGTAGTTTATTCATTTTGATTGGAAGAATGTGAGGGTATTCCTCTCAAATATAATCTTTTTTTTTTGCGTCGACTCAAATATAATCTGTAGAGTGATTTTTTCTTTACGATTCACTCAACACTGAAAATATATACGATCATCGGTGGTGATATTTTTCCATGATCTTTGTATTTCTTGTAATGCATCATTATGATGTACAGCCAAATAATCCTATATTGTACTGTAATCTACTAGATAGGGTTAAGTAATTTAGGATGCTGCAAACTGTTGGATGCTCCTTCATTTTTCTAAGTGTATATGTATCGTAGACTCGTGGTACCGTTAGGGATGGTCTAGCAATCTAGCGACAACCAGTGAATATTCTACCAGCCAGAGTGCTACTACCAGTGACTTCATGGAAAAGAACTAAAACCTACGAAAAACAAACACTCAGTAGGCACACGTCTGAACTCAAAAATTTTAGACTTGGAGCTTGAAATTTGAGTGCGTCCTCTCGTTGCTAATGTTTTGGTTCATAAATGTGACGAGAAACTCAGATTTTAGAATCGACACTTTCAGTTTTGATTCGTTATTATTGACTTCCATTGTGAAGTACAGAACAACGATTATAGTGCAGTACTAGATTGATAATTGAGTATTCAGATTCCAGCAAGTTGTCCAATTTACAATTCCAGCAACACTACCAAATGAATGTTTAATGCTATGGCCTCTATAGCTGTAGTCCTTAAGCAAGGTACTAACACCCAGGTTTGCTGGGTCAATTATGCAAATCCAATTTTTTTCTTGTGGTTTCAAGTAAGTAACACGGACACCGATGTGGTCTCATGTTTTGCAAGTCATGCTGCAAAATATATACGAATTCTTCCAGCCAACTGTTGTAAACTTTAGGATGCTTGTTGTTGCTAGTAATAAAATTGTAAAACATGCTCGCTGTTGCTAATCATGCGCTTGTGGGGGTGCTGGTAGTGGGAGCTTGTGCTGGTGTACTTGTGCTGGTACTGCTGTTGTGTTGGTACTGCTGTTGTGCTTGCTGGTGCTGGTGTTGTGCTGCTGCTGTTGTTGTGTTGGTGCTGGTACTGTTGAAACATGTTTTCGAACTATGTCCAGCCATCGAGCCGTTTAAAACCTTGCAGGGAATTCAAATGAGTTGCCTATTTTCGCCGAAATGTTGATTAATTTCCGTTTCGGCGAAAATCGGGCACTCTAGTGTTAGAAAATTAGCAAAGGTCATGCCGGATTTTTTGGTGAATTTATGACTTAGCCGTTTTCCCGTGATCGAGTAGTATGTCGATTTTTTGTTGCCTTTAGATTAACCAATAATTTCCCCCTTCAGAACATGGAACACAACGACCAGGCCGGCGGTTCTAAGCCGTTCTGGCAAATCTCCGAGGAAGAAGAGGAGCAATACGACCCGACGGCGGATGCCGAGGCCGACGCCACCACTAGCGGTGGCGAGGAGGATGACGCCACGACTAGTGGCGCCTGGCGATAGCACTAGTGGCGCCGTCAGCGGAAATGACACCACTGATGCCGGCGGTCAGACAGATGGTGGTACCCAAGCCAAGAAGAAGACATCAACGAGAAAACAGAAAAGGAATAGTCTCCGCACCTACCGTGAAGCGTTCACGGAAATTGATAGCAAGGGGTATCCTATCGCGCCCGAGTCATTGGTCAAAGGATTCGGAAACCAAATTGGTTGCATGGTACGGGACACTGTCAGGATCACCACCGATGATCTAAGGAAAGAAGAGAATACCCATTATCGGGTTGTTCTCTTTAGAAATCTGCACGAGCGATACTTGTACCCGCATCCGCCAGAAGAGCCTCTTAAGTACAATAACGACAATCTGGAGGGGAATCCAGTCAACAATTCCGCCATTGGTAAGATGAACACCGCCTTGGCCAACTGGAAACACCGGGTGAAGGTTGCGGTCTTGAACCCCAAAAAAAGCTTTGAGGAGGTTTTAGCGAGTGAGCCGAACATCACCGAAGCTGAACTCCGGGAATTTAAGCTAATTTGCGAGAGCGAAGTAGCCAAGGCTAAAGCTGGTTGGGGGCAGAAGATGCGGGGGTTTAACATAGGTTCCCACAAACTGGGATGCGGCGGTTACAGAGCGGCGATTCCCAATTGGGAGAAGCAGGAAGCCAAACGTGCAGCACAGGGTATCCCTGACCCACTCGCAAGGTACTCGCCGCAGACAAAAAACTTCATCAGGGCCCGGTTTAAATATGACCCGGTAGCTAATGAGTATACTACAGATGATGAGAAGGTGAAGGAGTTGTATAAAAACTTGGTAAGTAAATACACCACCCTAATTAGTTTGCTCTCGACGATCAAGTCGATTGCATCATAGTGTACTAGTGGAATTCTAAACGTTTCATGCTAATTGTGCAGAACACAGAAATCGAAAGTGGTGGAACCTCGGCATCCCTTCCGTCGTTGCACGGCCCGTGGGACGACCATTTGAACAGGGCAGTGAACGTGACGCAAGGGATGGATAAGCACAAAAGGCCGTCAGGTGGCCTGAGTTTGTGGCCTGGGCACGACGACGAAGCTCAAAGAGTACTACAAGGAGCCCAAGGAGGCGAGAAGGAATAGAAGTAGGATCATCGAAGATATCCAACGTGACGAAGCCCGCGATCGCGAGATTGCAGACCTCAAGTCCAAAGTTGCCGATATTCTGAATATTGTCAAAGAAGCTTTGGCAGAACAAATGGGCAACGTTTTGCCTGCCCTCTACGATGTGGTTACTCAATGGGATCGGGGAGGTCGAGTGGGGCCGTGCCCGATGCCTAGCATGCAGGGCAGCAACTCAAGAGACTTGTCCGGAGTCTCGCCGGCCAACGCCACGGTGGCGGCCCCACTGGTGACTCTGCCCGCCTACAACAAGGCGCCGGTGGTGACTCCGCCCGCCGATAGCCTCCTGACCATCCGTTGCGCACCCACAATCGGCGGTCCTCCGACAATGAAGAGCGTGCACCAACGAACAACCGCTTGGTCATTAGTTGCATGCCCGCCACCAGCGGTCCCTCGGCAGTCATCACTAGCACGCCCGCCGTCGTTGGCCCCTCGCCACTAGAGGAGCTCGACACCATCGCCAGCCAGGTAAATAGTTAAGCGTTGGAGCGTCGATCTTCCTTTGCCTTAGACTGGCATCTCTGACGCCCTGCATGTTTTCCGCAGAACGTCGACATTCCATGCACTCTCCTACACACAGTGGACGACGTGTTGAAGGATGTTGCTATGGGTATGATCGTTCAACCGGCAACCCGCAGGTTCCACAATACGCCGATGCGAGATGACGTATATATAGTTCGAGTGCTTCGGGTGCTAGCGGGCTACGATGACTTGTTGCCTCCCATTCAACCCTACCAGGAAGAAAATGACCCCGAACGCTGCTCCAGTGCCTACCTTGGAACATGGAATGGCCGAAGAGACATATTCGCCTGGGGAAGAGTGGTGCCACCCCGCAGACATCGCCTCTAGAACTGCCGGCGCGAGGCACCACCTCGAAAACAACCCCTCTAGAAGCGCCGGAGCGGAGCCGTGGCAAGACCGTCGTAGCACCGTCGCCTACCCCTGACATGGAGATGGCACAACATCCGGCGGATGACGATCTGGATGCCTTGGATTTCATCGCCGTTGACTTTGATGGCGGAGATTACATTCCTCCTCTCCCAGAAGAACCCTACCATAGCACGGAGGCTAGTGGTGAGGCTCCTCCCGCGGATAAATCCAGTTGCAAGCGTCTATTCGGTTCTCAGGAAGACACGCCTCCAGATGTCGCCCCCTGCACTGAGACTCAGAAAAGCGCAAAGCGAGGAGTTATTTTCAGCCCCGACACAATCCATAAGGCGGCTAACGAGGAGATTGAGAAGGAGTGTCTTCCGAAAGCGCCGAAGCCGCGGAAAAGAGGACCTAGATCCAAGGCCGTCAAGGCCGCAAAGTCCGCGAGCCAGCCTGCTAAGATGCCGCTCCGTGTTAAGGATGGGCCACCTACATCCAAGCATACGCCGAAGGTGCATGTGATGGGTCAGCCTATGCTTCCCCAGAACAAGCTCAAGGCCGCAAGTGGGGATATGCGGAGTTTGCCTGACATCATTCTTTATCTCGAATCGCACCTTATTGAAAGGAAGGATCCATCATACCCGGTTTTGATTGCCCTGGTGCCCAAGGACTTGGGCTTCGTCGTTTCAACCGGCGCGGATAGGATAGTCCTGCGGTTTTCGGACATCTTCGATATGTTCCATAGCAATCCGCTGCACTACTCTATGGTCCGCCTATACTCGCTCAGTTTGGTGGTGCAAATCATCAGGGATAATACACCATGCGTCGCGATAGTGGACCCCTTCTACATGCGCCATGACGTGTTGTGCTCCATTGGGAACGAGGTAGTCGCGTTGACATATCTCCAGGACTTCATGCTGGCGAACCAGACCAAGGATTATATCCCCGTGCGTTATTTTGCCAGGTAAGTCAATATTCTTAGCCGATAGTGATTTTCTTTAGGTTTTCATCGCGTCTATCTCCAACACTTTGTTTGGATTGTTCCGCGCAGATATACACAATTCACGCTTATCTGCATTTGTCTCAGTCATTCGCATGCCACGTATCTCGACTCAGGGAGTGCGGTGAAGAAAGACTACTGCAACGTGAAGAAAGTTCTGAATAATGCTCTCACCGGCTACCACGCAAAGGGGGGAAGAATCACTAGGGAGAAGATCGTCCAGGGCGCTCGGGTGTTCACCCACACGACGGATTTTCGCCTGCGTCAAGCAGCCGCCAGGCAGTAACAGAGACACCTACTACGTCCTCCATCACATGCGGGCGTACGTATGGGATCAACAGTACCTTACCCTCCCTAGTCAAGTCCAATAATCGGCCTCCCGCTTGTCGATGATCAGCGATGACAAGGTTAGAGAAGAGATATATGATATCCAGAAGTGCTTTGCCACGAAAATCGTTCATGAAGTGGTGAACAAGAGTGGGAAATTTCACTTCTGGTTCGCCATGTCGAACCGCGACATAGATACCTACCTAGCAACTTCATGTGACGACAGGCCCTTCATCACTCCGAAGGGCTGTCCCATTGTAATCCCTGGGCGGATGAGTCAGAAGGAGTGAGAACTATTGTAAGGCTTGCTATAATTTTAGAAATTAGTTGAGCTCAACCTTTAGGGTTATGAATCGTCCATCGTGTAACCGATGCTAAATTATGTCAATGCTTGATTATCTTGCTTTTTATTATTGCGGTCCTACTTGTGATGTTCGTTCGATCTTTTGAATAAATGCCGATGATTAAAAGAGTTGGTTCACACTAAGATGGCCTTGGTGGTCTGGGGCGCCTTGTGATTTTCACAAAATTTTGATCTTGTGCATCCCACTTGGCGCTCCAGGTCCACCAAGGCTGCCTGTATGTGTCCACCCTAAATATGAGGCACACATCGTTACGGTTATGAATCGTCCATCGTGTAACTGATGCTCAATTATGTCAATGCTTGATTATCTTTCTTTTTATTATTCCGATCCTACTTGTGATGTTCGTTCGATCTTTTGTATAAATGCCGATGATTAAAAGAGTTGGTTCACACTCAGATGGCCTTGGTGGTCCGGTGCGCCTTGTGATTTTCACAAAGTTAGGATCTTGTGCATCCCACTTGGCGCGCCGGGTCCACCAAGGCTGCTTGTATGTGTCCACCCTAAATATGAAGCACACAGACCGATGACCATATTGTTCCTGTTAAGAGGTACTACAGGCGGTGGTGATCCGGGGAAAGGAACGAATACGAGGATTTCTGGATTTCTTTGGAACTAAATAACATCACATATGTAATATGGTTGGTGAGATCCGAAAGAAGTTGAGCCCTTTGGTGCACATTCGTAATGGTGACATTCCTCAGAAATCCCGTCCGGTGTTATCAAGAATGTCGCCGTTATGGATGTGCACAAAAGGGTCCAATTTTTTCCGGATCTCACTATATTACATATATGATTTTGTTTAATTTCAAAGATGTCCAGAAACCCTTCCTTCCCCCGCATCGCCATCACATGTACTACCTCGTAGCAAGCACAAAATGTGAAGGCCCAACTTCACATCCAGGGTCGATGGCCATCTTGTTCCTGTTAAGAGGTACTACATGCGGTGGTGATCCGGGGAAAAGACGAAGATGAGGGTTTCGGTTGGAACTAAGGAACGTCGCATACGTAATATTATTGTTAGTGAGATCAGAACTGAGTTGCACCGTTTGGTACATATACTTAATTGGGATATTTTTCATAGCCCCGGACGGGGCTATGCAGAATATCACCATTATGTATGTGCACGAAATGGTCCAACTTTGTTCGGATCTCATAAACACTTACGTATGCGACTTTTTTTAGTTTCAACGAAGTTCAGAAACCCTTGTCTGCATCCTTCTCCGGATCGCCTTCACGTGTACTACCTCGTAACAAGCACAGATATGAATAACCAATTTGATCCTTTGTGTTTAACTTTCATCTTATTTATGTCATATTTCTCCATCTACTATTTATTGCAGACATGTTTAAAACTTTTGTTTTGGTTTTCTTTCTTGTCATTACAGATGCCGAGGTGCTACGTGGTGTTTAGAGGCAGGGTTCCAGGAGTCTACGACCACTGGGAAGACTGCTTCGAGCAGGTGAACAAGTTCAGGGGCAATGCCTACAAATCCTACAACACTAGAGTGGCGGCGGAAGCTAGGTGGTTCATCCATCTCGAGGAACAGAAGAAGAAGAACAACAACAAGTGGATGAAGACCCTCGCCGCCGCTCTTGTCGCCGTCGCCTCGCTCATCATGCAATGGTTCCTAGCTAGATGATTAGGTTATCGACGACTAGATAGGTCACTTGTAACGATGATGAAGCATAGATCGATGTAATCGGTCCCGATGATTAACTGTCTGATGTATCTATTTGGCTCTGATGAACACTTTGTAGTGATAATCAAGTGTTTGATGTAGCTATTCGGAATTCTAAGCAGTATGGTCGACTATGATATATTATTTGTTTGTCACACAACTGTTTTGATCAACTTTGTCTACTTATACTTTTCTGTATTTGAGCTGTATATACCTGTATAAATACGATACTGCGTATTTAAAAAAAATACAGGATATTATAGCCATGACGCACGTGGAGGAATAGGCGTGGCGCACGACAAGACTTTGCCGTGGAGGCAGAATATAGGCGTGGCGCACCATTAATGTTAGGCGTGACGCACCACGTGAAGTTAGGCGTGGCGCACCTCACATAGCCGTGGCACACAGTGGCCGTGCGTCACGGGTACAGATAGGCGTGACGCACTGAGCAGGTGCGTCACGGCTAACTTAATAGGCGCGGCGTGAGAGCTGTGACGCACCACGGTGCGTCACGGATAAGGTATTTTGGTGCGTCACACATGACCTTTTCCCTAGTAGTGAAAAGAAAGATTTCATATAGCCCATGGTCTATGTCGTCAAGCGGTGTTCGTCATCAAACTTGACGTGAAAGCTCAACTGAAGTTGATGGAGGGATGATAACCCGGTAGGCTAACGCCAAGGAGTAACTCGGCCCAAAGGACGCTGCGCAAGACCCGGCTTAGATAAAGGAGCTTCTAGAAGGCCCAGGAACGTAGGCCTCGTAACCCGGATTGTGGGTTCCGGTAAGGAAGTTTAGGGTTTGTAAGCAGTGTCTGGGTAGGATTCAGAGTACACCTTGGAGAGTAAGCCAGGGGGTCCGGATGTTATATAAGCCGGTCCCTAGGTTAGGGTTGAAGGAGAGTTTTTAGCGTGAGCAAGAACATAATCGTCGGATTGCGAGGTATCGAGTATCCATTGTAACACGAGAGTTGAGATAATATATTTAGATCGGAGATTCGGCGACTTGATTGCCGGCTACCAGATCGCGTATCACCATGGTTTCCTTTGAGCTAAACCCTCTCCCAAACACCAGAGTCGATTTGCCCCAAGACAAGTTACCCCCGGTAACGTCTGCCGTGATTATCCCACGACAGAAGTATCTCGAAGAAATCTTATGCTTGATGCTTGCCACCCATTTGGAGATTGTGGCCTTGTGAATATTTGCCGAGAAGGGTCTCTCTCATAATGGTGTATGGGGGAGGTCGTCTCTCCCATTATGGTGTATGGGGAGCAACTTGCAAGTCTTCATCAAGAGGATCTTGTGCTAGCTAGCACGATTAAGAAAGGGAATCCCTCTTGAGAGAGTCAAGATCTTCATCATCTAACTCAAGTGGAATGCTCAAGGCAAAGGTATGGTCTTGATAGGTTTTCTATTTTACCGATCTCATGTCTTTGGGTGACCGGGTTATAGGATAGATAGTCGTACTATCAAGAGGGGCTATCAAGTGAGCACTTAATAGAATTGTTGTGGAGATTTCAAACCTTTTCATACTTGCATATCATGTTTATTGTTTCTTATTTGGCTTTTATGTCCATGGGTTTTTATGATATTCGTGATCTTCATGACAAGCCAAGGTTTTACCGGTTGTTCCTTTTTGAGAGGTCAAAACCTTTACCCATTTAGTTTTATCTTCCTTTATGTTACAATTATTTTTCTCTGCATATTCTTGTATTGCTCGTCGTTGCGATTTCAATGAGCCCAAGAACATCAAAAATGGAGTCTGTATGAAAATTTTATGGCATTTCTCGTATCTGTGTTCAGTCCATTCCGGGGCAATCCGGATTCATTCCGGATTTCATTCCAGGGCCCGGATTCATTCCGGATCCATTCCGGAATGAACATGAAAACCTCTGTTTGGATTCAGATTCATTTCGGGCCATTCCGGGACCTGGATTCATCCCGGATCCAGTCCGGAATCGACGAAAAAAGTGCAAAACGGCTAGTTTTTGAGAACTTATTAAAGGGGCTTTCTTCCCCAAAGTCCTGAAGCTTTTCCCAACCTGTTTTCTCTCTCTCTCTCTCCACCATTGTTGACTTTGGAAAGCTTGCTCCTCTCTCAATCCCTCCTGATATGGGGTGGCCCAATCTTCTCAATGAGCTTCTCTCTCCTTTTGTGGTTTTTCTGGATTTTGTGATAACTAGTGCTACACTGAGACCTCTCACTTGGATGACCCCTGTTGCCAGATGCAACAACAATCAAGCCTTTTGGATATTCCTAACTACACACTCTTGCACAAGTAATCAATGATCACAAGTAGTCCTGTATCCCCCTATTCCCAATGGAATAACAAGATATCACACAACTTTGACTTGGTAAAACTTTAAGATGAATACTTAGCAGCAATACAATCTCAAGGCTAGGGTTTCTTTGGTTTAAACTTGATCTCCCTTTTCCACATGCAGGTGGGGAGTATATATAGGTGGAGGGCTCCTTGCACAAGCACCTCTCCTACTAGGACTAGGACTCAACTAGGATTCCTACTTGGACTAGGAGGACTCTACTAGGACTCCTACTTGGACTAGGAAGGGATACAAACTGACCCAACTTTAGGGGGTTCGTCCATTATGGCATACAGGCCATGCCTAATTGAATTAGGTCTTTTATATGGCGCATTGATCCTCAATGGGGCACCCTCCTCTTGTTTTCACCATTCCTTAGTGCGGAAGAACATTCTTGGAGTTGTTTTCCACACTTGCACATTTGTTTTCAACACTTGGATAATTGTTTTCACCATTTGTACTCTTGCTTTCCAGTTTCTCCATCTTGTTTTCCAGTATGCCTTGAGGTCTTCCTCCATTCATGTTTGTGTTATCAATAACCCTGCATGGACCCCTATTGTATCCTCATCATCCTCCCTTTCTTCAAGACAAGACGTCCGCGACTTGTGGTAAACTGAACGTGGAAGAAACAAAAAGAACAACGTGTATGCACAATATATGTATCTATAATGGGGTCCATTAGTTGTGTGCACATGATAAAATTTCTCAGATGATGTGGCACCACGAATTTTGCATGTAAATAGCACATAATTGTCATAAGAAAACAAATAGCATCTCATCAAATAGCAATCACAATTGCAGGTATAAGTGAAGCTCATAAAATCATGATCATAAGGAGCGACATCTATGCATAAATTCTTATTGTTCAGTATCAAATCAAGTGTTCCCACAGAAGATCTATGATCAAATTTGGTTGTAGTAGTACACCCAATTGTTGTAACATGTTTATAATCTTCTTTACGTAAATTGCAACTGAATTTGCAAATATAAGTGAAAAACAAATCAGTAGCATCTGTATTATCAAAGTTTTTGGCAAATCAAACATATGTGTAACATTATGCTCATACTTATCAAATTGTAAACCATCCAACCGAGGTAACACAATGTTCAATTCAGAAATTCTATCACAAGTAATACATATTTGATCCACCATAGAAATTTCATTCATGTTATAGTCACCAACCAAATGAAAAGTGAAACAAGGAGAATCATTACTAGAATTGACATATGAAATTTCAGCAATCTTATTCATAGCACATTGCACAGTACTTGGTTCATGTAACATGATGGAATACACAATATTATTAGGTGGTATTTTAGCAAGTACTTCCTTATGTGTAATCAATACCACATGCTCAAAATTTGAAATTATCAAATTATCACATGGTGGTGAACTATATATGCTTGTTAACTCACAAGAATCAACTAGCAAATTAGTAGACTCACAAAATTCAGCACTTGAAGTTTGTAGCTCGAAATCAGCACCTTTATCAATGACATCCTCCTCAGATTTAGTAGATACCAATTCATCTATCTCAAGTGGTGATACAGGTTATACTTGATGTGGCTCCCTTTCTTCAAAAGTAACCTACATCTCACAAGAAACAACACTAGAAACAATGGCATGCTCCTCCAATATATGTGTTGGTGGTGCAGGTTGTACTATAGGCTCCCTTTCTTCAGAAGCAACCTTCACATCAGAAGAAACAACACTAGGAGTATACATGATTACATTAGTAGAAACAACCTCATATGCCTTCTCAACCTCGACAATCCCATAACTATACGCTCAAGTCTTTGCATCTCAAGTTTTTCAAGTCTTTGCTTTTCAAGCATTTGAGCAGAAATTAAGGGTTGATATCTAACTCTTTGAAATTTTGTAAGCCATGCATGTATTATCCAATCTTTCTTATTGTTCCAAAAGAATTGTAAATCAGGATAATGGCTATCAAAATTAACTCTATATCTAGTGCACCATTGTCGTCCCAACCAAAGATGAGAAGAAATAATAGCTTTAGGCATCACATGACATAAAATTTTCTCCTTATGGCCATGAATTGTTAAAGGAACATAAACTATGTGAGTAATAATAAGTTCATCATCATATGTAGGTAACCTAAATGGATCACATGTTTTTGGAACCAGCTGCAATTCTTCAACAACCTCAGGACTAACAAAATTATATCGTGTACCTCTATCAAGGGTAATAGTAACCTGGCTTTCCTTGATGTCTGCTGTGAAGTGGAACAAATCTGACGCAGGGATCCCACTAGCACCCCCTTCCCAAAATGTATAACTGCAAGCATCAACACTAGGAAAGTCCATTAATTAATTTGCTAGTGAAACAAAATCACAATGGGTTGTGGTGTTCTCTCACAACTCACTCAAAACCAGCAAAGAAGTGCTTCTCTTACCGTTCCAAAGTTAATAGGATTTACTTACCAACAAGTATCAATGAAGAGTGTACCAAGTTTGAGAAGAGAATAACCAGATATCAAGTGTCACAAGACAAAACAGGGTATTTGGTGGGGCTTGGTTGGGATTCCTAACAACACCAAAATAGCAGCTCCAATGTACTGTCTAATGTGATAAAATTCACTAAAGGAACACACTCACTCTGGGAGACAAATGTGGCTTAGCAATTATATGGATGAGTTATTGCAAGCACTAGAAAGACACTAGCAAATACTCTATGAAAAGAGGCACAAGATTGCTCAAATGTCCACAAAAATATCCAATATATGACAAGCTCCACTAGTGATATTATGTCTCGGCCTCTTTTTGCTTTTTCTCTCTTTCTATTTTTTTTAATACTTTTCTCTTTTCTCTATTTTTTGTACCTTTTCCAATGGGCTTTGAATCAAGTAGGAGCAATAGGTAGCAAAAATTATGGACAAGAATTGATCAAATTGAGCAGCCTGTTAGAGCAAGAAAATAGCTAGTCTTTGGGTAGGTTCCTTAAATTTGTTGTAGAATGGCTTTGGCTAAGGCTTATCAAAGATCAGACTGGAAACCTACAGAAAAAACAGGAATAAAAACAAAGGAAAAAACTAAAGAAAACCAGTAGATATTTGTGCGCACGGTTGTGTGGACTTGCTGTGGTGTGTGGGGTATGGCTTTTGATACCCGCCTGACGAGTCCGACCTGGACTTGGAAGGCCGCGTGCGCGTAGTAGCGCCTGGCACGCTTGGACTCCGATACGGGTTCGGGGTGGAACACGCCTGGTACCGCGTGTTGGTCGGTTGTGAGTCGGTGCGACGAGGAAACAACGCAGAACGAATCCGGCAAAAAGGGAGCGCACGCTGCAGAAATCCTCTGGTGTACCGAGTCCAGGCGGAAAGTGGAAAACGGCAATGCGGTTTTGGTGCACGTGTGTCTGGAAACGCGGCAGAGGTTTGGCGCGTTTTGGCTGGTAGCTGATGGAGCGGTCGGCTGCGGTGTGTGCGCGTTTGGCACGTATGGATCTCGAATAGGACAAAGCGACGCGGTTTCTGCCATGTGGACTTCCGACACATGGAATCCGAGCGTGCATGGTTGGCACGTGGAAAAAAGGAACCGGTGTGCGTGTGGTCGCACGTGTTACGCGGTTCGGCAGGTGGCCGGTAGCTTTTGTCGGTTACGAAACGGTGAGTGGAGCGGGTGCGGTGGAATCCGATCACGGTAAGGAGAGGCAGCGTGTTTGTTGTGTTGCGGTATTATGGCAGGCCTCGGAGTCTGAGTGCAGATACGACAATGCGCAACAGGCTTTGGGAAAAACTTTTGGTGGAATTTTTGGTATAGATAGAAACAAAAGATGAACACGAAGAACCCTAAAAAGATGAAAAAGAAAAATAGGAACGCAAATCAACAGAAAGAACAACTAGTAGCAGCTAATTGGTGTTGATCTAGGCTCTGGCAAAACTAAAACCTAATATTTTTGTGGGGCTTTTTCTGGATAGGAAATAAAAACAACTAAACTAGGGATAACTTTGCTCACCGAGTAAACCCGAGAATCTGATACCAAGATGGTATGGGGTGGCCCAGTCTTCTCAATTTTCTTCTCTCTCTTTTTGTGGATTTTCTGGATTTTGTGATAACTAGTGCTACACTGAGACCTCTGACTTGGATGACCCCTGTTGCCAGATGCAACAACAATGAAGCCCTTTGGATATTCTCAAATACAAAGTAATCAATTATCACAACTAGTCCTGTATCTCTCTATTCCCAATGGAATAACAAGATATCACGCAACTTTGACTTGGTAAAACTTTAAGATGAATGCTTAGCAGCAATACAATCTCAAGGCTAGGGTTTCTTTGATTTAAACTTGTCTCCCTTTTCCACAGCAGGTGGGGAGTATATATAGGTGGAGGGCTCCTTTCACAAGCACCTCTCCTACTAGAACTAGGACTCAACTAGGACTCCTACTTGGACTAGGAGGACTCTACTAGGACTCCTACTTCGACTAGGAAGGGATACAAACTAACCCAACTTTAGGGGGTTCGGCCATTATGGCATAGAGGCCATGCCTAATTGAATTAGTACTTTTATATGGCGCATTGATCTTCAATGGGGCGCCCTCCTCTTGTTTTCACCATTCCTTAGTGTGGAAGAACATTCCTGGAGTTGTTTTCCACACTTGCACATTTTTTTTCAACACTTGGATAATTGTTTTCACCATTTGTACTATTGCTTTCCAGCTTCTCCATCTTGTTTTCCAGTATGCATTGAGGTATTTCTCCATTCATGTTTGTTTTATCAATAACCCTGCATGGAACCCTATTGTATCCTCACCACCTCCTATGATTCATGCATATCTTTGAGGGAGAAGATAGAGGAGATCTAGATCCACATTTCCACCAATCCATCTCTCCTCTTTGTGAGAAAAACTTAGTGAATCTAGATCTTGGAGTTCTTGATGTTTCTCCTCCATTGTTCTTCCTCTATTATCCCCCATAAGCATTTGTTGCTTTGTTGGAATTTGAGAGTGAAGGATTTGAGCACTTGTGCTCTTGCCATTTGCATCGGTTTGCTCTCTCCACGAGGATTCCTGGAAGTGAAAGTTGGTGCGCTTGTCACTCTTGCGTCTTGGACCCTAGACGACTTGTGGTGTTCTTGGGAGCCTCCAATTGAGTTGTGGTTGCGTGCCCCAAGATTGTGGTGACATCGAGAGCCTCCAATTAAGTTTTGGATGTGTGCCTCGATCGAAGGTTGCCAATATTGGAAGGTGAACTTGGCCTTTGTGGCGAGTTTCATCGGAGAATAGGGTAAGGCCTTTGTGGCATTGAGTAGGCCTTTGTGGAGAGCTCACACCCCTCCAACGAGACGTACTTCCCTTGTGGGAAGAACTCGGGAATACATCATCGTCTCTGTGTGCCTCGATTATTTCTATACCCGAGCTTTTTTACTTATGCAATTTACATTGTGGTAGCCTTCGTGCTTGAAGTTATATATCTTGCTATCACCTTGTTACTTGTGTTGCTTAGCATAAGTTGTTGGTGCACCCAGTTGACCATAGATTATTTAGGTTGTGTGCTTGTTATTAAAAACATCTAGTTTATTTCCGCATTTAGCAAGCCTTAACCGGAAAAGTTTTAATCGCCTATTCACCCCCTCTAGGCGACATCGTTGTCCGTTCACACCGTGGCAGTGCCGACGGTGAGCTGCCTGCCTGCTTCACGCGAGAGGAAGAAGACAAAGGACATTTTTGGAAAAACCCCCTCGAGTTTCCGTGCTTTGCAAAGAGGTCCTTCTGTTGTTAAGATGGGTTGAGGAATTTGAAAGTTTGAGGACATAAATAAACTCAGAAAAATTAATGAAAATATGTTCTGAAAACCTTGTGAAATTTAAGATCTCACCATATGTTACTTTTGTCAAATTGAAGTAGTTTTCAATTCAAAATTTTGAAAACCACATTAAGTAGTATTTTTGGAATTTTCTCGATTTCCATTTTAATTCAAAATTTAAATTGTTTCAAATGTGTTTCATGCATGAATGACATGAGCAGAACACAACACCACTTCACTACAAAAATTGGAATGATACAAATTACACCCCCCCGTACAAGAATCTCGTCCCGAGATTCCCGAATGAGAAAGAAAGAAGGAACACCGGTTTTGAAGACCTTCGTGAACCTTACAGTTCTCTTCTCGAAGAGGTTGATCCGTAGCACCGTGAAGTGTTGAGCAACTACACCTTACATAAGAGGGAAAACTCTTAGGAATTGATCTTCACGAAGATAGAGTATCTCATGGCTAACTCACGGGATTAGTGTTCACGACAACACTTGAGATAGCAACCATGAAAACTCAAGGTAACGGAGGGAACTAAGAGAAGGTTTCAAGTTTGTAGACGATTGTTCTTGAAAGGATTTAGAATATGAACTTTGCACAAGACTTTAAATCTTTTTGGAAAAGAACGTTTAAACAACTGATGAAACTGAGGTTTCACTCTATGCTTCGAACAGGGTAACAATATGGAAAGCATTGACTTGGATACCAAAACATAATATCCGTAGACGACAGAGAACACACGAACAAAATGAAATCATGCGTCAGAGAGAGTTTGAAAATAGAGGAAGGTTCAATCGTCGGAGTGGACACAAAAGATGAAGGAACTTTTGTTTCATCAAAATTTCTCGAAATCCTTGTCAAAGATCGCGATGTTACTTCACAACACAAGGAGGGGTAACCAAAAGATGTTGGGACACCATCACGAAGAAGAAATTCTTGGTCACACATAAGATGACTAACCAATGGGGATTGGAGCACCGAAACGAAGTAAAGAATCTCTTTCATATTGTGGATTTGACGTAGAAATACATTTACCACATGGTTAAGACCCCATGGCTGAAATGACTGGCAAATTCGCACAACGTGGGAGATGATTAGATCTTCGGGTTAGAAGAACGGCGAGGGAAACTCCTAGAATAAGTCACACAAGAATCCTCACGGAAAGTGGTTGTTCTTACTGACGTAAGGAGATATGACGTTAGGCCTTCCGGCTAATTCTGTCAACCACAACATCAACCATGCCAGATTTTCGAAAGGACCTAAGTCGAAACCCTTGATGATATGGGGTGGCCCAATCTTCTTAGTGAACTCACAGATAACTTCAATATGATAACTAGTGCGCCACTAAGAACTCTCCTGGCTGATCCCTGATGCCAATGCAAAAGATAGCAACCCCAAGGATATTCTCAACTCTACACTCTTGCACAAGTAATCCACCGACTACAAGTGGTCATGTACCTTCTTATTTCTAGTGGAACAGCAGGAAACACGTAAAGTTTGCAGATGAACTTCCAGATGAAGGCTTACAAGCTGTTTCAATCTAGAGGTCTAGGGTTTAATGTTTTAACGTAGTCTAACCCTCAAACTCGCAGGAAGGGGGTATAAGAGAGGGAGGGGTGCGGACACAAGTTACCTTGCGCAAGCAAACCTACCCCCACTCGAATAGGACTCCTATTAGGACTCACACATAGATACAAACCGAACCCATAGAGGGAGTGCGGCCAAATAGGTATACAAACCAATCCTAAAACTACTAGGACTCTATATGGCGCATAGATCTCCTTTGTTGGCGCCCTCCTCTTGTTTTCTCCATCCATGAGTGGGGAATAACACATTAATAATTGTTTTCCACACTAAGTTCATTTGACCTTGTGGAGGCACCATCCCCTTGTCATCATAACAATTGTTATTTCTTGTTTTCACCATGCTAGTACTTGTACTCCATCTCCTCTTCTAGTCCATATTCATCCATGTGTATCTCCTCTTCATGATCTCCTCCATTCATGCTTGTGTTATCAATAAACCTAAGAATACATAAGTGCATGGATTTGGGTAGTATAAAGTTCTCACAATTATAAACATTATACTCAAGTAGGAGTGAATTCACCCGTTGTTGTAATAGCTTGGTTCTTGATCTTGTCATTGGACCAATCCTCACTTCATTAGCTTGTATTGGAGCATCCTCATGTGTAACAATAGGTGAAGAACTAGGGATGTCCTCATCATCCTCCCCCTCTTGAAAAGGCATCGACCTCGATGCTAAATCATCTCCATGGTAAGGTGTCAAATCAGCCACATTAAAAGAATTTCTAACACCAAACTCATCAATTGGGAGGTCAATCTTGTATGCATTATCATTGATCCTTGAAATACCTCTATAAGGACCAGCACCTCTAGGCATCAATTTTGATTTTCTCAATGTGGGAAATCTATATTTTCTAAAGTGCACCCACACCATATCTCCTGGCCGAAATATAACTTCTTTTCTCTTCTTGTTTACTCTTTCAGCCACATGTCTTCCTTTCTTCTCAATTGCCTCTTTTGTTTTCTCATGAATCTTCTTCACAAAATCAGCCCTTTTTTATGCATCCATATTAATTCTCTCTTGTGTAGGAAGTGGTAATAAATCAAGAGGAGTAATAGGCTTGAAACCATAAACCACCTCAAAAGGACATAATTGAGTAGTTGAATGCACAGCTCTATTATATGCAAATTCCACATGGGGCAAACACTCCTCCCACTCCTTCAAATTCTTCTTGTTCATGCTTCTCAATAATTTGGACAATGTCCTATTGACCACCTCGATTTGACCATCAGTTTGGGGGTGACAAGTAGTGGAAAATAATAATTTGGTTCCAAGCTTCCCCCATAGTGTCTTCCAAAATTAACTCATGAACTTGACATCTCTATCTGAAACAATGGTTCTTGTCACTCCATGTAATCTCACAATTTCTCTAAAGAATAAATTTGAAATGTGAGAAGCATCATAACTCTTGTGGCAAGCAATGAAGTGAGCCATCTTTGAAAGTCTGTCCACAACCACAAAGGTAGAGTCATGTCCTCTTTTTGTCCTTGGCAAGCCCAACACAAAAATCCATACTTATATCCTCCCATGGGGTACTAGGTGATGACAATGGAGTGTACAACCCGTGGGGTTTCAACTTGGACTTGGACTTGTTGCAAGTAATGCATCTTTGCACCAATCTATACACATCTCTTCTCATATGTGCCCAATAGAAATTTTGAGCCAACATAAGCAATGTCTTCTCTCTTCCAAAGTGTCCCATTAACCCTCCACTATGAGATTCCTGTATTAAGAATAAACGCAAAGAACACTCGGGAATACATAATTGGTTAGCTCTAAACAAGTATCCATCATGTATATGAAATTTATCCCATGCCTTAACATTAGTACATTTATTAAATGGCATAGAAAATTCATTATCTTCATCATATAAATCTCTAATACCCTCCAAACCCGAAACCTTAATCTCCAAATTTGAGAGTAACATATTCTTTCTTGACAAAGCATTAGCAACTACATTTTCCTATCCTTTTTTATGTTTAATTATGTATGGAAAAGATTCAATAAACTCAACCCATTTGGCATGGCTTTTATTCAAATTTGTTTGGCATTTTAAGAATTTTAATGCCTCATGATCACTGTGTATAATAAATTCCTTAGGCCATAAATAATGTTTCCACACCTCTAAAACTCTCACAAGTGCACATAATTCTTTATCATAAATAGAATAATTCAATTGTGCACCATGTAATTTTTCAAAACAAATAGGCAATAGGTTTCTTTTCTTGCATTAACACACCTCCAATACCTATGGCACTAGCATCACACTTGTAACATCCCAAGTATGAAAAATAGCCATTAGAATGTTTGCTCTCTGTTATTTTATGTTTTGCATCATGACATCATGTTGATTGCATTTGTTTTGCTTGTTTTCCATTTGTTTTCCTCTGTTTTCATTTGTTTTCCAACTGTTTTCCTTTGTTTCCCTTTGTTTTCTATTTGAATTTCAAACCAAAATTCAAACCTTATGTTTCATCCTTGTGATGTTACAATTTCCAAATGAATGTTTCAAAACAAATCAATCAATTGTTTCCATTAAAGTGTGATTTCAAAACTGTTGTTTTGTTTCTATCAAAAATGCATCCAATAACAAAACAATTTCAGATTCAAATAATTCTCCAAACAACAACCCTTTTGAACTTTATGAAAATTGCAAAAACCAATCAAACTTTTGTTTAAAATAAACTTGAAGGTTCAACTATTCAAATTATTGCTTCCAATATTTCAACTAATAGCAATTCACCTAAATTCAATCCATTTACCAAACCTCAACTAATTTGAATTATTTTTGTAAAACAAAAGTTGCACATGTTGTTGTTACCCTAAATAACTCACCCAAATTTTCTCCTAATTTTTCTAACATCAAAACCCTAGCTTTTCCTCCTATTTCAATTCAGCAAAAAAAAAATGGAACAAAAGAATTAAAAAGAGCAAGAGAGGGGAGAGAGGCAGTGGGCAGGCCCAGCCCACCCAAGGCAGCCCACTGCCACTTACCCCTTCGACCCACCCCTTCTTCAACCTCCTGTACGGCTGCAATCTGAGCGCCTCCACGTCGAGAGAGAAGTACAGGCAACGGTGATCACCTCCTCCTCCCCCTCCTTAAGTCCTACCCGGTGCCCTAGGGTTTCCCCTCCATCTCTTTCTCCCTCTTTCCTCTCTCCCAAGCCGCCATCTTCTTCCTCTTCCTCCCACCTCTCTTCTCCCTGCTTCCCTCTGTATCTCTGCAACCTCTGAACCTGAACCACCGAAATTCCCTCTCCTTACTCCGGTGATCGCCGGCGATCCGGCCAGTTCCCGGCCAGGGCAACGGCGGGAATGGAAACGCCGGGGAACCCTCTTTCTTCTCGGCCCCTCGGCGCGGACGGGGATGGCCGGAGCCGTTGCCGCCATCGACGTTCATCGCCGCCAACGTCCCTGTCCGCCCTGCAGCGACCCATCTGCTCCGCCCCGCCTCCTTCTGCTCGAGGTGAGCCCTCGACCGCCTCCTCCCTCTCGCTGTCCCCTCTCCCTTCCGCTCGCCGCACACCACACCGCGCACCACGGCCACAGCGCCCACGGCGCCCCTCAGGCCGCGAGCACATCGCAGCAGCTATCGCTGCGATCTCTGTCAAAGGTACAGCAAGCAGCGATCCCTTTTCAGTTCAGAGAAAAACCACACCGTTTCTCAAGGTTATACCCCCCGCACTCCTCCTTCTGTCACAACTCCAGCATCCACCCCACTGGTTCAGGTCCCTTGCGCGCAATCCAGAGGGGGTGGGTTCGAATCTCACCCCCTGCAGATTAAAAACATCTTTTTGTTTTATTTTTCCAGGCCCAACAACTTCACAGAATCACCAATAGGTCCCTGTTGATTAATTCTAAACCCCTGTAAAATTATTTCCAAGTCCCTAGAGGTGATAAAAATGGCAGATTTGCACCAAATCTTGTAAAATGCATAACTAATTCATCTAAACTCCAATTTTAACTTTTTAAATATGTTTTCTGTCCCAAATTAAATGTTCTATCCAAATATAAAATTTGTTTACTATTTTGAATATTTTAAATTGGTGAAATATTTAAACACTTGCTTAATTCACTTAAACTTGCAAAATTCATAACTTGGGCATAAAAATTCCAAATTCCACAAACTAAATATGTTTTCAAATCAACTTTTCATGTACTTTCCAAATATAAATTTTGTTTGCTGTTTTGAATATTTTAAATTGCTGAAAACAACTGTTTCTTGTTTAATGCATTTAAAATTGCCAAAATAATAACTTGCTCATTTTAAATCCAATTTCAAAAAATGAAATATGTTTTCCATGCAAAATTAAACCACCTTTCCAAATATAAAATTTGTTTCATGTTTTGAATAATTAAAATTGGTTAAATGATTTAAACAAGGTTTAAATCATTTAATATTGTTAAATTCATAACTTGATCAACTTGAATTCTTTTGGGACATATAAAATATGTTTTCAAACCATCAAAGTATAAACTTTTCAAATATGAGTTTGGTTTAATGTTTTGAACAAATAAAAATTCAAATAAGTTCATGTTTGAATTAAATTCATTTAATTCTTGCTTAAACTTGTTTAATTCATAAATAATTTATTTGAAATCCTTTTTCAACAAGTGAAACATGTATTCCACCAAACATTGTGTGCTCTTTTCAAATATGAACTTTGTCATCTGTTTTGAACAATTTAACTTGGTGAAAACAACAAATACTTGTGTGACACCTTTAAGTAACCAAAATTTCTTAACTTAATAAACAAATTTCCAAACTTGGTAAACCTTATTTCCAATTGCTTCTATTGTTGTTATTTTGTTGTTTTCCTCATCCATGCATCATACTAAACCACTTTCACATGATGATTAGTTGTAAAACAATTAATTCAACCATAATTCATGGGCTTTCCATATGCAATCCAATTGCATGTGGGTCCATTTAATTATGTTATGTTATCTTGTCAACTAGTTTATTTTGTTGCATCAATTAAATGGTCATGCATCATCCCATGTTTGTGCATTATGCCATGTTATTGATTGTTTGCTCTCTGCGTTGTTTGTTTGCTTCTTCTAGGATACACGAAGACGTTGAGACCGACGATACTTACGACACCCCTTCTAAGGATCTAGCTCAGTACCAGGCTACTGGGTTTGCAGGCAAGTATTCACTCACATGAACCATCGTGTTCCCTTCAACATTGGTTACCGATAGTTTCCGTTGTCTATTCTCCTAGCCCTATGATTAGTTGCTTCTGTTACGAACCTATCACATGTATCATTTAACCCTGATATTGCCTCACATCCACACCTATAACCATTGCTTGTGCCCGTGTCTTACTAGCATGCTTAGGTTGTTTTGCTCGAGTCTGTTACCCGTTACTTTCTGTTACTATTTCTATTATGTTCAGGGGGCTCGATGTTTAATCAATCAATCATGCTAATGTTATTGTTAAATAATAATTTGATGATAAGGCACCGGCAGGAGGCCCTGTGTGGTTTTGAGGCCTGCTAGTGTCGACCCTAATAGGAAAAAGGTCTTGTCTACTGATCCATGATGAGCGCACTAACCGCATGTGGGAAGCGAGTATGGGCGGCCCCCTCAATTTGATTCGATTCGCATCTCGTCCAAATCGCCTCATTTAGTTCGTGTTTTCCATTTGCCGCATGCATGTTTTTGCGAGCCCAGGCCAGGGTGGAACTTTTGTAGTCGGCATATAGGGGGACACGGTCTTAGAGTGCTATGAGGGTCCCTTTTCTTCGGGGCTCGATTAGCCGTGCGCCTAAGGTGCTTTGGGCTTGATGCGAAGAAGAGTTGAGTTGTGTTGAGTGCCTCGCTTGGTGGAAGTGCATTTCCTATCTGGCGGGGTATTCTTACGTGTACGGCCAAATTGGTGCACCCCTGCAGGGAAAATCTTCTCGAGAAGCCGTGTTTTCCGCGGTTATGGACTACTTGGTGAAAGTACTAGCTAACAAGTACTCAGGAAAACTTAAACCTAATGGTTAACAACCTTTCACCCAATGATTAACAACTTGACTAGTAATAGGCTTATTGACACAATAATCTGAACCATCATTAATCCAACTGTGTGAGTTATCCTCGGATTGCTTCTTTGGATAAGGGGCGAGGTCCAGGATGGGTTTGTTTGGAGTTAGTTTATAGGTTGGTTACGATACATGATCTTATCTCCTTTCTGTTAGCCGGAAGATGTAGTATGTTTCTGTAGTTGGTTAGAGCAGCCAGTTGCAGCATCTTTTATATCCCCTTTCCTCCGTTGAACCCAAAGCATCTGCGCTTGGTGTTGACGGGTTACACTTTGGTGAACTGTGAGTCTTGCTTGCCAGTACGTTTATGTACTGACCCCTTTGGGGCTGTGGTTTCCGCAGACTACGTTTCCGAGGATCTACATGGTGGCTACTACGTGGAGTATGACGAGGCTGCTGACGAGTAGATAGCGGACCCGGGCAGGATCCGAGACTTCGTGGATGGGCTCCGTCTGTTCGTTTCCGCCCTCTTAGGCCTATTTGGATCTTGTCTGTACTCAGACATGTTGAATGCTTCCGCTGTGATGTAATGATGTTATGTTGGGACATGTGTCCTCTGAATGATTGTATTTGCTATCTCTGCTCTAATGAGAGCTATTTGCAACTTATTTCAATCTTTTGTGTCGTAGAGATCTGTTGTGATATCACTTGTTCAAACGCCGTTGACGTACCATGTGTGTATGTTTTGAAGTACGTCAACGGAAGTATCTGGATTTCTACGGGATAGTTTGCGCAGACGATGAACCGTAAGAGAATGGTTGTCACACGTTTACGTGTTGGCCTGCTCATATTGAGATGCGGGTGCCTGTATGCCCCGTAAGCCATTTATCTACTGTTTAACGGACTGTGAGTATCCCCTAGAAGTCCGGGTGCGACAACACTCAATACCAAATTGTTTATCAAAATTTGGTAGCATTAATAGTGGGGCCGAAATCAACTTCCCTTTCAAAGTATGAAAAGCAATGTCTTGAGAAACACCCCACTCGAAATCAACTCCCTTTTTAGTTAGATCATTTAATGGAGCAGCAATAGTACTAAAATTAGGCACAAATGTTCTATAGAAACTAGCAATCCCATTAAAACTTATAACTTGACTCACATTAGTTGGAATTGGCCAATTTCGAATTGCTTCAATTTTTGATGTATCAACTTCAATCCCATGTTTAGAAACTACATATCCCAAAAAGATGACCTTATCTTTGCAAAAAGTGCACTTCTCAAGATTACCATACAATTTATTTTCTCTTAGCACTTGCCAAACTTGTCTAATATGATCAATATGTTCATGTTCATTGTGGCTATATATGAGAATATCATCAAAATAAACTACCACAAATCTACCAATAAAATCTCTCAAAATATGGTTCATTAGTCTCATGAAAGTACTAGGTGCATTAGTTAAACCAAAAGGCATCACTAACCATTCATATAAACCAAATTTTGTTGTAAATGCAGTTTCCATTCATCTCCCTCTTTCATTCTTATTTGATGGTATCCACTATGCAAATCAATTTTAGAGAAAAGAGTAGCACCACTTAATTCATCTAACATGTCATCTAAACGTGGTATAGGATGACGATAACGAATAGTGATGTTATTAATTGCTCTACAATCTACACACATGCGCCAAGTACCATCCTTCTTAGGAACCAAAATAACGGGAACGACACAAGGAGAAATACTAACTCGAATATAACCTTTATCTAGTAGCTCTTGTACTTGCCTTTGTATCTCCTTTGTTTCTTGTGGATTGGTCCTATAAGGGGCTCGGTTTGGCAAAGATGCTCCAAGAATTAAATCAATTTGATGCTCAATCCCTCCCAATGGTGGCAATCCCGAGGGAATATCTCCTGGAAAAACATCATCAAAATCCTCCAACACATGAGAAACACCAAGATGAATAGGGGTCATGTCATTAGAAACCAAAATCTCTCCCTTGTGAATAAGCACAATGGGAACTAATGTAGGATCATCCCTAAATTCCCTCAAATCCTCTTTAGTGGCTAACATGCATAATAGGTTCTCTCTCTTATTTTTACCACTCGAAATAGGTTGACTACCACTCCCCAAGGTTTGTGAATTTTGTTTTCCCTAATTCCTCTCACTTTCTTTTTCAACTCTCATCCCTATTTTTGATTGGGACTCATTTACAATTTGTTGTGGAGTCATAGGCCTCAAAATAATAGTCTTCCCATGATGATGCAACTCATAAGTATTTGCTCTTCCTTCATGCTTCACACTTCTATCAAATTGCCAAGGTCTTCCCAATAATAAGTGGCAAACTGTCATGGGCACCACATCAAACTCAATAGTATCCTTATAAGGAGCAATCTGAAATTCCACACGCACCATAGGGTCACCTTCATTTGTCCCGAGCTACTCAACCATTGTATATGATAAGGACAAGGGTGTGGTAAATATTTCAGATTTAGCTTTGCACATAGATCTTTGCTAGCCAAATTCCTGCAACTCCCTCCATCAATAATGACTTTGCAAGCCATATTAGGACCAATAACAACCTTTGTTTGAAACAAATTGCACCTTTGATTTTTAAGACTAGGAATAACACTCAATGATTTTTGTGTGAAAATAATAGATGGCATAGTGGTAGCATAGGCATCCAATGGAGTATCACTCAAATAGCCATCATCACCATCATTATCATTAGGATCAACATCATCACCTGTCTCATACTCATTGTTCTCATTGATAATCATCACCTTTGTATTTGGACAATCCCTCTTGAAGTGCCCCTTTCCTCCACATGTATGACATGTAATATATCTATTTCTTGTTGTGGAAGCACTTGAACCCGTGGCACTTGCAGCTGGTTGTGTTGATTTCTTTGTAATAGAGGCACTAGGCTCGGCCTTGGATGATGAAACACCACGGCTAAGAGATGGAGGCATAGTAGATGATCTCAAGGGAAATCTACTCTTTGTCCTTGCTGTAATTTTAGCCTCCTCATTGATCTGTGATTCGGCCTCCCTAGCATGATGTAATAATTCATGCATATCATGATATTGGTGATGCCTAACAATGCCCTTGATTTTATAATTCAAACCTGAAAGAAACCTTTGCAATTTTTGCTCCAATTCCTCTCTCACACGTGCCCTTTGCATGATTAATTCCATCTCTTGATAATAAGCCTCAACAGTCATAGTACCTTGCCTCAAATGTTGCAATTGATCAAATTGTTGCCTTATGTAATTTGGTGGAACAAATCTATCCCTCATGACTTTCTTCATAGAGTTCCAAGTGATAATGGGTAATTCACCATATTCTTGCCTCTTTCTCATAGTAGTATCCCACCAACGAAGAGCATATCCATCAAACTCAGAAGAAGCCAATTTTATTTTTTCTATCCTCAGTATACTCATGTAATCTCCATAGCTTCTCAATTTTCAGTTCCCATAGCAAATATTCCTCCACATCCATAGTGTCAAAGCTGAAAGATGGTATAGAAAATTTGGGCTTACCCAAACCATCATCCTCTCTATGATTTTCAGGAGCAACATTGAGGGGCACTCTCCTTGCACCCATATGGTTGGCTCGGCCTTGATATCCTCCTCGGCCTCTATCTCCTCTAGCTCCACGGCCATGAAAATTATCCACCTCTCCATTGGCTTCCAAGCCATTATTAGCATCACTATGGACACTAGCATGATCATCATCAACAAGTGGAAATTTGTCTTGAATCATGGTTTGAAGACCAGCAAGGGTAGTAGCCAATTGAACAATAGAAT
The DNA here is from genome assembly GCA_028641055.1 of Alopecurus myosuroides. NCBI lineage: Eukaryota > Viridiplantae > Streptophyta > Magnoliopsida > Poales > Poaceae > Alopecurus > Alopecurus myosuroides. The sequence continues at coordinate 383,295,470 of CM054057.1, read as the reverse complement.
CATTGATTGTTTTCACTTCCCCATTGTTGGTTTCGGCCAATTTATGTGTGGCCTCCATCTTGTTCTCCATAGCTTGGAGAGCATCATATAAAGGATCACATGCATCTTGCACAAATCGCTTGATTTCATTATGATTGTCTTTGATTTCTTTTGCCAATACATCCCTTAGAGCCTCATACTCCCTCCAATTAACTCCCTCCTTATGGTCCTTCTTTTGCTGCACAAGATCACCACTAGAAAGATCCATTAGTAGGTTAGTGAAATAGAAACAAGTATAGGTTGTGCTGTTCTCTCACAACTCACTCAAAAACCTAGCAAGACAATAGGCTATCTTACCGTTCCAAAGTGAATAGAAATACTTACCACAAGTAGAGGCAATTAATGTACTTTGATGTGAAGATGAGAATACCCAGGTTTTTAACTCTCACAAAAGCAAACAAGGTTATTTAGTGGGGATTGGTATGGATACCTAAGAATCACCAAAGTAACAAGTCCTATTTGCTGTTTTGTGAAGATATAAAAATACCCAAGGAAACTCACACAATAATGGAGACAAATGTGGCATAGCAAATATATGGATGAGATTTTGCAATGCACTAGAAAGTTACTAGCTAGTCTCTTAATTGACAGGCACAAGATTTCTCAATGAAAAACCAAGTGTCACAATGGCAAGCTCAACTAGTAAACAATAGTATCAATATGGCCTCTTTGCAATTTTTCTATTTTTCTATTTTTCTCTTTTCTCTCTTTTTTTATACTTTTACTCCTTTTCTATTTTTTTGTATTTTTCCAATGGCCTAAAACACAACTAGGAGCAATATGAACCAATAAACAAGTGAAAACAATGGTGGTGATGAAAAATGAGCAACCTGTCAGAGCACAAAATAGCTATACTTGTGGGCAAGTTCCTATTAATATGCTGTAGAAAGGATGTGGCTAAGGTTCACAAAGATTGGATGTATTGGTCCTAGTGATAAAAACAGGAAATAACAAAGAAAAACAAAGAAAAACTAAGTGAAATCAAGTTATCTAGCTCACAGCAGGAAACAACAGCTCACGGCAGCAAAACAGAGAAATTTTGTACCGTACGGCAGGAGAAACGAACCAAAACCGTGCCGCGGTAGCAGCTAGGTGCTCACGGCTGCGAACTGATCAGTACGGCAGTGAAAACAGTCGATTCCTGTGCCGCGGCAGCGCGCACGGTCGCGTGACAGCAATTTGGTAAGCGCACTACGGGGAAAACCAGCGGGTGCGGGTGTTACACGGACGCGGCAGCGGTTTAGGCAATTTCTGTGCCGTGGCAGCGCGCAGGTGGGCGGGTGGTGTGGTGCGCTGCGTGTTGCGGGTTGGAATTTGTAAGCGTGGAACGGTGGGAATCCGAGTGCGGGTAGGGATCGGTGAGGTGGGTTGCGGTACGGCAGGAAAACGAGAAGAATCGCTGCCGCGGTAGGATTGCGAGGGGAACTTGGATTGGGGGGGGGGTGTATAGCTCGATATGCAGCGGATTTTTTTGTAGTTTTTTGATAGGTTTCGACCAGGGGAACAAAGAACCCTAATCCTAGCCGAAAAGAACAAATCTAAAAAAAAGAAAAAGTGACACGAAATCAAACACAAAAACAGCGATAGTAATGAAACTAAGGTGATTCTCTAAGGCTATGACAATGAACTACACTATTTTTGTGGGGCAATTTTCTGGATAGGTAATAAAAACACTCAAACTAAAGGGAAATTTGATAGCTCACCAAGACAACCTGTAAATCTGATACCAAGATGATATGGGGTGGCCCAATCTTCTCAGTGAACTCACATATAACTTCAATATGATAACTAGTGTGCCACTAAGAACTCTCCCGGCTGATCCCTGATGCCAATGCAAAAGATAGCAACCCCAAGGATATTCTCAACTCCACACTCTTGCACAAGTAATCCACCGACTACAAGTTGTCCTGTACCTTCTTATTCCCAGTGGAACAGCAGGTAACACGTAAAGTTTGCAGATGAACTTCCAGATGAAGGCTTACAAGTTGTTTCCTTCTAGAGGTCTAGGGTTTAATGTTTTAATGTAGTCTAACCCTCCAACTCGCAGGAAGGGGGTATAAGAGAGGGAGGGGTGCGGCCACAAGTTACCTTGCGCAAGCAAACCTACCCCCACTCAAATAGGACTCCTACTAGGACTCACACATAGATACAAACCGGCCCCATAGAGGGGGTGCGGCCAAATTGGTATACAAACCAATCCTAAAACTACTAGGACTCTATATGGCGCATAGATCTCCTTTATGGGCACCCTCCTCTTGTTTTCTCCATCCATGAGTGTGGAATAACACATTAATAATTGTTTTCCACACTAAGTGCATTTGACCTTGTGGAGGCACCATCCCCTTGTCATCATAACAATTGTTATTTCTTGTTTTCACCATGCTAGTACTTGTACTCCATCTCCTCTTCTAGTCCATCTTCATCAATGTGTATCTCCTCTTCATGATCTCCTCCATTCATGCTTGTGTTATCAATAAACCTGAGAATACATAAGTGCATGGATTTAGGTAGTATAAAGTTCTCACAATTATAAACATTATACTCAAGTAGGAGTGAATTCACCTGTTGTTGTAATAGCTTGGTTCTTGATCTTGTCATTGGACCAATCCTCACTTCATTAGCTTGTATTGGAGCATCCTCATGTGCAACAATAGGTGAAGAACTAGGGACGTCCTCATCACTTGAGCAAACACCAACCATCGTTGGTACTTGGGATTTAGCTCTGGTTACTAGGTTGATAACTCAGAATCGGCATGTTTGATCAAAGAGGTTGCACCGGTAACCAAAGTGATACATTTACTAGATTCTCAAGATATGGACCATGATGCCACGCTCAAGAAGTTGAGCGAGATTGCAGAACCCATGTATTAGAAACTTGTGAAATACGGTTGCATCTACATGGATAACTTGCAAAGGAACACATCAGAGTCCTTGTTGGGAAGATGATTAAGAAGATAATAAAATTTCGTGGACTTCTCTTCTATGAAAATCAGTCAGTGGCTTGGGGTGCATACAAAACTTCTTTAAGATATGGAGGTAACAACTTACCATCTCAAGAATAGTTCACACATGCATGACTGACTTAGGATTATTCCTGAGGGAACAAGGAAACTCTACTCGGATCCATGGTGACAACTTTCACCATAAGCACATGGACCGGAGAGAGTCACTTCAAACATCCAGAACACAACTTCGTGATGACAGAAATATGGTGCTCACAAGTTTCCAACATTAGTACCCTAAGTTCAGTATGAACCTTGTTCAACTTGAAGAGGATAGGAATGTCATCGATGGACTCAATAACACCCTTATCAACATACTCCAAGAAGAGGGATTCATATGATACAGGAAGAAGACAAAATATTGGCCAGACAAAGACTTGAAGATGTACTTGGGTGGAACACCATAAGTACAAACACCATCAAGATAGTCCTTGAATCTGATCCTGATTTGACGATAGCCCAACTCAAATAAAAGGTTTGTAAGATAGCATATCCACAAAGGAGACACTATCATACTGATGCGTCCATTTTGCATCACTATTTTATATCATAATTTTCTGTTATTCATCGATATATTTCAAGTTATGATGCATCACTTATGTTATTTTATCTTATTTTGCATGTTTTATAATTTTTGGAGAATAAACACTGGGACCAGGAATCTGATGGAAAAATCACCGTCTGGATACCATATTTCAGAAGATCAGAAGAAGAAGTGGGACACCGGGGGTGTCCTAAAAGTTCATAGGAGGAACCCAGCCAGAAGGAGAGCCAGAGAGGGGCACTAGGGGCCCACACCATGGGGTGGCGCCCCCCTTGGCCACGCCACCTAGGGGTGTGGCCACCCTGGCCCACCTCTGGGGGTATTTTTTGCGTGCTTGGCCCCCAGGAAACCCTAAGCCTCATACCATCGTCGAAGAATTACTCCGCCGCCGCCTCGGGACGGAAAACACCCGAGAGAGAAAAAGCTCTCTGGCAGGGAGAAATCTGCCGGGGAAATTCCTCTCCGGAGAGGGGAAATCACCGCCATCGTCACCGTCATCGCTCCGGGCATCATCAAGATCGTCATCATCATCATCATGATCACCAGCAGAACCATCACCCTTATCATCCACCGTCATCCCGCTGTAACAATTAAGGGCCTATATCTTTGTTTTGCATTAGATCTCTCTCCCGGTGTGGATTACTTGTTAGTAGTTGATGCTTGTGAGATTTATCGGTGTTTGCATTTTATGATCAGATAGTTATCATCCATTATATCAACTCTGATTATGATCCATATGATGTCTTGTGAGTAGTTTGTGTTGTTCTTCAGGACATGGGAGAAGTCAAGTTGTTAGTAGTGAATTAATGTTGAATAATATTTAATGTTTGATACTAAAGTTGTGGTGTTATTCTCCTAGTGGTGTCATGTGAACGTCGACTACATGATACTTCACCATTTATGGGCCTAGGGGGATTCATCGTGTATTTGGCTACTAATTGTGGGGTTGCCGGAGTGACATAAACCTAAATCCCCGTTAGGAAACCATTACACGAGGGAGCGTAGGATCCCGGAGTATAAGCTGTGGTTAGATTTATTTCTTAATTACTTTCTTGTAGTTGCGGATGCTTGCAAGGGGTATAATCACAAGTATGTATTAGTATTGGATGGGACGGTACATTAGGATAGGTTCACCCACACAACACTTATCAAAACAGCTAACATTATTCAGCTGCATGGAACAAAAGCACTTGACAGAAACCTCCCGTGTGTCCTTGTGAACGTTTGTTAATCATAAGTAAACCTACCGGCTTGTACTTTGCTGAAGAAAGGATTGGGCCACTTGCTGCAATTATTACTGCTACATTTTATTTACTCACACTTTATTTATCTGCAATATCAAAAACCCCTACAAATCTATCTTTCACTATTTACAGTTATTCCTTCATCGAATCTGCTTGTCAACACCTTCTGCTCCTCGTTGGGTTCGACACTATTATTTATCGAAAATACTACGATACACCCCCTATACTTGTGGTTCATCAAGACTATTTTGTGGCGCCGTTGCCGGTGAGTGAAGCGCTATTGTGAAGTGGAATTGATGAAGGAAGCTTCTACTATAAGTGCTATTTTTATTACTGTCTACTGCTTTATTACACTATGTTTGGGTCTCCTTTTGAGTCCTTATTTGCGGGCACTGCTGCCAATGCTAGGGTAGTAAGTGACCCACCGCCTGATTATTTGGATCCTGATAAAATACCTATAAAGATTGTTAAACATATTAGGAATAACTCCTATTCAGGTGATGGAACTGTCCATCCTGGTGATCATTTGCTCTTTTTACATGAATTATGCGAGTTGTTCAAGTGTGCAGGTATTACAATGAGCCAAGTGAAGAGGAAATTATTCTCTATATCATTGAAAGGCCGAGCTGCTGAATGGTTCAAACTGCTAAAAAATAGCCAGACTATTGGATGGGAGGAAATTGTCCCTCTCTTTTATTCTAAATTCTGTCCTCCCAGTGAAATTCATAGAGACCGGAATTATATATATAATTTATGGCCTCATGACGGAGACAGTATTGCCCAAGCATGGGGGAGATTGAAGTAACTAATGCTCAAATGCCCCATTCATGAGCTCCCCGGTAGTATTGTTATTAATAATTTTTATGCAAGACTTCCTCTTCATGATAAGGATTTATTGGATGCTTCTTGTTCTGGATCATTTACACGTATGAAGGACGAAGGTAAATGGGATCTTCTTGACCATATTCAAGAAAACACTGAAGGATGGGAGAATCAGAAAGGTCCAAAGTCAGGTATAAATTATGACTATGAATGCATTACAAAATTTATGTCATCCGATGATTTTCATAATGTTATTGTTGTTTATGGTCTTGATTCTCAAGTTGTTGCAAATTTATATAAGGATTTTGCTTCTTATTTTGATATTCCTAAAAAAGGAATGGGACAAGTACCATGCACCTTATAAAGATACTGTTAATTGTGTCCCTACTAGAGATATAGAAGTTCACACTGTTGATTCTATTGTGCCTGAACCTTATATTGAGAAAATGCCTTTCCCTGCTAAGGTAAAAGAACATTCTATGTTATCTAGTGTGGTTAATAGAAGTGCAAGGAAACCTGTAGAACCTGAGGAACAAATAACTGTAGAACCTACAGTAGCAATAGTAAAAGAGCTTGTTTCTGAAAATGTAGAAGATGGACACGTTATATTTTGTGAAGATGCTTCTAATATTGTCTCTCATCCTGGTAAATCTAGAAACCTAGTGTTCCTGTGCTATCTGTTAGGATAGGTGATCATTGCTATTATGGTTTTTGTGATATTGGTGCTAGTTCTAGTGCTATTCCTTATGAGCTTTATAAAGAACTCATGCATGAAATTGGTTCTCGTGAACGTGAAGACATTGATGTGATTATTCAACTTGCTAATAGGGAAACTATTTCTCCGATTGGTACTGTTAGAGATGTGGAGGTCTTATGTGGTAAAACTAAATATCCTGGTGATTTTCTAGTACTAGGAACTTCTGCTAGTGATACTTGTCCTATTATATTTGGTAGACCTTTCTTAAACACTTGTGGTGCTGTTATTGATTTAAAAAGGAAAAAATTCTCACAAAGTTTGATGGAGAGTCTTATGAATTTAATTTCTCCAAATTTGCTAAAGAACCTTATGAAGCTGAACTACCTAATGAGAATTATAGAGTTGAACAATTAGCTGATATTGCTCTTGCTCCTAACAATCCTTTGAAGCAATAGATGGAAGACCACAAAAGTGATGTCTTTATGGAAGAATGGAATGAAATTGACGAGATCTTCTGACATCACCCAGCGATGCTGAAACATAATTTACCGGTGGAAGACTTGGGTACCACATTACCACCCAAGGAGGATCCTGTTTTTGATTTAACGCCTTTGCCCGACAATCATAAATATGCTCATATTGACGATAAGAAATTATATCCTGTTATTATTAGTTCTAAACTTTATGGAAAAGAAGAGGAGAGATTATTGGGAATATTGAAGAAACACAGAGGTGCTATTGGTTATACTCTTGATGATTTGAAGGGGATTTCTCCTACTATATGTCAGCATGCTATTAATATTGAACCTGATGCAAAGCCAGTTGTTGAGCATCAAAACCGTTTAAATCCTAAGATGAAGGATGTGGTAAGAAACGAGGTATTAAAACTCCTTGATGTTGGCATTATTTATCCTATTGCTGATAGTAGATGGGTTAGCCCTGTGCATTGTGTCCCTAAGAAAGGAGGGATGACTGCTGTGCCAAATGAAAATAATGAACTTATTCCTCAAAGAGTAGTGGTTGGTTATAGGATGTGTATTGATTTTAGGAAGGTTAACAAAGTTACTAAGAAAGATCATTATCCTTTGCCTTTTATTGATCAAATGTTAAAAAGGTTGTCTAGGAAAACTCATTTCTGTTTTCTTCATGGTTATTCTGGGTTCTCTCAAATTGCTGTTAGGAAGCGTGATCAAGAGAAAACAACTTTCACTTGTCCTTTTGGAACCTATGCTTATAGACGTATGCCTTTTGGTTTATGTAATGCTCCTGCTACTTTTGAAAGATGCATGTGTAACATCCCAAGTATGAAAAATAGCCATTAGAATGTTTGCTCTCTGGTTATTTTATGTTTTGCATCATGGCATCATGTTGATTGCAATTGTTTTGTTTGTTTTCCATTTGTTTTTCTCTGTTTTCACTTGTTTTTCTTTGTTTTCTATTTGAATTTCAAACCAAAATTCAAACCTTTTGTTTCATCCTTGTGATGTTACAATTTCCAAAATCATATTTCAAATGGAAACAACCAATTGTTTCCATTAAAGTGTGATTCCAAAACTGTTGTTTTGTTTCTATCAAAAAATTCCTTTAATAACCAAACCCTTTTCAAATTCAATTAATTTCCAAATCAATAACCCTTTTGAAAGTTATGAAAAATTGCAAAACAAATCAATCATTTGTTTCCAATTATTCCATAATGATCAACTTCTAAAATAGTGGCTTAAATCAATTCATTAATTCCAAATTACATTCTAAGTCAAGTCAAAAACATCAAACAACACCCAATTTTAAATTATGAAAAAAAATACCAAAACAAATATACCTTTTTGTTTCCAAATAAAATGATATGATAACCCTATGTTAAAATCTTGTTTTAATAACCATTTAATAACCAAAAATTCATCCAAAGGCAATCAATTACAAACAACAATTTTGAATTTGAAATTGTGAGAAAACAAAGTTGGCAATTGGTTGTCTTTGACCTAATCAGCCCACACCTTTTTTTTCTCAACATTTTTCCCTAACTCCCAAACCCTCATCCTCTTCCTAATTCATTGCAGCAAAAAAAAATGGAACAAAATATTAAAAAGAGGTGAGAGAGAGAGGCCCAACTCCCCTCAGCCCAACACCTTTCCCTGGCCCGATACCTTTTCCCCACCTTTCTTCCTCCTTGGTACGGTTTCCATCTGCTGTATCCACGTAGCAGGGAGATGCAACAGACGGTGATGACCACCTTCCCCCTCCCTATAAACCTAATGCCTAGCCCTAGGGTTCCTCTATCTCTCACTCTCCCCTCCTTCTTCCCTCTACCGCCTCCAATCTCTCCCTCCTCCCTCTGCTCTCTCTTTTCTCTGTAACTGCACCAAACTGAACATGATTTTTTCCTCCTCCTCCTCCGTTGATCGCCGGAGCTGTGGTCTCCCTCCGGCCGCGGCGAGGGCGGGAATGGAAAGCCCCCGCCGCGGGCTCCCTTCTCCCCCCCTCGGCACGGGCGGGGATGGCCCGAGTCGCCGGCGCCATCCCCTCCAAGTCGCCGGCCTTCCATGTCCGCCCTGCTCCTCCACCCCGACCTGCTCATGTCTGCCTCGCCTCCAATCGCTCGGTGAGCTCCTCGACCGCCCTCTCCCTCTCGCCCCTCTACCTCCTCCCCTAGCGGCCGCACCCGCACCTCGCGGCGCCCCCTCCGGCGAGCACAGCGCTCCGACCGCCGGCGGCCATCCCCCTATCAACCTGCTGTACCGATCTGAGTTTTCAAGTTCAGTTAAAATACCCGCGAGCAATAGCACTTACCCCCCACTTCCCCTGTTCTGTCACCAACCCGAGCTAGCCCAGTTGGTTCTGTTTCCCTTGCGCGCCCAGGAGATTGGGGGTTCGATCCCCCACTCCCTCAAATTAAACCACCTTTTTTTTAGTTATGCGTTTGGTCACAGCACATTCTCAGTAATCACAGATAGGCCCTGTTAATTAATCTAGACCCCTGCAAAATATTTTTTCTAGTCCTGAGCTATTAAAAATGGCAGATTTGCCCCAATCTTGTAAATTGCATAAGAAAATCATTTTAACTCCAAATCCAACATTTTTAATATGTTTCCAATACCAAATTAAATGTTCTATCCAAATATAAAATTTGTTTACTGTTTTGAATATTTTAAATTGTTGAAATATTTGAACTCTTGTTTAATTCACTTAAACTTGCAAAAATCATAACTTGTTCATAAAAATTCCAAATTCCACAAACTAAATATGTTTTCCAATCAACTTTTCATGTACTTTCCAAATATAAATTTTGTTTGCTGTTTTGAATAATTTAAATTGCTGAAAACAATTGTTTCTTGTTTAATGCATTTAAAATTGCCAAAATCATAACTTGCTCATTTTAAATCCAATTTCAACAAATAAAATATGTTTTCCATGCAAAATTAAACCACCTTTCCAAATATAAAATTTGTTTCATGTTTGGAATAATTAAAATTGGTTAAATAATTTAAACCTTGTTTAATTCATTTAATATTGCTAAATTTATAACTTGATCAAAACAAATTCTTTTGGGACATATAAAATATGTTTTCAAACCATAAAAGTATAATCTTTTCAAATATGAATTTGGTTTAATGTTTTGAAAAAATAAAAATTCAAATAAGTTCATGTTTGAATTAAATTCATTTAATTCTTGCTTAAACTTGTTTAATTCATAAATAATTTATTTGAAATCCTTTTTCAACAAGTGAAACATGTAATCCACCTAAAATTTGGTCTTCTTTTCAAATATGAACTTTGTTATCTGTTTTGAACAATTAGACTTGATGAAAACAACAAATGCTTGAGTGACACCTTTAAGGAACCAAAATTTCACAACTTAATAAATAAAATTCCTAAATTGTTAAACCTTATTTCCATTTGGTTCTATTGTTGTTATTTTGTTGTTTTCCTCATCCATGCATCATACTAATCCACTTTCACCTGTTGACTAGTTGTAAAACAATTAATTCAACCATAATTGATGGGCTTCTCATATGCAACTCAATTGCATGTGGGTCCATTTAATCATGTTATGTTATCTTGTCAACTAGTTTATTTCTATGCATCAATTAAATGGTCATGCATCATCCCATGTTTGTGCACTATGCCATGTTATTGATTGTTTATCTTTCTGCATTGTTTGTTTGCTTCTTCCCGGATAAACGACGACGTTGAGACCGACGATACTTACGACACCCCTTCTAAGGAGTTAGCTCAGTACCAGGCTACTGGGTTTGCAGGCAAGTTATCACTCACATGAACCATCGTGTTCCTTTCAACCTTGGTTACCGATACTTTCCGTTGTCTATTTCTGCTAGCCTTAGTAGTAGTTGTTTCTGTTACGAACCTATCACATGAATCCCTTAACCCTGACATTGCCCCACCTCCATACCTATAACCTTTTGTTTGAGCCCGTCTTACTAGCATGCTTAGGTTGTTTTGCTCGAGTCTGTTACCCGTTACTTTCTGTTTCTATATTCCATTATGTTCTGGGGGCTCGATGTTTAATCAATCAATCATGCTAATGTTATTGCTAAATAATAATTTGATGATAAGGTACCGGCAGGAGGCCCTTTGTGGTTTTGAGGCCTGCTAGTGTTGACCCTAATAGGAAAAGAGTCTTGTCTACTGATCCATGATGAGCGCACTACCCGCATGTGGGAAGCGAGTATGGGCGCCCCCCTCAATTTGATTCGATTCGCATCTCGTCCAAATCGCCTCATTTAGTTCGGGCTTTCCATTTGCTGCATGCATGATCTTGCGAGCCCTTGGTACCCGGGTGGAACTTTCGTAGTCGGCATATAGGGGGACACGTTCTTAGAGTGCTATGAGGGTCCATTTTCTTCTGGGCTCGATTAGCCGTGCGCCCAAGGTGCTTTTGGCTTGATGCGAAGAAGAGTTGATTTGTGTTGAGTTCCCCGCTTGGTGGAAGGGCCTTTCCATCTGGCGGGTTATTCATACGTGTACGGCCAAATTGGTGCAACCCTGCAGGGATAATCTTCTCGAGAAGCCGTGTTTTCCGCGGTTATGGACTACTTGGTGAAAGTACTGGCTAACAAGTACTCAGGACAACTTAAACCTAATGATTAACAACCTTACACCCAATGATTAACAAATTGACTAGTAATAGGCTTATTGACACAATAATTTGAACCATCATTATTTCAACTGTGTGAGTTATCCTCGGATTGCTTCTTTGGATAAGGGGCGAGATCCAGGATGGGCTTGTTTGGTGGTTAGCTATAGTTGGTTACGATACACGACCTTATCTCCTTTCTGTTAGCCGGAAGTGGTAGTAACTCTGTAGTTGGTTAGAGCAGCCAGTTGCAGCATCTTTTATAACCCCTTCCTTCCGTTGAACCCAAAGCATCTGTGCTTGGTGTTGACGGGTTACACTTTGGTGAACTGTGAGTCTTGCTTGCCAGTACGTTTATGTACTGACCCCTTTGGGGCTGTGGTTTCCGCAGACCTACGTTTCCGAGGATCTACATGGTGGCTACTACGTGGAGTATGACGAGACGGCTGACGAGTAGATAGCGGACCCGGGCAGGATCCGAGACTTCGTGGATGGGCTCCGTCTGTTCGTTTCCGGCCTCTTAGGCCTATTTGGTTCTTGTCTGTACTCAGACATGTTGAATGCTTCCGCTGTAATGTAATGATGATATGTTGGGACATGTGTCCTCTGAATGATTGTATTTGCTATCTCTGCTCTAATGAGAGCCATTTGCACTTATTTCAATCTTTTGTGTCGTAGAGATCTGTTGTGATATCACTTGTTCAAACGCCGTTGACGTACCATGTGTGTATGTTTTGAAGTACGTCAACGGAAGTATCCTGATTTCTATGGGATAGTTTACGTCGACGCTGAACAGATAGGGGTTGGTTGTCACACATACGTGTGTTGGCCTACTCGTAAGAGGACGCGGGTGCCGGTAAGCCCCGTAATCCAATCTACTACTGTTCAACGGAACGGCGAGTATCCTTTAGAAGTCCGGGTGCGACAAATGGTATCAGAGCCTGTCTGCCTGTAGGATCCCTTTTTACTGGTCGCAGTTGAGTCTAGAAACTATTTTGTAGCTATATAGGAAAAATGAAACGTGAGAGTAGGAATTCTGTCATTTTTCTTCTTTCCCCACCCACCCTCCCTTTTCTGGTAAGGAAGTGCAACGTTCTTTTCCCTTCTCATCTAAACTTTCAAGTTAGGATTTCACGAATTCTGGTTTCTCTAGGATGGTTATATCTACTAGACCATAGGAATGGAGGTGGTTGTGACATGATTTATCATGTTGCCTACTCACGATTGAGAACGGAGGCGTGTAAGCCCCAGAAGCAGATCCTCTATTCCTTAAGAAGTAGATATTGATCCTTTAGAAGCCCGGATGGGTTTTCCGTAGTACCTCAGGAGTTTTGTTCTCGTTTTCCCCGATGTTGATATCCTGTTCTTCTCAACATCCTTTTCGTCCGTTGAAAACTTGTTGTTGCTTCCCATTTCAGTTCTTCCACCGGCGTCTAATCAATAACCCTGTTCCACCCTTCTGATAGATAGTCTATTCTCCAAATGAATCAAATTCTATCCAGCTATACACCCTCCATGCAAAACCTCTCCCTTTCCTTGAAAATGTTCCGGTGGTTTCCAAATTCCCTGACATCTTTCCAGAAGAGTTGGCAGGAATGCCTATCGTTTTGAACTTCCAGACAAACTATCCAAGGTGCACGATGTGTTTCACGTGTCACAGCTTAAGAGGATCTTCGCAAGAACTATCCGGACCTTTTCTTTTCTCAGTATGAATCTCGGGGCGCGATTCCTTCAAGGGGGGGCGTTTTGTAACACCCCAAGTATGAAAAATAGCCATTAGAATGTTTGCTCTCTGTTATTTTATGTTTTGCATCATGGCATCATGTTGATTGCAATTGTTTTGTTTGTTTTCCGTTTGTTTTTCTCTGTTTTCACATGTGTCCTCTAGATGATTGTATTTGCTATCTCTGCTCTAGTGAGAGCTATTTGCAACTTATTTCAATCTTTTGTGTCGTAGAGATCTGTTGTGATATCACTTGTTCAAACGCCGTTGACGTACCATGTGTGTATGTTTTGAAGTACGTCAACGGAAGTATCCTGATTTCTATGGGATAGTTTACGTCGACGCTGAACAGATAGGGGTTGGTTGTCACACATACGTGTGTTGGCCTACTCGTAAGAGGACGCGGGTGCCGGTAAGCCCCGTAATCCAATCTACTACTGTTCAACGGAACGGCGAGTATCCTTTAGAAGTCCGGGTGCGACAGCATGTTTGCTATCTTTCATGGTTTTTGTGAAGAAATTGTGGAAGTCTTCATGGACGATTTCTCCGTCTATGGAACTTCTTTTGATAATTGTTTGCAAGATCTTGATAAAGTTTTGCAGAGATGTGAGGAGACTAATCTTGTTCTTAATTGGGAGAAATGCCATTTTATGGTTAATGAAGGAATAGTTCTTGGACATAAAATTTCTGAAAGAGGTATTGAAGTTGACAGAGCTAAATTTGAAGCTATTGAGAAAATGCCCTATCCTAGGGATGTCAAAGGTATTCGTAGTATTCTTGGTCATGCTGGTTTCTATAGAAGGTTTATTAAAGATTTCTCTAAAATATCAAAACCTCTTACTAATCTTCTTCAAAAGATGTACCTTTTGTTTTTGATGAAGATTGTAAAGAAGCTTTTGAAATTTTAAAGAAGGCTTTAATATCTGCCCCTATTGTTCAACCACCTGATTGTAATGTGCCGTTTGAAATTATGTGTGATGCTAGTGATTATGCTGTAGGTGCTATTCTTGGACAACGAATAGATAATAAGTTAAATGTTATTCATTATGCTAGTAAAACCCTTGATGTCGCTCAAAAGAATTATGCTACCACTGAGAAAGAGTTCCTAGCCGTAGATTTTGCTTGTGATAAATTTAGGCAGTATATTGTTGATTCTAAAGTTACTATTCATACTGATCATGCTGCTATTAAGTACCTTATGGAAAACAAAGATGCTAAGCCTAGGCTTATTAGATGGGTGCTTCTCTTACAAGAGTTTGATTTACATATTATGGATAGGAAGGGTGTTGAAAATCCTGTTGCTGATAATTTATCTAGATTAGAAAATATCTCTGATGACCCTATTCCTGTTAATGATAGTTTTCCTAATGAACAGTTAGCTGCAATAAAAGTGAGCTCTCAAGAGAGTCCTTGGTATGCTGATTATGCTAACTTTATTATTTTGAAGTATTAGCCTCCTACCTTTACAGCTCAGCAAAGAAGAAAATTCTTCTATGATTTGAGGAATTATTTTTGGGATGACCCACACTTATATAAAGAAGGTGTTGATGGTATTATGAGAAGATGTGTTCCTAAAAATGAACAACAAGAGATATTGAGAAAATGTCATAGTAGTGCTTATGGAGGACATCACACTGGAGATAGAACTACACATAAAGTTCTACAATCAGGTTTTTATTGGCCTACTCTCTTTAAAGATGGTAGAAAATTTGTTTTATCTTGTGATCAATGTCAAAGGGTTGGAAATATTTCTAGACGTAATGAAATGCCTATGAATTATTCTCTTGTTATTGAACCGTTTGATTGTTGGGGTTTTGACTTTATGGGTCCTTTCCCTCCTTCAAAAGGCTACACTCATATTCTAGTTGCTATTGATTATGTTACTAAATGGGTAGAAGCTATACCTACTAAAAGTGCTGATGGTGAAACCTCATTAAAAAAGCTTAAAGACATCATTTTCCCTAGGTTTGGTGTGTCGAGATATCTTATGAATGATGGGGGTTCTCATTTTATTCATGGTGGTTTTAGAAAAACTCTTGCTAAATATGATGTTAATCATAGAATTGCCTCACACTATCATCCTCAAACTAGTGGGCAAGTAGACCTATCAAATAGAGAAATCAAATCTATTTTGCAAAAGACTGTTAACAAATCTAGAAAAAAGTTGGCTAAGAAATTAAATGATGCTCCGTGGGCTTATAGAACTGCTTATAAAAATCCCATGGGCATGTCTTCTTATAAGATGATTTATGTAAAAGCTTGTCACTTGCCCCTAGAATTAGAACACAAAGCTTATTGGGAAGTGAAAGACCTAAATAGAGATTTTAAACTTGCTGGTGAGAAAAGGTTGCTTGAATTAAGTTCTTTAGATGAATGGAGGAGTGAAGCATATGAAAATTCTAAGCTCTTTAAAGAGAAAGTTAAAAGGTGGCACGATAAGAGAATTTCATGTTGGTGAGAAAGTGCTATTGTATAGGTCTCGTCTTAGATTTTTTGCAGGAAAATTACTCTCGAGATGGGAAGGACCTTTTGTTATCGAAGAGGTATATCGTTCGGGGGCAATTAAATTTTTTCCCTTGAAGACAACTCTTCACAAGTGGTGAATGGCCAAAGACTCGAGCATTATATTTCTGGAGATCCTTATAATGAAAATGTTGATTTTATTCGAGCCATCATCCCAGAGGAATTTATTAAGAAGCATATTTCAGAGACTGCAGAGTCAGTTTTCGAATAGGTATCAGTTTTGGTAAGAAAACATTCGCGAAACATCTTCCAACTTGTATTTTTACTGTTTTTTGGAAAATATGAAAAATTATGAGCCGGAAACGAGGCGGAGATGGAGCCCGGAGGCCCCACACCATGGGGTGGCACGGGCCCACCCCTGGCCGCGCCAGCCTATGGTGTGGGCGCCCCGGAGCCTCTCTCCGACTCGTTTTCGACCTGGACTTTCCTTTCGTTATGAAACCTTTTGCTATATAATCCCCTGAACCCCGCGAGGTTCGTATATCGTTTTCTTGTCGTGTTTCTGTTTCGAGCTGTTTCTGTCAGGATCTGTTTTTGGGTTTTGAAGCATCATGGTCTCCGCCGAAGATAATAAGGGGAAGGGGCCAAAGGAAGATGATGTCTAAGACCTGAAGCCGGAGGAGGAGATCGAGAGTGGAGCTGAAGGAGATGTAGAAAAAGTCCTGGAGTGCATCCACGCACCACCATCGCAAGCATTGGACTGGTGGCTAATCCCTTGAAGCTCAAGAGAAGCGCGCGGATGAGCACTAGAGGGAAGGTTCCACGTCACTCCTTAGCTTCGAGGACACCTGCTGCGGGCGCCAAGAACTACTTCCACACATTAATTCATGATTATCAGTACAAAAAGGTGCCCAATAGGGATTTGCCCTCTATGTGGGATATGAAACGTTCTAACCGTGCAGATGAACGAAGCTCTCAACCTAAGGCGGCGCCCCTACAGACCGGCCCGGCCAGGCCAGCCTCCCAGGTCGGCTCCCCTGCACCTTACCTGCCTGCGCACAAAGAAAGGGAATATTCCCTTGTATCCATCTACCTACCCCCTACTACTATATATAGGACCCCTCCCCCTCCTTTCTAGGGAAGAGTTGACTTGAGATAGAATTGGGCCTTGTGCTCCCCCTCCCATGTGGAGAACCTCCCCCATGGGATCCATGGCTACTCCATAGATTCATCTATTGGATTGTATCAAGATCTCTCCAAGTAGCTACTCTTTCACCTCGTGATTCCGGTAGTTCTTGCCAACCTTCCCCTTGTGGCTTTTGTTGGATCGGTGGACCGGCCGGTGAGAGGAATCGGTTCCAATTAGCGTGTTGTTGACTTGGGTTTGCGATCCCTCGTAGGCTTCACGAGTTATCTCTCCTTTTGTGTGTGTGAGTTCATCGTGTTCTTCCCAATCTCCCCACCTCTCGTGCGTCAATCTGTGAAGATCGGCCCACCCCAGAGGTCAAGCCTATATCATGTATTTTTATGTCAACGAATGGCAAACAGAAAATACAGTACGTCACAAGCCAACTAGACTCACAAGAGAGGCTCCCATAGAAGGATGCAACTGGTATAGAAGGTCATCCCTCTTTCTCTTTTGTTTACACAATTATGCTTTGACTGATAAATCAGTGGAAAAAAGAGTGAAGAGAATTTGTATTATTATTTGGGGCTGGGAACCCCGCTGCCAGCTCTTCTAGCATTCGGATAAGGGGATGAAGCCACTAGTCTAGGTGTGCGAGTCCAATCAACAAGTGAGATAAAGATTCTCTATTTGCGTCCTCATGACGTAAAACGGAACACAAAACAAGAGTAATTTGAAAGTTTTAAAGGTAGCACATGAGCAATTTACTTGGAGTGGCGGTGAAATACCACATGTAAAAAGGTATGGTGGACACAAATGGCAAAGTTTTGGTTCACGGTTTGGATGCAAGAGAAGCATTCCCTCTCAGTACATGGTATTTGGCTAGCAAGGCTGGGTTGCAAGAATAAGAGTTGAGGAAAAACAAACAAATATACATATGATGGAACCAATCATGCAATCTTCATTGAAATCCCAAGCGATCTTAACTTGTGAATACTAAGTTTATGATCTAATAGGCAAATTTCTCTTTCTTATGCTAGCAACTCAAATTATTATTTCTGCTGACCCAAGATAAGTTTGCCAAAACCAACTAGATTAACTTGATGATCTCTAGAGTGATACCAAATACTAATAATAAGCTCAACCATATGACAGAAATTGAAAACTAAAATAACGTGTGCATAAAGTAAATGATGAAACCTCTCATTAATATTTCAAACCGGCAACTCACACCAACGGATACAATGATAACCAACTAGGGAGAGACACTTCCATACTGCAAACCATCCTATATGATAATTTCTCTACTCATGATATGACTCTACTAAAAAAGTAAAAAGATGAAAGATAGTGATGTGATACCGTGGCACTCCCCTCAAGCTTGGAACAAGCCGAGGGGATGCCAAAACCAGTGACGAATCCATTCTTCGGTGGTGGTGGTGAATCCTTCTCGATGAGCTTATCAATTTATTTCTTCAGATCTTCAATCGTGAACATAAGCATACGCATCACCTCCGTATTGTGATCAATACAGTTTGCATGCATGTCGGACTGTGAATCCCAGCCACCAACATTTTTCCCCCACTCCTGAGGGGCGTAGGGGAACTGGCCTAGGCCGGGCTGCCAGGCCGGACAGGTACCCGAGAACGCCGGCCTGGAGTGCCGACCAGGCCGGGTCTTTAGGCCGGTCTTCTTGACCATCTTCCTCTTTGTCTTCTCGCTTCTTCCTTCTCTTCTACGCGTACATCTTGGACGGCCTTGAGTCCTGGGCATCCTCGGCATCTCCCCTCGCATCCGTACTCTTCGACTCATACCTAGCAATGTACGGCGGTAGATGGTCAAGTAGTATACCGTCCAAAGGGGTATGAAATGGGTTATAGAAGAGGAATGATTTCACCTTTTTAATCCATGGTGACTTGACATATGATGGAGTGTGAGACATGCCCAGTGGGATGGGTCGCGTTGCATCATCTCCCCCCACTTGAAAAAGAGTCGTCCTCGACGCTAACTCGTCATCAACGTGTAGAGGAGGTAGATGGATTGTCGTAGAAGTCGAAGTCACTATGTGGGCATTCTTGATGGAAAGGGTATGGCAGCTCTTCAATGTTTCTTTGGCCTTCATGTAATCTACCAAGATCACAAGAAAGACAAAACAACACTCAAAGTGTAGCCAATTCTTGAATCTCATGGCATGGGTTTCTAAGTAGAGGGAAGGCACCTTAGCAAGATGTCGATGTGGTTGTCTTGTAAGATCCTCCGTCATAGAAAGGTGGTGATGTAGCCACGCATGCCATCTTATCCAAAGGTAGAACCTACACACCAAAGACCAAGCAAACCATGTGTGTGCGAGATAGAGGAGCACATCATTGATGACATGTCCATTCATTTTCATAGCACCATTAACACAGCACAAATATATGGAATCTAGTGCATATGCAAGGTCAAGGTGAAAGGAATTCATGGAAACATCTCCCAAATATGAGAACACGAAATATCCATGAAACTTTGAGGGGTTGCACACAAATCATTGGAAATGGAAGTTTGTCAAAATCCTTGGTGCAATAAGAGGAGACATTGGCAAAAACACAAGATGAAGAATGTCCCAAACATTATCACTGTGGGTGCAAGCAAAGCATAGGAAAGAGCAATTTGTCGACATTTTTGTTGCAACACCAATGGAAGGGAAACCAAAACACTCATGACAAGACATGCTCAAAATACCATTGTGGTTGCAAGCAAGCAATCAGAAAGAACAATTGTTCATCATACTTGTTGCAACACACAAATTATCTATATAAAAGATCAAGGACGCGTTATTGTCACAAAGGAGAACAACATCACAAACATGTTTGCAAACAAACCAAAGGAAAGAGCAATTTTTCAACGTGTTTGACGCAAAACATGAGAAAGGTATTAGAGCCGGGTTCGATCCGCAACACAATTTTATTATGCTCTCAAGAGCTCGTTTTGTCAACTCATGTTCAATTGAGGTTGACAATAGCATGCGGGTACTCAAACACACAAAAGACCAAACGGAGAAATTTTGTTTATGGTAAATGAACACATCATCCATCATGACATGTCTCTTCATTCGCTCTGAACAAAAACATCAAAATCAAATATAAAGTATGAAATGTGTGGATGGTCAAAATGCAAGATGAAGGGTTGAGAAAGCTCAACAAGCGAAAGCGAAAAATCTCCATAAAGTGAGGATGCTATGGGGGAAACTCATTTGAAATCATAGCAATATTGTTGCAAACCAAGCATTTGAAAGAACAATTGTTCAACATTTTGGTTGCAACAATGTGATAAAAATGTAAGCACTTTGGGTAAAGCATGTCAATGGCAATATCATCACAAATAGCATCATCCGTAGCATGCAAGCAATCATCATTCATCATGTCCACTAGAGGGAACATGGTCACATCAACACACATACCTTTGTCGTCCTTCTCATATGAAGTAGGTGTTGTGGTAGTACGTGCCTTCAAGTGGCCGACTTTTCCATCTTGAGGTAGACATGGGGTGGCATCACCTTCATCCACCATGTACATCTTCTTCTCCATAGGAAGCGCCATATTTAGGAGTGGCGTCTCATCATCCATGGAACCTAACACATCATGAGGAAACACACTAGAGGTAGAGGGTGAGTTGTTAGAATTCGAAATGGTCTCACATGACCTATCAACTACCTCTGTCAACTCATGTGGTGTATCACTCATGACCTCAAAGTGTATGCACTCAATCTCACATATGGTGGAGTCACTCATCTCACATGCTCTCTCATTCACGTGGGGTAAGTGGCTCTCATTCTCACATGGGATTGGTACCCTCTTATAGCACATGCACATAGGGGTAGTCTCGATATCATAAACTCCATACGCCTCCTTGGTTGAAGGGAAAATCCCATTCTCAACCTCATCTTCCTTATCGCCTCCAAATGTGTGAGCCCTAAGATTGGCATCATCACTTGCCTCCATTGCCGAAGGGAAAATCCTATGCTCGTCTATTTCACTTGACACACCATCCTGGTCGCCGCCTTGGTAATCCCACATCACATGGCCATGTACATTGCATATTTGGCATAAGAGATCTTCATCTTGAAGTAGTCTCATGGTGTTGGGAGCGATGCTCGAACCAACACATCATAATATATGGGAGGGCCTTCTCTTCCTCCCTCTTGGTGTAGGTCTTCATCTTGCCATGTGGGAGCCCTTGTGGTGGTGGAACTTGATGTAGATACCACATGATGCATACTTGTTGAGGGCGCCATGGTGGTCTTGGCCTTGCATGTGTGATCTTGTTTCTTGTGTCTCCGTCTTGAAGTAGCTAGGCGCTTGGAGATCTTGTCGATGGAGATCTTGAGATCTTGTAACCATTGAGAAGTAGCATGCTTGGACTTGTCGAATGTCGTATCCATGTCATGGAAGAGACCATTCATGCCTTGCATATGTCTTGGCAATGTTGCGGTAGCACTTGAAGGATACACCTTGTGATGTGCGCTCACCGCCATCTTGTGTGTGGGAAAGTCATCGCGCACATGGAGTGTTGGTGTAGATGTTCTCTTATTGTTTCGTCGTCTGGTAGCTTGTGTGGGCGCCAACTTGGAGGTTGAAGTTTGTTGACGATGAAGCTTACGGCGTTCCCGCTCTTCATGTGTGGGATGACGTCGAAAGTCATTTGGACGCCTTGTCTTCTTGGCCTTCTTGCTTGATGGAGCCTCGACGATGTCCTTCTTGTGGCGCCGTCTTGATGTTGAAGGATTCAATCTTGACTTTGCCAACTTGTCAGATTTCTTGTCGTGGCACCATCTTGAGGTTGACGGGAGTTGTCTTGTGTTGGCCTTGGCATTCTCCTTGAAGGTCCTTGGTCTTGAGAATGAACCATAGGACATATGATATCTTGGCCCTTGAATCTTGGAGAGGAAGTTCTTGTAGGTGATCTCATCCATGTCGGAGTCTAAGTAGTTGTAGACCTCCATCTTGTCCCTCATGCTTGTGGAGTCATTGTCGGTGTAGTACTCCGTCAAGTTTGTGGATGCGTAGTTGGTGTAGCACGGCTCCATCTCTTCATCCAAGCTCGCGGTGTCGTAGTTGTAGTAGTGGTTCATGTCGTTGGAGCTCATGGAGTCGAATTTGTTGTGGTTGGTGTGATGCTCCGCCTTGTCGATGATGGTTGGGGAGGAATAGTCGGTGTAGAGCTCGACGTCGTGGTCGTAGGAGTGGTGATCCACCATGTCGTGGTAGAGGTCACCCATGTCAAGCTCGTTGTAGTCGTTGTCGTTGTTGTAGTCATAGTGTTCCATCATGTACTCACCATAGTCATCGTGGCCTCCATATGCTCCGCTCTCGCTACACATGGTTACTCACAAGAACAAGTGTATATATAGAGTGTGAAGACCTAAGAGCTCAAACCTCACCTTTTAGCAAGTATTGGAACTAGTGGACCATGCCAAGAGAAACCAATAATAAAAAGAATGAAGTGACTTGAGTTCGAAAGATCCAAAAACACGTTCCAAAACACACACGGCTTAGGGGTGGATAGGTATGGAAAGTGGAAAGCAAATGGAATAACCGGAAACCAAGATATTGCAATAGTAAGTAGAGAACCACAATGATCACAAAGCAACAACAATTCAATATCCAAAATATATATATGAAAATTCACGCACGGAGATAAATGGTACTAATGCAACCAAAATGTGAGCTAAGGAACCAAATGATCCTAGCGAAGATATAAAGCTCGTGTTGCAAAAGTACAAGGAGAGCCGCTAGTTCGATTGTAATTTATTGGTGGGCTACAAGATGTGCACACAATGCACCACCTAAGAGATGTTCATCGAGCTTGCGCGCTTCCTACAAATGGTATGGCAAGTGGTGGTTTCCTCTTTTTCTCTTATTCTTTCTCTTATCTCTTTTGCTTTTTCACTTTTTGCTCACTCACTTTGTGCCAACATATGAAACTATATGACTTAGCGCATACAACGGTCGCTCGGAAACTACACGGTACAATGTGCAAAGCCCAAGCAATCATAGATGAACTAGCCTCAATAGGTAAGGTAATCACAAGGTAGGCTGGCTCACAAAGGAATGGCAAGAGGGAGAAGATTCGAGATGATTATACCTCTCTTCGACGATCTTCACCATATAGGCTGGAAAGTTTCGTGCTTTCTCACGAAATTAGGCTTCAATTGATGATGGATCTCCTGCAATGATGATATACATGATGTAATTGCCTACAAAATGAGCTAAGATCACTCAAAACAGGAGTCCCGAGTCAAAAGTTATGGTCAAAACGGTGATCGGACGCGGCCGTTTTCTCGGAGGCCGGCCTGGGCCAGGGCCAGAGGCCGGGTTTCCTGCGCGAGGCTGGGCAGCTCCGTTAGGGAGGGCGGCCTACAGGCCAGCCAGGCCGGGCTAGAGGCCGGGCAACCTGCACACTCGAAAATTCGCGATTTTGGTCGCGATTTTGACTTTTTTGGGCAGAAAACGGCTCCGAAAATCACCAAATCGAAGGGGGGGAAAGGTGGAATTAAGCCATGGAAATGCAAGGGAAGGTAAATCAACAAGTTTAGCAATAGATCTGATGGAGGGATAATAACCCGGTAGGCCAACTCCAAGGAATAACCCGGCCCAAAGGACGCTGCGCAGGATCCGGCTAAGGATAAAGAAACTTTCGGAAGGCCCAAGTTTGTAGGCCCAGTAACCCGGATTGTGGGTTACGGTGAAGGAAAGTTAGGGTTTGTGCGCCGTGTCCGGGTAGGATCCAGGGTGCGCCTTGGAGGGTAAGCCAGGGGGTACGGGTGCTTTATAAACCGACCCCTAGGAGTAGTTGATTAAGAGCCAAGAACCCTAGCAATACCGCTTGATATCGAGCATCCCGTGTAACCCGAGAGTTGAGTTATTATATTAAGATCGGAGACTCGGCGACTTTGATTGCCGGCTACCAGATCGATTACCATCATGTTTTCCTCTGAGCTAAACCCTCTCCCAAACGCCTGTGTCGTCTTGCCCCAAGATCAGTTACCCCCGGTAACGTCTGCCGTGATTATCCCACGACACTTGGCGCCCACCGTGGGGCCTGCGTCCAAAGGTGTTTACATCACGGGAGAAGCTCGGAAGAACATGGAGAATCTTGTCGTCAGCGAGATCTACATCGGCCACAAAGGAGAAAATATGGTGGACGATTCCGGCTGGGGGCCAGAGTCGGATCACCTCGAGTCCGGATCTACTGTGACGATCGGCCAGATCAACATCTTCATCGGTATGGTACGTACGCCTGATTTAAAGGGACAATATCATGTGCATACTACAGGAACTTCTAGCAGGAACAAAGAGACATTAAAACAAGCGGTAAACTCGGTTCCCTCGGCCGTGCCGGGATACCTGAGATGGGCGGAACAAGAGGTAACGTGGAGCAGAAGAGATCACCCGGAAAGAATAGAGCGCCCAGGAGTCTTGGCATTGGTGGTTGCGCCACAGGTC
The DNA here is from genome assembly GCA_028641055.1 of Alopecurus myosuroides. Taxonomy (NCBI): domain Eukaryota; kingdom Viridiplantae; phylum Streptophyta; class Magnoliopsida; order Poales; family Poaceae; genus Alopecurus; species Alopecurus myosuroides. The sequence continues at coordinate 383,271,234 of CM054057.1, read as the reverse complement.
AATGGTTACGAACTGAAAAGGGTCCTGATGGACGGTGGAAGTAGCATTAACATCCTGTATTGGGAAACCTTCTTGCGCATGAGTCTCAAAGAGTCCCAGCTACAGAAAAGTTCGACAGTCTTCCATGGGATCGTGCCGGGTCACTCGGCGAGCCCCAAGGGAAAGATCACCTTGGAGGTTGCTTTCGGAGAATCGACGGATAATTATCGAGTTGAGTGGCTCACGTTCGAGGTGGTCAAATTGCGCAGTCCTTACCACGCGCTGTTCGGAAGACCGGCTTGTGCTAAATTCATGGCTAGGCCGTGTTATGCATATTTGCAGCTAAAGATCCCGGGTCCTAAACGGACCATCACCGTGCACGGGAACCGGGATATAGCGGCTGAGTGTGACGAAGGAGATTCAGTAATGGCCGAGCAAGCGTGCAGAAAGGAAGAACTCGAGTATTACCGGTCTCAAGTAAATCCGGATGATAGAACAGCCCTGAAAAAGCCGAATACTGAGGATGAGAGAGCAAAATTCAAGGCAGCACAAGACACCAAGAAGATAGATTTTGTTGAAGGTGATTCCACTAAGCAATTTACCATAGGGTCTAATTTGGGAAAAGAGCAGGAGAAGGCACTTGTGGAGTTTATTCGTTCAAATGCAGACGTGTTCGCCTGGACACCTAGCGACATGCCGGGTATCCCTACAGAGCTGGCCGAGCACAGTTTGCATGTAGATCCCAAGTCTAGGCCCGTGAAGCAGGGCTTGAGGAAAATGAATGAGGAAAGAAGGAAGGCTATAGGCGAAGAGATCGCTCGGCTATTGGCAGCCGGCTTTATCATGGAAGTATTTCACCCGGATTGGTTAGCAAACCCAGTTCTAGTGATGAAAAAGATCAATGAGTGGAGGATGTGCATTGATTTTACGAGTCTCAACAAACATTGCCCAAAGGATCCGTTCGCACTACCAAGGATAGATCAGATTATAGACACAGTAGCTGGAAGTGACCTATTATGCTTTCTGGACGCATATTCCGGGTATCACCAGATTAAGCTCAAGAGGGAGGATTGGGAGAAAACATCGTTTATAACCCCTTTTGGGGCCTTTTGCTATAAAACCATGACGTTTGGATTGAAGAACGCTGGCGCACCTTATCAACGGTGTATTCAGAAGTGCTTCGAGGACCAAATCGGACGTAATGTCCATGCTTATGTGGATGATGTGGTTATCAAAACTAGGAAGGCAGAGACGTTTATCGATGATCTAAAGGAAACGTTCAAGAATTTAAGAAGGTACCAGATGAAGCTTAACCCGACAAAGTGCGTGTTTGGAGTTCCAGCCGGGAAATTCCTCGGCTTTATCGTCTCCGAGAGAGGAATTGAAGCAAACCCGGATAAAATCAAAGCTATCCAAAATTTGAAAAAGCCGGAAAATTTGAAGCACGTTCAAAAACTCACGGGCTGCGTGGCAGCCTTGAGCCGATTCATATCAAGACTCGGAGAAAAGGCAATACCCTTGTACCGGCTCTTGAGAAAGTCAGACAAATTCATGTGGGATCAGGAGGCGGATGAGGCGTTCGAGGCACTAAAAAAGTAGTTATCCGAAGCACCAGTACTAGCGGCCCCGGGTCCTAAAGAGCCTATGTTGCTGTACGTGGCAGCAGGCCCCCGAGCCGTCAGTGCAGTAGTAGTCGTGGAGCGTAAAGAAGATGGGAAAGGTTATCCAGTTCAGAGGCCGGTTTATTATGTCAGTGAAGTATTGTCGGAAGCAAAGCAGCGCTATCCGCATTGGCAAAAGCTGGTTTTTGGGGTCTTTATGGCCAGCCGGAAATTGAAGCCGTATTTCCAGGAACACCCAATAACGGTGGTTAGCTCAATACCAATGTCGGATATCATCAGGAACTCGGATGCGACTGGAAGAATAGCCAAATGGGCAATAGAAATGGGCGATTATCACATCAGTTACGAGCCCAGGTCAGCAATCAAATCTCAGGCTTTAATTGATTTCGTTAACGACTGGACACATACAAGCATGACTACAATGGTTCCAAACTCCGAGTCATGGACCATGCACTTCGATGGATCTAAGCAATACGAGGGATCAGGAGCTGGGGTGGTGCTAACGTCACCCAAAGGAGATAAATTAAGTTACGTACTACAAATTCGCTTTGACTGTTCCAACAACGTGGCCGAGTATGAGGCCCTATTGCATGGCTTGAAGGCAGCCAAGGAGATGAACATCAAGAGGATACGATGCTTCGGAGATTCGGACCTTGTGGTACAGCAGGTGTCAGGAACTTGGGATAGAAAGGATGCAACCATGGCAGCATACCGCAGGGAGGTTGATAGGGTTGCAGGATGCTTTTCCGGGTATGAGGTGGAGCATATAGACAGAAGAAAGAATGAAGCAACAGACGCCCTTGCTAGACTCGACTCGCGCAGAGAGCCGGTTCCACCTAACGTGTTCCTGGACGAGTTATGGCGACCATCGGTTAAAATCGAGTCTGAGGAGGAACTGGCAAGTAAAGACCCGGATACGGAGCTCGTGGCCACTATACGCGCTATTCCCGAGTGGACAGGACCGTTTTTGGCCTACCTATCACGAGGCGAGTTACCACAACAGGAGGTGTTAGCAAGGCAAATTTTGCGGAGAGCAAAGGGGTATTCTATCATTAATGGGGAGTTGTACAAGAGAAGTGCAGCAGGAGTCTTTTTGTGCTGCGTAGCACCAGAAGAAGGCCGACAGATTCTCAAGGAAATCCATGAAGGCGATTGCGGGCATCATGCATCCACAAGATCCCTTGTGGCAAAGGCTTACCGACACGGATTTTTCTGGCTGACGGCTCTAGCGGATGCGAAAAGATTAGTAGCAAGGTGTGACGGATGTCAAAGGTACGCTCGCCAAACCCATGTGCCGGCTATGGAATTACGGACCATCCCGTTAACTTGGCCGTTCGCTGTCTGGGGGATGGATATGGTTGGCCCCATTCATATGTCACCATGCAAGAAGACACATCTTTTGGTGGCTATTGATAAGTTCACCAAGTGGGTTGAGGTTATGCCAGTTACTAATTGTGAAGCAGCTACAGCAGTCAAGTTCTTGAAAAAGATTATCTACCGGTTCGGGTATCCCCACAGCATAATTACCGACAATGGAACCAACATGTCCCTTGGTGAGATAGAGAAGTTCTATGGCAACAACGGAATCCGGCTTGATGTTGCATCAGTGGCTCATCCGCAGGCCAATGGACAAGTGGAGAGGGCAAACCAAGAATTGCTCCGCGGATTAAAACCACGATTGCGAGTCCCTTGTATCAGGGCCGCTAGCGCATGGGTCGAAGAACTTCCTTCTGTGGTTTGGGGCATCAACACTACACCTAACAGGTCCACTCAAATGACACCCTTCTTCATGGTCTATGGCGCGGAGGCAGTACTACCGAGTGATATTATTCATGATTCACCACGAATAACAGCTTACGTCGAAGTGGAGAACGAAAAGACCCGGCAGGATGCCGTAGATATGTTAGAAGAACAAAGGGAACAAGCCCTAGAGAGATCAGCCATTTATCAGCAAGGTTTACGGAGGTATCATAGTCGGCGTGTGAAAACCCGGGTCTTCCAGGAAGGAGACCTGGTTCTGCGCCTGGTACAGTGAAACGAAGGAAAACACAACTTATCACAGCCATGGGAAAGGGACCGTTTATCATAAGCCGGAATCTGCATAACGGATCATATTACTTGGTAGATGCAAGGGAAGAGTCGGCAACAGTTAAGGACACCGCTCATACCACTTCATCTATGCAAGAAAGAGACGACCATGGAACGTGGCGCACTACGTCCCGTACTATACCTAGTAAGATTATAGTGGCAAGTGGAATTGCCACGGTGTAAACAGGCAGCAGGTTTCAGACGTACTCTTTTCCTATCAGGGTACCCCTGGGGACTGGATGGGTTTTTTAATGAGGCGGCTTGCTGACCTAACTTTTTCATATCAAGTAAAGAGGTGGTTATTATCATGTTCATTCACTCTCAGCACGTCGAGTATCATATATAGGTCTTGGGGGCTGATTGCTTGAATAGCACAGTTGAAAACTCAAAGACCCGGCCTTGATGCCTATGAGTTATAAGGGCCGGTTACTCGCAAACGAGTACGGCTACAATCTTATAACCGGACAAAGGAGCCAAATTTTCTTGACTTTTCTTACTTAAGCTCGATGTGACTCGCACTAAAATGGCATGATTTGCTCGCTTACAATTACAATCAGCCATGAAGCCCAATGGGACTTGGTTGACCCTGTTTCGTACAGATGTAACAACATGATATCCATGCGAAAGCCGGCTTATAGTATCAGAGAGTCAAAAGGGTCATCTAAACCACAAGTTATGCAGAGTACAGGGCTGATAGCCGGAAACTCAATGATTATTAAGCATAACTTCAAAACCTATGTGAAACGGCTCTGGGCTTTTTGGACCTAACAGCAAACAAATGCGTTCTCCTTGAAAGATCGCGTTTCCTAGACTCAGAATCCGGGTCTTGGGGGCTCGGGATCTCGAAAACGAGAAAAATTGTTTGATTGTTAAAGCTCAAAAATCCAGAAATCCGAGTCTTGGGGGCTTGGGGACTTAGCAGCAAGCCCGCTTGTCAACACCCATGAGACCCGGAAACCGAGTTTCATAAAAGGAGCAATAAAGAAAGCCGGATATCGAGAGCAGATGAGTTCAAAAATGGATAGATTTAAAAAGGCCAGAAGAGGCATAGAGTATATCAAGACCTTAGCGTACATTACAAAATCCCGGTGAAAAGATATCAAAGGTGCACAGGCGCACCACCCAAAATATAATTGTTTAAATAGCACATTGGCCGACTGACGCATAAGAAGAGGCATTAAATATTAGATATCACTCGGCGTCCATCTTGGCCTTGCCCTTGCCATCATTGGTGGTAGCAGCAGCACCCGGATCAGTAGTACCAGCCCGCGCAGGAGGTGGAACAACTGGTGTTGAGGTAGCAGGTGCAGAACCGGCTTCAGCTTGCTTTTTGGCAGCCTCTGCCCTCAACTTAGCAACTTCCTCCTTCCACCGAGCCAGCATATCATACGGCTCGGGAAGATCCGACTTAACCGCTTCACCAGCAGCATCATATGCAGGAACGAGGGAATCAACATCCAGGTCGTCAGCAATCACGCTGGCCGGGTAGCGGACCTCCTTCTGGACAGCCTGAAAATCCTTCACTGAGAACTTGGATCCATCAAGCTTGAACTCTGGAAAGCCGCCCATCAGCTTCACTAGCTCGAGCTTAGGGAAATAAGCCTTAGCAAGCGCGAGCCCCCAGGTTACTCCAACCCGGCAATACGAGCGTTTCCAGTGCCAAATCCACTCGGGGATAGTGGAGAAGGCATCCAACATTCTCTTCAGATCGACATGCCCCTTACCCGGCCACCGTAATTCCTGAAGAATCCATTTGGTTCCGGCGCATAGCTGCCGGATAACGCTCTTGATAGTTTTCAGCCTGGCAATGTCATCCTCATCCGGCATCAATTCGTCCGGGCCTGAAGGAATGGAAACATGAGTCGAGAAAATTCTGGCTATTTATCAAAAGGATAACCCGGAGGAAGAAACGTACCAAGCAGAGCACGATACGTGTCAGCAATTTGGACAGAAAGGCTTGTTAAATCATCTTCTGCTTTGTGAGCCCTTTTCCTGTACTTCCTCATTATCATCCTATTCCTCCTGGCCTCAGCCTCGGCTGCTTCACGCAGAACCACCTCCTTTTCAATGAGCTTGGTGGCATCTGCCAGTTTCTCCTCAGATCGAGTCACGAAGGACTGCATGGACGCAACGAAGGATTAGCCGGGTAAAGGGGCAAGTTATCAGTCGCTTGTATCATAAAGTCCCAAGCAAATTATGAATCAATTCACTCGGAACTTGGGGACTGGATAAGGACACAAGCAGCGTTAGTCGGATTTACCTCGTGTTTGGCTATTAAAGCCCCCAAGATGTTTTCTTCATTAGCCCTCAAGGTGCGCAGGGTTTCGAGCATCTGGGTAAACGTCAGGTCCTCGGGCTGGGCACCGGAAGAACCGGTAGCCTGATCGCCTGGTGGGGGAGCTCTCCACGCCCGTGGGGTCGAGACCCGGACGGTTTGAGTATCCGGGTTGGGAGAACCCATCCTCGTATCCAGAACCTCGATCTCCTCGTCCACTGGTTCTGACGAGGAAGGAGACCCGGTGGCTCGGTGAAGTGGATCGCCCAAGAGACCTTGTTCCTGGTTATTCTGAGTGTCACCGCCAGTCGCGGCATCTACGTTTTCAGTCGGCCCCTCTCTCCGATGGTTATCCGTCTCTACATTCTCCGGGTCACTGACGGTGACTTGAGTGCTAAAAGAAAGATGAGAGGAGGCGGTTAGCAGTGGTGATTGAAAATTGTCAGGCATCAAAAGAAGTCATATAGCAAAAACTTACCCGGCATTCACGGTGTAGTCTGGCGGGAGCTCACCGCTGGAAGCAGACGAAGTCGTCACAGGGACCACTAACGGAACCCGGAATTGCCCGGCACGTGGATGGTTAGGAGAAGGGTGGCGTCGAGGAGAGTCGGAAGGACGAGACGGAGGAGCACTGGCACGATGGACGGAGGAGGTAGAGATGCCCGGGTTAAGGGGATCTTCACCCGGGGAGCTCCGAGTTACTCTGCGCTTGGCTGGAAGAGAATCCTTCAAGTACGACGAGTTCGATAATTGATGGTTAAGTTGTCGCATGACGTCAAAGGAGTAGGGTTCAGAGGATAACGAGGAGAAAGGAACCTTGGACACTGCCCCTCTGGTCTTCCTCTTGGCTCCAACTGTTGCCTCTTGGTCAGAGTCGGTAGCCTCCGGGTCATCCTCCTTGTTCTCACCTTCGTCCTCCAGCCCTGCGAAACGAGTGTGCGTCCGTGGGAAAAAGTTAAATGGGAGGAAAATGATGCAAGTGAAAATAATACAAGTTCCGGGTAAGTACCTTCACTATCGTCGGCCGACTCGTCCTCTTCTTCCGGGTTTCTGGAAGGGGGGAGGGTTCCACTCTCTAGAAGGGCTCATCAGCCTAAGACAAAAGGATGGAATTAAGGGTTGGAAGCTGTATCAAGTCAAAGTGTGAAAATAAGTTATGAATATCGGATATTACCAGTGGGGCCGGGTTTTCCCGGGTAAATGGGGGCAACCCGGCGATGTTCTTTATCACCTGTAGCTTCTCTGTCAAGAAGCCCTTGATGGTCTTGTTGGTGTCGCCGGTCGCGAAGCTCTTGGTGGAATATCGGAGTGCATCCGTGGTATGCCCCGAGTACTCGCACATTAATTTGGTGCGGATGGAATTGGGTTGTATTCGAAAATCAACCCATGTTTTCACTAAATTGAGCCCAAGGAGGCCTTGGGCTGAGAGGATGGCTATCTTGGCTAACAAGGGAAGGATCACCTCCCTGTCTGAGTCAGGGGCAAAGGCATTGAAAGACTCGGAAGGCTCGAGGGGGCCCTCCGAGTAACCCGGCAGTCTCTTCTCACCGGGTGGAGAAGTGTCATGGCAGTAGAAGAAGGATAATTTCCAGTGCTTGACATGAGAGTTCAGATTGAGGGTTGGCATTGGGGAGTTTTTACGCCGTTGGATGGATACCCCGCCGCATGTGAGAAGTGCTCCGTCGCCGCTTTCGCGGCACGGCTTGCACTGGAACATTTCAATGAAGAGAGTCAAACTCGGCGGAGTGCACAAGTATGACTCAGATAGGACAATGAAGTGGGTAATATTCAACATAGAGTTAGGCCCTATGTCGAACACCCGGAGGCCGTAGTGGCTCAGGACTTCGCGAAAGAAAGGGTGACCTGGAGGGCGGAATCCCCGGGTCACGTGCTCTACAAAGCAGATTACCTCGCCGTCGGTGGGAGTAGGCCGAGTCTCGTCACCCGGCGCTCTCCAGTGAATGTCCTTCTGAGGGGGAAGAACCCCTAACTCGGCCAATTCTTCCAGTTTGGCCTTGGTGACGGTGGATCGCCCCCAGTTGGCGGATATGGATTGGATTGTCCTTGCCTGGGCCGGCTGCTTCCCTTGCCTTTTGGGAGCCATGGGATCGACCTGCAAAACACAAGAAAAAGAGGTACAGGAAATAAGACTCGGAAGTATTGAGGTATCAGGAAAGCGTGAAAACTAAGAACTATCCGGGTATCACACCATGAAGTGGAAATTGCGAGGTATCCGGGTATTAAGTATAACCATGGAGGTTATTGATCACTTACGTATGGAAAAGTGTTTTGGGAAGACGGATGGTTGCCCATGTATCTACTGCAAGCAAAATGACCGGAAAGGGAGGATTTTCCGGGTGTCAATATTAAGAGTGGAAGATTGAGGTGAAATAGATCTAGATTGGAAAACTTGCGAACGATTTTTCGAAGAGATTGGTGATTAATAATGGTAGGAGGGCGAGGTGTGATCATCAAACAGGTTGTTAGCGAGCATCTAAGCCGTCTAAATTTGGTGTGACGGAGAAAACGGCCCACAGGTTGACCTAGATTCAATCTGGGATGAATCGAGAAATTGCGAGGCTAAATTAAACAAATACAAGGAACTTACTGGGAGATCTTGGAGTTTATTGCGACGACGGTGGACGGCGTGGCCCGAGCGTCCTTGTGCGATTCCTGGAGAGTGGAACGAGGGCGCGGCGGAGAAGCTTGACGGCGGCGCGAGATGGCTCGAGAGCGAGCGCGGCCGGCGGCGGCTTTGCTTCGATGGCGAGCGCGAACTTTTTGCGGTGGTGTTACGAGGGCGTAAGGAGCAAGGAAGGAAAGGGGAAACTGAAGTGGAGCGATGTGTTTTAGGTCACCCTCTGAGCACTATTTATAAGATGAGGGTGAGTCTATCTCAACGGCCGGAAGCCGGAAGTTGTGGGGTAGTGGCTATCTACGCGGATTCTGCGAGATATGCTCCAAGTATTGAGCAAAGTATCTGGACAAAAAAGAGAAGGAGATCCACCCCGTGATATCAGGGTCAATTATCGAGTATGGAATCTTGGCATTTTTATTAGGGTTTAGACCTGGAAAATTAAACCAAAGTATTTGGGGGAAAAGCCGGGTTACTATATGGCCACCATGGAGTAAGGCCTAGCTATTTATCAAAGCATCTTAACCCGGCCTGCATATATTTGTGAGATTGGTATTTTTGCAGGGAATAGCGAGCACTTCAAGGAAGACTCCGTGAATCCCAAGCTATTCTGGGGACTACTGATGGAGGGATAATAACCCGGTAGGCCAACTCCAAGGAATAACCCGGCCCAAAGGACGCTGCGCAGGATCCGACTAAGGATAAAGAAACTTTCGGAAGGCCCAAGTTTGTAGGCCCAGTAACCCGGATTGTGGGTTACGGTGAAGGAAAGTTAGGGTTTGTGCGCCGTGTCCCGGTAGGATCCAGGGTGCGCCTTGGAGGGTAAGCCAGGGGGTACGGGTGCTTTATAAACCGACCCCTAGGAGTAGTTGATTAAGAGCCAAGAACCCTAGCAATAGCGCTTGATATCGAGCATCCCGTGTAACCCGAGAGTTGAGTTATTATATTAAGATCGGAGACTCAGCGACTTTGATTGCCGGCTACCAGATCGATTACCATCATGTTTTCCTCTGAGCTAAACCCTCTCCCAAACGCCTGTGTCGTCTTGCCCCAAGATCAGTTACCCCCGGTAACGTCTGCCGTGATTATCCCACGACAAGATCCACGGATCAAAACCTACCAAAGCGTACTCAAATCATAGATCGACCCAAAAGCAAATTGGGGCTATTTTTGGTGGAAATTTTCGATTTTAGCCAAAATCAAGAAATTGTTTGGGGGAAAGAGGGTGTCAAATCCGTGGCAACCTTGCTCTTGCTACCAGATGATATAGGCTTGACCTCTAGGGTGGCCCGATCTTCACGGATTGACGCACGAGAGGTGGGGAGATTGGGAAGAACGCGATGAAAACGATGAACGCACGCACACAAAAGGAGAGATAACTCGTGAAGCCTATGAGGGATCGCAAACCCAAGTCAACAACACGCTAATTGGAACTGATTCCTCTCACTGGCCAGTCCACCAATCCAACAAAAACCAAAAGGGGAAGGTTGGCAAGTACTACCGGAATCACGAGGTGAAAGAGTAGCTATTTGGAGAGATCTTGATACAATCCAATAGATGAATCTATGGAGTAGCCATGGATCCCATGGAGGAGGTTCTCCACATGGGAGGGGGAGCACAAGGACCAATTCTATCTCAAGTCAACTCTTCCCTAGGAAGGAGGGGGAGGGGTCCTATATATAGTAGTAGGGGGTAGGTAGAGGGATACAAGGGAATATTCCATGTCTCTGCGCGCAGGCAGGTAAGCGCAGGGGAGCCGGCCTGGGAGGCCGTCCTGGGCGGGCTGATAGGCCGGGCCAGTCTGTAGGGGCGCCGGCCTGAGGGGCGCAAGGGAACCGTCCTTGGCCGGGCTGCCAGGCCGGACAGGTACCCGAGAGCGCCGGCCTAGGGAGCCGGCCAGGCCGGGTCTTCAGGCCGGCCTTCTTGGTCAGCTTCCTCTTCGTCTTCTCACTTCTTACTCCTCTTCCATGCTTACACCTTGGACGGCCTTGAGTCCTCGGCTTCCTCGGCATCTCCCCTCGCATCCGTACTCGTCGACTCATACCTAACAATGTACGAGGGTAGATGGTCAAGTAGTATACCGTCCAAAGGGGTACTAAATGGGTTATAGAAGAGGAATGAGTTCACCTTTTGAATCCATGGTGACTTGACATATGATGGAGTGTGAGACATTCCCAGTGGGATGGGTCACGCTGCACCAATACACCTCCCAAAATTAGACACTCCTCCATGGTTTGTGATTGTTGGCAGGCACCCGAGGATTCGGATAGCCATGGTTTGTGTAAGATGGATGGGAGGAGTGTCATGCATTTTATACCTCTGTTTATTAAAATAAAAGCTCTAGCACATGAGTGATCAATGCTTCCCTCTGCGAAGGGACTATCTTTTACTTTTAAGTTAAGTCAGTAAACCCATTTCCTTCGATCTCTAGCAAGCATTTGAGTTTTTGTGATCACATCATATATATGTTGATTTATTCAATCATATTTTCTATCCTTCTTTGTTTAGCACATTCTTTATTATCTGAATGAATATTTCTTTGAAAGGTATGAATCACTGTAAAAGAGTTGTTAAAATTAAATATGTTAAGCTCTACACTATAAACCTTGTTATAAAGGCTTCACCTAAGATAAGTATGATTTCATTAATTGTTCTCTAACCAAGAACGAAGTTTGCCATCACCAATTTTGATTCTCTCTTTTGCATCTTTGTTTGTGACTCCGTTTACTTGTTTCAAGTTAGGCTATATGAGAGGAAGTTGTTGTCTGTAATGATTGGTGCATAGATAGATGTGATGCTTCTTGTCCGTATTTTATTTATCAACTCTTCACTCCATAAACCTGTGGTCATGTTTTCTGAGTTCAGTTTCGCTTGGGGACAGGTGAGGTCTAAGCTTGGGGGAGATGATACGTCCATTTTGCATCACTATTTTATATCATAATTTTCTGTTATTCATCGATATATTTCATGTTATGATGCATCACTTATGTTATATTATCTTATTTTGCATGTTTTATAATTTTTGGAGAATAAACACCGGGACCAGGAATCTGATGGAAAAAGCACTGTCGGGATACCATATTTCAGAAGATCAGAAGAAGAAGTGGGACACAGGGGGTGTCCTAAAAGTTCAGAGGAGGAACCCAGCCAGAAGGAGAGCCAGAGGGGGGCCAACACAATGGGGTGGCACGCCCCCCCCCTTGGCTGCGCCACCTAGGGGTGTGGCCACCCTGGCCCACCTCTGGGGGTATTTTTCGCGTGCTTGGACCCAAGGAAACCCTAAGCCTCATACCATCGTCGAAGAATTATTCCGCCGCCGCCTCGGGGCGGAAAACACCTGATAGAGAAAATCTCTCTGGCAGGGAGAAATCTTCCGGGGAAATTCCTCTTCGGAGAGGGGAAATCACCGACATCGTCACCGTCATCGCTCCGGGCATCATCCGGATCGTCATCATCATCATCATCACCAGCACCATCACCCTCATCATCCACCGTCATCCCGCTGTAACAATTAGGGGCCTCTATCGTTGTTTTGCATTAGATCTCTCTCCCGGTGTGGATTACTTGTTAGTAGTTGATGCTTGTGAGATTTATCGATGTTTGCACTTTATGACCAGATTGTTATCATCCATTATATCACCTCTGATTATGATCCATATGATGTCTTGTGAGTAGTTCGTGTTGGTCTTGAGGACATGTGAGAAGTCAAGTTGTTAGTAGTGAAGTAATGTTGAATAATATTTAATGTTTGATACTTAAGTTGTGGTGTTATTCTCCTAGTGGTGTCATGTGAACGTCGACTACATGATACTTCACCATTTATGGGCCTAGGGGGATGCATCGTGTATTTTTCTACTAATTGTGGGGTTGCCGGAGTGACAGAAACCTAAACGCCCGTTAGGAAACCATTACACGAGGGAGCGTAGGATCCCGGAGTTTAAAATTGTGGTTAGATTTATTTCTTAATTACTTTATTGTAGTTGCGGATGCTTGCAAGGAGTATAATCACAAGTATGTATTAGTATTGGATGGGACGGTACATTAGCATAGGTTCACCCACACAACACTTATCAAAACAGCTAACATTATTCAGCTGCATGGAACAAAAGCACTTGACAGAAACCTCCCGTGTGTCCTCGAGAACGTTTGTTAATCATAAGTAAACCTACCGGCTTGTCCTTTGCGGAAGAAAGGATTGGGCCAGTTGCTGCAATTATTACTACTGCATTTGATTTACTCGCACTTTATTTATCTGCAATATCAAAAACCCCTACAAATCTATCTTTTAGTATTTGCAGTTATTCTTTCATCGAAACTGTTTGTCAACACCTTATCTCCTCGTTGGGTTCGACACTCTTATTTATCGAAAGTACTACGATACACCCCCTATACTTGTGGGTCATTACATACTTCAACATAAATATAACTGGACTTCCCATTTCTTGGAACAAGTTAGGAAGAGCTCTTGTTTTTCAACTCACCAAGTTGTTGTTTAAGCTCAACCAACTAGTCCAGTTTATCCACCACAGTTTTCTAGGAGAAAGGAGTAGTTCATATTACCCCTTGTTTAGACATCACGGTCAGGTAACAACCTGGTGATACTTCTAGAAAGACAACCAGACTATCATAACCTACCGGTATGTCTCAAAGTTTGGAAGGAATCTTGCTTTGCAAAGAAATCGAGAAGATCTTGAGAGCTTCAGCATGAACCTAACTCTCTGACCAAGAATGTGCACCATAAAGAACGAATTTGGCAACATAGTCAACTTCAGATAGGACCGGGTGACCAATAGTGCTAAGAAGGATACATATGTTTCTTGGATTTTTCAAAGCAACTAGAATTGCTAGGAATATCTGGTGCACACATCGATACACACACCCAACATTCTCGAGCATTTCATCTTGGAGGAAGGGGGAGTGAAGACGTGTAAGAGGATCACTTCAACAATAAGACCATGAAATTTAACACGACCTCTTGATATAAAAAGTGTGATACTCGGAGGTCGAACATAACAGAAGCTGATGAAGCCTCTTAATTCAGTGAATTACAAAACTTTGACCTGGTCCTGAATATGAACAAGATATTGGAGTTTTTTTCTCCTGACATTCCAAAGTTGAACATTCTGACAGAAAACAAGAGCAAATGCATTTGGAATATCCGACACACATATGCAACTTGGTTTCCAAACAATAGACAAAGTTTGGAAAAAACTAAAGAGTAGGAACGTTTTCTAGAGAATCCAGAGATCACGTTGAATGCATAGGGTGATACTCTTTCGTAAAACCCATGCTAAAAGATTGATATAGTGAATCAAGAACAAAGATGCTAGAATCATAAAGAACACTCTTCTTCTGATCCTTTTGATTCCTGGAGAAAACCTAAGGTTATGGAAATTGAAATTACCTAGCCATCCTAAGGTAGAAAATTTTCCTCAGGGCCAACAGAACCAACCTTGGGTTAAAGGTCAGCATCCTACACTGATGGCATGAGCATCACATGGTTATAAAACCACATGATTCAAGCCACCGCAATTCAGTACATTCCGGGACTTTCGGTTCAAGTCCAAGGGTTAAAACCCAGAGAAATGAGTAACTACTATCTTAGTGCCTTGAAGGACACTACGAATAGTAATCCGGAAGTATCTTTCAAAAGAAAAACATAGCTCCGGAAGAACCTGAGTAAAAGATAAGGGATACATTCGAGATGAAAGGAAATATCAAGGTTTTGTATCTGAAACTTTAGAACATGAAGATGTAGAATCCACACAACTCTGAGGGATTATGTTGGAAAGAAAATCTCCCAATTTAACGAGAGATGAAGGAATATGGAACACACACGACTCTAGAACTTTAACACTAGGTCAACTTGGGTAAAAGACGTCTTGCCAAGGAAGGAACTTAAGTTGTGAATTACTAGAAGATATAGAGAACCTTATGAAACCAAAACATGTAAGGTGACCCAGAATTAGAGCGATACCAGATAAGGAGTATAATGAATCGTAAAGATATTTTTCACAATCCATTTGTCATTTCAAAATAGTTTTCACAAACTCTAGACTCAACAACGACCAAGCAGTAAGGTTTTCGTACAGGAAGTCCTCCTATGATACCATGACTTCTCGTGACCCCGGACCCATAGGTATACATACTGTTATGCGCTCCTAGTCATGGACCGACAAGGGCTTTGTGGTTACCAGCCCCGGCCGCCACAAACAACGGCAGGTAGACCGGATTCATCAGCATGCAGGCCAGATAACTTTGGTTCTACTACTCCTTGTGTCCATGCTAGTCATAACCAACTATGAATATCAAAGCGTCCACGAGTCGTATGAAATTGGAGGAACGGGACCAAAGCTATACAAAGATGTTATGCGTCCAGGAAGTGCAACAACAATCGAGGGTTAGTAGGGTTACCAAGCCCAGGCCAAATCACATCGGCAGGCGTTCTCGGAAATGGATCATCGGCTCCACAACCCCTCGACTGCGACAACTACGCAGGCATAGCCAAAACTATATAACAATGAGCCCGAAACCAACAACCGATCAAAGCAACACTCTAGACATGAAAGTTGTATTAAACAGGAATTACTAGGGTATAGCTTTACAAACTGAGGTCAGATGACCCAACATTACATCAGTCAACGGAAGACAAACTATGCTTCTAGTCAACAAGAACCAAAAAGGCCTAAGAGGCCGCAACATAAGGTGATGTCCCAGCCCATAGATTCCAGCCTGCTACCTGGGAACCCCAAACTACTCGTCGACGTCCATGTTGAAACCACCACCGGAGTGAGAACTTCACCTGAACCAAAATTTATGAAAACCTGAGTACTGGAGGTAGTCACCAAGACTTAGTTAACCTATTATATATCTGCTATTTCAGAAAAGGGTTTTATGAAGGTTAATTTGCGTAAAGCGATATTTGTTTTCCAAATAGAGCAAGAATAGCACGTCTCATGGAGTATTTTCAAAACGGATGAGAAGCGACCCAACTACTGTAATCAACATCTTTTCATTCCACCAATATCATTTCCCAGCATCTCACATGCTACAAGGATCACCCCTCTCGTCATCTCCGAGCAGGCACCCTTCATTCTTGGTCAACTTCTTTTATGTCACATTCAAGTTATCTATAGCCTGGTACTTTCACCAAGTCATCCTTAACCCGGACACGTCTTCTCGAAAAGATTTATCTCTGCAGGGGGTACCCTTTACCCACACGTACCAACTGACTCTTAATGCCACCGGTGGTAGCACTATTCCGGGATGTGCCGGCAGAGGGTGGTTTAGCCACGACCTTTACCTTGCCCAACCCTATCCATGAGTCAACCCAAGACAGGGCCACCCCGTCAACAGGGAGTTGGCCATCCTCCTGACGGCACCCGTCTCTGTGAGGCGGAGCAAGATCCGTGTACTTCCATCACTTGACCCCGGTCACGCCCTAAGCGGAGCATTTTTCCAAAACGTTTAAATTTTTTTATTTGTGCCGAATGGATAAAGCCAAACAAGTTAGTTGTTCGGCGAGGCTCATGGTCACCGCGCGTGGTTGTACGCTCAGTCTTGGCTTCTGCGCCTGACCTTACTCCTATGGTTGGCAAGTATGGGACGAACAGCCACTTCCCAAGTGGCCTCCCGTCCAAGCCTTAGTCAATTTAATCACACAATCCTCATCTTTCCACGTCATCATACCACACTAGGTTCTCACAGCTCTGAATCATCAACCCAATGGAGCAGAGCTAAACAAACATGTATGGCTAAGCAAAGCAAATATGAGGCTCTGACGATGCGCACAAACAAATCTATGGCGGCTAGGAGTAGTGGATCATGATATTGAGGCGATGCAGTATATAGAAGAACTCTACCTATTGACACAAGATACATTGGAATCGAATGTAATATACGAGAATCAGAACTTCTTTAAAAATCATATATGAGCAGATAAGAGGTTATGCTATCCCTGCTTCAAGAAACCCAGATAGAAGCTTCAGGAATAAGTGCTTGACTTGTCAGTTAAGATCAAGTAGTCACTATTGGAATTGTTGGTCTTCACTTTGGAGTCGCATTCTACCGACAAGAAGCAAACACCAAAAGAGAAATAACAATCAACACACGAAATAATGCAATGCATAATATGTATGCATGAGCAAGTTAATGCACTTCGCTAAATCCTAAACATGTTTGATGGCTTGCTAGGGTTCGCTTGGCAAAAATGCATTTATATTGAAATTAGCCCCGAATTGGACCTCAGAGGGCACTTCGGGCAATTCTGGAAGTGTTTCAAATTTTAATTGATCGAATGGGTTTGAAAACATCATAACTAGGTTGAATTTGTCTTTCTGAGCCGTTTGGTATAAAACTTGTAATTTTCTGAATTTATTGAATAAAATCTTAATTTCTCCATTTTTAAATGAATTAAATAATTATTCAAATAATGCTCAAATTTAAAGTTTGTCAAACATGTTTGAAAAGGACATAAACATGTAGAGTTTATTATTCTGAACATTTCTATATATTTTTCACATTTTTCTGAATTACAGAATAGAAGATATTAATTCTAAAATTATTAATCATTTTCTGGAATTATTAAAAGGAGGGCCCACGTGTCAGTTTATTTTTTTCAGAAATAATAGAACACTAACGATAGGGTCCCACGGTGACGTCGGGGGTAGAGGCCGAATTGGCACTAACGGAGGGCACCACTCGGGAGAGGGGGTCCATGCAGAACTAGAGGTGGCGCGGCCGCTAGTTTTGCATCGCCAAAAGTCTCCAACGTCCAATCACGCGGAGGAGGCGTACGGTGGCCGATGACGGCCACAAATTCGTACACCATAAATTTATCGGAGGACACCGGAAGGAAGAGCAGCTCACCGTGAACTCGATGGCAGCGTCGGTGAAGCGAACGGAGGCCGGCCGCGGCAAATCGAGGCCAGCTGTGAGGAAGAAGGGGATGGCGGCGGTGATTCCGGGCTTCTCAGACCGATTCCGACGACGAGGAGGTAGAGGAGAGGACGACGAACACCGTGGTGGTCTTGGTTTGCTCCAGGGTGGCCTCTAGCGATGATGGCGACCGGCGGCCCGTGGGGTTAGGGTTTCGGGTTTGAGAACAGAGGCGGAGAGAGGGACTGCGAGGGGAGGTGGAGGAGGGGGCACGACACAACGCCGTGTGTCCTCATCGGCGCAAGCAGGGAGGTAGGGAACTGCCGTGGCAGCGCCGGCGGTGAGTTGCATGCTTGCTTCACGCAGGGAGGAAGAAGACAAAGGCCATTTTCGGAAAACCCCCTGGAGTTTCTGTGCTTTGCAAAGAGGTCCTTCTACTGTTAAGATGGATTGAGGAATTTGAAAGTTTGGGGACCTAAATGAACTCAAAACAATTAATGGAAATATGTAATGAAAACCTTGTGAAAATTACAATCCCATCATATGTTACTTTGGTGAAATTGAAGTAGTTTTCAATTCAAAATTTTGAAAACCACATTAAGCAGTATTTGTGGAATTTTCTCGATTTCCATTTAAGTTCAAAATTTAAATTGGTTCAAATTTGTTTCATGCATGAATGACATGAGCACAACACAACACCACTTCACTACAAAAATTGGGATGTTACATGTACCATGTGGGATCATGGGACGGTAAGTAGTTTTTTCATATAGCTTTGTGTTCTAACCCATTATATGTGTGTGTGTGGTGTATCTATGTGGGGTTAGGTATCTTTCCATGGGCTTGCATCAAAAGGAAGATTTCATATAGTCCATGGTGGATGACGGCAAGTTGTGGTCGTCATCAAGTTTGAGAAGTGCAATTCCAAGGGAATCATATCAAAGAGATCACATGCTTAGTGATTGCCACCCTTTTGGAGATAATGGCCAAGTGAAGCTGGACTTAAAAGAGCCTCCCCCATAGTGGTGGATGGGAGAGCAATCTATGTGTCTTCACCGAGCAAAGCGAAATTAAGAAAGATGTTCCATCTTGAGGAGGTCAAGATCTTCGTCATCTAGCTCAGGTGGAATTCTCGAGGCAAATGTATGATCTTGATAGGTTTTCCATTTTTCCGGTATCATAGCATTAGTTGGGAGAATGGGTTGTAGATAGATAACCGTACTATCAAGAGGGGCTCTCATATTAGCAACTTGATCGCATCATTCAGAGAGAGCTCCAACATTTGCATACTTGGCATCATCTTTCTTGGTTCTTATTTGTGTTTTATCCATGTGTGGTTTTAGAGATTGTAATGGGCTTCAATACAAGCTCAAGTTCATCAAAAACGGGTTTCGCATTAAAAACTTACTGTGTTTTTTATATTGGAGGTTTTACTGGTTGTTCCTTTATAGAGAGGTCAAACCTTTCATCATTCGGTTTTATCCTCCAATGATGGATTATGATGTTTCTTTTCATAATCTTGTTGTGCTCGTTGTCGCGATTTCAATGAGCCCAAGATCATCGAAAATGGCGGATGCAAAAGATATCGCGTTTTTAGTGTAGAATCTATTCTGGAAACTGGGAGGTTGGGCCGAGGCTCCCTAGGCCGGGAGGGTCTGTTAGGTGGCTGGCCTGGCCGGCCTGGGAGGCCGGGGACGCACAGAATGCCCCTAACGGGCTTTTGGGGGCCTGTATAAGAGGTCTTCTTCCCCAATGGTTCCCCACCTTTTAAGCAAGTTTTCCCCCACCATTTTTGACTTTTTGGAGCTTGCTTTCTCTCTATTCCTCCATGATTCTTGCCTCTAATTAGTGGGAAAAGAGAGAGGAGATCTAGATATACTATTCCACCAATCCATCTCTCCTCTTAGTGAGGGGAAGTCTTTGGATCTAGATCTTGTGGATTCATTTGTTGAGTTCTTCCTTGTTCTTTCTGTCTTGTCCCCCCATAGTAGTTGTTGCTTTGGTAGGATTTGAGAGTGAAGGTTTTGAGCACTTCTTCTGTTCTTGCCATTGCATAGGTTGCATCGGTTTGAGTTCTCTACAAGGAGTCGTTCGAGTGAAAGGTTGAGAAGCTTGTTACCCTTGGGTTCTTGAAGTGCCCTTGAGCTTGTCCTCTTGGGTACTTGGAGTGCCCTAGATGGTGGATTGTTGCCTCGGAGCTTTGGAAGGTTTTGAGGCCTTGTTGCTATCTCGGAGTTTTGGTAGCTCGCGGGATATTGTTGGGAGCCTTGAATTGAGTTGTGTAGATTGCCCCAACCTTGTACGGGATCGATGCCCGCCCTCAAAGGTTCGCTAGTGGATCGTGGCACTCCACATAGGTGGAGGCACGATGGGACTAAGGTGAGCCATTGGGCGCTTGAAGTCATTGTGACTTGATACGTAAATAATGTATCTATAATTTTTGATTATTTCATGCTAATATTATGCTTTTGACACTTGTTTTTTATATAAAGTTTATGATTTATTTGTAATAACCTATTAATAGTTTCAAGAGTGCACAATGTTCTTGTTTTACTCTTTGATGCGTAGGAATTAACAAGAAAATACAAAAGGAGACTTGTTGGAAAAGGACTCTGACTTTCCTGAAATATGTCCACCAACAGTTTTTAGACATCATCAGTTTTACCCCAAAGAAAACATCGTCTAAAGATCAAATTGCCTACAAAGTTGTTGTCCATTTCCATACCTTTCATTTAAGCCTAAGAACAGACCAATTCGAGTTCGTATGCGACCTGTGGACCCATTTTACTGGAGGATATATATCTAATTACGGGATTACGCGAATCAGTGACGGGATTGAGTCCAACTCTTACCATATTTGATGGATTCGGCCAAGACACGACGTTGGGGTTGTGAGGGGTCCCTAGGAAGGTTCTAGAGGTTCCCAAGAGCCTTTGGATCAAGGGGACATCCAACGGAGGGCCGGGGAGCATTGTCCCATCACATATAAGGAGAGGAAAACCCTAATTCTGGTGCAACCACCAAAAGCCACGAATTATGCCTCCCCCATGGTCTCACCTCCATTGGGAGAGCTCATCTACAGCACAAATAAGCCATGGAGGAAGGGGGCTAAGGGGCGTCGCTCCCCCATGATGGTCGGCTCGCGCGGGAGGAGCCCATGCGCCGCCGCCGGCGCCGCCCTGCACCTCACGTGCTGCCCCTTCTCCATCCTCTCCACCATGATACCGCCTTCAACAGCACCTCCATCATCATCTCCTCATTGTATTCAGTGGTTCATCCTCCCACAAACCTCTGTATCATCCTATGTAAACATGGTGTTTGGTGCTATAATATTTATCATATGATCTGTGTCATGTTTGTGTAGTTTATTTGTCTTTTGATTGCTTGGTTGAATGTCTTTGGTTTATTAGAGTTGTATGTTGATATGGTACTGTCCTTTGGTGTCCATTATATTTGTGCGCGCTTGGATCAACACCATAGGATTAGTAGTATGTGCAAAGGAAGGGGCATAGTTTTGCCGGAGTAACAGAAACCTAAGGACTCAAACCGGTTAGTTGCACGTATGGGAGTAAGAGGACCATTAACTTATGGCTATGGTTGGGTATTTTTACCTTAATGTATCTTCTAGTAGTTACGGACGTTTGCTAGAGTTCAAATCATAAGTACTTGCAATCATTGGATAGTTAGAGCTTGTTAGCTTTGCCTCTCCCACATAGAAAATTGCATCGAAGACAATGAACCCGATATCTTCACTAACTAATCTTGGACAAAACCACCATAATTACGACCACTTTTCCACACTCATGGTACTATTAGTTTATGGTTACTTAGTATATTTTATTGCTGCAACACTAACATTTACTTTCTTGTATTTATTATCTTGCAAAGCTATCTCTCATACTCGTATTATTGCTCTAGTTTTATTTCCTAGATAATGCAAACATTTAGTGTGTGTAGAGTTGTATTAGTGGTTGATTGAACTTGAGTGAGTATTTATACTACCTTTAGCTCCTCGTTGGGTTCGACATTATTACTTATCGAAAAGGGTACACACGATCCCCTATACTTGTGGGATATCAAGACCTTTTCTTGCGCCGTTGCCGGGGAGCAATAGCGTGGGGTTAATGTTCTTGTGTGCACTTGTTTGCTTTGTCTCTAAGTAATTTTGATTTCAGTTATAAGTAGTTTTATTTTTCAGTTTTAAGTTGTTTGCTATCTTTAGTTATGGATAGGGAACACGAATTAAAAAAAAATTAGTTGTACTTGGTATCTAAAAGTGTTTTCAAAAAGAGAAGTGTTTGGAAAGATGAGTAATGGTTAAGTGGGGGTCGACCTTGAACACTTGTGTTCATGCCTATGAAACCAAAAAAATTCTTTCCATGGAAGCTTTTCAGTAAAAAAACTTTTATATATTGTGTGTATATTGCACATATTACTTTGTACCATAAAAATAAAATGTATAGATAACTTCTAGTTTGTTTATGATGCAAGTTTGCCACTTTGCTGCGTAGAAACAGATTTCTGGGCTCCACCGTAGAAAATTTTAAAAATCACTAGAAAGTGATATTGATCTGAAATTTGTTGAGTGCAAAGTAATGAATATTATATTTCTTTCATTAGAAGTACTTTTTATGATTTGAGGTACGTACATAGGTCTAATAATTCGATCTTTACTGACTGATTCTGTTTAGACAGATTTCCTGTGCTTCACTTAAAAAATCGTGATAAATCTCAGAATATTATTTTTACTTGAAATTTTCTGTGCATAAACTTGAGATGATTATCTATCTTTCACTAGTTTTTATTTTCTTCATTTGAGCTACGTAGATATCTCGTTAACTGTCATCTTTACAGACTGTTCAGTTTTGGCAGATTGTCATGCTTATTTTGTATTGTGCTTATACTCAATGTTTATAATCTTTATTTTATCGATAAATGTTATAAATTGGTTAGTATAAATTAGGTAATATTAATTTAAAATTTTCAAATCTTGAACATGAGTGGATTTTATTTAATGAGTAATAACCCTACTAATGAGTATTTGTCAAGTTTTATGTGAATGCACTATTTAAGATCCAATAGAGATGGTGATACGATATAAATGAGAAGAGAAAAAACTCAATCTTGGGAAATACTGAGTGCACCTAAATTAAATATTCAAGAATATTCAATCATAAAATCTTGGGGATGCCCAAGACATCCCTCCTTTTTCCATGCCTAGCTAAAAGACGTTAAAGAAAAGCACTTCTTGGGAGATAACCCATGTTTTATTCCGTTTTCATGTTGTTTTCTTTCAGTTTAATTTTTCTCTTTGAGCCTTGGAAGTTTTTACCTATGTAGCAACCTCCTGTTATCCTTTTTATTTTGTTTTTGTGCCAAGAATAGACTCTAATAGGGAGGAAGTAAGATTTGGCGAAGTTGCTGTCCTAAAACAGATTCTGTGCTGCCACCAAAAACATTATTTCTCTTAGTCAGAACATCGAATTGAGCTGAAACTTCTTGTGCATATGCCCAGGTTGTTATACAACTTTCATTAATTTTTCACTTTTTGATTTTATGAACATAAGAGTTTTGAAAAAATCGATCTTTACCTGTTATTCTGTTTTGACAGATTTCTGCCAATATTTGCATTTGCCTCTTAATCTTTTTCTTTTGGTGTTCTTTTGAGGGGACGATCTTTAAAAGAATTTTTGGGAGTAGCTAATGTTTTAATGGTTGTTAGACTTGTGTTGAAACTGAACCAAAGTGTATTTACTATTTTGGTTACACTAACGTTGCTAATGAAGATTGTGTGAAGTTTTGTATGGAGTGAGTTTTCAAGTGTAGGGAGAGAAGAATGATACGAGAAGATGAAGAATGGAAAAAAGCTCAAGCTTGGGGATGCCCATGTCACTCCAAGGTATATCCAATAAGTACAAGCGTCAAAGCTTGGGGATGCCCATGGCATCCCCTTCTTCATCAACAAAAATATCAGGTGCTCTTTCAAGACACTATATTTTTATTGCTTCATATATTATGTGTTATTCTTGGAGCGTCATTTATTTTTTCTTTCAGTTTTGTTTTGTTTCCCTTGATGTAGCTAGAATGTTTATATGTTGTTTAGCCTCTGGTCTCTTAGTTTATCAAAAACAAAGTACGAAGTTTTACCCATTTGGCTTAGTTGATACATACATAAAAAAATGGCTTTTTTGTTTTCAGCATCTACTGACCACTGCGTGATTTTTCATATTTTACCTGAAACTCAAAAGGTCACGAAATTTTTACATATTATGTATCACCTAATCCTTTGCATGCACAAAAATTGGCAAAATTTTCTGACATTTTTAATCGCACCTAAAAATTACGTTTTCCAGCTCTTGTTTTTCTGAACAGATTCTGACTTTTGTTGCAAGAGTGGCCTCTTTTACGTTTTCATTTGAGTCCTTTTGGGTATTACCTTTTATTTATAAGTTGTCCACTTAAGCAACCATTCTGTAACTCTAAAACAAAATTTGATTTGTTTTAATATCAGCACTTTGGAAATATTATCTATTACACTAATGTCTAACCTTAGAAAAGAAGGGAAACGTTTTTGTGTTGAAGTTTTTTCACAGAGAATGAAGGAACGCCAAACAGAGAAATATTGAAGAATGGCCAAAGTCATAAGCTTGGGTATTTCTCCGCATCCCTCTTCATCAACAAACCCTCGGTTTGCAAACCTTTAAACTTTGTTTTTCGAGCAACATAGAAACTTGAATAACCTTGGAGCGTATGTATCTTACTATTTATTTGTCTTAGCATCAAACACCAGATATATTTATAAATTGATCGTCATATCTTTTATTTATGTCCTATTTAGAGAGGTGGTTCAAAGTTTAGTAAAATAAAAAATGATGTGCAAATGATATTTTTTTAGTAGTTTATGTTTTCTTATGGTTAGTTTCAACTTGCTAATAGTGTATATTATGACATTTTGATCTTAGCATGAATTGTCCTATTCATAGTAGGGTATGACATTGTGGTATCCTCCTATGTTTGTTTCATTTGAATCGACTTTGCACATGCTCACGCATGCTAAGACTTAAAACAAAAAGTCAATAAGCCTCGATGATTTATTTTGCCTCAGAGTTCTAGTATCAATTTTATGCCCCAGTTAATTTTACATTGTCGCAAACATGATTATGGCAATTATTGCTCTCTTGATTGCCGCTTCCCATTCTATTGCTAACCTTCACTTGCACTGAGTATGAGCTCTACTCGTGCCTCAAAATCCCTTAAAACCAAGTTATTCCACATAGTTCGCAATAAACTCCCATGTGGTATTTAACTGCCACTCCAAAGTAAATTGCTCATGTGCTACATTTAAATCTTTCAAAATTACTCTTGTTTTATGTTCTTGTTTTTGCTCATGAGGACGTAAATAGAGAATCTTTATCTCACTTGTTGATTGGATTTCACACCCTGGACTAGTGGCTTCATCCGCTTATCCAATTGATAGAAGAGCTGGCAGCGGGGTGCCCAGCCCCAAATTAATGCAAACAAATTCTCTTCACTATTTTTGCTCCTGATTTATCAGTCAAAGCATAATTATGTAAATTAAAGAGAAAGAGGGATGACCTTCTACCCAGATGCGTCCTTCATACGGGAGCCGCTCTTGTGAAATCTAGTTGGCTTGTGATGTACTGTATTTTCTGTTTACAATTCGTTGACACTAGCATACACCTCTCTTAAAATATAGACACTCCTCCATGGTATGTGATTGTTGGCAGGCACCCGAGGATTCGGTTAGCCATGGTTTGTGTAAGATGGATGGGAGGAGTGTCAAACTTTTAATACCTTTGTTTAATAAAATAAAAGCTCTTGCACATGAGTGATCCCTGCTTGCCTCCACGAAGGGCCTTTATTTTACTTTTATGTTGAGTCTCCACCATATTCTTTGAGAACCTTCTTGAGAGCATAATTTTCATTCTTAGTGTGATGTGTTTGTCCCAAATCACGGTTTATTGTGGTATAATTTTGATGCTTGTATCTTTGATGTCTTTACTTCCAGTCTTCCCTTGAACTTCAGAGGTGCCCTGGCATTTATGTTTTGCTGCACAATTAAAAGCAAGCGAGATACCACTCTACCATGCTTTATTATGACCATTAGAATCTTGTTGATGTTTATAAATTTCATTTTATGAGCTCTTAGTTCATTGATACTTGTCATTAGGTAACATGATTGCTAAGTTTTACTATCCATACATCATGCAATTTTTAAGGACCTGATCATAGCATTTACAATCAAAAATAACTTTATTATCATTTAGCTACTCGAGGACGAGCAGGAATTAAGCTTGGGGATGTTGATACGTCCATAATGTATCTATTATTTTTGATTGTTACATGCTAATATTATGTTTTTGACACTTGTTTTTTATATAAATTTTATGATTTATTTGGAATAAACTATTAATAGTTGCAAGAGTGCACAATGTTCTTGTTTTACTCTTTGATGTGTAGAAATTAACAAGAAAACACAAAAGGAGACTTGTTGGAAAAGGACTCTGACTTTCCTGTAATCTGTTCACCAACAGTTTTTAGAGATCATCAGTTTTACCCCCAAAGACAATGTCGACTGAAGATCAAATTGCCTACAAAGTTGTTGGCCATTTCCATACCTTTCATTTAAGCCTAAGAAAAGTCTAATCCGAGTTCGTATGGATCTGTGGACCCATTTTACTGGAGGATATATATCTGATTACGGGATTACGCGAATCGGTGACGGGATTGAGTCCAACTCTTACTATATTTGATGGATTCGGCCAAGACACGAATTTGGGGCTGTGAGGGGTCCCTAGGAAGGTTCTAGAGGTTCCCAAGAGTCTTTGGATCAAGGGGCCATCCATCGGAGGGCCGGGGAGCATTGTCCCATCACATATAAGGAGAGGAAAACCCTAATTCTGGGGCAGCCACCAAAAGCCACGAATTTTGCCTCCCCCATGGTCTCATCTCCATGGGGGAGGGCTCATCTACAGCACTAAGAAGCCATGGAGGAAGGGGCTAAGGGGCGGCGCTCCCCCATGATGGTCGGCCAGCGCAGGAGGAGCCCCCTGCGCCGCCGACGGCAGCCGGCACCGCCCTGCACCTCACGTGCTTCCCCTTCTCCATCCTCTCCGCCATGATGCCGCCTTCACCAACACCTCCATCATCATCTCCTCCTTGTATTCAATGGTTCATCCTCCCACAAACTTCTATACCGTCCTATGTAAACATGGTGTTTGATGCTATAATATTTATCCTATGATCTATGTCATGTTTGTGTAGTTTATTTGTCTTTTGATTGCTTGGTTGAATGTCTTTGGTTCATTAGAGTTGTATGTTGATATGGTACTGTCCTTTGGTGTCCACTATATTTGTGCGCGCTTGGATCAACACCATAGGATTAGTAGTATGTGCAAAGGAAGGGGCGTAGTTCTCCCGGAGTGACAGAAACCTAAGGAATCAAACCGGTTAGTTGCACGTATGGGAGTAAGAGGACCATTACTTAAGGCCATGGTTGAGTATTTTTACCTTAATGTATCTTCTAGTAGTTACGGATGTTTGCTAGAGTTCCAATCATAAGTACTTGCAATCATTGGATAGTGAGAGCTTGTTAGTTTTGCCTCTCCCACATAGAAAATTGCATCGAAGACAATGAACCCGATATCTTCAGTAATTAATCTTGGACAAAGCCACCATAATTACGACCACTTTTCCACACTCATGGTACTGTTAGTTTATGGTTAGTTAGTATATTTTATCGCTGCAGCACTAACATTTACTTTCTTGTATTTATTATCTTGCAAAGCTATCTCTCATACTCGTATTATTGCTCTAGTTTTATTTCCTAGATAATGCAAATGTTTAGTGTGTGTAGAGTTGTATCAGTGGTTGATTGAACTTGAGAGAATATGTATCCTACCTTTAGGTCCTCGTTCGGTTCGACACTCTTACTTATCGAAAAGGGTACACACGATCCCCTATACTTGTGGGATATCATGACTCCACACCTCTCCAACAGAGATTAGCTTCCATTGGGAAGTGAACTTCGGGATAAATCTTCGTATCCATGTGTCTCGGTTATTTCTATACCCGATCTCTTTACTTATGCAATTTACTTTGTGATAGCCATCGAGCTTGAGGTAACATATCGTGCTATCACATAGTTGCTTGAATTGTTTAGCATAAGTTGTTGGTGCACATAGGTGAACCTAGTTTGTTTAGGTTTTGGCTTGAAAAATTAAACGCTATTTTTATTCCGCATTTATTCAATCCTCAACCGTAATTATTTTTCAAAGCCTATTCACCCCCCGCCCCCTCTAGGCGACATCCGTGTCCTTGCAATTGGTATTAGAGCCGGTACTCTCTTTATAGGGCTTCACCGTCTAGAGAGTAAGGATACCGCTTAGGGGATTAGTGCATAATGACAACTTTATATTCGATGGCACAAATTATGATGCTTGGAAAATTAGTATGCTTAATATTTTTAAGGACATGGGTCCAAATATCGAAAAAAATTATAGATATGGGTTTTTCTTCTCCAAAGGGCATAGATTGAATGTATCAAAAAAAAGGCATAGATTGTTCTTTAGAGGATGAGAAAAACTTATATCTCAAATCTCAAGCTACTAATGTCTTTTTCAAATATGTGATCTTTGTAGTTATTGAGTCAATAATGCCATTTTGGAAAGCTCATGAGATATGGACCAAGCTTCAAGATAAATATGATGTGTCCAATAATTCTGGGAATGATTATTCTCCCTCCACCTCCGGGCGAGATGAGTTCTCAACTTCTTCTACTTCACCAACATGTGGCAAGCCACAACATAATGATATGTTGAGTAGTGACAAATATTGCAATCATGATAGTGTGCTTATTGTTGATGATTCTTCATCGCTATCTTATTACAATACTTTGTCTATGGACTTAAACACATCTTGCACCCTTCCAGAATAAAAATGGTTGTATTTCCTCTAGTCCTTGTGTTACTAACCATGTAGAAGAAACTCAACATTCCATGGAACAAGATGTGGATTTAAGGGGTGCTTCAAGTAATGGTTCATCATTATCTACCATATATCACTTATTCTTTATGGCTAAAGGTTCAAAGGTATCTCCTACTTTGAACACCAATGTATCTAGTGATGATGATGATGATTATGATGGCAATGATGATGATGACAATGACGATGATAATGATAATGATTCATTCATGGAGAAAAGTAAAATGATTCAGAATATACTTTACGAGGATAAATATGCTTGTGCCAATTTCCTAGAAATCATTAGAGCATTCGATAGACGCAATATCACCATTAAGGATTTGGAAACATGCATTGATGAGTATTATAGCCGCAAGCGTGATTGTGCCAATGATATTGCAAAACTAGAGGAAGCTCTTGTAGAACAAACCACCAATGAATCTCTTGAAGATACTTTTACTCTAGAGTTACCAAAAGTAAAGGAATCTCATGATAGAAATCTTGATGTGGTTAATTGTCTTAAAACTAAACATGATGAGCTAAAAGTTGCACATGCTCAACTTAAAACTTCATATTCAAAAGATCTTTCCAAGTTTCCTTCTCATATTGCTAGTAATAATGATGCTTGTGCTACTAACTCTATTTGATAAGGGGTGGCCCAATCTTCTCAGTGAACTCACAGACAACTCCAGTATGATAACTAGTGCGCCACTAAGAACTCTCCCGGCTGATCCCTGATGCCAATGCAACAGCTAGCAACCCCAAGGATATTCTCAACTCCACACTCTTGCACAAGTAATCCACCGACTACTAGTGGTCCTGTACCGTCTTATTCCCAGTGGAACAGAAGGTAACACGTAAAGTTTGCAGATGAACTTCCAGATGAAGACTTACAAGCTGTTTCAATCTAGAGGTCTAGGGTTTATGTTTTAACGTAGTCTCATCTCTAATAATGCGAATTACAAGCCTTATAAGGGCTGCTGGACGTCCAACCTAGTGTTGGGGTCGAAATCAAACAAACCTCTAAGTTTCCTAACTTGACAGGACTCTATTTGGAAACTGGCAGAAAATGATTCATGCATTGTTTTGGTCACCACGTCTTGTACGAGTCGAATCGGTGTGTGGGGCCGGATCCATTGGAAAGCCCTTCAAAATTCTTTTTCAGATTGTGCTCATTTGCTTTATTTGGAGTCCGTATGAAGAGTCCATGCTCGTTTCAAATTCGGGACTTCTGCCAGTCCGAACCGAATATCCTTTCCTTGATGGCTCCACTTCCTCCCTCGCCTCCCTCGTGCTTGCCATCCTCTTCAACCAGCTCCATTGCTTCGCCAATGCTTGTGTTATCAATAATCCTGCTAATACATAATGCATAGACATAGGTAGTATAACATTCTTATAAACACAAACATTATTTATTATTAGGAAAGAATTCACCTTATCATGAACAATAGTGAGGCTTAATATTTCCTTCCAAATCAAGCATTAATAAACCTCATGGTCCTCTATGATATCCCTACCATCCTCCCTTTCTTCAAAAAATTTCCTATGACTCTCCTCCCTTTCTTCAAGAGAAGACGTCCTCGGCTTCTGGTAGGCTGAAAGTGGAAGAAACAAAAAGAACAACGTGTATGCACAATACAAATATC
Source organism: Alopecurus myosuroides (assembly GCA_028641055.1). Taxonomy (NCBI): domain Eukaryota; kingdom Viridiplantae; phylum Streptophyta; class Magnoliopsida; order Poales; family Poaceae; genus Alopecurus; species Alopecurus myosuroides. Next base: position 383,241,129 of record CM054057.1, on the reverse strand, counting down.
TATAATGGGGTGCATTGGTTGTTAGCAGCTCATAAATTCTTTCACATGACATGTGACCACGAAATTGGCATGAAAACAACACATAAATGTCATAGCATCTCATAAAATAACAATCATAATTGCAAATATAAGTGAAGCTCATAAAATCATGATCAAAAGGAGAAACACCTATGTATAAATTCTTATTATTTAGTATCAAACTAAGTGTTTTCACAGAAGATCTATTATCAAAATTGGTGGTAGTAAAGTCAAAACAATCCAAAAAAATTAACTCATTAGATAGTGGATACCATGCTTCAACTGTGCTACTCTGATATGTATAACAAAGTAATGGCTGAATAGTAATACACATAATTTTCTTCTCATGTTTAGTATAATCATCATGTAAATTGCAACTCATTTTGCAAATATAAGTGAAGTATAAATCAGTAGTATATGTACTTATCAAATTTTGTTGTAAATCAAACATATGTGTAGAATCATGCTTAGATTTAGAATCCAAACGAGGTAACACAATGTTCAATTCAGCAATTTTATCACAAGTAATACATATGTGATCCACCATAAAATTTCATTCATGTTATAGTCACCAACCAAATTAAAAATAAAGCAAGTAGCATAGGTGCTAGAATTGATATATAAAATTTCAGCAATCCTATTCATAGCACATTGCACATTAATTGGTTCATGTAACATGATGGAATACACAATATTAATAGGTGGTATTATAGCAAGCACTTCTTTATGTGTAATCAAGACCACATGATCAAAATTCAAAATATTCAAAATATCACATGATGGTGAACTATACGTGGTTATCAACTCAGAAGAATTAACTAACACATTAGTAGACACACAAAAAGTTGTACTTGGAAGTGGTAGCTCCAAATTAGCACCAATGTCAATAACATCCTCCTCAGATATAGTAGGCACTGATTCATCTCTCTCAAGTGGTGATGCAGGTTGTACTATTGATGGCTCCCTTTCTTCAAGAGTAACCTGCATATCACAAGAAATAATACTAGGCACAATGGTATGCTCCTCCAATGGATGTGATGGTGGTAGTGGAGGTGTTGGTGCAGGTTGTACTATAGGCTCCTTTTCTTCAAAAGCAACCTGCACATCACAAGACACAACACTAGGAGTAGACATAGTTACATTAGTAGAAACAGCCTCATAGGTCTTCTCAACCTCTACCAAACTCATAACCAATGGTTGATGTCTAATTCTTTTAAATTTTGTAGGACATGCATGTATTATCCAATCTCTCTTATTATTCCAAAAGAATTGTAAATTAGGATAATGGCTATCAAAATTAACCTTATAGCTATTGCACCAAAATGCACTCAACAAAAGGTGACAGCAAGTAAATGCTCTAGGAAGCACATTACACCTAATTCGTACTGTATGATCATGAATAGTTAACGGAATCCAGGTAGCATGAGTAATGTGAAGTGTAGCATCATTAGTTTTTAACATAAATGAACTACGAGTTGCATAAGATGTCAACTGTAATGCTTCAACAATCTCAATACTAACAAAATTAAACCGTGTACCCTTATCAAGGGTAATAGCAACAGTCCTACCATTGATGTCTCCTGTGAAGTGGAACAAATTTGCTGCAAGTATTCCACTAGAATCCTCCTCCCAGAAAGTATCACTGCACATAGAATAACTACAAAACTCCATTGATTAACTTGTTAGTAACAAAATAACAATGGGATGTGGTGTTCTCTCACAACTCACTCAAAATCTAGCAAGACTTAGGTTATCTTACCGTTCCAAAGTGAATAGAAATACTTACCAACAAGTAGTGGCAACTAATATGCTTTGATGTGAAGAAGAGAATACCCAGGGTGTTAACAATCACATGACAAACAAGGTATATGGTGGGGCTTGGTATGGATACCTAACAACCACCAAAGTAACAAGTCCTATTTGTTGTTTTGTGAAGATATAAAAATACCCAAGGAAACTCACACAATAATGGAGACAAATGTGGCAATGCAAATATATGGATGGGATTTTGCAATGCACTAGAAAGTCACTAGCTAGGCCTCTTAATTGACAGGCACAAGATTGCTCAATGAAAAACCAAGTGTCACAATGGCAAGCTCGACTAGAAACAATAGTATCAATATGGCCTCTATGCAATTTTCTGTTTTTCTCTTTTCTCTTTTTTTTATACTTTTACTCTTTTTCTATTTATTTTTTATTTTTACTCTTTTTCTATTTTTTGTATTTTTCCAATGGCCTTAAACACAACTAGGAGCAATATGAACCAATAAACAAGTGAACACAATGGTGGTGATGAAAATGAGCAACCTGTCAGAGCACAAAATAGCTATACTTGTGGGAAAGTTCCTATTAATATGCTGTAGAAAGGCTGTGGCTAAGGTTCACAAAGATTGGATGTATTGGTCCTAGTGATAAAAACAGGAAATAGCAAGGAAAAACAAATAAAACTAAGTGAAAACGAGTTATCTAGCTCACGGCAGGAAATTTCAGCACACGGCAGGAAAACATGCCAAATTAGTACCGTACGGCAGCAAAAACGACCAAAAATCGTGCCACGGCAGAACTGCACACATTCATGGCAAGCAACACAGCGCGCGGGCAGCAAAACTACGAGAATTTCTGTCAAGGCAGCGCGCGCGAGATCGATACAGGCAGTGGTAAGCGCGTTACGGTAGGAAAACCAGCGCGCGCGTGTAACGAGTTGGCGGCAGCGGTGGGAACGCACGGCAGCATTTTGGCGCAAATGCATACCGCGGCACCGCGCAGGTGGGCGGTTGGTGTGGTGCGCTACGTGTTGCGGGTGGGAATTTGTAAGCGTGGGGCGGTAGCAATCCGAGTGCGGCTAGGGATCGGTGGGGTGGGTTGCGGTACAGCAGCAAAACGAATAGAAACGCTACCGCGGTAGGATTTCGAGGGGAACTCGGATTAGGGGTGTAAACTCGATTTGCAGCGGATTTTTTTGTAGTTTTTTTATATGTTTCGACCAGGGGAACAAAGAACCCTAACCCTAGCCGAAAAGAACAAATCTAAAAAAGATAAAAAGCAACACGAAATCTAACACAAAAACAGCACTAGTAATTGAAAGTAAGGTGATATCTAAGCTATGGCAATGAAACTAACTATTTTTGTGGGGCAATTTTCTGGATGGGAAATAAAACACTCAAATCAAAAGGGAATTATGATAGCTCACCGAGGCAACCTGTAAATCTGATAACAAGATGATAAGGGGTGGCCCAATCTTCTTAGTGAACTCACAGACAACTCCAGTATGATAACTAGTGCGCCACTAAGAACTCTCCCGGCTGATCCCTGATGCCAATGCAACAGCTAGCAACCCCAAGGATATTATCAACTCCACACTCTTGCACAAGTAATCCACCGACTACAAGTGGTCCTGTACCGTCTTATTCCCAGTGGAACAGCAGGTAACACGTAAAGTTTGCAGATGAACTTCCAGATGAAGGCTTACAAGCTGTTTCAATCTAGAGGTCTAGGGTTTATGTTTTAACGTAGTCTCATCTCTAATAATGCGAATTACAAGCCTTATAAGGGCTGCTGGACGTCCAACCTAGTGTTGGGGTCGAAATCAAACAAACCTCTAAGTTTCCTAACTTGACAGGACTCTATTTGGAAACTGGCAGAAAATGATTCATGCATTGTTTCGGTCACCACGTCTTGTACGAGTCGAATCAGTGCGTGGGGCCGGATCCATTGGAAAGCCCTTCAAAATTCCTTTTTCAGATTGTTCTCATTTGCTTTATTTGGAGTCCGTATGAAGAGTCCATGCTCGTTTCAAATTCTGGACTTCTGCCAGTCCGAACCGAATATCCTTTCCTTGATGGCTCCACTTCCTCCCTCGCCTCCCTCGTGCTTGCCATCCTCTTCAACCAGCTCCATTAATTCGCCAATGCTTGTGTTATCAATAATCCTGCTAATACATAATGCATAGACTTAGGTAGTATAACATTCTTATAAACACAAACATTATTTATTATTAGGAAAGAATTCACCTTATCATGAACAATAGTGAGGCTTAATACTTCCTTCCAACTCAAGCATGAATAAACCTCATGGTCCTCTATGATATCCCTATCACTATTTCTTGTGAAGAATCTACATTGAAGGAGAATGTTGAGCTAAGGGCTCAACTTGAGTTGCTAACTAGCAATTATGGTAACTTGGAAGAAAGTCATGAAAAGCTCGCAAGCTCTCATGAGTATCTTTTACTCTCACATGATAAGCTAAAGTTAGAAAACGAGGCTATTATTACCAAGGTGATATCTTGTGAGCCCCATGTGGACATTAGCACAAACTCTACTCAAAATTCTATTTTTCCTCGTGCTAGTCCTAGTAATTCATCCACTCAGAATATTGCTACATCTTGTGATGAATTACTTTCCATGCCTTGTTGCTCTAACAATGAATCATATACGTCCTCTAGTACTTGTGTTGTCACTAACCATGTAGAGGAAATAAAAGAGCTCAAGGCCCAAGTCACTTCCTTGAAGAAAGACTTGGAAAAGCGTCATGGGAAGTCCACACTTGACAATATGTTGAGTGTGCAAAGATTGCCCAATGACAAGAGCGGACTTGGATTCAAATCCAACAATGACAAGAATTCCAATAATAAGAAATACAAGATCAACAAGAACAAGGGCCAATAACAAGTCAAGAATTCGGCCAAGATTGTTTGCTTAAAGTGAAAGGTTGAAGGGCACCATATTAGAGCTTTCCCTTTGAAGAAGAAGCATCTTAGTGAGAAGCAACAAGGGAAAGTTCAATCTCATGTTCAACCTCAAGTTGAGAAATTAACTAAGAAGAAATTAGGAAGCCAATGTTTCTACTTATGCCGTGAAAAGGGACACATTGCTTCTTCATGCACTAATGGTACCTTATCCAACCCTATCATAATTGATGATGTTTATTCTCTTCAGAAGGATAAGGTTGGTAATTTGTTTGGAAAATATGTTGGCACTCAAAGTGGTGTCAAGAAAAGGACCATTTGGGTTACCAAGCCTATTGTGACTAACCTCTTAGGACCCAACTTGGTTGGGGACCAACAAGCTAAAACTTGATCAATTGTTGTTGTTGGAGGGCATTGGCGACTTGGCTATCTCATGAAGAATTAAGGGAGCTTCATAAAATATATTTACTCGAGCCAAGTCATTTGTGTCATCATATATCTATCTCATATCCAACGTGTCTTCTTGCGGTAACTTGTATTTAAATTATATACATTGAAAATTGCTTGCCACTTGCATGTGTTAGTTTTGTCTCTAGCATGTGTTTGCATATGGTGTGCTTACTAATTACCTATCTTGAGTAATCTAGTATGTGTTTGTTGGTTTGCACTCCATGTACTTGTTTGTTTTGTGTTGGGACTTTATTGCAATTTATGTTGAATTTAGTTGCCAGATTTGAGAGATTAATGAACTATCTCATTTTGGGGGAGTGATGTGCTTTTCTACCTCACAATCCTTAAATATGAGGTATATCACTTATTATTAATATGACAAGATTATATAGTCTCCATGTGGTATTTCATTCTCATGAGAAATTCAAATTCTACAATGTTCATTAATTCTCTTTTATTGGATTTCACTTTCCTGTTGTTTAAAAGAAATGAATTATCATATTATGGGGGAGTAATAAGCTATGTGCATATTACAATCCTAGAAAATGTGAACATGTGAGGTAATGCCACTTAGAATTGATATTCTAAATGATCTTGTTACTACGTGGCATGATTAGCTCAAACAAGTTCCATATTTCCTTAAATGAGGTTTTGTATCTCATATTTTGGTTTCTTGAATTTGAGAGAGTTTCTTGGTGCGGTGTTCCTCAAATGTGCACTACTATGTATTATTTGGGAAACCGGTTGCTTCAAGATATATTAAGCATTGCTTTGCACGATCATTTGACTAGTTGAAGTCACCAAGAATCTCTATGTAAGCATGGTAATTAACTCATATTTTTTTTCCATATGCTTTTGTGTTGTGAACATGATCATGAATATTTTTTGCAATATACCACCAAAAAGTAACACCATACCTGCCTTGTACTTGGAGAAGTGACAAACATATTTGTGGTAGAAGTTATTGATCATACATTGAGTTTTGCTTCCATTTGTAGTATCGATAAGAAATTGTTTTGTATGGACTCCCATTGTCTTGCTTGCCTCTTGAAGATCTATGTGTTATACTCAAATAAAATTCTAGTGAAATGATTGTAAGAAAATAAAGGATCACCTTCTAGTGCATCTTGTATTCAAATGCAAAATTCTAGATAATGCACAAGTCATGGAGGATCTGTCTTATTTCGTTTATGGTACTACCTTTTCAATTTGATCTTCTTGCCATTTCATAAATCTGTCTAGTGTATGAATATGGGGAGTGATGATCCCATTTGTGTGCAAAATGCAAAATCATGCACGAATCATGGGGGAGCTTTCTATATTATTTTGAACACTAGTTGTGTTCAATTTATATTAGATATTTTCAATTGGTATTAATTGGAGTTTGATATCTCATTTATTGATATTTTCTTCAATTGACATCTCTTGGAATTTTTCATTTTTCATTTCATGTCTATTAGGATTTCATTATTTTACCCTTTGATGATATCCCTCAAGTGATAATGATTTCTTTGTTATTTTATTTTCACTTGGTGTATTTTCCAATTGGCATCGTATCGATCATGAGTTGATTTGGTTTGGTTCCATTTGGTATCTCTTTTCATGTGTTGAGTTGGGTCTTTGATATAATTTGGTCAACCTTTATGTCATGCCACACCTTTGTGTGCATATCTTGGTTTACTTGGTGTTTTGTCCAAATTACATCGTTTTGGTTCTTAAAAGTGTTTGCATGCATGTAACATCCCAAGTATGAAAACATCCCTAGAATGTTTGCTTCTTGTTTAATTATTGTTTTGCATCATGGCATCTTAATCATTGCATTTTTTTTATTTTTTTTTGCATCTGTTTTCAATTGTTTTCTATTTCAAATTCAAACCAATATTCAAACCTTTGTTTCATACTTGTTATGTTACAACTTTTCAAATAAAAAGTTCAAATAAAAACAACCAATTGTTTCCATTAATCTATAAGGTTCAAACCATTTAAATGTTGTTTTCAATAATTCACTCAATTCAAATGATATTTCAAACCCAATCAAATTTCAAACAGCAACCTTTTGGAATTATTGAAAATCACCACAACAATTTTAATCATTTGTTCTAATTGAACAATAAGGTTCACCATATTTAAAATCTTGTTTTCAATAAACCACTTAATCTCAAGATCATTCAAATTTGAATCAAATTACAAATAGCACTTTTATTTTGAACTTTTGGAAAACAAAAGTTGTCAAATGGGTGCTGACACAGTAAATAATCAACACAATATTTTCCTAGAAGTTTTCCTAACCCAAAAACATTTCTTTTCTTCCTATTCTCTTTTCAGCAAAAAAAAAGAAACAAAAAAAATAAAAAGAAAGGAGAGAGGGGTGGTGCAGCCAGTTAGGCCCAGCCCACCAAAACCTTGGCCCGGTACCCCTTCATCCCCTTCCTCCGTCCGTACGCTGACGACAGCCATGGGGACAGCGACCTGCTGCCCCCACTGCTCCACCCGATTTCCCCCCTCCTATATCTACCTCCTAGACCCCCTAGTAAACCCTAACCCTAGCCGCACCCTATCCCTCCTATCTCCCCACCACCGCCGCCATCGAGAGGAGGAGCTCGCCTCCGTTTCTTCTGCCACGACCGCCGCCCGCCGGCCCTCGCCGCCGACGACTCCGCCACCCCCCGGCCGTGCCGCGACCACCCCTGCGACGAGGGTACTCTCCTCTTTCCATTCCCCTAACCCCTCTCGATTCCTCGCTGTTTAGGCATCAATTTCTTCAATGCTTGGATGCGTTCGTGCTCTGTTGTCGTTGACAGAGATGAGCGCCTGTATGTCGTGCGCTTGCAGTTGCAGTTGACCACGATTGTTATGTTCAAAACCAAATCGCACCAGTAGACCATCACAACAGTCGCAGCAGACCAACTGGCCGCGTCCGCGCGCAGCGAGCCAGCAGCTCCCGGGATCAAATCCCCGCACCCCCACTTTTCTGCTTCTTTTTTCGAAATATTTCAGTGCAGGATCTGAACCTTAACCCCCCGAGTCCCCCTTCTCTGTCACAAACGCACAGCACACCCCACTGGTTAACCACTGGCGAGCAAGCCTCAGGTCCAGGGTTCGATCCCCCAAAGCCACCCTTTTATTTTTTCTGCTATTTCTTTTCTGCCAGACTTTCAGAAACTCAGATCTGAGCACTTAATTCTAAAATCAATATCAAATTGAATATCACTCCAATTTGAATGATTCAAAATCCTGTGGATTCATAATTTTGTGCTCCTTCTATTAATGTCAAGTTTGCAACATGTTTCTGTAACAATTTTTGCACTAAATAAATAATTACTGAAAATACAATAAAATTTGGAAACTTTGGAATTTCATAACTTTAGTTCTGCTCATCCAATTTAATCAAACTTGGGCTCTAAAAATTTGTCTTAACAAACTCTACACATTGGTATTTTATTTGGTCACAATTGAAATAATTTTGAACATGTTTTCCTCTGTTTACTAAAAAGGGCAGAATAAGACTATTTATGGAAAATTGCATAATAAATTCAATAATCACCCTAAAATTATGTTTAATAGCTCAAAATGTTCAGTGAAACATTTGCTACATGTTTTCAACCTTTTCAATGCAATTTGTTTACTAATTTGAATATTTTAAATTGGTGCAATATTTAAAAACTTGTTTAATTCACTTAATCCTGCAAAAATCATAACTTGGGCATAAAAATTCAAAATTCAACAAACTAAATATGTTTTCCATCCAATTTTTCATGTACTTTACAAATATCAACTTTGTTTGCTGTTTTGAATAATTTAAATTGCTGAAAACAACTGTTTCTTAATTATTACATTTAAAATTGCCAAAATAGTAACTTGCTCATTTTAAATCCAATTTCAACAAATGAAATATGTTTTCCATGCAAAATTAAACCACCTTTCCAAATATAAATTTTGTTCCATGTTTTGAATAATTAAAATTGGGTAAATAATTTAAACCTTGTTTAAATCATTTAATATTGTTAAATTCATAACTTGGTCAAACTAATTTCTTTTGGGACATATAAAATATGTTTTCAAACCATAAAAGTATAAACTTTTGAAATATGAATTTGGTTTAATGTTTTGAACAAATAAAAATTCAAATAAGTTCATGTTTGAATTAAATTCATTTAATTCTTGCTTAAACTTGTTTAATTCATAAATAATTTATTCTAAATCCTTTTTCAACAAGTGAAACATGTAACCCACCTAAAATTTTGTGTTCTTTTCAAATATGAACTTTGTTATATGTTTTGAACAATTAATCTTGTTGAAAACAACAAATGCTTGTGTGACACCTTTAAGTAACCAAAATTCCAAAAACTTAATAAACCAATTTCCCAACTTGGTAAATCTTATTTCAAATTGTTTCTATTGTTGTTTTCTTTCTGTTTTCGTCATCCATGCATCATGCTAATCCACTTTCACCTGTTGGTTAGTTGTAAAACAATTATTTCAACCCTAATCCATGGGCTTTTCATATGCAACTCAAATTGCATGTGGGTCCATTTAATTTGTGTTACCATGTCAACTAGTTTATTTTGTTGCATCAATTAAATGGTCATGCATCATCCCATGTTTGTGCACTATGCTATGTTATTGATTGTTTGTTCTCTGCGTTGTTTGTTTGCTTCTTCTCGGATAAACGACGACGTTGAGACCGACGATACTTACGACACCCCTTCTAAGGATCTAGCTCAGTACCAGGCTGCTGAGTTTGCAGGCAAGTATTCACTCACATGAACCATTGTGTTCCTTTCAACATTGGATACCGATACTTTCCGTTGTCTATTCTGCTAGCCCTACGAATCGTTGCTTCTGTTTGATCCTATCACATGTTATCCTTTAACCCTGATATAGCCTCACCTCCACACCTATAACCTTTTTGCTTGTTGCCCGTGTCTTACTAGCATGCTTAGGGTTGTTTTGCTCGAGTCTGTTACCCGTTACTTTCTGTTATTATCTCATTATGTTCTGGGGCTTGAGGTTAAACAACAATCTGTTAATTTTGAGGTAATAATAATTTGCTGATAAGGCACCGGCAGGAGGCCCGGCGTGGTTTTGAGGCCTGCTAGTGTCGACCCTAATAGGAAAAGGGTCTTGTCTACTGATCCATGATGAGCGTACTAACCGCATGTGGGAAGCGTGTATGGGCGCCCCCCTCAATTTGATTCGATTCGCATCTCGTCCAAATCGCCACACTTAGTTCGGGCTTTCCATTTGATGCACGCATATGCAGGTACGAACCCGAGGCCAGGGTGGAACTTTTGTAGTCGGCATTTAGGGCGGCGTGGTCTTCCAGTGCTATGAGGGTCCCCTTTTCTTCGTGGGGCTCGATTAGCCGCGCACGCACAGCACGTGGTGCTTTGGGCTTGATGCGAAGAAGAGTTGAGTTGTATTGAGTGTCCCGCTTGGTGGGAAAGGCCTTCCCATCTGGCGGGTTATTCTTACGTGTACGGCCAAATTGGTGCACCCCTGCAGGGTTAAATCTTCTCGAGAAGCCGTGTTTTCCGCGGTTATGGATTACTTGGTGAAAGTACTGGCTAACAAGTACTCAGAACAACTTACACCTAACTAATGACAAATTGACTAGTAATAGTCTTATTGACACAACAACTGGAACCATCATTAATCCAACTGTGTGAGTTTATCCTCGGATTGCTTCTTTGGATAAGGGGCGAGATCCAGGATGGGTTTGTTTGGTAGTTAGTTATAGTTGGTTACGATACGCTATCTTATCCCCTTTCTGTTAGCCGGAAGTTGTATCATGTTCTGTAGTTGGTTAGTGCAGCCAGCTGCCGCATCTTTTGTATCACCCTTTCTTCCGTTGAACCCAAAGCATCTGTGCTTGGTGTTGACGGGTTACACTTTGGTGAACTGTGAGTCTTGCTTGCCAGTACGTTTATGTACTGACCCCTTTGGGGCTGTGGTTCCGCAGACTACGTTTCCGAGGATCTCCATGGTGGCTACTACGTGGAGTATGACGAGACTGCTGACGAGTAGATAGTGGACCCGGGCAGGATCCGAGACTTCGTGGATGGGCTCCGTCTTTTCGTTTCCGGCCTCTTAGGCCTATTTGGTTCTTGTCTGTATTCAGACATGTTGAATGCTTCCGCTGTGATGTAATGATGAATTGTTGGGACATGTGTCCTCTGGATGATTGTATTTGCTATCTCTGCTCTAGTGAGAGCTATTTGCAACTTATTTCAATCTTTTGTGTCGTAGAGATCTGTTGTGATATCACTTGTTCCAATGCCGTTGACGTACCATGTGTGTATGTTTTGAAGTACGTCAACGGAAGTATCTGGATTTCTATGGGATGGTTTGCGCAGACGATGAATAGTAGGAGAATGGTTGTCACACGTTTACGTGTTGGCCTGCTCATATTGAGATGCGGGTGCCGGTATGCCCCGTAAGCCATTCATCTACTGTTTAACGGACTGTGAGTATCCCCTAGAAGTCCGGGTGCGACAATGCATATTTACTAATGTATATGTTATGGCATCTTTATCTTCCTTGATCCTATATATATACATCAAATTCTTAATTAGCTAAGATGTGCATGAAATTCAATTTCATATCTATATGCACATATTCATGTGGAGTATTTCCTATTTATTGTAGTTTTATCTAAGTACATTAGACCCAATGAGTTTGGGGACCATTTTGTACTTAAATATGTTTTAGGTACATTTGATATACATTGGGTGCTTTCCTCATTCTCAAAGAAGGTGTTATCAACACACGCTTATTGGAGACAAGCTATGATGATGGATGAATTCTTATCTACTACAATGTAACATCCCTGATTTTTGGAATGTTTAAAGATCACTAAAAATGAAAAACTTTTGAACCATGGAAAATAAAATTCTCAAACCTCGAAGTTTGACTTGAAATAATTAATTTATTATATTTAATAAGCCCATAAAACTTGTTTTGCAAAGTAATTTAAAACAAGTTATATTTTATAAAATGGGATGTTTCCAATAGTTGATTATTGAAGTGAGTATTTTCTATGCACTTGTTTTAATAATCGTCTTAAATAATAATTTCTAGCTTTTAATAAATATTTTGATAAGCCAAAGCATTTTGTAGAATCTTTAAAGGTTTTAAAAAGGATTAACTCATAAAGATTATTTCAAGATTTATTTTAATATCAAATTTTGTTTACATATTTATTTTTATGAATTTTAGTAAACCGCAAATGCTTTTATTAAAACCCTATTGCAAAAGGAACTGGCATATGTGTCAAATAAGCATTGATATAAGATTTGAAGTGCTCAAACTTGAAATGTGTTGGAAATAGTCTATGATTGTTTTTATTTGAAATGGGTGACTTGTACAAATTTTCGGAAACTGGTTTGAATTGTTTTGAAACTCTATTTCAAAAGTTATAGAGAAAAGGACAAAAAAATAAAGAGCCAGCCTTAATGGGCCGACCCACCATGACAGCCAAGCAGCAGCACGACACGACCCGATCCTCTTCCTCTTCTTCACGTACATGCTCTGCCTTACAGGAGCTTTCCATGGCGGTCAATCTTTCCTTCTAATTTCCCACTAATCTAGCGACAGTTTCCATTTGTTTTCAACACGAAAGTTACTCCTAATTCAATGGAGAGTCCATTCAGGGAATTTATTTTCCATTTTGATGCTTTATGTTGCCCTCAATGCTCTCAATGACATCCATTGGCATTGTTTTCTCCATCTTCAACGTCCACCACATACATGAGCACGAAATCATAACGTACAGGGAAGTTTACTTCCCCTCTATAATCCCTCCATCAATTAGCGGCCGTTTTGCTTCTAATATAACATGAACATTACTCAGAATTGAATGTTAGTCATGAACACTACTCAGAATTGAATGTTAGTCTCATTTAGGGAATTTATTTTCCACATAATTTTCTTAAACACCCAGTCCGACCAGGTGAACTAAATGCCACATATTACCATTCAACTACTGATCTCTCTCCTTAGGCCATATCTGGTCTACCCGAGCACTTTATATTGTGCTATTTGCTCTTCTCCTTATTCGGATTCATCAAGTATCACCATAGAAGATCTCCAGTATCCGAACCATTGCAGTCTTGTCCAAGATCTCAGCCAGTTCATCGGGCAGGTTCGTCGTGTATGTTAAGCAATATCTTGATTCCTTTCACCATTGAAGTCTCCTAATTATCGCCTATATTCAGGACATGGTTGTGCGTCCTATATCCGTTGTTGACCCGAGCCACTGCCGCTCTGCCGTTCAGAAATTGTCGCCTGCCGTCGGCGTTCATCGTGGATCCCGGCGAGAACTGAGCACCTCCCTGCCTCTAGTTTGCATCACCGATACTGCCTCGACGAGGCGCATCTCACTGACATGTTTTCCAACTCCATGCCGTCCTCACCCGAAACTCGCGGCTGCACTTAACTTCGGCGAGCAGCTTTAGGAGGAGCAGACTGTCCCGGTCGCTGCCGTACACGGTACACGCGTTTTGTGCGATCTGAACTCTCCCTGCTGGTATACTACTGCTGACCTTTCTTGTGAACCGTCCAAACTAAACACATGCAAATTTTGGTTTTAGTTTTAATCTAGGAGGCAACTAGTGTGTACACCAAAACGTGGTTTTGGGCGTACCAATCGATACAAACTGTTTAAGTTGCTGTTGTAGCTTGCAACCCAAAACGCATGCAAATGATCTTGTGAGATATGCAGCAGAATTTAATAAATAGTTCAAACAAAACGTAGCTTAGACCCAATCCAATGGCACTACTGATATCACAACTTAACTATACAACTTAGTTTCATCATAGCATGTGTTCACAGTAAGCCGTAACACAATACTATTTGCAATTCGTGACATTTTTTTTTACAAATATCGGTACAAGTAATTCTAATGGTCACGATGGTCTAAATAATTTTAGGAATTGTAGAACAATGCACCACTATTAAATCACAAAGTGGAAAATTTAAATTAGTCTAAAAGAATTCAGAGATTAGATTTTAATATTTTCAACATAGTTTCACGGATCAATTTTTTTTTACTCTTTTGCAAATGATGAAAAATTAAGTCCTCTGTCCGGTAGGGAAAAAACCGAAATATTCACACTTTAAAGTTGTTGAACATTTCATCACCGAAATATTCACACTTTAAAGTCTTCGAAAATAATATAAAACTGCAAACCATGGCCTACAAAATGTAAAGTCTTTGACCAAATTTAACCGTATTCAAATTGTAGTTGTCTCAATTTGAATTCTTGACCAACCATTGATCCAAAAAAAAAGGCAAACCCTAAGCCCAACGGTTTAATTCTTTTTGCATATTGAATTATGTGATATCCCTGACTAGAAATACCATAATATAAAACAATATTTCTGTACGTATTGATATGTTTATTTGTCTTGTATGCTTTATATGGTGTTTAAATTTTTGTTGATTGGATTATTCTTTTAATGCATAGATTGTACGTAGATCCGCGTTCTATTTATGAAGTGTGTGCGATCAACACCAAATAAAAAAAAAGGTTGTACGAAGATCCGCGTTCTATTTATGAAGAGTGTGCGATCAACACCAAATTCAAAAAAAAGGCAAGTGACACATCATAAACTTCCTATTATGTCCTATATGCATTAGATATTTTGAGTAGTATGCATTATAGGAAAATCCTTCGTAAAATATTATGCTATGCTATTATCCCAAGTAGTGTGTAGCCATACTTATTACCTTGGTAGTGTAGCAGCCTCAAAATTTGGTAGTTGATTGCTTAGCTATGCTTGAGATGAAGTTGATGTGATTGGAAGTATAACTATGTTTTGAATGATTACCCTAAGGGGTTTATGAAATATTTTTGGAGGAGTACTAGATACTCACAAGTAAGTGTGGCATGGTAGGGGACCATTTAAATGGTTGAACCTATGAAAATGTTCACATGAATGGCATGGTAGGGGATCACATTAGTGGTTGTACCTATGAAAATGCTTATTACCCAGCATGGTAGGGGATCACATTAGTGGTTGTACCTATGAAAATGCTTATTACTCCAGCATGGTAGGGGATCACATTAGTGGTTGTACCTATGAAAATGCTTATTACCCAGCATGGTAGGGGATCACATTAGTGGTTGTACCTATGAAAATGCTTGTTACTCCAGCATGGTAGGGGATCACATTTGTGGTTGTACCTATGAAAATGCTTATTACTCCAGCATGGTAGGGGATCACTTTGGTGGTTGTACCTATGAAAATGCTCTTATCTCTGGCATGGTAGGGGACCATTCACATGGTTGTACCTATGAATATGTCCACATTTCGGAAGATGACTCTTGGTTCACAAATCTCTATCCAGAGATACCTCTTTTGATAAAAAAATGTCTTATGAAAAATATAGGAGAAAACTTGCTTTATGCAAACTTAGCCAAAACTCCACTCAGCCAAATAAGCATGTAGTATTAGTTTTGCCATTTATATCCACCATAGTGTTACTTGCCAATACATTAAATTGTATTGACTCCCTTGTGGCTGCATATTCCATATTGCAGATGTTTCTGAAGACGAGTGAGGATTTAGTTTAGTATCTCGAGACTATCGCCAACATGTTTTGCCTGTGGCACATGAAGAAGATGGGCTCAATGTTGTTCTATGTTTTCCGCTGTATTTCTTTGTTTTCTGCTAGTCTTCTAAGACTATGCGAGTTGTAATACCTATTTTGTAAAGACTGGATCATGTGATGTAATAGAATTTGATGCATTTGCATGATATTTCATTTTGTACTGTGGTGCTAGCAATTGATCCAGGGGCTAGCACACTAACACAGATGTTCTTACATTATTTAAATGTGGGAATGCTACAAAATGGTATCAGAGCATTGTGTTGCCTTTAGGATTCGAGACCCTTAGGTTTGGAAGCCATTTTTGATCATGTTATTATCTCCTTAGAGTATTTTGGATCCTAGCGGCATAGTGAGATGAAGCGGCCCGAACAACTTTACGTGTCCGCGGACACGAGACCATTCCTTGATTGGCTTACGGGTGCATTGTCCTTCTCACTATAGTGAATATCCAATTTGCAACAAGTTTTTAATAACCCATTGATCACCCTAGAATTGAAAATTTGCTATGTTCAAACTTTCTAGAAACAAAACAACCATCTTATTTCTTCTCATATCCTCTCATCTAATATTCACCTTCAAATACCATCAAGGCAAGATTGTTTATGACCATACCAAGAAGTGCAAGGAGTATTTTCACCACATGAAGACCTACACTCAAGATTATTGAAGAATTTGAAGAAAAACATAGACTTCCCGACAATCAAGAACACCTCAAGACATGGAGAGAAGAATATGAAGAAAAGCTCAAGAAGATATAGATGAGACCACCAATCTAGTTACTTGGTTAGAACAGCGTTAACGTGTTAGTGTATTGATCATACCAATGAGTGTGGTATGACAATATTAGTCTGTTTTCTAAAACCATATTGTTTTGGGTGATGATTGTGTTGCTATATGTTTGTTATGTGTTGTTTGCAAGATGAGTTTCCTTGATCTGCTGTGTTGGGGTAGGATTTTCTTTAGTCTCTTTGTAATCTCTACTCATCCATGATCAGTGCCAACTACATCCTAAGGAGAAGCAAGCCAATCAACAAGAGAAGATAGAGAAGTGGACTCAAAGTTGCATTAGCTATGAAGATTTCAGAGCCAACTAAACAAAGTGAAGAAATAATGAAGAAACACAACTATCCAGTTTGTGTTACATAAGAGTTTACGCAACCCACTAGTTGAGAAATGATAGTTTAGCTCAAGTTTTTCTTACAGATTGGAAACTTTCTGTTAGACAAGTGAGGTGACCTAGTGTTAATAAACAAGATTCATCAATCCAAGTACAAGGTAATGATTGAGTGCAACATGGATTGGCCCCCATGGTGACTACTCACATTATTTACTTTTGCTATGAGGAATGTTAGATCTGAGAGACATACCTATTAGAGAGACGACGATGTTAAACCTGAACCATAGAATGGTAGAATACAATAATGACCCTATGTTAGTGTTACTGAAAATGTACTATTTTCGGAGAGGATCAAGCCAACCTTGGAGCTATCAAGCAATGGAAGATTTTGCCTACCATGAGAGTTTCTTTAGAAATAGCATGGTGTTTGCCTTCAAGGATGACAACAACAAGATGGAAGATTGCCAAGGACATCGAAATACCAAGTTGGGAGTGACCCAAGTACTTTTGATTGACCCAAAGAGTGAACCCTCATTGTCCGAGGTAGTTCAACAGAATTATTTTGGTCTGCAACTCTATAACGAAAAAAAGTTCTACTCAAGCCATTCTGAAATCAAGCCACACTCCAAGATAATGGAATTAGACTACCCACAAAAGTTTCTTTTAAGGGTGGTAGCCCACCAAGTTGCTTTGGAACCGAGATACCCAAACCTATCTTTCTTTCTAGTCTTCCCAAATCTCGGGACGAGATTTATTTAAGGGTGGTAGTCTGTAACATCCCTGATTTTTGGAATGTTTAAAAATCACTAAAAATGAAAAACTTTTGAACCATGGAAAATAAAATTCTCAAAACTCGAAGTTTGACTTGAAATAATTAATTTATTATATTTAATAAGCCCATAAAACTAGTTTTGCAAAGTAATTTAAAACAAGTTATATTTTATAAAATGGGATGTTTCCAATAGTTGATTATTGAAGTGAGTATTTTCTATGCACTTGTTTTAATAATCGTCTTAAATAATAATTTCTAGCTTTTAATAAATATTTTGATAAGCCAAAGCATTTTGTAGAATCTTTAAAGGTTTAAAAAAGGATTAACTCATAAAGTTTATTTCAAGATTTATTTTAATATCAAAATTTGTTTACATATTTATTTTTATGAATTTTAGTAAACCGCAAATGCTTTTATTAAAACCCTATTTCAAAAGGAACTGGCATATGTGTCAAATAAGCATTTATATAATATTTGAAGTGCTCAAACTTCAAATGTGTTGGAAATAGTCTATGATTGTTTTTATTTGAAATGTGTGACTTGTACAAATTTTCGGAAACTGGTTTGAATTGTTTCGAAACTCTATTTCAAAAGTTATAGAGAAAAGGACAAAAAAATAAAGAGCCCTGCCTTAATGGGCCGACCCACCATGACAGCCAAGCAGCAGCACGACACGACCCGATCGTCTTCCTCTTCTTCACGTACATTCTCTGCCTTACAGGAGCTTTCCATGGCGGTCAATCTTCCCTTCTAATTTCCCACTAATCTAGCGAAAGTTTCCATTTGTTTTCAACACGAAAGTTACTCCTAATTCAATGGAGAGTCCATTCAGGGAATTTATTTTCCATTTTGATGCTTTATGTTGCCAAATCAACTCAGTGCTCTCAATGACGTCCATTGACATTGTTTTCTCCATCTTCAACGTCCACCACATACATGAGCACGAAATCATAACGTACAGGGAAGTTTACTTCCCCTCTATAACCCTTCCATCAATTAGCGGCCGTTTTGCTTCTAATATAACATGAACATTACTCAGAATTGAATGTTAGTCATGAACATTACTTAGAATTGAATGTTAGTCTCATTTAGGGAATTTATTTTCCACATAATTTTCTTAAACACCCAGTCCGACTAGGTGAACTAAATGCCAAATATTACCATTCAACTACTGATCTCTCTCCTTAGGCCATATCTGGTCGACCCGAGCACTTTATATTGTGCTATTTGCTCTTCTCCTTATTCGGATTCATCAAGTATCACCATAGAAGATCTCCAGTATCCGAACCATTACCGTCTTGCCCAAGATCTCAGCCAGTTCATCGGGCAGGTTCATCGTGTATGTTAAGCAATATCTTGATTCCTTTCACCATTGAAGTCTCCTAATTATCGCCTGTATTCAGGACATGGTTGTGCGTCCTATATCCGTTGATGACCCGAGCCACTGCTGCTCTGCCGTTCAGAAATTGTCGCCTGCCGTCGGCGTTCATCGTGGATCCCGGTGAGAACTGAGCACCTCCCTGCCTCTAGTTTGCATCACCGATACTGCCTCGACGAGGCGCATCTCACTGACATGTTTTCCAACTCCATGCTGTCCTCACCCGAAACTCGCGGCTGTACTTAACTTCGGCGAGCAGCTTTAGGAGGAGCAGACTGTCCCGGTCGCTGCCGTACACGCGTTTTGTGCGATCTGAACTCTCCCTGCTGGTATACTACTGCTGACCTTTCTTGTGAACCGTCCAAACTAAACACATGCAAATTTTGGTTTTAGTTTTAATCTAGGAGGCAACTAGTGTGTACACCAAAACGTGGTTTTGGGTTGTACCAATCGATACAAACTGTTTAAGTTGCTGTTGTAGCTTGCAACCCAAAACGCATGCAAATGATCTTGTGAGATATGCAGCAGAATTTAATAAATAGTTCAAACAAAACGTAGCTTAGACCCAATCCAATGGCACTACTGATATCACAACTTAACTATACAACTTAGTTTCATCATAGCATGTGTTCACAGTAAGCCGTAACACAATACTATTTGCAATTCGTGACATTTTTTTTTACAAATATCGGTACAAGTAATTCCAATGGTCACGATGGTATAAATAATTTTAGGAATTGTAGAACAATGCACCACTATTAAATCACAAAGTGGAAAATTTAAATTAGTCCAAAAGAATTCAGAGATTAGATTTTGGATCAATTTTTTTTTAAAGTTGTTGAACATTTCATCACCGAAATATTCACACTTTAAAGTCTTCGAAAATAATATAAAACTGCAAACCATGGCCTACAAAATGTACGAAGATCCGCGTTCTATTTATGAAGAGTGTGCGATCAACACCAAATTCAAAAAAAAAGGCAAGTGACACATCATAAACTTCCTATTATGCCCTATATGCATTAGATATTTTGAGTAGTATGCATGATAGGAAAATCCTTGGTAAAATATTATGCTATGCTATTATCCCAAGTAGTGTGTGTCCATCCTTATTACCTTGGTAGTGTAGCAGCCTCAAAATTTGGTAGTTGATTGCTTAGCTATGCTTGAGATGAAGTTGATGTGATTGGAAGTATAACTATGTTTTGAATGATTACCCTAAGGGGTTTATGAGATATTTTTGGAGGAGTACTAAATACTCACAAGTAAGTGTGGCATGGTAGGGGACCATTTAAATGGTTGAACCTATGAAAATGTTCACATGAATGGCATGGTAGGGGATCACATTAGTGGTTGTACCTATGAAAATGCTTATTACCCAGCATGGTAGGGGATCACATTAGTGGTTGTACCTATGAAAATGCTTATTACTCCAGCATGGTAGGGGATCACATTAGTGGTTGTACCTATGAAAATGCTTATTACCCAGCATGGTAGGGGATCACATTAGTGGTTGTACCTATGAAAATGCTTATTACTCCAGCATGGTAGGGGATCACATTAGTGGTTGTACCTATGAAAATGCTTGTTACTCCAGCATGGTAGGGGATCACATTTGTGGTTGTACCTATGAAAATGCTTATTACTCCAGCATGGTAGGGGATCACTTTGGTGGTTGTACCTATGAAAATGCTCTTATCTCTAGCATGGTAGGGGACCATTCACATGGCTGTACCTATGAATATGTCCACATTTCGGAAGATGCACAAATCTCTATCCAGAGATACCTCTTTTGATAAAAAAAATGTCTTATGAAAAATATAGGAGAAAACTTGCTTTATGCAAACTTAGCCAATACTCCACTCAGCCAAATAAGCATTTAGTATTAGTCTTGCCATTTATATCCACCATAGTGTTACTTGCCAATACATTAAATTGTATTGACTCCCTTGTGGCTGCATATTCCATATTGCAGATGTTTCTGAAGACGAGTGAGGATTTAGTTTAGGATCTTGAGACTATCGCCAACATGTTTTGCCTGTGGCACATGAAGAAGATGGGCTCAATGTTGTTCTATGTTTTCCGCTGTATTTCTTTGTTTTCTGCTAGTCTTCTAAGACTATGCAAGTTGTAATACCTATTTTATAAAGACTGGATCATGCGATGTAATAGAATTTGATGCATTTGCATGATATTTCATTTTGTACTGTGGTGCTAGCAATTGATCCAGGGGCTAGCACACTAACACAGATGTTCTTACATTATTTAAATGTGGGAATGCTACATACAACATCACCGATGCTACCTCGGTAACAAGTATCTACCTCATGCATATACTCTAACATTTCAACCTTGTGTAGGTTGTATCATGGCATGAAACATATTTACTCTTTGTGATACTTGTTGCTTTTATCAAAACTTCCCAACTATCTCTTTTCCCTGATTGATGTTTGTGATGTCTTTGATTTGTTTGTGTTGGAAGTTCATTTATATCCTTTAAGATAAAAATTCAAGCTATGTGCTATGCTTTCAAGCAAAGATCTTATTTTCATATTTATGTCCTCAAATTGGACATCTCGATCTTTCACTTTGTAACTATATTGTGTGTACATATTTCTTTGTGGATGTACATCATCATGATTGTGGTCTATTTAGAAACTTATACACATGAGAAGAATTAAATGTCTTATTGGTATCCTAATGGTTTGGTGTCCATCCTTTTATTTTTATTTACTTTTTGGTGGCTCCGAAAACAATTGGCCTTATGAGTTCTTGCCATATTTCCAAAAACCTATTCTACACTCATATTTATTATAGATTTCCGACCCTTGTGCTTTCTTTGGTGATCATGTTAGTTCCTTGCCATGATGGTTTCATAATCCTTGCTTCTTTATTTACAACTTGTTAAGCTTGTGATCATAGCCATTTTCATTTGGTTTTAAACCATTTTCTTCTGTGTGGAAAAGACACTCTTGGCTCTATGCCTATCATTATATTGAGAATATGATGATGCTTCAATGTTCATCATGTTATTAGTCTTTTATCATGCCTTCTCTTGTCTCACCCCCGTATATGTTTGGTTGAGCCCCGTCTTAAGTCACATCCTTTTTTGGCGACTTCTCTTATTTCTCAACCACCTCTTGCTTCAAGTGATATGCCTTGTTTTGTTTTATGATCACTTGCACTTGCTTTGTGTTTTGAACAATCATGGGGGAGTTATTATTCCATTTTTGTGAACTTTGCATTCAAAATGCAATATTTCTATATCATGCACAAAAATTGGGGATCTCCTCTATTTTTCTTTAAAAATGCACATTTTCTCAAACTATAATATCATTTGTTCATTTTGCTTGTCGGATATTTTTTATTACTTGCTTCACTTTTTGATGTGATTAGAGATTTTAATAAAATCTTATTTGCAATATTTGGACCCTCAATATAGTTTGATTTCCTCCCATTATTCATCATTGGATAAGTGTAGTTGATTCCACTCATATTATGAGAAATTCACATCCTACGGAGGAACCCTTACTGTATTGGCCATCTAAAATTTCTATGATCCCATTTTGGAAATTGATGCCAACGGGGGATAAATTTTAGAGGGTTTAAGGGAATTTGGTTTTATGCTTTGGTTTTGTTCTTAAGCATTTCCTTTCATTCTCATGCATCCTTGCTTGTTTATTTGCATGGTTTCTCAAATTCATTATATAAACCCTCGTAAAAGAGATTGTCATCAATTATCAAAATGGGGGATATTGAAAGAGCACGTGTCCCCATGTGTGGTTTTGGTAATTGATAAAAATAACTATGGACTGATGGTTGCATTGGGCTATACTTGTAGACTTTGTCTATAGGAAATCCTTGATATCCATGTGTTGGATTCAAGATGATCAAGTGGTGACCAAGGTGCTATTCATGTGAATATCCCAAGTTTGATCATGAGAGAGTTGAGCATATTGCAAGTTTGTCTTGAAGAAGAATATTGTGTGAACATTCATCTTTACCTTCAAGACAACATTATTATGAAGAGACAAGAAAATATATAAGCTTGATCAAGGCAAAGTGCTAAGAGATGGTTAATATTGATCAAATGACAAATCTAGAAGATGTACCATGTGTGATGAGGATATCATAGGGGTCCATGGTGAATGTACATGCTTGAGTTGGAAGGAAATATTGAGCCTCACTAATGTTTATTATAAGGTGAATTCTTTCCTAGTAATAAATAATGTTTGTGTTTATGATAATGTTATACTACCTAAGCCTATGAATTTGTGTATGATTAGGTTTATTAATAACACAAACATGTATGGAGAAGAGGAAGCAAGTTACAAAGGAAGGAGGTGTGGAAAACAACAACAAGGTGTTTCAGTTCGGACTGGCAGAAGTCCCGAATTTGAAATAGTAACGAATTCTTCATACTAGCTCGAAATACAGAAAACGAGCACAATACGATTAGGAAATTTGAAGAGCTTTCCAATGGATCCGGACCCATTTACAAATTCGACTTTTGCAAGCTGTGGTGACCGAAACAATCCACGAATAGTTTTCTGCCAGTTTCCAAATATAGTCCAATTGGCTGCACCCATGTTGGGTCAGTTTGTATCCGAGTTCGAGAGTCCAAACGAGTAGGAATAGGTAAATTCGTGGGAAACATCCCCTCCCTCATAATAGCTACCACCTATGTGTGAACAAGATTAGACCAAGTTTAAGATAAACCCTAGATTTCTAAGATTGAACCATGTTCATCTAGAATTTATCAACCACCAAGTTCGTATCGATAGGGTGGTGTTACCATTGCAAAGTTGCGTGATATCTTGTTATTCCATTGGGAATAGGGGGATACAGGAACACTCATGATCTTTGATTACGTGTGCAAGAGTGTGTAGTTGAGAATATCCAAAGGGATTGATTGTTGTTGCATTGGCAATGGGAGTCATCCAAGTGAGAGGTCTCAGTGTAGCACTAGTTATCACAAAATCCAGAAAATCCACAAAAAGAGAGAGAAGCTCAACGAGAAGATCGGGCCACCCCATATCATCTTGGTATCAGATTCTCAGGTTTACTCGGTGAGCAATTTATCTTAGTCTAGTTGTTTTTTATTTCCTATCCAGAAAAATCAAAAAATATTAGGTTAGTTTTGCCAGAGCCTAGATCAGCACCGAATTGCTACTCTAATTGCTATTTATTGTTGATTTGGTCATCTGTTTTTCTGTTTTTAGTTTTTCATCTTTTAGGGTTAGGGTTCATCTAGTTCTTTTCTGTTTTCATCTATACCAAAAAAATCTCACAAAAATAATTCCTGCCGTGTGCTATATCTCTCGGGAAAGTTTAGACCTACATCTTGTTTGCAAGGTGATCTAGTTTTTCGAGTATATTTTGTTGTGGGATAGATTGGTTCTAGTTGTGCTCGGGTTCCTTGTTATCATCGGATTGCAATCCGTTTCCTACCGTGGTAGAAAATTTCGTCGTTTCCCTGCCGTGGCCGCACTCCTAGTCGATCTCGGATTCATGCTGTGGTTCGATTTGTGCGCAAAAACGCTGCCCCGCTGCCGCCACTTCCCCGCACCACCCTAGCGCCTATCGGATTCGCCTTACCCGTGCCCATAAATTCCTTACGCACGCGCCCACCCGCAACCCCACCGCAACACCCGCGTACGCTGCCGTGAGCTCTCTGCCGTGAGGCGTTTTTCGGCTCGAATTGTTGCCGTACGGCACAAAAGTACTCGTTTCTCTGTCAGTGACCACACAACCCTGCCGTGAGCTCGTTTCTTCACCAATTTTCATAGTTTTTCTTTTGTTTTACTCCTATTTATCTCTAGGTTCTTGTGCTGATCTTTGATAAGCCCTAGCTACAACCATTCTACAGCCATATTTAGGTACCAAAACCCCAAAACTAGCTGTTTTATTGCTCTAATAGGCTGCTCAATTTGATCAAGTTTTCTTTCCACTTTTTGTTTTCCATTATTGTTGCTCCTAATTGATTCAAAGGCCATTGAAAAAATCAAAAAAATAGAGAAAAAGGAAAAATAATAAAAAAATAATAGAAAGAAAGAAAAATCAAAAAGAGGCCGTGCTACATTATCACCAGTGGAAGCTTTTCATATTCGATATTTTCTGGACAATTGAGCAATCTTGTGCCTGTTTTTATAGAGTATTTGCTAGTGTATTTCTAAGTGCTTGCAATATCTCTTCCATATAATTGCTAGCCACATTTGTCTCCAAGTGTGAGTGTGTTTCCTTTAGTAATTTTCATCACATTAGACAGTGCATTGGAGTTGTTATTTTGGTGTTGTTAGGATTCCCAACCAAGCCCCACCAAAAACCCTGTTTGCATTGTGACACTTGATATTCTCTTCTCACACTTGGTACACTTTCCATTGATACTTGTTGGTAAGTAAATCCTATTCACTTTGGAACGGTGAGATACATCTTCTTTGCTGGTTTTGAGTGAGTTGTGAGAGAACACCACAACCTATTGTTATTTTGTTTCACTAACAAATTAATCAATGGGTTTTCCTAGTTTTGATGCTTGCAGTGCTATGTTTTGGAAGGAGGATGCTAGTGGGATTCCATCAAAAGATTTATTCCACTTCACAGCAGACATCAAGGAAAGCAAGGTTGCTATTACCCTTGATAAAGTTACATGGTATAATTTTGTTAGTCCTGAGGTTGTTGAAGAATTGCAGCTGGTTCCAAACACATGTGATCCATTTAGGTTACCTACATCTGATGATGAACGTATTATTACTCACATAGTTTTTGTTCCTTTAACCATTCATGGCCATAAGGAGAAAATTTTATGTCATCTGAAGCCTAAATCTATTATTTGTTCTCATCTTTTGTTGGGACGACAATGGTGCACTAGATATAAAGTTAATTTTGATATCCATTATCCTGATTTACAATTATTTTGGAACAATAAGATTAGATAATACATGCATGGCTTACAAAATTTCAAAGAATTAGACATCAACCCTTAATTTCTACTCAAATGCTTGAAAAGCAAAGACTTGAAAAACTTGAGATGCAAAGACTTGAGCATATAGTTATGGGATTTGTCGAGGATGAGAAGGCATGTGAGGTTGTTTCTACTAATGTAATCATGTCTACTCCTAGTGTTGTTTCTTGTGATATGCAGGTTACTTTTGAAGAAAGGGAGCCACATCAAGTACAACCTGCATCACCACTTGAGATAGATGAATTGGTACCTACTAAGGGCATCTCCAGTCGTCCCCCCCAGCGCCCCCCAGGACGCAAAATAGCGCCGTTTTTCTCGAACAGCGCCGTTTTTTACCAGTCGCCCCCCCCAGAACCCGAAATAGCGCCGTTTCGGCGGAAATTAACGCCGTCGCACCCAGGCGGAACCCAGCCCATTGGGTTCGGCCTGGGGGGGGGGGCGGCGGAAGGAAAAGTGCGCGTGGGCCAGCGCTGTCGGCGAGGGAGCGCTATTTGCCCCACTTTCCCTACCCCGACTTGGCTTTTCCTCTCGCTCGCCACGCCATCGCCACCCCGTCGACCACACCCCACGTCGCCGCCGTCGGCCGCCACCACACATGAGCGGCGAGGCAAACCACCACCGGCTTCTCCACCACATCGTCGCCACCGTTTGCTCGCGTCTTCGCCGCGGAGGAGGTTGTGCCCAGTGAACCGCGTCCACCACCCGCAAGGTGTTCGACGTTATGCCCCAGCCATGGACTCCGACGCCGCGGAGATGCTCGCCGAGCTCTTCGACGAGGAAGACCAGGCCGCCATCGACGATGAGGAACACCTGCTCGTCCTGAGCTGCCTGGCCGGATTGCAGGCCCAAGACGCCGAGTCGCGCCGCACTGGATCGAAGCCCGGTCGCCGCAAGAGCAAGCCGAGGCAGCGGTACGAGGGCTACTGCATCCTCTACTCCGACTACTTCGCCGAGGATCCCACCAACGACGAGAAGGTGTTCTGGCGTCGTTTCAGGATGAAACGCACGCTCTTCCTCAAGATCATGCATGCCATCCGGGAGTTCGACACCTACTTCAAGTTGAAGAAGGATTGCACCGGCACGGTAGGCTTTACCTCTATCCAGAAGTGCACAATGTCCATGAGGTTGCTTCCATACGGTGCTCCCGCAGATGCACAAGATGACTACCTGCGCATGAGCAAGTCCACGACACTCGAGTGCTTGAACAAGTTCTGTCGGGCAGTGGTTGCAGTTTTTGGCCCAATATACCTGCGATCACCCAATGCGCAAGACACTGCTCATCTCCTCGCAGAGAATGAAGCAAGAGGGTTTCCTGGGATGCTTGGCAGTATCGACTGTATGCATTGGGCATGGAAGAACTGCCCATTTGACTGGCAGGGGATGTACAAGGGAAAGGAAGGAGAGTACTCGGTGGTTCTCGAGGCCGTGGCTTCGTACGATCTATGGATTTGGCATTCATTCTTTGGTATGCGTGGAAGTCACAACGACATCAATGTCTTGCAGTGCTCGAATGTCTTTGCCGATCTTGTCGAAGGCCATGCCCCCTGTGAACTATGAGATCAATGGACACCAGTATACAAAGGGGTACTATCTTGCAGATGGCATCTACCCGAAGTGGGCAACATTTGTGAAGGGCATCTCCAACCCTATCCCAGGAAGCGCAAAAGCTTGTTTTTCCAAGTGCCAGGAGGCTTGCAGGAAGGATGTTGAGCGGGCATTTGGTGCGCTGCAATCTCGATTCGCTGTCGTCCGGTACCCAGCTATGACTTGGTCGAAGTCCAACATGTGGGAGGTGATGCAGTGTTGTGTGATCTTGCACAACATGATCATTGAGAGTGAGCGGGATGACCCGGTGCCTGACAGTGAGGCAAGCACACCATACTACCATCAGGGCCCTCTTGCAGATGTTGATCACCAGGTGCCGGCATCATGGACAGACTTCCTCACCAAGCGACAGGAGATTCGACACGCTGGAACACATCATGCTCTACAGAATGACCTGGTGCAGCATTTGTGGGCGCGAAAGTGGAATGGCAATGTTGAGGACGATGACGATGACTAGTGTAATTTATTTTTTTGTTTAAATTGTTGAACTATTTATTTGTGTGGCAAAACTCTATTTATTCTTTGGCAAAAGTTCAATTATTTGTGTGCCAAAACTCTACCTGCCCAAATTGGGCCGAATCGCCGGCTGGGGGGGCGGCCTGGGTTTCACGGCTGGGAAACGCGCCCCCCCAGTTTCCAGAATAGCGCCGTTTCGCGCCGCGGCGGGAAAAAAGGCGGGCTTTTTGCGTCCTGGGGGGGGCCGAACGGCTGGAGATGCCCTAAAACCGAGGAAGATGTCATTCATAAAGGTGCTGATTTCGAGCTACAAACTTCAAGTGCTGAATTTTGTGAGTCTACTAATTTGCTAGTTGATTCTTGTGAATTAACAAGCATCTATAGTTCACCATCATGTGATAATTCATTAATTTCGAATTTTGACCATGTGGTAATGATTACACATAAGGAATTACTTCCTAAAATATCACCTAATAATATTGTGTATTCCATCATGTTAAATGAACCAATTAATGTGCAATGTGTTATGAATAGGATTGCTGAAATTCCATACGTCAATTCTAGCACCTATGCTATTTGTTTCACTTTTAATTTGGTTGGTGACTATAAAATGAATGCAATTTTTATGGTGGATCAAATATGTATTACTTGTGATAAAATGGCCGAATTGAACATTGTGTTACCTTGGTTAAATGGTTTACAATTTGCTACATGTGAGCATGCTTTTACACATATGTTTGGTTTGCCACAAAACTTTTTAAGTACATGTGCTACTGAATTATACTTCACTTATATTTGCAAATTGAGTTGCAACTTTCATAATGAGAATAATAAACATGTTAACATAATTGAGTGTACTACTTCAACCAAATTTGATTATCGATCTTCAGTGAGAACACTTGATTTGATACTAAAGAATAAAAATGTATACATAGATGTTTCTCCTAATGATCTTGGTTTCATGAGCTTCACTTATACTTGCAATTGTGATTGCTATTTGATGAGATGCTATGACAATTATGTGATATTTACATGCAAATTTCGTGGTCACATGTCATGTGGAAAATTTTATGATCTGCTAACAACTAATGCACCCTATTATAGGTACATATATTGTGCATACACGTTGTTCTTTTTGTTTCTTCCACGTTCAGTTTACAACAAGCCGCGGACGTCTTGTCTTGAAGAAAGGGAGGATTATGAGGATATCATAGGGGTCCATGGTGAATGTACATGCTTGAGTTGGAAGGAAATATTGAGCCTCACTAATGTTTATTATAAGGTGAATTCTTTCCTAGTAATAAATAATGTTTGTGTTTATGAGAATGTTATACTACCTAAGCCTATGAATTTATGTATGATTAGGTTTATTAATAACACAAACATGGATGGAGAAGAGGAAGCAAGGAGCAAAGGAAGGAGGCGTGGAAAACAACAACAAGGAAATAATGTTTCAGTTCGGACTGGCAGAAGTCCCGAATTTGAAATAGTCATGGATTCTTCATACGGGATCAAAATACAGCAAACGAGCACAATCCGATTAGGAAATTTGAAGATATTTCCAATGAATCCGGACCCATCAACAAATTCAACTCGTGCAAGTCGTGATGACCGAACGACGAATAGTTTTCTGCCGGTTTCCAAATAGAGTCCAATTGGCTGCACCCATGTTGGGTCAGTTTGTATCCGAGTTGGAGGAGTCCAAACGAGTAGGAATAGGTAAATTTCGTGGGAAACATCCCCTCCCTCATATATAGCTACCACCTGCGTGTGGAATAGATTATACCAAGTTTAAACCTTAGATTTCTAAGATTGAACCATGTTCATCTGAAATTTATCAACCACAAAGTTCGTATAGATAGGGTGGTGTTACTATTGCAAAGTTGCATGATATCTTGTTATTCCATTGGGAATAGGGGGATACAGGACCACTCGTGATCTTTGATTACGTGTGCAATAGTGTGTAGTTGAGAATATCCAAAGGGATTGATTGTTGTTGCATTGGTAACGGGAGTCATCCAAGTGAGAGGTCTCAGCGTAGCACTAGTTAACACAAAATCCAAAAAATCCACAAAGAGAGAGAGAAGCTCAACGAAAAGATCGGGCCACCCCATATCAATGTGGAATCATGGGATGGTAAGTAAATTTTCATATATCCTTGTGTTCTAACCAATTATATGTGTGTGTGGTATATCTATGTGGGGTTAGGTATCTTTCCATGGGCTTGCATCAAAAGGAAGATTTCATATAGTCTATGGTGGATGACGTCAAGTTGTGGTCGTCATCAAGTTTGAGAAGTGCAATTCCAAGAGGAGCATATCCAAGAGATCACATTCTTAGTGCTTTCCACCCTTTTTGATATAATGTCCAGGTGAAGATGGACTTAAAAGAGCTTCTCCCATAGTGGTGTATGGGGGAGCAATCTATGTGTCTTCACCGAGCAAAGCGAAATCAAGAAAGATGTTCCATCCTGAGGAGGTCAAGATCTTCGTCATCTAGCTCAGTTAGAATTATCAAGGAAAAGCTATGATATTGATAGGTTTTCTATTTTACCGGTCCCATCGCATTAGTTGGGAGACCTGGTTATAGGATAGATAACCATACTATCAAGAGGGGCTCTCATATTAGCAAATTGATCGCATCATTCAGAGAGAGCTCAAACGTTTGCATACTTGGCATCATCTTTCTTGGTTCTTATTTTTGTTTTCTCCATGTGTGGTTTCAGAGCTTTTAATGGGCTTCAATACAAGCTCAAGTTCATCGAAAAACGGGTTTCGCATGAAAAATTTATTGTGTTTTTTATATTGGAGGTTTTACAGGTTGTTCCTTTATAGATATGTCAAACCTTTCATCATTTGGTTTTATCCTCCAATTATGGACTATGATGTTTATTTGCATAATCTTGTTGTGCTAGTTGTCGCCAATTAAGGAGCCCAAGATCATCGGAAATGGAGTCCGGATGCAAAGGATATCGCGTTTTTAGTGTAGAAGTTTTTCTCGAAACTGGGAGGTCGGCCTAGGTCGGGCTGAGGCTCCCTAGGTCGGGCGGGTCTGCTAGGTGGCCGGACTGGGAGGCCGGGGACATGCAGAATGCCCCCAATGGGCTGATTTTGAGGGCCTATATAAGGGGTCTTGTTCCCCAATGGTTCCCCACCTTTTAAGAAAGTTTTCCCCCACCGTTGTTGACTTCTTGGAGCTTTCTTTCTCTCTATTCCTAAATGAATCTTGCCTCTAATTAGTGGGAAAAGAGAGAGGAGATCTAGATCTACTATTCCACCAATCCATCTCTCCTTTTAGTGAGGGGAAGTCTTTGGATCAATATCTTGTGGATTCATTTGTTGAGTTCTTCCTTGTTCTTCCTCTCTTCTCCCCCATAGCATTTGTTGCTTTGATGGGATTTGAGAGTGAATGATTTGAGCACTTCTTGTGTTCTTCCCATTGCATTGGTTGCATCGGTTTGAGTTCTCTACGAGATTCGTTCGAGTGAAAGGTTGAGAAGCTTGTTACTCTTGGGTTCTTGGAGTGCCCTTGAGCTTGTCCTCTTAGCTACTTGGAGTGCCCTAGATGGTTGATTGTTGCCTTGGAGATTTAGAAGCTTTTGAGGTGTTGTTTCTATCTCGGAGTTTTGGTAGCTCGCGGGATATTGTTGGGAGCCTTCAATTGAGTCGTGGATGTTGCCCCAACTTTGTACGGGATCGGTGACCACCCTCAAAGGTCCCCTAGTGGATCGTGGCACTCTGCATTGGTGGAGGTACGAGGAGAATAAGGTGAGCCATTGGGCGCTTGAAGTCATTGAGACTCCACACCTCTCCAACGGAGATTAGCTTCCATTGGGAAGTGAACTTCGGGATAAATCATCGTCTCCATGTGTCTCAGTTATTTCTATACCCGATCTCTTTACTTATGCAATTTACTTTGTGATAGCCATCAAGCTTGAAGTAACATATCGTGCTATCACATAATTGTTTGAATTGTTTAGCATAAGTTGTTGGTGCACATAGGTGAACCCAGTTTGTTTAGGTTTTTGTTTGATAAATTAAACTCTAGTTTTATTCCGCATTTATTCAAGCCTCAGTCGTAATTATTTTTGAACGCCTATTCACCACACTCCTCTAGGCGACATTCGTGTCCTTTCACCGTATGTCTACAAGGTAATATGATATATTTTTCATAGCTTTGCTAACGATGAAAGGTCCTTCCCAAACAAGGACCAATTTGTGATCTCTTTCCTATACTCTTCTCAGCACTAAGGCACCTTCTTTGAAAGAATGGTGCTTCATCTTGCTTCTATGATATTGTCGTAGTTCTTGCTGGTAAATGGAGGATCTTTGGAGCACAAGCTCTCTTTCCTCCTCCAAAAGGTCTAAGGCATCTTCTCATGCAATTTCGGTGTCTGTTTCGACATATGCCTGCACTCTAGGGGAATCATGGA
The DNA here is from genome assembly GCA_028641055.1 of Alopecurus myosuroides. Taxonomy (NCBI): domain Eukaryota; kingdom Viridiplantae; phylum Streptophyta; class Magnoliopsida; order Poales; family Poaceae; genus Alopecurus; species Alopecurus myosuroides. The sequence goes on along the minus strand of CM054057.1, from coordinate 383,208,640 downwards.
TTACGTCGGTAAGTAATACCTCCTCCACACCATAAACAAAAAAGAATCGTGTTTGGCGAGTTGATCTATTTGGTGTTGTCCGAATACTCCAAAGTACTACCGGAAATTCTTCTACCCATGCTCCTACTGCTCTGTATAGCGGTGTTTCGAGTCTTGGCCATATTCCTTGCAAGATTGAACTATTCATCCTTTCCACTTGTCCATTTGACCGTGGATGAGCCACAGAAGCGAGGTGAAGGAAGATTTCGTTTTGCTTGCAATACTTAGCGAGTGTTCCAATGGAGAAAGATTATGCTGTTTGGATGTCGATCGCATGACTATGTCTATGACGGAATTTCTGGCTGGTAGGTATAGCTTCTACCCATGTGGTATACTTGTCCACAGCTACAAGGAGGTGCATAAGTCCGCCACCTGCCGTTCGAACCGGCCCCATCATATCTAGCCCCAGACCATGAATGTCCATGTAGTAGGGGTAGTTTTGAGTGCTTGGGCTGGTAAATTTGTTTGCTTGGCGAAATACAGGCATCCCGCACATGTATTAACAATGTGCTCTGCATCCTTCTTGGCTGTAAGACAGAAAACCCTGCCCGAAATGCTTTATGGACAATACTCTTGGATTGAGCATGATGTCCGCAATCCCCAGCGTGGACTTCCTGCAAATTCAGCCTTCCTTCTTCTCGCGATATACATCGTTGAAAAATTCCAGATGTACTGTGTTTGTATAATATTCCACCGATCACTATGTATTCTTTGCAACAATGTTGAATCTATCTTAGCTAGACTTTGTCTGCTCCTTCTAGAAATTTCTGATTTACTAAGAAATCCAGGCATACGATCGTCCAATTCAGAATTACGAGAAGTACGGCTATTGATTCGGATAACAAGGGTTAATCCACATCTCCACCTTTTATTCACGTTTAATGCAAATGTTCGACAAATACGACTGGTGGCAGTATTATTATCCTTTCTGAACCCATCCAGGTTAATGCATCCGCGTTCCAATTGTCTTCTCGGGGAACGTGGTTTACTTCAAAGGCTAAAAAGCATATGGCTAATTCATCCACTGTAAGCTGATATTCTGTCATTATGGGGCTCTTGGCATCCCATGTCTGGTTCAATTGATGTTGCACCAAATCCTTTGCAATGTGTAATCCGTGAAGAAGCGCTTCGTATTCTGCAACATTATTGCTAGCATTGAAGTAAATTTGTAACACATACTCCATCGTATCGCCTTTGGGTGACTTGAGGACAACGCGAACTCCTGCACGTTCCATCATCTTTGATCCATCAGAATACATGATCCACTATTCACAATCCGGCATTGGAGTATCCTCTATTGCTTCCGCCCAATCAGCAATGAAATCCATCAACACGTGAGACTTAATTGCAGTCATGGCTTGGTACTTAATGTCAAATGCTGCAAGCTTAATGCCCCATTTGGCTACATGGAGAGTTGCATCCACATTATTTATAATATCTCCTAGTGGTGCTTTACTAACCACTGTAATTGAGTGTCCTCGAAAGTAATGGCGGAGTTTTCTTGATGATAAAAAGACGCCATATGCTAGTTCCTGAAAGTGTGGGTATCTTTGTTTTGACTATGAGAATACCACTCTGAGATAATACACAGGGTGTTGATCTGGGATTTCTTAATCTCCCGTTTTCCGCCTTTCCACAACTATCGCTGCACTGATCACACTGTTCATTGTTGTTAGATACAACAACATGGGTTCGTTCTCCTTTGGGGATGCCAAAATTGGAGATTTCATCAGTGTTTCCTTCAATTGCGCCAGTGCTTTGTCCGCTTCTTCTATCCATATGAACTTGTCGGATTTTTTCAGCAACTTGCACAATGGAAGTGCTTTGTCACCTAATCTTCTTACAGCAACGTCTGGACCTGTTAACCATTGAACATCTTTCAAACACTTAGGTTTTTGATGTTCAATGTTGATTTGATCTTTTCCGGATTTACATCGATGCCTATGTGGGATACAATGAAACCCCAAAGTTTTCCTAAGGGAACTCCAAACACGCATTTTAATAGATTTAACTTCGTTTGATATGCTCGCAGGTTGTCGAAAGTTTCTCGTAGATCGTCAAGGAGGTTATCTTTATCCTTGGATACTACAACAATATCGTCCACGTAAACATCGACGTTTGTGTCAATATGCTCATGCAACCCCGCACACATGCACACGGGGGATCGATCGATCCCTATCGGCCTCCTCCTCCCAAAAGAGCTCCACCACTATCCCATTGTCCATGCTGCCACCTTGTCGAGCTCCGCTAAATGCGCGGAGGCGCGCGTCCCTGGCCTACTCTACCCGACGCTGCCGCTCCCTCTCGCTCGACTCCCAGGGCCGCACCTCCTCTCTTCCCGCACGGCCCCTCTTCTCCATTTGTCTCCCTCTTTCTCTGACCCCTCCTGGCCCTGCTCCAGCCTTAGGTGCCTCTTCTCGCCACCGTCTCCTACTTGTGCTCCGGCCGACGAGCCTTCTGCTCGCGTAGCTCGAGCTTCTGCTTGTTCGACTCGACGAGAACCACCTCAAGCTCCTCTGGTTTGGCTATTTTTCGCCATGTCCGTCCCCGAGCATCCTCGTTTGCTACTGCCCCTCTTGCTGGTGTTTGGATTGCCAGGTCCCCACGTTACAACTCGTCCCCGACCACCTCTTACAACGGGACCTTGCCACCTCCACATCGACGTCCTCCACCTGTTTGCTGGAAGTCATGCATGGGGTTTGGAATCACCGTTGACCGTGTTGTGGACGTATCTTCGTATGCGTCGTGCTCCGTTGCTGTGACCGGGGTCTTCGTGCCCCGGTTTTCCCGTGTAAGTCTTTGTGTCGTGGATTCGCCAAGTCCACAGACCAATCCCGATGACAATGGGCGGCCGCAACAAACGACAAGATCTACTTCGAGCCGTGAATGTCTACATGCCACCGACCCTGGACTCCGCCAAGTTTTTCGTTAGATGACACGATAACTGATGACAAGATGGAATGACCTTATTCGGCCACGACTACTTCGACCACGCGAATGACTACTATGACTACTTCCTCTGCTGCCCAAGAATGACTACTTCATCTACTTCCTCGACATCGACTACTTCCTCTACGTCCCAAAGTTTTCGGCGTTGACCCGGCAATCCTCGAACCAACGTGCGAACCCAAACCCCACCTAAAAACCTCTATGCCCTATTTTCATAACGGTCACATATGTTTTAAATGTCATCCTACATGTTGCATTGCATCTTGTGTGTGTGGGTAATAATAATATCACCTAATAAGAGGTAACTAAACAATATTGTACATATTCCATTTAAAATTGTGTAACTCATCTGAACCTTGCCTCTCCATGTTAAACAATATTTAATCCTGATGGGTAGATAAATAGCTTGAACCTCATAAATTAAACGTTGAACCTCATAAATTGAACCGGCTAAGTTGCATGTGCTTTTCCATCTCGCATGCCATGCATGTAAATTAGGAACATGTTGTATCTTTTGTCCCGGTAGTAAGTGTTGCATCTTCTGCTTATGTTAGTGCTTTGCTTCCCTGCGGATAGAAAATTAAGATGATGTGAGCCACAAAAAGTTCTGCTTCCTTTACAGCTGGAATTCCAGGCAAGCGTACTCACTTGCTATCGATGTTTGAATTACTCATTTGCTACCTATGCTTGTCGTTATCTATTATGCTAGCCTTGTATTAATATTCTTGGTTGCGATCTCATACACATATTTATGTTGTAGCCACGATATAACCTTCCCTCCACATCCTATTACCTTGTTGTTTGTTAACTTTGTTGGCCTTGCGAGTCGTAGTGCATTCTTAGCTTCTTTGGCACGTTTGGTTCCTTGTCACCTGATTAGTATGATAGGTTAGTTAAACCTAATTAAAAGTATCATAACGCTTGGGTTAATAATAATATTGAATTCGAGATAAGGCACCGCCAGGAGGCCCCTCGATGTTTTTGGTCCCTCTAGTGTCGCCTTAGGAAAAGGTTCTTGTCCGATGATTCAAGAATGAGCGCGCTAACCACATTGCGGGACCTATGAGAATCCCTGCAACCTATTAGCCCTGCTACACTCTTGTCCAGGATACTACAACATAGTTCGTGCTTTCCATTTGGCGTGCGCACATCACGAATTCTACAGGTGCGATGGCGACGTTGTTGATGATGATGATGATATGTTACCGATGTGCGTACAATTATATAGGTCTTGCGGTACGTGCGAACGGGCAGTTCTGGCTAGGTTTGACCCGTCTTACACGTAGTCGCAAACGGCTGAGTCCGTGTCGAAGCATCAGCCGAACACTCGATGCGGTTCCAACCTAGCTTGGTGGTTCCTGAACTTTTTTGTGGTGGTTGAAGTGTTGTGCCGACAATCTTGCGATAGTTTCGATGCGTGTGGCTATAATAGTGCACCCTGCAGGGTTAAATCTTTTCGAGAAACGTATCATCCGCGGTTATGTGACGATCTTGGAGAAAGTGCTAGCCAACAAGAGTCAGACTACTTACACCTAATGATATTTGTTATCCTATGCGATAACGAGATCACCGTTTCAATCGTTCCAACGGTGTGAGTTTCCTTGGGTTGCTTTCTTGTTATGGGGTTAATCCTCGATGGGTTTTGTTATTTGTGAGTAGTTGTAGTTGGTTTCGTCTCGCTCTCTCAACCCTTTCTAATATACGAAGTTTTAGCGTGTCTCTATAAGTTGTTAGTGCTGCTGGCCGCTTCAAACACTAACCCCTTATCCAGGAATTCAAAGCATTTATATGTTTTTAGTATTTCTTGACAGTAGTTTGCAGTATTGATCCATTCACGGCTGCAATTCAAATGCAGCTGAAAGTTTAAAGGTTGACAACGTTAGCTTGGGAATCGCTCCGTCTTGGACTGGGCAGGGATTGGATGCCATCGTCTATTAGTCCAATTTTTATCTTATCCGTAGTCGGATACTATTTCGTGTTTCCGCTGTTATGTGGATATTTATATTGTGTAATTTGTACTCTTCACTCGTCGGAGTCATGTTGTATATGTATCTTCTGTTGTTGTTGCGGATTATTCGTGAACTGTTGTAATGATACCACAAATTGGCAACCCGGGATTGATATTATGTGGATTTTGGCGGGAACGCTGAAATCCGCCTAGTATCTAATTCCGGGGCATCACTCATGGTATCAGAGCATGGTTCCGATTCCCAAGGTTGTTTTAATACGAAGGGCTATCGAAGCAACGGGTCCGCAAAGCCTATAGGATAACCTCGCTATCGGTCGTGTATCTAGAGTGTCAAAACTATTTTGCTAAACATATTTTTTTAAAGATATGAATATGACTCTTGTTTACTCCTTACCTTTGATTTCTCTTCCTTCTTATCCTTTTCTGTTTTGGAGTCTTCTCTCATACCTATTTTTTCAAAAATTAGGATTCTACATGGGTGGTCGATCTCTCTTCCTGGTAACCTAATAGGTTTGATCTTTCGGAGTTCTCAACCGAGGACATCATCATCGATGCAAGAAAGACATCTTATTAGTGGTGTCGAGACGAAGAATATGGAGCCAGAAGATTTGATAGTGTCACCGATCCTCATCTGATCGGTTGACCCAATATTTTGTTCTTGTGTTTGCTTTCATCGATTACATGGGTATCTTGTCCTCTCAAAGTTACACCCTCCTTGCTTTCGGTGTAAATTAAAGGATATCCATACCACTCTGGAAAATTAAGTGACAAGAATGAGCATTGAAGAAGTGGGACTGTAGCTTGAGAATGTGTTGTTCATGTCGACTGAACCATTGCGAAATCTTATCATTATGGCTTTTCTTGTTGTTTGTGGTTTCACCTTCGAGCTAGCATATGGGATTTTATCCTATTGTAGAGTGGACCACCATTACCTTTCTCTCCATTCCCACAAAACTCCTGAACACTGTTGATGAGGACATCCCTAGTACATTTGTTATTCCTCCTGTTGATGACGATGTTGCTATTCAAGAGAAACAAGATGAAGTGAGGATTGGTCCAATGACTAGATCAACACCCAAACTAATAGAACAACAGGTGAACTCTCTCCTATTAAATTATGATGTTTGTTGTTATCAGAATTTATACTATCTAAATCCCTGCATTTATGTATGATTCAGGTTATTGATAAAACAAGCATTATTGGAGGTAAGGAGCATGGAGCCATGGAGCCAAGCATGGGAAAAAACAAGGAGAGAGTTGATCATGGCAGCACAAGCAAGAAGGAGAAGCCAGGACCTGAATTGGATGGAGTTGGAAGCATTGATGACATGTCCTAGGGTGCACCAGCCCACAATTAATTGTGGTGCGCATTATATGTTATTGGGGCACCATGGACATGTCCTAGGTCCTTCCACACGTGTGGAATAAGGGCCTGCGTGCCCAAGTGGCCGAATCCCTCTATGGGTCAGTTTGTACCCCTTAGGTTGTGTCCAAACATAAGTTGGTTCGAGTCCTACTTGGGTTAGGGTTGTGCTTGCGCAATTGAGGTTGTGGCCGCACCCCCTACCCCTCATATAACCTCTCACCTGCGAGTTGAAGAGGTTGAGACTACCTTTATACATAAACCCTAGAACTCCATTGTTGACTGCTTGAAGCATTCATCAGGAATTGTTATTCTGCAAGTTTTGCGTGTTATCTGCTATTCCACTGGGAATTAGTTGATACAGGACCACTAGTAGTCCGTGTACTCGTGAAAGTGTGTGGATTTACGAATATCCAAGGGATTCGTTGCTGCTGCAATTGGCATCAGGAATTAGCCGGAGAGTTCGTGGAGAGACACAATTTATCAGATCCTTGTTATCGTGTGAGTTCATCGAGAAGATTGGGCAACCCCATATCTTCTTGGTATCAGAGCTATATGTTAACTCGGTGATCTATCATGATCTAGTAGATTAGTTCTTGTTTTCATTACCTATCCACAGAAAAAGCCACAAAAAAAAGGATTAGTTCGAGCCATAGCCTTAGATCATCACTTTTATCAAGTTTTAGTTGCTGTTTTGTGGTTGATTTTCGTGTTCCTTTTTTTTTTGAGTCTTTTGTTTTCGGTGTAGGTTTAGGGTTCTAAGTGTTCTTCGATTTATCCCAATTGCGTCCACAAAATTTCACCCAAAAACTCCAATCCGATCCAAAGTTACACCTATTTTGAGTTTGGTTCGGTTTTCTGCCGCGGCAGCAAATCTCACAGAATCCCTGCCGCCGTTGTACCCTAGTCGCAGTCGGAATCCGCCCGCCCGCGCCTTACAAAACCCACCCGCGGCCCTGTCCATCGCTTACCCGCAGGTCCCTGCGCGCTGCCACGGCACGCAATCACCGCGTTTCTCTGCGGCGCGCCAAAATCCTGTCGCGCGCTAACGCTGCTGTCCGTGCCAAACCACAGACGCTATCTGCCCTCTTGCGCGCGCCCAGTTTTGGCATGTTCTCTGCACATGCGCGCTGCCGCGACAGCGAATCGGCTAGTTTCTCTGCCGTGGTACGTTTTTCTGCCGTGAGTGTTTCTTTTAGCTTTATTTCTTTTTCGGTTTAGATTTCTTTTCCACTTTGTTTAGGTTTTCATTTCCTATCTTTGTGAGCCTTAGACACATCCCCTCTACAGAAACATATAAGTATCTTTCCCAAAAAGAATAGTTATTTCTTGCTCACTCCAGGCTGCTCATTATCACATACTTTGTGTCACCTTGATAGTCTTGTGCTTATTTTTGCTCCTAGCTAGTGTTGGCCAGTTATAAAAGTATAAAAAAATGAGAAAAACAGAAAATAGAAAAAGAGAAAAACAAAATTGAGAAAAGAGAAAGAGGCCTTGAGATACATTGCTATATTGTTATTGGAGCTTTTTTCATCACTACTATATTGACACTTTCCATTGAGCAATCTTGTGCATGTGATATCTTTGAGCATAGCTAGTGTCTTTCGAGTGCATTGCAATAATTCCATCCATATAATTGCATTGTCACATTTGTATCCACTTTGGTGTGTGTTTTCCTAGGTGATATTTTCTGTCATCACAAACAGCAAATAGGACTTGTTACTGGTGTTGTTAGGTATCCGTACCAAGCCCCACTATATATCCTGCTTTTCCTTGTGTTAGCTAAAATCCCTGGGTATTCTTTTATTCACACCAAGTCATAGTAGTGCTTTTTACTTGTGGTAAGTATTGCTATTCACTTTGGAACAGTAAGTTAACCTCATTGTTTGCTGTTTTGAGTGAGTTGTGAGAGAACACCACATCCCATATTTTTGTTTTCACTAACACATTAATCCATGGAGTCTGTGGCTAGTGATGTGCAGGTGGATAAAATTGGTGGGAAAGCTACTGAGGCTACTTCTAAGAATACTGTTGATGATATTCTCACATGGGGAGATCTCTCCAAATTTAGAGAAATGATAAGTTCCAGATTTGATAAAAAACTTGATGAGTATGATGAAGTGGTAGCCACCCGAATTGATAAGAAGCTTGATGCCTATGATGAGAGTTTGAGGAGGGATTTATAGCAGATGGATATTAAAATTGAGAAAGCTGCTTCTCGAGAATATGTTTATATTATGCAAGAATCTCTCACAAATTTGACTAGACAAATTACACAATTGTCTACTCAATTAGAACAAAGAGGTAATGATGATGATTGGGAACCAGGCCGAGCCCAAGCTTATAATGGTCGTGGAGGTTTTGCTGCTAGAAGAATACAAGCTCATGATAATCATAGAGAAGATGATGGTTTGGGCAAGCCAAAATTTTCTATTCCTCCTTTCACCTTTGATAATGATGATGTAGAGGAATATTTGATGTGGGAGCTTAAAATTGAGAAGCTATGGAGATTCCATGATTACAATGAAGATAGGAAGATTAAATTGGCTTCTTCTAGTTTTGATGGTTATGCTCTATTGTGGTGGGATAATATTACACAATTGAGGGCAGAAAATGGTGATCCTGAAGTTATTAAATGAGCTACTATGAAGCAACTCATGAGGAACAGATTTGTGGCAAAGAATTACGTGAGGACATTATATGATAAACTGGAACAATTGAAGCAAGGTACATTGTCTGTTGATGCTTATTATAGAGAGATGGAGTTGATTATTCAAAGGGCCAAAGTGAGAGAAGAACCAGAACATACTATGCAACATTTTCTCTCAGGTTTGCAATTCAAAATCATAAGCATTGTGAGGCACCTCCAATATAGTGATATGAATGAATTGGTACATCATGCAAGGGAGGCAGAATCACAGCTAGCCGAGGAGGCAAAGATGAGTGCTAGGAGGTTCTTTTCACCTCGAAATAACATTTTTTCTTCTCCATCACCACAACCAGCACCTAGCCGTAGGGTTTCTACACCCAAGGCCGAGAGCACACCCTCCACTTCTAGGAGGCAAGTGCAACCAGCAGCAAGTTCTAGTGGATCCACTTCTTCCACAGCATGAAATAGAGACATGTCATGTCACACATGTGGTGGAAAAGGCCACTTTAAGAGAGAATGCCCAAATAAAAATACCATGCTTGTTAATGAGGATAATGAGTATGAGATAGGGGATGATGCTGATCCTACTGAGGAGGATGATTGTGATGAGCAAGGAGGTCCACTTGATGCTTATGCTACACATTACCCCACTATTGTTTGCTCACAAAATGCTGCTGCTTTGAGTGTTATTCCTTCTCCAGAAAATCACAGGTGCAATCTTTTCCAAACCAAAGCAATTGTAGGTCCTAAAATGTCTTGCAAAGTTATTATTGATGGAGGGAGTTGCAGAAATCTTGCTAGTAAAGAGCTATGTGCAAAACTGAAACTGAAATATATTCCACACCCTCATCCTTATTATATACAGTGGTTGAGTGATAAAGGAGAGATGAAGGTGAGATACATGGTGAGAGTGGAGTTCCAGATTGGGCCATATACTAATACTATTGAGTGTGATGTTGTGCCCATGTCTGTTTGTCACATGTTGCTTGGAAGACATGGCAGTTTGACAGGAATGTTACACATAATGGGAGAGCTAACACATACCAGTTGAATTGGCATGGGAAGGATATTATTTTGAGACCTATGACACCACAGCAAATTGTAAATGAGTCTCGTCAAAAAACTGAAGTGAATTTAGAGAAGGAGAGTGAGAGAGAAAAACAAGAGAGTAATCCTTCTATGAGTGAAAAAAATAAGCTGAGTGGTAAAAAATAAAAGTGAGGGAGTGAGCCTATTACGTATGCTAGCCACCAAAGAGGATTTGAGAGAGTTTAGTGAGGACCCTAGTATGCTTCCTATAGTGCTTATGCAAAGGGAGAAATTTTGGTTTCTTTTGACATGACCCCTATTCCTCTTGGTGTTTCTCATGTATTATAGGACTTTGATGATGTTTTTCAAGAGGAGGTACCAGCAGGGCTGCCACCATTGCGTGGCATTGAGCACCAGATTGACTTGATCCCTGGAGCAACATTGCCAAACCGAGCCCCTTACAGGACACATCCCCAAGAAACCAAGAAAATTTTGAAACAAGTGCAGGAGCTACTTGACAAAGGTTATATTCGAATTAGCTTATCTCCATGTGTTGTTCCTGTTATTTTAGTACCTAAGAAAGATGGTACTTGGCACATGTGTGTAGATTGTAGAGCAATTAACAACATCACTATTCGTTATCGTCATCCTATGCCTCGTTTGGAGGACATGTTAGATGAATTAAGTGGTGTTGCTGTTTTCTCTAAAATTGATTTGCGTAGTGGTTACCATCAAATAAGAATGGAAGAGGGGGATGAATGGAAAACTTCTTTCAAAACTAAATTTGGTTTATATGAATGGTTAGTGATGCCCTTTGGTTTAACTAATGCACCTAGTACTTTCATGAGACTTATGAACCATGTTTTGAGAGAGTTTATTGAAAAAAATTGGTAGTTTATTTTGATGATATTCTCATATATAGCCACAATGAAACTGAGCATGTTGATCACATTAGACAAGTCTTGCATGTTTTAAGAGCAAATCAACTATATGGTAATCTTGCTAAGTGTGATTTTTGCAAACACAAGGTCATTTTTCTGGGATATGTTGTGTCTAAGAATGGTAGTGAAGTTGATGAATCTAAAATTGAAGCTATTAAAAATTGTCCTATTCCAACGAATGTTAGCCAAGTGAGAAGTTTTAATGGATTGGCTGGTTTCTATAGAAGATTTGTCAAGGATTTTAGTACTCTTGCTGCGCCATTAAATGATTTAACTAAGAAGGGTGTTGATTTTACATGGGGGGTAGAACAAGATATTGCTTTTGATGAGATTACGAAAAAACTGATTTAAGCCCCATTATTAATAATGCCTAATTTCAACAAACAATTCGAAATTGAGTGTGATGCAAGTGGTATTGGTATTAGTGGTGTGCTTATGCAAGAAAATAAACCTGTTGCTTATTTTTCTAAGAAATTGCATGGTGCCCAATTGAACTATTCTATTTATGATAAAGAATTGTATGCACTTGTTAGAGTTCTTGAGGTTTGGAAACATTACTTGTGGCCAAAAGAATTTATCATACATTCTGATCATGAAGCATTGAGAAATTTAAAGAGTCAATCTAGCCTTAATAAAATACATGCTAAGTGGGTTAAATTCATTGAATCATTCCCATACATAATTAAATATAAAAAAGGCAAAGATAATGTTGTTGCTGATGCTCTTTCTAGGAAAAGTATGTTTTTAACTCAATTGGATGTGAAAATTCCTGGTTTGGAGAGTGTAAAAGATTTGCATGCTCAAGACAATGATTTTAAAACTTCATATGTGAATTGTACTAATGTGAAGCATGGGATAAATTTTATTTGCATGATGGATATTTGTTTAGAGCTAACAAATTATGTGTGCCCGAGTCGTCCTTGCGTTTTTTATTGTTGCAGGAATCACACAGTGGTGGATTGATGGGACACTTTGGGAGGGAGAAAACATTGATGATGTTGGCTGATCACTTTTATTGGCCACGTATGAGAAGAGATGTGGAGAGGTTTGTGAGACGTTGCATCCCTTGCAACAAGGCTAAGTCTAAACTGAAACCTCATGGATTATATACTCCTCTTCCTACACCTAACACCTTGGCAAGACATTAGTATGGATTTTGTGTTAGGTTTGACTAGGACTAAAAGAGGACATGATTCCATATTTGTGGTAGTTGATAGATTCTCTAAAATGTCACATTTTATTGCATGCCACAAGAGCTACGATGCGTCGCACATTGCTAATCTGTTTTTCAGGGACATAGTGAGATTACATGGAGTACCAAAGACTATTGTTTCGGATCGTGATGTCAAGTTCATGAGCTATTTCTGGAGGACACTATGGGGGAAGTTGGGGACAAAGTTGTTGTTTTCTACTACTTGTCACCCCCAAACTAATGGACAAACAGAGGTGGTGAATCGCACACTATCCACATTGTTGAGAGCCATGATAAAGAAGAATCTGCGGGAGTGGGAGGAGTGTTTGCCTCATGTTGAGTTTGCATACAACAGGGTTGTACATTCTACTACTCAGCTATGCCCGTTTGAGGTGGTGTATGGTTTCAAGCCCATAACACCACTTGATTTATTGCCACTTCCTGTACAAGAGAGAATTAATATGGAGGCTTCACAACGAGCTGATTATGTGAGGAAGATTCATGAGAAGACCAAGGAAGTAATTGAGAAGACAGGAAGACATGTTGCTGAGAGGATTAACAAGAAGAGGAAGGAGGTACTTTTTCGGCCAGGTGATTTGGTGTGGGTACACTTTCGTAAGGACAAATTTCCCACATTGCGCAAGTCCAAGTTGATGCCACGAGTTGCTGGTCAATATAAAGTGCTTCAAAAGATTAATGATAATGCATACAAGATTGATCTTCCTAGTGATGAGTTTGGTGTGAGTAATTCGTTCAATGTTGTTCATTTATCACCATACCATGGAGAGGACCTTGATGCGTCAAGGCCGACGCCTTTTCAAGGGGGGGAGGATGATGAGGACATCCCTAGTACATTTGTTATTCCTCCTGTTGATGATGATGTTGCTGTTCAAGAGAAACAAGATGAAGTGAGGATTGGTCCAATGACTAGATCAAGAACCAAACTAATAGAACATCAGGTGAACTCACTCCTATTAAATTATGATGTTTGTTGTTATGAGAATTTTATACTACCTAAATCCCTGCATTTATGTATGATTCAGGTTATTGATAACACGAGCATTATTGGAGGCAAGGAGCATGGAACCAAGCATGGGAGAACACAAGGAGAGAGTTGATCATGGCAGCACAAGCAAGAAGGAGAAGCCAGGAGCTGAATTGGATGGAGTTGGAAGCATTGAGGACATGTCCTTGGGTGCACCAGCCCACAATTAATTGTGCTGCACGTTATATGTTATTGGGGGCACCAAGGACATGTCCTAGGTCCCCCCACACGTGTGGAATAAGGGTATGTGTGCCCATGTGGCCGAATCCCCCTATGGGTCAGTTTGTACCCGTTAGGTTGAGTCCAAACATGATGGGTTAGGGCTGTGCTTGCGCAATTGAGGTTGTGGCCGCACCCCCTACCCCTCATATAACCTCTCACCAGCGAGTTGAAGAGGTTGAGACTACCTTTACACATAAACCCTAGAACTCCATTGTTGACTGCTTCAAGCATTCATCACGAATTGTTATTCTGCAAGTTTTGCATGTTATCTGCTATTCCACTGGGAATTAGTTGATACAGGACCACTAGTAGTCAGTGGCTACTCCAGCAAGTGTGTGGATTTACGAATATCCAAGGGATTGGTTGCTTCTGCAATTGGCATCAGGAATTAGCCGGAGAGTTCGTGGAGAGACACAATTTATCAGATCCTTGTTATCATGTGAGTTCATCGAGAAGATCGGGCAACCCCTTATCAACCGTCGATAAAAATGTCCAATCTGAATTCGAAGAGTTCGGTTGCATCGATTACCTATTCAGGTATGGAGTTAATAGTTTGGGTGTTGGATGGACTCGTCATCCAACCACTACCCTTATTATTTACTTTTGTACCAACATGTGACCTTTACTCCATCCATCGAAGTTGGAGCCGAGTTATCTTTGAGATCTTTGCTTCCAGCTTTTACTATATGGAGCCAAAACCTCTTGTTAGTTGTGTCGAGAAGATCGATATGGAGCAGGAAGACTCGATAATATGACTCTTCCCTCTCTCTTGGTGTTGGGCGGATTGCGAGGGCGCAATCCCTTGGTAGTGGTGTCGTCTATAACCCCGGGGATTTTTTTCCCAATAATTTTTTTTGTTTGTTTTTTTCGCATCATGGCATCATGCATCATCGTGCATTTAAAACTCGCAACATGATTAAATTGTTAAAACATTATTTTCTAAAATTTCTGAAATTATTTAGTGCCTCAAAACTATTTTCCTATATAATGCTCGACGAGCGAGAGGGAGCGGGGGCATTGGGTAGAGTAGGCCAGGGAGGCGCGCCTCCGTGCATCGGGATGGAGCTTGACGAGCCGGCGATGGGTACAATGGGGCAGTGGTGGCGCTGTTTTCGGAAGAGGAGGTTGATGGGGATCGATCGATCCCCCGTGTGCATGCGTGCGGGGTTGTGTTGAGTGTGTGGTGTGTCGGTGAGAGTAGAGAGGGAGTTGAGGGAGAGAGAAACACTGCTGCTAGGGTGGGATTGCAAAAACGACAGAAATAGCCTAGGGTTTTGGCCTTAGGTGGGCTTGGGCCGGTAGGGAGGTTGGCTAGGCCGGCTAGCTGCATCTGCAAAACGGCCCCGATGGCACCTCCTCTCTCCCCGCATTCCCCCTCTTCCCCGTCCGCCTCCCTCCGTCTCCGAGCTCTCCTGGCCCTGCTTGCCACCGTCTCCTACTTGTGCTCCAGCCGGCGAGCCTTTTGCTCGTGCGGCTCGGGCTTCTGCATGTTCGACTCGACGAGCACCACCTCAAGCTCCTCTAGTTCTGTTGTTTTTTGCCTAGGCCATCCCCGAGCATCCTCGTTCGATATTGCCGCTCTTGCTAGTGTTTGGATCGCCAGGTCCCCGCCCTACAACTCGTTCCCAACCACCTCCTACACCGGGACCTTGCCATCTCCACAACGAAGCCCACCACCTGCTTGATAAAAGTCATGCATGGGGTTTGGCGTCACCGGTCTTGTTGTGGACGTGTCTTCGTACACGTCGTGCTCTGTTGC
This sequence comes from Alopecurus myosuroides, assembly GCA_028641055.1. Taxonomy (NCBI): domain Eukaryota; kingdom Viridiplantae; phylum Streptophyta; class Magnoliopsida; order Poales; family Poaceae; genus Alopecurus; species Alopecurus myosuroides. Next base: position 383,193,482 of record CM054057.1, on the reverse strand, counting down.
TGTGACTGGGGTCTTCGTGCCCTGGGTTTCCGGTGTAAGTCTTTGTGTCGTGGATTTGCCAAGTCCGAAGACCAATACCGACGACAATGGCGGCCGCAACAATCGGCAAGATCTACTCCGAGCCGCTTCTGCATACCATCGACCCTGGAGTCTGCCAATTCTTCGCTAGATGACATGATAACCGATGACAAGATGGAATGACCTTATTCAGCGACGACTACTCGACCGCGTGAACGACTACTACAACTACTTTCTCTGCAACCCGAGAATGACTACTTCATCTACTTCCTCGACGTCAACTACTTCCTCTACGTCCCAAAGTTTTCGGCGTTGACCCGACAAATCCTCGAACCAATGCGCGAACCCAAACCCCACCTTAAAACCTCTATGCGTTAATTTCATAAACATTGCATATGTTTTAAATGTCATCTCCTACATGTTGCTTTGCATCTTGTGGGTGCGGGTAATAATAATATCGCCGAATAATTAAATATGGAATGAATTGGGGTAACTAAATAATATTGTCCTTATTCCTCTAAAATTGTGTAACTCATCTAAACATTGCCTCTCCATGTTAAACAATTTAATCCTGATGGGTAGATAAATAACTTGAACCTCATAAATTAAATGATGGACTTACGGCTCAACTTAAACCGGCTAAGTTTCATGTGCTTTTGCATCTCGCATGTCATGCATGTAAATTAGGAACATGCTGTATCTTTTGTCCCTGTAGTAAGTGTTGCATCTTATGATTATTTTAGTGCTTTGCTTCTTCGCAGATAGAACGTTGAGATGATGTGAGTCACGACAAGTTCTGATTCCTCTCTACAGCTGGAATTCCAGGTGACGTGGGGATGTCTCCCGAGTCTTCTTGACAGGCCTATCTGTTCTAAGCTGATGCATAAAGGCCCAGCATGGGGTATCGCCTAATTATTCCAGAAGGCCCAACTGGGGCCCACCCACAAGACTTACGGGCCAAGAAAAAGGAAAGTTACCGACTAGAAGCTAGCATTTGTAACCTACCTTGGTACGAATTTGATACTGAGCCTCCTATATAAAGGCTAGGAGAACCGCCCGGGAGGAAATCATCTAATCTCTACACCACGATAGGTGCTACCTCTCGAGATCCAATCTCTCGACTAAGCACCCGCCATTGTATTCTCGCATCATAATACAAGACCAGACAAGCAGGAGTAAGGGTTTTACCTCCATGAGGGCCCCGAACCTGGGTAAATTGTTCCCCCTGTTAGCGGTCGAGTCCGCCAGCGTCTAATCGATTCCTACTCTCAAATCCCGACTATGCCATCTGGGGGATTTTTTGATATGAGTCAACAACAATTGGCGCCGTCCGTGAGAACGGCAGGCACTACATCCACGTCTTCGTCGGCCTCATCTGCATCGAGCTTCAACTAGAGTTCGGGATCATCGGCTCCCATGGAGTCGATCTGCTTCGGGTCGTTCATCTACACGCCCCACTCGCCAGCTTCTCTCCCGGTGTTCAGCGGCCTCCAGGAGTGTAACATCCTAGAATTTTCAAAAATGTATAAACCAGCATGCATACATATCATCATGACATATTCAAAAGTGCATTTAAAAAAATAAACATCACAAAACAAAAACCCTATTTGTATTCATCTCCAAAAATAACAGCTTTAATGACCCCATGCTAATTTCCCTATAATAAAATTTATTTTGATTTTTCAAAATTACCAATTTTTTTTAAATATTTTAAACTTTGAAATTTATATATTTTTACAAACCTGTCTAAATGAGTTTGACTCTTTCTAGTAATTGTTTGGGGGTTCTTTTATTTAACAAAAGAAATCAGAACAAAAAAAGAAGAAAAAGGGAAAACCCCAGCCAGCCCAGCCCAACACGCCCCTCCCTTCTCTCTCTCCCCCTCGCATAAGCCCACTCGGCCTAATCCTCTATCTCGCGCGCGTGCAGCAAACGAACCCAGACACGCCTCTCTCTCTCTCTCTCTGCCGTATGGGCCAGGCTGACTCGACCGCAGACCACACCCGCACTTCCCCCATGATCACCACGCTCTCACGGCGCCCGCACCCCCCTAAAACCCCTCCACACGCGTGCCTCCACCTCCTTTCCATTTCCCCTCGCGCTCCCTGAGATCCCGCGCCTACAAACCCCCCAATTTCCTCGCCGGAGCTTGTGTGAACCACCACCGTCCGTCGATGATTCCGGCAAGGTGAGCGAGACTCTCCACCCGGGACCCCCTCCATTCGACTTCTTGTGCCATCGTGCTCCTCTCTGACCACCCGGGCAATTTTTCTTGCGCAGCAATCGGCCGCGCTGTCCGTTCCCGTGAGTCACCGGAGCCGTGCCGCCTCCGGCCACCCCTCCCCGCCGTTCTAGGAAGCGAGGATCTGCGCCGTAGCCCCCATCGCCCTCGACGTGCTGCGATGCACCTCGTCGACGTTCTCATCGATCACGAGGACCACCGGAGCTCCATATCCGGCGAGTTCCCGAGGCCAGCACCGTCGCGGGCCATTTTTTCGGCCACCCCGCCGCCAGGTGAGCTCCCCTCTGTTTCTCTGCTGTTCGATTCAATCTCAATGGCTGCGAAACGGTACGTTCCACTAGGATAATGCCGCGTGGTATTGCCCCGTCAGTGCCAGTCAGCCCCCCTCCCCCGGTTTAAATTGATTTGAATTCAATTTTAAAAACATAATCTTCTGTCCCAATGTAAATTCGATAGAAAATTAAATCTTGATCAACAAATTGTGAGGTTTGAACCTTTAGAAAGCTAATGAAATTCTCTAACCAATTATTAAAAAAATATCATGTGGTTTCTGTAGAAAATTTTGGACTAGTATTTAAATTGCCAAAACCACTCATAAACACCATTTAATTCATAGATTGAGTTCTACAATTCCAATTTTGTTAAAGTTGTAGTCTCTTGATTCCTTAGAACTTGTAGAACATCATGGAACCAGAGAAAAACAAAATTGTATCGTGCACACACTTTCTAGTTCAAATTTGGTCAAATCAATAATCTGTCCATAATTCAAATTCTAAAATGTATTTTTGAGTGAAACCAATTGGGTTGCCTTCATATTTGAGCCCTCTGTCTAGAGAAAACAAGGTACAATTTTTTACAGAAACTTAAAAGTGTGATTAAAATTTAATTAGTATAAAGATCTATTAATGGGCTACTAAATTGGAATAATAAAATTAATCTATGGAAATAAATCTTAACCAGAGCCTTATACCAACTAAATAAACTTCATATGATACCAACTAAATCTTGCATTCATGCATGCATACATGTTTATGATTGTATTGTTTGAGTGGTATGTTTATGTTAGTGTTGTTATTGCTTGTTTAGATTTTGGAGAAGACCAATACAACACCTGTGATTGTTGTGCTTGTGCTGGTTGCTATTATCAAGGCAAGTGATACTCATGTCCCACTTTTGTTTTACATTGTATTAGTGTTTTTCACTAGTATGCATCATAGGTGATTTATTTATTTTGCAAGTACATGCTATGCTAAGAACACCTAGTAGTGTGTAGCCAACCTGAAACCCCTGCTAGGTACTAGTTTAGCTATACTAGAATGCTATCACAACTATTGTTTTTACTAGTTGGGTTGTGATGTTTTGAAAATTGAAAATTAACAACCCAATGAGACACCTGGTGGATTGAACCTTTCTTGGATTATGTTGAGTGGCTTTTTCATGGTGGTTTAGCAATGAATGTGGGGGTTATCACCTGATAGTACACTTGTGGACTGCCACCCGGGATTAAAGAGATTTGTAGGTCTTCACTGTATAGTTAGCTTCCAGTGTAGCATTGAGGTAATATGGGCTCTGCCGAGATTGAGTAAGTTGTGGGGCTTCATCTTGTTGTATGACATTGGGTGGTAGAATTTTAGGACCGTCGAGTCATGCTGGTATGGTTGAATCCCTCCTCCCAAAGATCTTGTCTCATTCTTCCCTTGGGGAGGATGAGTCTCAAGGTAAAAGTGCACAACCTCTACAGAGTTAAAAACTAAGATATTAGCCGTGTCCCCGGTTATGGGTCAGTTGAGCAGCTAGACATAGTTGGTGCCGAAGGATCTCCTCATCTTTTCTGGATGAAGTAAAATATGGTAGAAACCCCTTTATAGGGCACATGGTGGTTTAGCCATGGTGCCACAATCAAACTTCATGGTGGTTTAGCCATGATGAATTTCAAACTTCATGGTGGTTTAGCCATTATTATTTGTTCAACTTTATGGTGGTTTAGCCATGAAGGATTATACAAATGTTTTCATTTGTTTAAAATGATTTATCAAATATAGGACAAAATTGGCTTTATGCAAATAGCCCAGACTCCACCAGCCAAATATCATGTAGCTAGTATTCCTCAAAACTGCCACCATACAAGTGTCACTTGCCACTACATTGTTTGTACCGACTTCCTCCCCTGTGGAGGCTGCATATTCCAGCATGCAGGTCATTCGGATGATGAATAAAGGTTTATGATCTCGAGCCTACATTCCAACATGTCTACCTGTGGCACATGAAGAGAAGGAGGCTCTTTCAATATTTGCTTTCTGTCATATTTGCTTTGAACTCTGTTATTTGGGGCAAGCCCATGTTGACTATGCCAGTTGTAAGACTATTTTATTTAGTACCCAATGGATCATACGTTGTAGAATGATGCTCTTGTTATGAATATTTCATTTTGTCATGTGTATGCTATTAGTGATCCCGGGAATAGCAGGTACACAAGTATTCTACCTTTGTAAAAAGGTAGGGTGCTACAAGGAGGGGGTCAACCTGACGTTCGGCGACCTCCACTTCTGTGCCAGCAAGGAGGGAATACTACGCTTCCCTGACTCCTCGACACCCGCCGACTCTGACGCTGAATCAATGTCAAGCACGGCGACTCCAGCACCGCCAGTCGCCGACACAGATTGCTGCTCAGAATCGAGCCTCAACTCAGTTCTCATCAACCGACTCGACTTCCACTCCATCGCAGCAGAAGAAATCGCCGCTCTCGACAACGACTACTGGCCCTCCGCGAAGACTCGCGGGCCATATCTGGATCATGTTTTATGGCTGGCTCGAAGGAAGATCCCGCCAAACCGCCGAGAGCGCGACTGAGAGACAGCAGATCTTAGTCTCACGAGCGGCGTGGGTCAAAGTGATGACGGTAGTGCAAGCCAACCGCACGCTAGAACCGGGCGCCTCTCAAGAAACTCTGACGTCTTATCACTACTTCCTGTCGAAGAAAAACCAGTAAGTGATAAACACGAATCGGGAACTTGATGCACGCAAACGCACGGCACAAGCCTTGAGTGCTCGCAGAGTGGCGCTATCCAGAACTCACGTGTCAACAGGAGAACAACCTCCTAGAAAAGGAAAGTACGCCTCAAAAACCGCTTGCATGGACCAAGACTCTATCAGCAAGATCTCCAGAACTGTCGAGTCTCAGTTCATGCGCGTCGACAAAGACGACAATTTGCACCCCAACACTCCCACGGCCGCGGTTCTCGCCGGCACGACCTACCTACGGGTGATCCAAACCCCAGAAAACGACCCTCGTGTGGAACAACATCGCCAAGCCATCAGAGGGTTGGCCCTGGCCGGAGCAGCGATCGCCGCCCAAGATCACAAGAAACCACAGCGCCTCGAGCAGAAAAATCACCTCGCCGTCACGAGAACGCTTCACCAAGGAGAAGGAACGAGGAATCTCCTCGCTGCCACCAAAGCAAGGAGGCGCGTCATCGCGATAATAGCCCGCGATATAGTGATGACAGCCCGCGACAACGCGACCATAGCCCACGATGTCGTGATGGTCACTCGCGACACCGCGACGATGAACCAAGAAGGCGCAACGAAGAGCCACAACGCATTAAAATCATATGATCCTTTTTGTCCCATATGCTTCAGTCATTACAATGGGGATCATGTTTCTATCACTCAAGCATCCCTACCTTCTAACTTTCTCGACATACTACAAAACCTAGGATGTGATCCATGCCGCATAAACATATGATGGGAACTATAGGAATATAACAAATTCAATATATAGCTAAAACCAGCCATAGAGATTCAACAATCAATCATATGACAGAAGGGAACTATACAAACATGCCATAGATGCAATATATCATATGCAAATAATTTATAACATGACACACCATGTTTACATTGGGGATTACAGAGGTTTGTGGGAGATTGGACCTCTGTAGCCATGGAGGAGATAATGATCGAGGTGTTGGCGCAGGCGGCATCATGGCAGAGAGGATGGAGAAGGGGCGGCGCGTGAGGTGCAGGGCAACGTCGGCAGGCTACGCCGGCGCAAGGCTCCTCCTGCTCCGCCCGGTCATCAAGGGGAGGGGGCGCTGCCCTGTAGCCCCCTTCCTGCATGGCTTCTTCGTGCTGTAGATGGGCCCTCCCTCATGGAGATGAGGATCATGGGGGAGGCAAATTCATGGTTTTTGGTGGTTGTCCAAGAATTAGGGGTTTCCTCTCCTTATATGCGTATCCGTGATGAGCGATGGCCCTCTGATAGGTGGCCCTTTGATCAAAGGGATCTTGTGCACCTCTAGATCCTTCCTAGGGAACTCTCTCAGCCCCCATGAGCCCTCCAAGTCATGGCTTGGCCGAATCCATAAACTATGGTAAGAGTTGGACTCAATCACGTCACTGATTTGGATTCATGTATTCATATATTTTACTCTAGTAAAACGAGTCCATAGGTAGCGTCCGAACTCCATTTTGGAACAATTTTTTGTTTAGAATTATCAGGAGAAAATTCCCCACACTTGTTACGTGTTCACTTTTTCCATTTCACGTCATCTTCGGAGGTAAACTTGGCGATCTCTAAAAACTGTTGATGGAAAGATTTAGAAAATTTGGAGTCCTCATCCAACAAGACTCCTTTTGTGTTTTCTTGCTAATATTCAATTAATTCATACACATCAAAGTATAAAACAAGAACTTGTGCACTTTGAAATCATTAATAGTTTAGTCCAAATAAATAACAACATAGAAAAAACATAAGACAATTGGTAGAAAACAAGCATGGAGTTTAAAATTGTAGATACGTTCGAGACATATCAACGCACGAGGCATCAATTCTGCATCAGACCGATTCTAAAGAATGAATTAGCCTGACGCACTACCGATTGGGCTATTTCTAATGAACCAGGAACACTCGAATGTGAAGATGATATAGAATGCCTGAAATAAAAATATGAAATGAGCTCACACGATGAAGGCAGGTGGGAGAAAACTGGTTTACCTTTCGCCCAGCATGCCATTTTTTTTAAAAGGAGGTTGAGCCCAAGCCTTTGCATCCAAAACAATGCATACGACCTTTATTTATGATTTGTTTGACAAAGATGCGGCCCAAGCATGCCCATGTTTACTGCTATCAATCTAAGCACTCACTCTCTCCACAATTACTCTCTTCTCGGATTCTTGGCTTCTAGAACCTTCTTCACTTAAGACCAAGTAAGCAAAGGCACCTTCTCCAGAGGATGGAGGTCGTCACCGGAATTGTTCTTCTTCCTCTTCTCTTAGTTGTCTACATCCTCTACCATTGGTGACACGTCATAAACATGTCTATTCCTTTTGGAGTTTAATGTCATATTTCTCATGTTATTTAGCATTTTTATTGATTACTTGGACAAAAACTACCAATAACCTCCGAGTACACATATGGTATCATCTTGAGGTTTCAAGCCATTCATATAGGGTGATATATAAGACATGCAAGGAATACAGTCACCTGGGCCCGTATAGCTTTAGCTCCAGCTCTCTTCATAGTGTTAATGGGCTCGTTAAAGTAGTAAAATCTTGACACTGTTGGTGAGCTTGAAGGAGTGATGTCTAAGGGCGTAATGTTTTAGCCTCCTACCTACAATACGAGGCGTGTGTCTTCAATTCCATGACAGGGGATGTGAGAACGTAGGATGGTGCCATTAGTTGTGGATGTGCACCCGGATATGTATTGTGTGATGTAATTTGAAGGGTTCGGTGTAAAAGCACTAATAGTCTTTGAACCACCTTCTAGAAAACAAGGAACACGGTCTCCTCTTTTCTAGGATGAAACACATTGCCCTCTCACTTAGGATCTTCCTCGGAAAGCACTACTACTAAGTTTAGTGCTTGGAGAATTCTGGTGGTGCATATTTTGTGACTTTCTAGGAAAATGATGTGCTCATGATGACATTTTATATTTTTTGATGTGGTATATACTAACCCTATACTCGATGAAGTGTGATGATGTGGTGGTAGGATGACACCATTTTTGAGGTGGTGGTAGGATAACACCATAGTTTTTGAACTTTGATGACGTGTTTGAAAAATTACACCTTTTTGTGGTGGTAGGATGCATCGATGCTTGTGATTCATATTAATGCATGCAATCTTCATGTTTTACTTATGTTGTTATGTTTTTTCTACATATTGAATTGTTTTTGTTTTATTATACTAGAGGATCCGATATGTAGTGTAAAAAGGGAGGATAGAAGCTGATGTAGCCCACCGTATTCAACCAAGCGCAACATCGATATACAACAAGGTGAACTCACTCCTATCTCCGTATGTTTCCAGTGTCTGGGTGAACTGTGTTCTACCTCATGAAATACACCTCTACATGCATAGGTGGGATCACCACATGGAGACCCAAGAAGGTGCCCAAGATGCTCAAGAACACATCCAAGAAGATGCACATGAAGTTAGGAAGGAAGTGGGTGAAGACGGCGTCAAGATCGAAGCTCTGAGGAGGAAGAACGGAGGGAAAAGGGGGCTCCCGGCCTCACCCCCAGCCAGGCCGCCCCCCTCCCTACCTCAGGCCGGCCACCTGGCCGACCAGGCCGGCCTCCCTCCTTCCCACCCCGGCCTCAGGCCGGCCTAGCTCTCCCTCAGGCCGGGCACCAGGCCGAGGGCGCCGGCCTCCACCCCGGCCTCAGGCCGGCCCCAGGCAGGGCGCTGCCTCCCACCCCGGCCTTACAGGCCGGCCTCCTCTGTTTTGTGCGGAAATACACCGTTTTGGCCCCATTTCCCCCCACCTACCCCCTAGGCTATATAAGGGACTCCGGTGGCTAGATCTAGGGTTTAGGGATGATGATTTGAGAACTTCGGGCTATGCCCTTGTATCCCTCTTGCGAGGTGACTCCTCTTACGAGTCTACTCCTATGATGTGTACCTAGGACCGTATCAAGATTCTCCACAACTACTTATCCTTTCCCTTCGTGGATTCCGTTAAGAGTTGCCAATCTCCCTCTCGTAGATCCTTGAGGTTCTATTGGCGTGGTGGACCAGGCGACAGGTGTAAACCGGTATCAATCAAGGTGAGTTCAGTTAGATCGATCATTCTGTAGGCGACCCTCGGGGTTTAGTTGACGGCAGGTTTGGGATCTTTCGGTTCTCGCTATTTATCTCCCCTTTGTGTCTCCCTGCGTTTGCCCACGAATTCCCCCTCGATTCCCCATCTCGTGTTCTTCGTGTTCTTCACTCGTTCTTGTCGTTCTTCGTCGATTCGTGAAGATCTGGCCAACTTTGAGGTCAACACCTCATCATCTGGTATCCAGAGCTAGGTTGACACGAATCCGACACCCCACCCCCTCCCCTACCACCAATTTTTCTTCTATCCACCATAAATTCGAAAATTTGACCAAAAAATAGCCGAAAGGGATTTCGACCGATCTATCGATTTGTTGAGTTTTTCGTGGTTTTGATCCATAGATTTGTTGCCAAAGACCATTCCCCACCTTTCTATTCAGCCACTTTTCCCGAATTTGTCCAAAAAATTTCTTGATTTGGGAGAAATTTCGAAATTGAGCAAAAATTTCAGAAAAATCCCGCTCTTCGATTCTTGGACAGATTTGGTATCTTGTTTTTCTTTGTCGACGTTGCTCCGATTTAAGTGAGACAAGTTCCTACGCGTCGCCATCGACATCACCTACGCAACTACATCAACGGATCCACACGACATCGACATCCACCGGCCGCAAGTCCGAGATCATCCACCGCATAGGTATAACTTGCTTCCGCTTGAACTAACCCCTCTGATTGTGTACCTTGCCCATTCGGACTAGCTCTTTTACATCGATTGGCATCACATTTGTGGCACCGAGAGTGCGAGTTTTTGCGCTTGTGAGAGAATAGCTTTGAGTAGGCATTGGCATTTGGGAATCATCTCCGCATCATCATCATCAAAAAGCGAAAAAAAAAAAGAGGAGAAAGAGCAAGAAGCAAAAAGATCCAAAAGAAGCAAAGATCAATGCCCATTTCTTTCATTTGTAGGAACGAGTAGCTTACCATCACAAAAGAAGAGAGAGTGACCGGTTGCCACATTGTGAATCTTGTTGCCTCTTGCACATTGCGGTTTGAGCTAGCGTCCTCCTTGTGTTGGTGTGGCATTGAGCTTAGTCTTCATTAGGCACATTTCGTCTCCACTCGTCCATTGGCCGCACTAACCCCATGTATCATTTGTGTGTGAGAGTTTTTAGTTCCCACCATATCATTTTCCTCCAATAGGATTAGTTTTCGTGCTAACTTTTCTTTGGTTCTTCTCCATGTTTTACAACATACTTTTCTTTGGATTTGTCGTTTTCCTCGCCACATTTCTAACCCGTTGCCTTCCACATATAGCGTGTGTGTTGTCGTTTGCGGTTTTCGTTCGATCTTTTTGGACTAACTTTTGACTTACCGCCCTACACCTAGGATCATCCACTAGCCTCAATACGACCAAAAAAGGTAACGTTGGGTAAGTGTGACATCCATTTCATCATATCACCCTTGTGTGCTTGTTTAGTTGGCTAGGGAAGGAGTAATAACAAGGCCGAGCTCGGAAGATCAAGGAACCTCTTTCCTCAACAACATTGGCTACTACAACAACGAGCTAGACATGGACCACCACTCCTACGAGCACGACATGGTGGACGACCCCTACTACGAGCATGACATGGTGGATCACCACCACTACTACGAACACGATGTCGAGCTCTACACCAACCACGACAACTTCGACTCCATGAGCTACAACGACATGAACCACTACTGCAACTATGACACCGCAAGCTTGGATGACGAGATGGAGCCATACTACACCGACAACGCATCCACAAGCATGGCGGAGTCCTCCATCGACAATGACTCCGACATGGACGAGCTCACCTACCAACATTTCCTCTCCAAGCTTCGATGGCCAATAGATCACATGTCCGATGGATCATGCTCAAGTCCAAGGAACTTCAAGGAGAATGCCAAGGCCAACACAAAACAACTCCCTTCAACCTCAAGATGGTGCAACGACAAGAAATATGACAAGTTGGCAACGTTAAGATTGTCCACATCAAGACGGCGCCACAAGAAGGACATCATCGAGGCACCATCTAGCGGGAAGGCCAAGAATCCAAGGCATCCAAATGACTTTCGGAGTCATCCCACACATGAAGCGCGGGAACGCCGCAAGCTTCATCACCAACACCGTCGACATGATCATCACCACGCTCATCACCAAGACCGTCGCCATGATCATCACCGCCATATGGAAGAGAGTGGTACACCCACCTCACCGCATCTTCCACCACAAGTTCCACGACGACATTGGTTAGAGCATTGCTCGCCATCACCACTACCTCGACCTCGACACCGACAAGGCCGTGGTGACCCTCTTCAAGATCACCCTCTACAACCGGATATTCTTCATCACCCACCTTCTCCAAGCTCGACTCATGAAATTGGTCTAAATGGCTTCGTGGATGGTGCTTGCCCACATTCAAGGCTTCCAAGGCAAAATGTGTGTCACCACCACGATGACCACCAAGACCAAGGCCATTATCAAGAAGGTGTCCATGACATGGCTTCTAGTGAATGCCTCTCACAACTCCACCACCATGACCACCGGCGCCATCCTCTCCGTCATGACCGCCATCGCCAAACCAACGAGGATGACCCACATGAGCTTCCTCCGCCTATCTTTGATGAAGACCCAAATGAGAGAACTTCTCAACATCAAGCGAGTGTGAATGCTCCCTATGGCTTGTCTTTCCCCATCTTCGAGGACGACCCCATTGAACGCCACCATCGACAACAATCAAGTGGGATTGCTCTACATGCTACTTCATTTCCCATCTTTGATGAGGAATCCAATGAGCACCACTATCGACAACAACCAAGTGGGATTGCTCAACATGCTACTTCACTTCGCATCTTTGATGAGGACCCCAATGAGCTCCCACATCGACAACAACCAAGTGGGCATGCTACACATGACATTTCACTTCCTCTCTTTGATGAAGCCCCCATTGAGCGCCCACTTCGACCACAACCAAGCGCGGATGCTACTCATGATCTCTCATTTCCCATGTTTGATGAGGAACCTCTTGAGCGACCACGTCAACAACAAGCAAGTGAAGATGCTCCAAGTGACCTCTCACTTCCTATTTTTGATGAGGACCCATATGAGGGACCTCGTCAACATCAAGCAAATGGAGATGCTATCCACGATTCTTCTCCTCCCATATTGGATGAAGCACCGCACCATCAATACCATGAAGACAACAAGTTGAGCGCCCTTTGCCTCAATGTTACAAGGTGAAAGGACCATGAGCGCCATCATCCATATGAGGAATGGGAGCCTCCACCTCATCTTCACCGAGATTGTGCTTTCTATTCGCACCCTGCCTTCGACAAGGATCAAGAACATCCTCGCCATGGACACTATGATACCACTACTTCATTGAGACAAGAGGCGAGAGATACTTCTCCACCAACACCCAACCACAACTTCCATGAGAGACCTACTTTGAGGAAGGACTATGGACTTCATTATGAAGCACATGAGCAAGGCCTACATCGCCATATATGCCATGATCCTCTTCCTTCTTCACGACACGAGGCGAGCTTCACTTCATCATCAGTGCTACACCTACATCATGTGCGACATTCTATGAGGAAGAACTATAACTTTCATGATCAAGAGCATGAGCTTCCCTCATCGCCACAAGCGCAACACCAACATCAAGAGTGTGAAGCTATTCCTCCCATGACACAAGATCAACATCACCATATGCATGAGGAGACCACTGACTACACCACTCTATGATGAAGACGTTGATGCATGTGACATTGTGAAAGAGGCTCATCCCTTGCCAACCTCTCCAAGGTATTCTTATTCTTCGTCTCCAATGACACAAGTGACAACTCCGATTATCCACAAGAGAGCTTCTAATGCTATCAACGAGATGATCATGGTTTCCAACCAAAATGGTGACCATGCCTACATGAGTGAAGGCCAATACTATGCCTTACACCAACTAGCTCTCAATTCCTTGGACATGCCGACCAATGGTGACGAAAGCGTCTATTGCAATGAGGCCGCGAACTCATCACGAGTGTTGACACGAGTTCTTCAAGCCTATCCTCATAATGACCAACGATGCAACTTCTCTAGAGCCGGCGTCAATGGAACATCTATCATTGATGGAGGTAGCGACGAATTGGGTGACACACTCCCTTTGACTTCAAAGCAACTCATTCCAACCTCCACAAGGCCACGCTGAAGCCACCATCCTAGCCAAGGATATCATCATCATCATCATCAACCACTCGAGGATGCTACAAGTCATGGCTTCCATTTCCACTTGATGGAGCTTCCTTCGACAGAAGCCATGACCCTACCTCCTCCTCCAAGAAAGACACCCTTTCCACAATTGGAGCTCAACCCAAGAGATGAGATGATTGAGTCCTCCTCGCCACATGCTATGACACTACCGACTCCAAGCAATGCAACGACTTCGACAAGTGCGCACACCTCAAGTGCCAAGACTTTGGAGCCTTCTAGTGTCCCTTCTCAAGCTTCTAGTGAGATGAGTGGTGAGATAGAGATCCACCATCACGTGAGTGAAAGCCACAAGCCCATAATGAGTGGAAAAAGCATGAGTGTTCTTAGAGGCATCGCCATGACAGCCACCAATAGTGATATGAGAGTTGAGAGCAAAACCCCATGTGTGCTTATCGACACTAACGGCTTACCAACTTTCTCTCCATCTTTGTTGTCTATTTTGCAGAGATTTGGTGACCCTATCAAGCATCCTCGCCCTCATGGACTTATCCACATACAAGGCTCTCCACATCGCATGAACATCGACACCGACTTGAAGAGTTGGAAGGAGCACATTCCGCTCATCATGATCCACATGGAGATTGACAAGAGCTTCTACGACAAGGCATTCTCCATCCACACTCCTCAAGTCAAGATCTACACGGCGCATCGCAAGCACTTCGACATCAACGCCTTCTACGCCTACATCCCACATGTCACGATGTGCATGGAGTTCGACAAGCGCATCCACGACAACGACTTCTACGCCTACATCCTTCATGTCAAGATGTACTTGGAGTTCCACAAGCACATCCACGACAACGACTTCTCCGTCTCCATCCCACACGTCATGATGCACTTGGAGTTCGACAAGCGCGTCGATGACAATGACCACCATGACTACACATCAACCGCCACGAGGTACGTGGACGTCGACACGAGCATCAACAACAACGCAACCCATGAAGCGGCGTGCAACCAATGCGTCAAGTTCATCTACACTCTACCGCTTCCGCAAGCTCATCCTCACCCACCCATTGAGGATCATGTCAAGATCGTCATCACCTTTGGACCACACCCTCCACGAGCATACCTTGGCATGATCTTCGATAAGAGGCTCAACTTCAACGACTACACCGCCTCGCAAGATCTTCCTCAACCATCCAAGGGGGACCATTTCATGATCTTCATCACCTTTGGACCACCCCCCACTACGAGCCTACCGTCACATGAACTTCGACAAGCGGCTCAACTTCAACGACATCTTCGTCGTCCACATTCCTTCTCCCGCTCACAAATGGATGGAACGAGAGTCGAGGACGACTCTTTTTCAAGGGGGGGTGGATATGATGTAGCCCACTGTATTCAACCAAGCACAACATCGATATACAACAAGGTGAACTCACTCCTACCTCCGTATGTTTCCGTTGTCTGGGTGAACGGTGCTCTACCTCATGAAATACCCCTCTACATGCATAGGTGGGATCACCACATGGAGACCCAAGAAGGTGCCCAAGATGCTCAAGAACACATCCAAGAAGATGCACATGAAGCTAGGAAGGAAGTGGGTGAAGACGGCGTCAAGATCGAAGCTCTGAGGTGGAAGAACGGAGGGAAAAGGGGGCTCCCGGCCTCACCCCCCAGCCAGGCCGGCCACCTGGCCGACCAGGCCGGCCTCCCTCCTTCCCACCCCGGCCTCAGGCTGGCCCAGCTCTCCCTTAGGCCGGGCACGAGGCCGAGGGTGCCGGCCTCCACCCCGGGCTCAGGCCGGCCTCCCAGTCCGGGCCGGCCCCATGCAGGGCGCTGCCTCCCACCCCGGCCTCACAGGCAGGACAGGCCGGCCTCCCCTGTTTTGTGCGGAAATACACCGTTTTGGCCCCATTTTCCCCCACCTACCCCCTAGGCTATATAAGGGACTCCGGTGGCTAGATCTAGGGTTTAGGGATGATTTGAGAACTTCGAGCTATGCCCTTGTATCCTCTTGTGAGGTGACTTCTCTTACAAGGCTACTCCTATGACGTGTATCTAGGACCGTATCAAGATTCACCACAACTACTTATCCTTTCCCTTCATGGATTCCGTTAAGAGTTGCCAATCTCCCTCTCGTAGATCCTTGAGGTTCTATTGGCGTGGTGGACCGGGCCACGGGTGTAAACCGGTATCAATCAAGGTGAGTTCAGTTGGATCGATCGTTCCGTAGGCGACCCTCAGGGTTTAGTTGACGGGAGGTTTGGGATCTTTCGGTTCTCGCTATTTATCCCCCCTTTGTGTCTCCCCGCGTTTGCCCACGAATGCCCCCTCGATTCCCCATCTCGTGTTCTTCGTGTTCTTCGCTTTCTTCACTCGTTCTTGTCGTTCTTCGTCGATTCGTGAAGATCGGGCCAACTTAGAGGTCAACACCTCATCAGAAGCACTTAATAAATCATGTCAATTGTGTCGTAAACAAGTAAATCGTTTCAAGAATAGTTTGTGGCCAGAGAGAATAGCGATCATGGGATAGAAAGACTAAAACAAGTACGGAAAGTTGGTTTAAGGGATCTATTCTTATCATATGTTTGTAATAATTCAATTCATTTTTATCTTCATGTGTATGATCTCATGAGAGGGCTATGGTAGGGTTAAATGGAAAATGTGTTAGTAACTTCACCACATGGTGATGAAGGTGACCACACACTGGCCTCATGCATGCGAGATGTGCGAAACCAACCATCGTCGCAGACCCTCACAGAGTGGAAGTAACCAAACGCCAGCTGTGGATGTGGTATGTGAGGTGCACCCAACCACTCAGTCATCTAGTCGCACCTAAACAAGAGTAGCAATTCAACCGTGTAATATCATGCCGATAACAACATGTTTTCTTGGAATTAATTAGGAGACTAACTAGCTAGTCATTGAAAAAGTCAGTTTTTCTGAAATATGCAAACTTATTCCTTTTAATGTTTTAGTCATTTTCTCTTGCCATTGAATTCACATAATGTAAATTATAAATTACATTATGAACCTTCTAAATGATCAAATGGTGATCATACAATTACAGCAAGAAAAAATTATTTAAAAAAGATAATGCACATTTGAGAACCAAACATATATATGCTTGGATGGGTTCTTGTACCTAGCTACTAGGGATCAAACTCTATGCATATATCGGCCGAAGAGAGGTAGCGATTGGCAAATCTTCTTTGGCTAAGAGCATCTCTAAGAATCGATTTGCTCCTAAGCAACGCTTAGGGTTTCCTGTCCTCAGGCGGCAGCGATGCCTTCGAGAGTTCAACCCTCTCTCCTTCAGGTGATCGTTCTACCCCTTTGTACCTCTCTTCTCTCGAGCTGATCAGGGTGTGATCTAGGCATACCTCCCCGTCCTGGACAAAGTGGAGGCACATCCAGGTTTTTTTATTGGTTGAAGCGATGAGTGCAACAAGAGAAGCGAGCGGCTCATCGAAGCCAAAATCTGAACCAGTGGAGAATCTTCTAGGACGGCTGAATCTTCTAGAGGATGAGAAAGACAATTTCATATAGGAAGAAGAGGCGGACATTACAACAGAACCGTCCAAGTGGTTGGCGATAGCCAAGGTGCATACCCCAAGGGTTTCAGTCCTAATGTGTTGTACGTAGAGATGCAATCTACATGGAACCTGACGAAGGAAGTTACCTAGAGGAAGATAAAACATAACCTACTGACAACCCAGTTTGGGTGTTTGGCGGACTTGAAAAAGCAACGAAACAAGGCCTGTGATTGTTTCACAATTAGGGATTAATGATCAAAGAGTATGATGGTTTTCAGAATCCTAGCGCGGTGGTGCTTGACAGATTGGAGGTCTAGGCACGACTTTTGAACTTCCAAACAATTATCTAAAAGAGTTTGTGATCAAGGGCATGTGTAGAATAGTAGGCTAAGTAAAGGAAGTCCAAACTAAACTTCCGGCGGGATTTACTGGTGAATATGCGAGGATCGGAGTGAGGATTGGTGTTAACAAGAAGCTGTCATGGTTTGTCTCTATTACAAAAATAAAAAGAAGGAATTCTACCAAGTGCAATATGAAAGCTCCCTATTTTTTTGCAATCACTGTGGCTTATTGGGACACTGGTATGAAGAATGCGGGATGAGTGAGCATGACACAAGATTGATGGAATGGGGGCGATTTTATTCTGGTTGATGGTGGTAGAGGAAGAGGTACAGGGCAAGCTCCTGGTTGAGGCAGTATGGGTGGGCGAGCCCCGTTTGGGTAGTTTAGAGGAAGATCAGAATCTCATAACAAGGGTTTTGATGTAAACCCAGTTGGTAAACCTGAGTGGAACCATATAAGTCATGAGGGGGCGGACAGAGGTGACAAGGATAGTCTACCTCGAAAGAGACTGGATTTTGAACCAGCTGCAAATACACCTGTTGATGTGGTTGTTGCAACGGGCCTCTTTGTTAGAATTTTGGCCCAAATGGACCAGCCCATTTAATATTCCAGAAATTCCAAATAAATCCTAGAGGCCCACTTGGCCCATTCGTGTATGGAAAGAGGTGGGACAAATGATTAGTCCCACATTGCTAGTTGAGTGGAAGTTTTACTTGTTTATAAGGGAGGCCTTTCCACTTGTTGTATGAGCATGAGAAAGAGATGACTACACGCGCGCTCCTCCTCCGCCGCCCGCCTCGCCACGCCTCGTCACGACGCGCGCACGCGCGCGCGGGGGTTG
Source organism: Alopecurus myosuroides (assembly GCA_028641055.1). Classification (NCBI taxonomy): domain Eukaryota; kingdom Viridiplantae; phylum Streptophyta; class Magnoliopsida; order Poales; family Poaceae; genus Alopecurus; species Alopecurus myosuroides. The sequence goes on along the minus strand of CM054057.1, from coordinate 383,175,225 downwards.
CGGGAATGCCTCGAGCCGAGAGCCTCTCTCTCTCTTTATTTTGCCACACGCACGAATTAGAATATGAACAGGCGCAAGAATCTGAAACTGCTGCTGCTTGTTTGCCTTCCCGACTCTTCGTTTCATCTTCTCGCGTGGCCTGTTCGGCTCCTGCTCTATGCCTATAAAACCAGAGGTCGCTCCTCTCCAGAGAGACGCACAACAGATACACTGCCTTCTCGTTTCCAGAGCCTTGCGCCGCCGCTCAAGTCTTCCCCATCCTGGCCTGCGGCGTGCACCGCCGGTCGGGACAGTAGGCCTCCAAAACTGCGCTACTTCGAGTCCTGTACGGGAGAAGGGCGATAAGGTTTTTGGGGAGCGCTCTGCGCGACTACTGCCTTCTTCATCACGGATGACAACGACATCTTCCCGAACGGCGACTTCTTCCCGGAAGTCGACGATCTCTTCGACGATATGGGCGACAACGTCAACAATGGTCCCGCTGCTGCACCAGCTCCTGTCCAGTATGTGCTCATGCCTTCTCTGTTCATTCTCATGTTTCAGATCCTACTAGAGTTCCTACTTCTAGCATTTGGAGTAGATTTATTTTCCTCAGATTCTAGACTATGCATGCCTTTTGCCTACTCTCTAGAAATTCAGATGATTAAACTATGCATGCCTTTTGTCTACTCTCTGAAAATTCAAATGACTAGTTTGACTATTGCAGTTGTAGTTTTGCTTTACCTACTGTTTCTATTAATTAAATTAAGTGGTAAATTGCTCATATTTCCAACAATCCAAAAACCTTATTATAGGCAATTTACCCCAACTGTCTTTGCTGCGTCTATGAGGCCACCTGTGTTTGAGGGCGCCAATTATAAGAGATGGCGCGTGAGAGTAGTTCTCTGGTTTCAATCCATGAACTGCTATGACGCTACTCTTGGCAAGCCTACGGGTGATCTCGACCCTCAATAGGAGGCAAACTATGAGAAAATGAATACCCTCTTTAAGCTTGCTCTGATCAGTGTTCTTGGAGATAACATTGTTGATGCTTATGCGTCATTTGACAATGGCAAGGATATGTGGGATGCACTTGAGGCAAAATTTGGTACCTCAGATGTTGGCACTTAACTGTATGTCATGGAGCAATTCTATGACTACAGGATGACTGATGAGCGCTCCGTGGTTGAGCAAACTCATGAGATTCAGTCACTCGCCAAAGAACTTGAGCACTTCACTTGTGTGTTACCGGACAAGTTTATTGCCGGAGGCATCATTGCCAAACTTCCTGCCTCATGGAGGAGCTTTGCTACATCTCTGAAGCACAAGAGACATGAGTTTTCTGTCTCGAATCTCATTGGGAGTCTTGATGTCGAAGAAAAGGCAAGAGCAAAGGACACACATGCTTGAGGTGCTGATGGAAGTTCTAGTGCCAACTTGGTACAGAAGAGAAACTTCCAAACCCACAAGTTCAGAAACAAGAACAAGTTTGAGGGTAAAGGAAAGTTTGATGTGAAGAAAAAGACACCACATTCTACCAACTTCAAGAAGAAGTATGAGAAGAGGATAGGAGTCTGCCATGTTTGCCGTGATCCTGAACACTTGGATCCCAACTGCTCGAACTGAAGGGAATATGCCCGAGAGGCAATAATAAAGTGTTTATTATGTTATTCCTTGTTTGTGATAGATGTTTATTTCTCATGCTAGAATTGTATTAACCGGAAACGTTGATACATGTGTGATTAATAAACAAACCAACGTTCCTAGTGAAGCCTCTCTTTTAACTAGCCCGTTGATTAAACAGATGATCAAGGTTTCCTGATCATGAACATTGGATGTTGTTGATAACGGGGTCATGTCATTAGGAGAATGACATGATGAACTTAAACCCTAAACTAAGTATAACAATACGATCAAGTCATTTAGTTTTGTTGTTATGTCTTACATTCGGAGTAACATTATTCCTTAGACCATGAGATCATGTTAATCACTAATACCGAAAGAATACTTTGATGACATCAAACATCACACCGTAAAAGGGTGACTATAAAGGTGGCATTGGATATTCGGAAAGTATTGGTTGAAGCTCATGGATCGAGAATGGGATTTGTCCATCCAATATGACGGATAGATATACTCAGGGCCCTCTCGGTGATATCACATCAACACCGCTTGCAAGCAAGTGATTTGATCACTAGGATGTTATATCACGGGAACGAGAAAAGAGTACTTGTCGGATAACGAGATCGAACAAAGTATAGTGGATACCGATGATCGGATCTCGGACAAGTAATATATCGCGAGACAAAGGGAAATCGTTACGACGTTGAAAGGTTCACACGATCACGAGAGTCATCGTTGAATATATAGGAGTCATCACGGTTTTCCAGACCCCGCTGTTGATTATTGATCGGAGAGGAGTCTCGATCATGTCTATAATATTCACGAACCGTAGGGAGACACACTTAAGGTTCGATGAAGCGTTTAGAGAAGATACGGAATACCGAAGAATATTTTGGGCAGCTCCGGAATAGTTTCGGGGAAAATTGAAATAGTTCAAGGGGTTTTTCGTCGAACGGTTGTTAATAGAATTAACAAATGGTTCGAGGTGCTGCATGCAAATGTTTGTTAATGGAATTAACAAATATAAATAAAGAAATAAAAATGTTTTATTTATTTATTAAAGAAAAACCTTTGGATTTTCCAAGTGGGAAATTAAGGGAAATTTGAGTGGGTTTGAGTGGAGCTTCCACTCACATGAAGAGAGGAAGGGGTGGGGGCACCCATGGCTGGCCGCACCCCCCCTTTGGGCTGCCTCCCCCTCCCCTATAAAAGGAGGGTGAGGGCTCTCTCTTCCACACACACTTGCTCACACATTTTCCCTTCCATCCGCTGCTCCATTCCATGGTCTCCGGCTTGGCGAAGCCCTGACCGTGGGATTCTTCACCACCACCACGCCGTCGTGCTGCTGGAATTCCGGAGGGATCTTCCACTTCCATGACCCGCTGGAACGAGGGAACGGAAGTCTTCATCGAGCTGAACGTGTGACCGATTACGGAGGTGCCGCCGGATTGCGGTGCTCTTCTTCTCGCTCGGGATCGGCGTGAGAACGACTACGCCAACCACGAGATTTTTTCTCGTACCACTTTGAGTCTTCGAGGGTATGTTATCTCAAGACTCTCTTTCTCCCCGTTGCCTTTCATCTCATAGATTAGATCTTGGCCATTTGGGTTTATCGCGTGTAGGAAAATTTTTGTTTTCTATGCTACGTTCCCCTTCAGTGGTATCAGAGCCGGATCTATGCGTAGATGAATTGTACGGGTAGAACACATAGGAGTATGTGGGCGTTGATGATCATGTTTTTGTCTCTTTGAGTATTTTATGATCTTAGTGGCATAGTAGGATGAAGCGGCCCGGACTAACTTTACATGTCCACGTACATGAGACTTGTTCCACAACTGACATGCAACTTGAATTGCATAAGTGGCTTGCGGGTGTCGGTTTCTCCTACTATAGTTAAGATCTAATCTACAAAGGGTTGTTCAAAAATATATTTTATCAACGTTGTGGTTTTTTGTACGTAGATATGAACGGTTCTATCCTCGTAAGCCCAAAGCCACGTAAAATATGCAAAAATAAATTAGAGGCGTCTAACTTGTTTTTGCAGGGCATGTGATGTGATATGGTCAATGTTACAAACGTTATGTATGAGATGATATCTTTTGTAAATTATTGACATACCGGCTGGAGCCATATGGTTGTCTTATTTTATGGCCTGCGTGCTGTATGTCATATCCATGTGATATGTTGTAATGGACAATCAAGATGGAGGTGCCACGGACCTTGGTGCCACGCCGGTATGATGATGGAGATCATACCATGATGCACAAGATGGAGATCAAGTGCAAGAAGGACCATATCATATCACATTATCCATGCATGTGATGTTTATCCTTTTATGCATCTTATTTTGCTTAGATCGCGACGGTAGCATTATAAGATGATCCCTCTCACTTAATATCAAGATAATAATGTGTTCTTCCTTAAGTATGCACCGTTAAGAAAGTTCGTCGTTTCGAGACACCACGTGATGATCGGGTGTGATAGACTCAACGTTCGCATACAACGGGTGTTTTCAAGCCTAGCATGTACAGACATGGCCTTGAAACACATGCAATACAATGGTTCTACTTGGCGAGCCTAGCATGTACAGACATGGCCTCGGAACACGTAACCGAAAGGTAAAGCATGAGTCATATGAATGATATGATGAACATGTTGATGTTCGCCTTTGCAACTACACCGTCTCACGTGATGATCGGTTTCGGTGTAGTGAATTTGGTTCGTGTAATCACTAAAGACAACTAAGAGGGATGTTGTTTTTAAGTGGGAGTTCATGGGATAATTTTAGAATTAACTTGAACTTAATTTATCATAAACATAGTCTAAATAGTCTTTGCAAATATGTTGTAGATCATGGCACCACCTACCTTCAATTTCAATATGTTCATGGAGAAAGAGAAATTAGCGAACAATGGTAGCAACTTTACCAACTGGGCACTTAACCTGAGGATTCTCCTCACCGCTTGCAAGAAGCTCTATGTGCTTGATGCACCTCTAGGTGACCAACCCGTTGATGATGCTTCTGATGAGGATAAAAATGTTTATCTGACTCAACAAGAAGACCACAGTATAGTTCACTGCGGCATCCTCTATGGATTAGAGCCAGAGCTGCGAAAACGTTTCGAGAACAGCACTGCTTATGCCACAATGGGAGAATTGAAAATGATTTTCGATACCCATGCCGCAGTTGAGAGTTATGACGCTTCAGAAAAGTTCTTTAGCTGCATGATGGAAGAGAACAGCTCCGTTAGTGAGCACGTACTCAAAATGTCTGCGTACGCTGATAAGCTCATAGCCTTGGGAATATCGATTCCCATTGAGCTAGGGATACATCGTGTTCTCCAATCTCTGCCACCTAGTTACAAGAACTTCGTGATGAACTATAATATGCAGAGCATGAAGAAGTCTCTTCCTGAGCTTCTCTCGATGCTTAAAACTGCTGAAGTGGAGATCAAGAAAGAACATCAAGTGTTGATGATCAATAAGACCACTAGTTTCAAGAAAGGCAAGAAAGGCAAGCCAAGGGTAAACTTCAAGAAGGGTGGCAAATCTGTTGCTACTGCTGAGAAGAGAAACAGGCATGGCCCTAAGTCTGAGACTGAGTGTTTCTATTGCAAGGGTACTGGCCACTGGAAGCGCAATTGCCCCAAGTATCTGGCAGATAAGAAGGCCGGCAAGTGAACAAAGGTATATATGATATACTTGTTATTGATGTGTACCTTACTAGTACTCGCAGTAGCACCTGGGTATTTGATACTGGTTCGGTTGCTCACATATGTAACTCGAAACAGGAGCTGCAGAACAAGCGACCACTAGCAAAGGATGAGGTGACGATGCGCGTCGGCAATGGATCAAGAGTTGATGTGATCGCCGTCGGGACGCTACCTCTACGTCTACCATCGGGATTAGTTATAAACCTCAATAAATGTTATTTGGTGCCCGCATTAAGCATGAATATCGTTTCTGGATCTTGCTTAATGCGGGACGGTTATTCTTTAAGTCCGAGAACAATGGTTGTTCGATTTATATGAATAATATCTTTTATGGTCATGCACCTGAGAAGAATGGTTTATTTCTTTTGAATCTTGATAATGTTGATACACATATTCATAATGTGAATGCCAAAAGAATTAAGTTAAATGATGATATTGCTACTTATTTGTGGCATTGCCGCTTAGGTCATATTGGTGTTAAACGCATGAAGAAGCTCCATTCTGATGGACTCTTAGAATCACTTGATTATGAATCATTTGAAACATGTGAACCATGCCTTATGGGCAAGATGACTAGAACCCCGTTTTCTGGATCTATGGAACGGGCGACAGACTTACTGGAAATCATACATACTGATGTATGTGGACCAATGAGTGTATCGGCGCGCGGTGGATATCGTTATTTTGTCACTTTCACAGATGATTTGAGTAGATATGGGTACATTTACTTAATGAAACATAAATCTGAAACGTTTGAAAAGTTCAAAGAATTTCAGTGTGAAGTTGAAAATCATCGTAACAGAAAGATTAAATTTCTACGATCTGATCGTGGAGGTGAATATCTAAGTTACGAGTTTGGCATGCATATGAAACAATGTGGAATAGTTTCACAACTCACACCTGCCGGAACACCACAGCGAAATGGTGTTTCCGAACGTCGTAATCGTACTTTATTAGATATGGTTCGGTCTATGATGTCTCTTACAGATTTGCCACTGTCGTTTTGGGGTTATGCACTAGAGACCGCTGCATTCACTTTAAATAGGGCACCATCTAAATCCGTTGAAACGACACCGTATGAATTATGGTTTGGAAACAAACCTAAGCTGTCATTTCTAAAAGTTTGGGGATGCGATGTTTATGTGAAGAAGCTTCAACCTGATAACTCGAACCCAAAGCGGAAAAATGCGTCTTCATAGGATACCCTAAAGAAACAATAGGGTACACCTTCTATCACAGATCCTAAGGCAAGATTTTTGTTGCCAAGAATGGATCCTTTTTGGAGAAGGAGTTTCTCTCGAAAGGTGTGAATAGTAGGAAGGTAGAACTCGACGAGGTTATTGAACCTTCTCTTCTTGGAATGGCGAGTAGCGCAGCACCGGAAGTTGTTCCGGGGCCGACCCCGTCAGATGAAGAGAGAGTTAATGATCAAGATCATGAAACTCCAATAGAGGAAACTACCGCACCTCGCAGGTCAACTAGGGAGCGTGCAGCTCCTGAACTATACGGAGATCCCGTATTAAACTTCATGGTAGATGGAGGTGATGACCCTGCGACATATGAGGGAAGCGATGATGAGCCCAGATTCCAACAAATGGCTTGAAGCCATGAAATCCGAAATAGGATCCATGTACGGAAAACCAAGTTTGGACTTTGGTGGATTTACCTCATTGACCGCAAGGCCGTTGAGAACAAATGGATCTTAAAAAGAAAACTGATGCTTGATGGTAATGTGACCGTCTATAAAGCTCGACTTGTCGCAAAAGGTTTCGACAAATTCAAGGAGTTGACTATGATGAGACTTTCTCACCAGTAGCGATGCTTAAGTCAGTTAGGATTATGTTAGCAGTTGCTGCATTTTTCGATTATGAAATATGGCAGATGGATGTCAAAACGGCGTTCCTTAATGGTGACATTGAGGAAGAGTTGTATATGATGCAACCCAAAGGTTTTGTTGATCCTAAGGATGCTGACAAGGTGTGTAAGCTTCAACGTTCCATTTATGGACTGAAGCAAGCATCCCGAAGTTGGAACCTCCGTTTTGATAAGGTGATCAAAGGTTTTGGATTTGTCCAAACATACGGAGAAGCTTGTATTTACAAGAAAGTGAGTGGGAGCTCTGTAGCATTTCTGGTACTATATGTGGATGACATATTGTTGATTGGAAATGATATAGAACTTTTAGAAAGCGTAAAAGGTTATTTGAACAATAGTTTTTCGATGAAAGACCTCGGTGAAGCAGCTTATATATTGGGCATCAAAATCTACAGGGATAGATCAAGACGCTTAATTGGACTTTCGCAAAGTACATACCTTGACAAGATTTTGAAGAAGTTCAGAATGGAAGATAGTAGGAAAGGGTTCCTACCTATGTTGCAAGGCAAGACGTTGAGTAAGACTCAATGTCCAGCTACAGCAGAAGATAGAGAAAAGATGGATAAGACTCCCTATGCTTCAGCTATAGGTTCTATCATGTATGCTATGCTATGTACAAGACCGGATGTGGCACATGCTATTAGTTTGACTAGTAGGTACCAATCCAATCCAGGTTTGGAACACTGGACTGCGGTCAAGAATATCCTAAAGTACTTAAGAAGAACTAAGGACATGTTTCTCGTATATGGCGGTGAAGAAGAGCTCGTCGCAAGATGTTACGTCGATGCTAGCTTCGACACTGATCCGGATGACTCTAAGTCTCAGTCCGGGTACGTATTTATTATGAATGGAGGAGCTGTAAGCTGGAGGAGTTCCAAGCAATCCGTGGTGGCGGGATCATCAACAGAAGCGGAATATGTTGCTGCCTCGGAGGCAACACAGGAAGCAGTTTGGATGAAGGAGTTCATATCCGAACTAGGCGTGGTTCCAAGTGCGTTGGATCCAATGGTTGTCTATTGTGACAACAATGGTGCCATAGCCAATGCTAAGGAACCAAGGTCTCACAAGAATTCCAAGCATATCAAGCGTCGTTTTCACTCCATCCGTGAGCATGTCGCAGATGGTGATGTGAAGATTTGCAAAGTACATACGGATCTGAATGTGGCAGATCCGTTGACTAAAACTCTCTCAAGGACAAAACATGATCAACACCAGAACTCCATGGGTGTTAGATTCATCACTATGTAATATAGATTATTGCCCCTAGTGCAAGTGGGAGACTGAAGGGAATATGCCCGAGAGGCAATAATAAAGTGTTTATTATGTTATTCCTTGTTTGTGATAGATGTTTATTTCTCATGCTAGAATTGTATTAACCGGAAACGTTGATACATGTGTGATTAATAAACAAACCAACGTTCCTAGTGAAGCCTCTCTTTTAACTAGCCCGTTGATTAAACAGATGATCAAGGTTTCCTGATCATGAACATTGGATGTTGTTGATAAGGGGGTCATGTCATTAGGAGAATGACATGATGAACTTAAACCCTAAACTAAGTATAACAATACGATCAAGTCATTTAGTTTTGTTGTTATGTCTTACATTCGGAGTAACATTATTCCTTAGACCATGAGATCATGTTAATCACTAATACCGAAAGAATACTTTGATGACATCAAACATCACACCGTAAAAGGGTGACTATAAAGGTGGCATTGGATATTCGGAAAGTATTGGTTGAAGCTCATGGATCGAGAATGGGATTTGTCCATCCAATATGACGGATAGATATACTCAGGGCCCTCTCGGTGATATCACATCAACACCGCTTGCAAGCAAGTGATTTGATCACTAGGATGTTATATCACGGGAACGAGAAAAGAGTACTTGTCGGATAACGAGATCGAACAAAGTATAGTGGATACCGATGATCGGATCTCGGACAAGTAATATATCGCGAGACAAAGGGAAATCGTTACGACGTTGAAAGGTTCACACGATCACGAGAGTCATCGTTGAATATATAGGAGTCATCACGGTTTTCCAGACCCCGCTGTTGATTATTGATCGGAGAGGAGTCTCGATCATGTCTATAATATTCACGAACCGTAGGGAGACACACTTAAGGTTCGATGAAGCGTTTAGAGAAGATACGGAATACCGAAGAATATTTTGGGCAGCTCCGGAATAGTTTCGGGGAAAATTGAAATAGTTCAAGGGGTTTTTCGTCGAACGGTTGTTAATAGAATTAACAAATGGTTCGAGGTGCTGCATGCAAATGTTTGTTAATGGAATTAACAAATATAAATAAAGAAATAAAAATGTTTTATTTATTTATTAAAGAAAAACCTTTGGATTTTCCAAGTGGGAAATTAAGGGAAATTTGAGTGGGTTTGAGTGGAGCTTCCACTCACATGAAGAGAGGAAGGGGTGGGGGCACCCATGGCTGGCCGCACCCCCCCTTTGGGCTGCCTCCCCCTCCCCTATAAAAGGAGGGTGAGGGCTCTCTCTTCCACACACACTTGCTCACACATTTTCCCTTCCATCCGCTGCTCCATTCCATGGTCTCCGGCTTGGCGAAGCCCTGACCGTGGGATTCTTCACCACCACCACGCCGTCGTGCTGCTGGAATTCCGGAGGGATCTTCCACTTCCGTGACCCGCTGGAACGAGGGAACGGAAGTCTTCATCGAGCTGAACGTGTGACCGATTACGGAGGTGCCGCCGGATTGCGGTGCTCTTCTTCTCGCTCGGGATCGGCGTGAGAACGACTACGCCAACCACGAGATTTTTTCTCGTACCACTTTGAGTCTTCGAGGGTATGTTATCTCAAGACTCTCTTTCTCCCCGTTGCCTTTCATCTCATAGATTAGATCTTGGCCATTTGGGTTTATCGCGTGTAGGAAAATTTTTGTTTTCTATGCTACGTTCCCCTTCACGAATCGCTTGGACAAGCGTCAACATGGGAAAGGCGGCAAGACCGTTAATGTTGTCATTGGTGATACTAATATGAAGGACGCAGGGTACGGCATATTTCCTACTGTTCTTTCAGTATGTCATTCTCCTGATTGGTGGATTGATACGGGCGCCAATGTACATGTATGTTCTGATATTTCCATGTTCTCTTCTTATCAGGCAGCAGGAACTTCTTCCGTGTTGATGGGCAAAGGCTCACATGCTTCTGTTCGCGGTGTTGGTACGATCGATCTGAAGTTCTCTTCGGGGAAGACTGTGCGACTGAAGAACGTGAATTATGTGCCCTCTATAAATAAGAATCTTGTTAGAGGTTCTCTTCTGTGTAGAGATGGCTAAAAGCTTGTCTTTGAGTCGAATAAATTTGTAGTGTCCAAGTTTGGAACCTTTGTTGGTAAAGGATATGAATGTGGTGGTTTGTTTCGCTTATCTTTGACTGATGTCTGTAATAACGTTGTAAACCATGTTTGCAACAATGAATCAAATTTATGGCATTCACGTCTTTGTCACATCAGTTTTAGCTACATGGCACGACTATCCAAATTGAGCTTGATTCCCCACTTCACACCTATTAAGGGTTCTAAGTGCCGAGTGTGTGTGCAAGCTAAGCAACGTCGCAAGTCCCATAAAATAGCAGAGGCGAGTAATCTGGCACCACTAGAGCTCATACATTCTGATCTTTGTGAAATGAATGGTGTGTTAACAAAAGGTGGAAAGAAATATTTCATGACGTTAATTGATGACTCCACCAGATATTGTCATGTGTATCTTCTGAAATCAAAAGATGAAGCTTTGAGTTTCTTCAAAATCTATAAAGCTGAAGCAGAAAACCAACTTGATCGAAAGATTAAGAGGCTAAGGTCTGATCGGGGTGGAGAGTATTTTTCCAACGAGTTTGATTCCTTTTGTGCGGAACATGGTATAATTCATGAGAGGGCGCCTCCCTATTCACCTCAGTCAAATGGGGTGGCTGAAAGAAAGAACCGTACTCTAACTGATTTGGTTAACGCCATGTTAGATACATCGGGTCTTTCCAAGGCATGGTGAGGGGAGGCTATCATGACTGCATGTCATGTCCTAAACTGAGTCCCTACAAAAGACAAAGAGATAACTCCATTTGAGGAATGGGAGAAGAAAAGATTAAAACTCTCTTACCTACGACCTTGGGGTTGTTTGGCGTTAGTCAATATTCCATTTCCTAAGAAGCGCAAGGTTGGACCAAACACTGTGGATTGTGTTTTTCTGGGATATGCTTTTCATAGCATTGGCTATATATTCTTGTTCATAAAATCCGATGTGTCTGACATGCGTGTTGGTACAATTATGGAGTCAAATGATGCGACTTTCTTTGAGGACATTTTTCCTATGAAGGATATGTCTACCTCATCACATCAGGAGATTCCTAATTCATCAAGTCAAGAATTAGTTCCACTTCCTGAACCTACCATTTCGATGGAACATGTTGAAAATCCTATGGAGGACAACAGTGAAATTCCCCAAAGAAGCAAGAGACAGAGCACTGCAAAGTCCTTTGGTAATGATTTCATAGTATACCTCATGGATGATACTCCCAGTTCCATTTCAGAGGCATATGCATCTCCAGATGCTGACTATTGGAAGGAAGCCGTCCGTAGTGAGATGGATTCCATTTTGGCTAATGGAACTTGGGAAATCACTGATCGTCCTTACGGGTGCAAACCTGTAGGATGCAAGTGGGTGTTCAAGAAGAAGCTTAGGCCTGATGGTACTATTGAGAAGTACAAGGCACGGCTTGTGGCCAAGGGTTATACTCAAAAGGAAGGTGAAGATTTCTTTGATACTTACTCACGTGTAGCACGCCTGACCACCATTCGAGTACTACTTTCGCTGGCTGCTTCACATGGTCTTCTCGTTCATCAAATGGATGTTAAGACCGCTTTCCTAAATGGAGAGTTGGAAGAGGAAATTTACATGGACCAGCCAGATGGATTCATGGTAAATGGTCAGGAAGGAAAGGTGTGCAAATTGCTGAAATCTTTATATGGCCTTAAACAAGCGCCTAAGCAGTGGCATGAGAAATTCGAAAGAACTTTGACTGCAGCAGGTTTTGCTGTAAATGAAGCTGACAAATGTGTGTACTATCGCCATGGTGGGGGCGAAGGAGTCATTCTTTGTTTGTATGTTGATGACATACTAATCTTTGGAACTAACCTCAAAGTGATTGAAGAGGTCAAGAGTTTCCTATCTCAATGTTTTGAGATGAAAGATCTAGGAGTTGCTGATGTTATTCTTAACATCAAGTTACTGAGAGATGACAATGGTGGGATAACACTGCTTCAATCTCACTATGTGGAGACGATCTTGAGTCGTTTTGGGTATAGCGATTGCAAGTCTTCACCAACTCCATATGATCCTAGTGTGCTACTTCGTAAAAACAGAAGAATTGCAAAGGATCAACTTAGATACTCTCAGATTATTGGCTCGCTTATGTATTTAACTAGCACTACGAGGCCTGACATCGCGTATGCTGTGAGCAAACTTAGCCGATTTGTTTCAAATCCGGACGATGATCATTGGCGCGCTCTTGAGAGAATCATGCGTTATTTGAAAGGCACTGCGAGCTATGGGATTCACTATTCTGGGTACCCAAGGGTACTTGAGGGTTATAGTGATTCAAATTGGATATCTGACGCTGATGAGATAAAGGCCATGAGTGGATATGTATTTACACTTGGTGGTGGCGCTATTTCTTGGAAGTCTTGCAAGCAGACCATCTTAACGAGGTCAACTATGGAAGCAGAACTCACATCATTGGACACAGCCAGTGTTGAAGCGGAGTGGCTGAGACGGCTCTTGATGGACTTACCTGTGGTTGAAAAACCTATACCCGCTATCCCGATGAACTGTGATAATCAAACTGTGATCATCAAAGTAAACAGTTCTAAGGACAATATGAAATCATCAAGGCATGTGATGAGGAGACTAAAATCTGTCAGAAAAATGAGAAACTCCGGAGTTATTGCATTGGATTATATCCATACATCTAAAAACTTGGCAGACCCCTTCACAAAGGGTCTATCGCGTAACGTGATAGATAATGCATCGAAGGAGATGGGTATGAGACCCACAATATAAGTTGTTCACTGTGGCAACCCACTCTATGTGATCGGAGATCCCGTGAATTAGAATCGGGAGACAAGCTGTTGATCAACTGAGAGGAGAGTATCCCTACTTTTTATACCACTCCATGAAGATGCAATACTCTCCTACTCTGCAAGGCAGGTTGATATTTATCTTAATGTGTTCTAAGTGGCTTATTTAAGCAGAGATGTTGTCCTGCAGAACATCTTTTGAAGAACACACCTATGTGAGTCTGACTGTCAAACGTCGCAGTCCATGAGAGTTGGGTGTTCTCTAATAAACTCATGAAAGGTCAAGGAGTATGACGCATAAGCTCCACCCGCGGGGAAGTCCTGCGGCAGCCTAGTATCGATCAAGGCTTTATGTGAAACTAGATTCGCAGAAAACTTGCAGTTCAAGGCGCAGTCCACTGTCCAAGTTTCTTACTAGTGTAGCATAGAGTTCTAGGTGGAAGTTCAACTTCACAGTCTCCACTAAAGCATCGGTATATAAAACAATGTTTTGGAACCAAAGGCAAATTTCGTGTGCCTCTGGGATCTGGTGGGGGATTGTTGGAATTTTTGCCCAAATGGACCAGCCTATTTAATATTCCAAAAATTCCTAATAAATCCTAGAGGCCCACTTGGCCCATTCGTGTATGGCAAGAGGTGGGACAAATGTTTAGTCCCACATTGCTAGTTGAGTGGAAGTTTTACTTGTTTATAAGGGAGGCCTTTCCACTTGTTGTATGAGCATGAGAAAAAGATGACTACACGCGCGCTCCTCCTCCGCCGCCCGCCTCGCCACGCCTCGCCTCATCACGACGCGCGCCGCGGGTTGCGGGAATGCCTCGAGCCGAGAGCCTCTCTCTCTCTTTATTTTGCCACACGCACGAATTAGAATATGAACAGGCGCAAGAATCTGAAACGCTTTGCTAAGTGGGTTTTGATTACGGAGGCTGCTCAGCTTTGGCTGCTGCCTGTTTGCCTTCCCGACTCTTCGTTTCATCTTCTCGCGTGGCCTGTTCGGCTCCTGCTCTGTGCCTATAAAACCAGAGTTCGCTCCTCTCCAGAGAGACACACAACAGATACACTGCCTTCTCGTTTCCAGAGCCTTGCGCCGCCGCTCAAGTCTTCCCCATCCTGGCCTGCGGCGTGCACCGCCGGTCGGGACAGTAGGCCTCCGAAACTGCGCTACTTCGAGTCCTGTACGGGAGAAGGGCGATAAGGTTTTTGGGGAGCGCTCTGCGCGACTACTGCCTTCTTCATCACGGACGACAACGACATCTTCCCGAACGACGACTTCTTCCCGGAAGTCGACGATCTCTTCGACGATATGGCCGACAACGTCAACAATGGTCCCGCTGCTGCACCAGCTCCTGTTCAGTATGTGCTCATTCCTTCTCTGTTCATTCTCATGTTTCAGATCCTACTTGAGTTCCTACTTCTAGCATTTGGAGTAGATTTATTTTCCTCAGATTCTAGACTATGCATGCCTTTTGCCTACTCTCTAGAAATTCAGATGATTAAACTATGCATTCCTTTTGTCTACTCTCTGAAAATTCAAATGACTAGTTTGACTATTGCAATTGTAGTTTTGCTTTACCTACTGTTTCTATTAATTAAATTAAGTGGTAAATTGCTCATATTTACAACACTCTTAGCTTTAACAGAGAAAGAGGGCAGACGAGGAGCAGTCAGACCTGGATAAGTTGGTTTCTACACCGGGAAAGTGTAGATTGCAAAGAGAACTAAAAGGGATGGAGATGAACATACAAATGAAATATCGGTGGTCTCTGAGGCGGAGGTGACTGTATGCAACGAGGATCTTAAGTTGGAATTGTCATGTCCTCAACAAGGTTGCAGCGATCAGAGCTCTACTGGATGTGATCAATCGTAGAAGCCATGATTTAATCATTCTGTCGGAAACACACTTAGATCGATGGCCGACGGAATGTCTCAAGAGAAAATTAAAAATGGATTTTGAAGAAGCGGTCTTTAATGATGAGAGAAGTGGTGGATTAATAATTACGTGGAAGAAAGAAATTATTGTTTCTGTTGTGGACACAACAAATAATTTCATTGACTTGACAATTGGCTATGGATTAGAGAATATTTGGAGATTTACCAGAATATATGGTGGACCTAAATGGGCAGACAACCATCTTACATGGCAAAGATTAAGGGATCCGAGTCTTGTAAACACCATGCCATGGCTAATAATGGGTGACATGAATGATATTTTGTATCCGTTTGAGAAAGAAGGCGGCAAACCGAGACCAACGACGTGCATGCAAGCCTTTAGAGATGCCGTTGAGGATTGTAACTTATATGACATCGGTTATATCAGCAAAAAATTCACATGGCATAGAGAGGATATTAGGGAAAGGTTAGATCGCGCTCTAGTTAATGAATCATGGAGATTGAAATTTTCGGAGTCAAATATGCACCATGTTGACTACAATAGATCATATCATAGGCCCATTCTAATGTGTATAGAGGAACCAATTGGGGAACATAACATGGGTCCTTCTGTTCTTAGCTTTGAGGCTCGTTGGTTTTGAGAAAAAAACTTTATGGACATTTTTAAGGAGCTTGGGAGAGTGCTTGTGGTTTAGGCGTAAATGTCTCTTTGGTAGGAAAATTTGCCCTAAAAAGAACGAAGAATAACCTTCATAGAAATCAGGGTGAGTTGGAAAATGTGGTTAAGAAGTCTTTGTCTCAAGAGAATATAGCAAGGAAAATATCAGATGAAATAGAAACTTTATTGGAGATGGAAGAAATGCGTTGTGCACAACAGAGTCGAATTAATTGGCTTCAGTTTGGGGATAAAATAAGATTACTTTCATAATTTTTCTACAGCTAGGAGGCAGAAGAACCGCATAAGAAATTGCGGGATGATGATGGAAACTGGTTGGAAGGTTCGGCATATCTAAACCCCTTTATTTTTTGATTATTTTGCTAGTTTTTTTTTACTATAGAAATAGATGAACCAAACCCTGAACTGATAAACAAAGTAACCTCCAAAGTTACTACTGAGATGAATGCTATCTTAATTAAGGCTCATCCTTTTGCTGATGTGAAAAAAGGTTTGTTTCTATTGGTGATACAAAAGCACCCAACACAGCTGGCTTACATGTAATTTTCAAGAAATGTAGGGAAATTATTGGCGGTGAACAAACTAATGAAGTGCTTGCAGCCATAAATAAAAAAGTTATTCCGGAAGGGTGGAACGATATGGTCATTGTTCTCGCTCCAAAGGTGGACTCCCCAGAGAAGATATCACAATTTAGTCCCATAAGCCTTTGCAATGTTCTGTATAAGTTGATTTCCAAGATGATAGGCCTTATTACTAAAAGTAATTCTGGATGAAGTTATGTCCCATGTCCAAAGTGTTTTTGTGCCCGGCCGTTTAATCACTAACAATATATTGATTTCTTATGAGAGTATGCATACTAAATAAGAAGAAAGGAAAGGTTGGGTATTGTACTATCAAGTTGGACATGCACAAAGCTTATGACCGAGTGGAATGGGTTTTCCTAGAAAAAATAATGACTAGGCTTGGCTTTCATTTGGAGTTTGTAAGATTACTAATGGATGTGTTAATTATGTTAATTACAGGGTGAGGTTTAATGACCAAGAACCATATTCTTCACCCCAAGAAGGGGTCTCGATTGGGTGATCCGCTATCATCGCATTTGTTACTTTTGTGTGCAGAAGGTATATCTAGTGCTCTGGCTCATGAAGAGGACGTTTGTGGCAGAGAAGGTATTAGGTTGTGCAGAAATGCACCATCGGTGTTGGGAGAATAATAATCCGAATCCTCAAGGTTCCTGAAGAATGGATCGGGCTTGTGCATACTGGACCCATCCCACAAGAGAAACCCGAGTAAGGCCCTTTGGGACAACACAACCAAGACCCGGCTCCTAGGTTTCCAGTTTCCTACACGGGAAGACGGAGTTATTCCCAGGAGAAGGCAGATTCCCAGTAGGACACGGAGAATGGGGAGAACCCGGCGGCTATATAAGCCCGGTGCTGGCAGGTAGAAAACTAAGTTCTAGTTCGTCGAGACATAGGTAGCTGGATTTTGCACCTTGTAATCGAGATCGAGGGCCAAACCTGGGTAAAGTTTTTTCTCTCGAGTCCGGCTCAACCCTTTCAAAGCTTCACCTTGTGCCAATGGTGTCGCACCCGGACTTCTAGGGGATACTCACAGTCCGTTAAACAGCAGATAAATGGCTTACGGGGCATACCGGCACCCGCATCTCAATATGAGCAGGCCAACACGTAAACGTGTGACAACAATTCTCTTACTAGTCATCGTCTGCGCAAACCATCCCGTAGAAATCCAGATACTTCCGTTGACGTACTTCAAAACATACACACATGGTACGTCAACGGCATTGGAACAAGTGATATCACAACAGATCTCTACGACACAAAAGATTGAAATAAGTTGCAAATAGCTCTCATTAGAGCAGAGATAGCAAATACAATCATCCAGAGGACACATGTCCCAACAATTCATCATTACATCACAGCGGAAGCATCCAAGTGTCTGAGTACAGACAAGATCCAAACAGGCCTAAGAGGCCGGAAACGAAAAGACGGAGCCCATCCACGAAGTCTCGGATCCTGCCCGGGTCCGCTATCTACTCGTCAGCAGTCTCGTCATACTCCGCGTAGTAGCCACCATGTAGATCCTCGGAAACGTAGGTCTGCGGAAACCACAACCCCAAAGGGGTCAGTACATAAACGTACTGGCAAGCAAGAATCACAGTTCACCAAAGTGTAACCCGTCAACACCAAGCACAGATGCTTTGGGTTCAACGGAAGGAAGGGGTTATAAAAGATGCTGCAACTTTCTGCTCTAACCAAATACAGAGTTACTACCACTTCCGGCTAACAGAAAGGAGATAAGATCGTGTATCGTAACCAACTATAGCTAACCACCAAACAAACCCATCCTGGATCTCGCCCCTTATCCAAAGAAGCAATCTGAGGATAACTCACACAGTTAAATTAATGATAGTCAGATTATTGTGTCAATAAGCCTATTACTAGTCAAGTTGTTCATCATTGGGTGTAAGGTTGTTAATCATTAGGTTTAAGTTGTCCTGAGTACTTGTTAGCCAGTACTTTCACCAAGTAATCCATAACCGCGGAAAACACGGCTTCTCGAGAAGATTATCCCTGCAGGGTTGCACCAATTTGGCCGTACACGTATGAATAACCCGCCAGATGGAAAGGCCCTTCCACCAAGCGGGGCACTCAACACAACTCAACTCTTCTTCCCATCAAGCCCAAAGCACCTTGGGCGCACGGCTAATCGAGCCCAGAAGAAAATGGACCCTCATAGCACTCTAAGAACGTGTCCCCCTATATGCCGACTACGAAAGTTCCACCCGGGTACCAAGGGCTCGCAAGATCATGCATGCAGCAAATGGAAAACCCGAACTAAATGAGGCGATTTGGACGAGATGCGAATCGAGTCAAATTGAGGGGGGCGCCCATACTCGCTTCCCACATGCGGGTAGTGCGCTCATCATGGATCAGTAGACAAGACCCTTTTCCTATTAGGGTCGACACTAGCAGGCCTCAAAACCACAAAGGGCCTCCTGCCGGTGCCTTATCATCAAATTATTATTAACAATAACCTTAGCATGATTCATTGTTTAACATCGAGCCCCCAGAACATAATAGAAATAGTAACAGAAAGTAACGGGTAACAGACTCGGGCAAAACAACCCTAAGCATGCTAGTAAGACACGGGCAACAAGCAAAAGGTTATAGGTATGGAGGTGAGGCAATATCAGGGTTAGAGGATACATGTGACAGGTTCGTAACAGAAGCAACTAATCATAGGGCTAGCAGAATAGACAACGGAAAGTATCGGTAACCAATGTTGAAAGGAACACGATGGTTCATGTGAGTGATAAATTGCCTGCAAACCCAGTAGCCTGGTACTGAGCTAAAATCCTCAGAAGGGGTGTCGTAAGTATCGTCGGTCTCAACGTCGTCGTTTATCCGAGAAGAAGCAAACAAACAATGCAGAAAGATAAACAATCAATATCATGGCATAGTGCACAAACATGGGATGATGCATGACCATTTACTTGATGCATCAAAATAAACTAGTTGACAAGATAACAACATGATTAAATGGACCCACATGCAATTTTGGATTGCATATGGAAAGCCCATGAATTATGGTTGAATTAATTGTTTTACAACTAAGCAACATGTGAAAGTGGATTAGCATGATGCATGGATGAGGAAACAGCAAAATAACAACAATAGAACCAATTGGAAATAAGGTTTAACAAGTTTGGAAATTCATTTATTAAGTTTTTTGAATTTTGGTTACTTAAAGGTGTCACACAAGCATTTGTTGTTTTCATCAAGTTTAATTGTTCAAAATAGATAACAAAGTTTATATTTGAAAAGAAAACAAGATTTTAGTTGGAATACATGTTTCACTTGTTGAAAAAGGATTTCAAATAAATTATTTATGAATTTAACAATTTTAAATGATTTAAACAAGGTTTAAATTATTTAACCAATTTTAATTATTCAAAACATGAAACAAAATTTATATGTGGAAAGGTGGTTTAATTTGGCATGGAAAACATATTTCATTTGTGGAAAATGGATTTAAAATGAGTAAGTTATTATTTTGGCAATTTTAAATGCAATAAACAAGAAACAGTTGTTTTCAGCAATTTAAAATATTCAAAACAGCAAACAAAATTGATATTTGGAAAGTACATGAAAAGTTGATTGGAAAACATGTTTAGTTTGTTGAAATTGGAATTTTTATGCCCAAGTTATGGTTTTTGCAAAATTAAATGAATTAAACAAGATTTCAAATATTGCACCAATTTAAAATATTCAAAACAGCAACAAATTGCATGGAAAAGGTTGAAAACATGTAGCAAATGTTTCATTGAACATTTAGAGCTATCAAACATAATTTTAGGGTGATTATTGAATTTATTATGCAATTTTCCATAATCATTCTTATTCTGCCCTTTTTAGTAAACAGAGGAAAACATGATCAAAATTAATTCAATTGTGCCCAAATAAAATACCAATGTGTAGAGTTTGTTAAGACAAATTTTTAGAGTCCAAGTTTGTTAAAATTGGATGAGTAGAATTAAAGTTATGAAATTCCAAAGTTTCCAAATTTTATTGCATTTTCAGTAATTAATTATTTAGTGCAAAAATTGTTACAGAAACTGTTGCAAACTTGACATTACTAGAAGGAGCACAAAATTATGAAACCACAGGATTTTGAATCATTCAAATTGGAGTGATATTCAATTTTATATGGAATTTAGAAGTAATGGTTCAGATCTGAGTTGCTGAAATTCTGACAGAAAAAGAAAAACGGAAAGAAAAAGGTGGGGTTAGGGGAATCGAACCCAGGACCTGTGGGTTAAGCGCAAGGGGTGTTGACCAGTGGGGTGGGATGCGGTTTGTTGACATTTAATGGGGCGAAGAGAGGTTATGGTACAGCAACTGTCCACTGAACAAATCGGAATAATAAGCAGGAAAAAGGGTGGGGGGCTGGGACTCGATCCCGCGACCTGAGGCTTGCGCGCACAGGGACAGCTAGCCACTGCGGTATGCGTTTATTTGTGATAGGAAGGGGGGCCTCGGGGGGGTTTATGGTGCAGATCTGGCGCGGATTTTTTCTGAACTGAAAAGGGATCGCTGCCTGTACCGTTGACAGAGATGGCAGCGATGGCTGCTGCGATGGCTGCTGCGATGGGCGCCGTGGTGCGCTGTGCTTGGCGTGTGGGAGTGCGGCCAAAGGGATAGAGGAGGGGAGCGAGAGAGAAGGGGACCGAGGGCATCACCTCGAGCGCATCAGGAGCCGGAGGAGGTCGGGGCGAGCAGCAGGTACAGAGGGCGACAGTGGCGACTTGGTGAGGACGGCGGCGGCGCCGTGCTGCATCCCAGCCCAAGCCGAGGGGGGGAGAGGGAGCCCGCGGTGAGGGCTTTCCATTCCCGCCCTCACCGAGGCCGAAGGGAGTCCGCAGCTCCGGTGATCGCCGGTGGAAAAGGAGGAGGTATTTTGGTTGTGGGTGTACAGGTTACAGAGAAACAAAAGAACAGAGGGAGAGGAAGATGGAGGAAGAGGATGGCGGCTGGGGAGAGGAAGAAGGGAGAGTAGGGGAAAACCCTAGGGCTAGCCATGGATTTTATAGGGAGGGGTGGAGGAGTGGTGGCCGTCTGCTCCCTGTTCTCTGCAACGTGGACAGCTCCGATGGTGATCGTACAGGAAGAAGATGAAGGCTGAAGGGGTATCGGGCCAGGGGAAAAGAAGTGGGCTTGGGGAAAGGATGGGCTGAGGAAAAGGGAAAAAGGCCTGCTGGTTGCTCTCTCTCTCCCTATAGCTTTATTTTTTGTTCTAGTTATTTTTTTTTTTTGCAGGAATAGAAATAGTAAGAAAGGAAGGAGTTTTAGGGTTAGGAATTTTAGGGCAAAAATTTGATAATGCTTATTTAAGTGATAGCAACAAATTGCAGGGTTTTGTTTTTCAAAAGTCAAAAATTAAATTGCTGTTATTGGTTTGATTCAAATTTGAATGCATTTGAGTTTAAGGGATTTATTGAAAACAATAATTTAAATAGGGTGAACAAATTATTTTATTTAGAAACAAATTATTAATAATTGTGTTGCAATTTTTATAAGATCAACATGGTTGCTGTTTTGGACAATGTGATTTGGATTTGAATGTGAATTGATTCAAATGAGTTATTAAATAGAAATAACAAGTTAATGGTTCTATTTAAATAGAAACCACTAGTTGTTTTAATTGAAACTTTTAGTTGGAAAATTGTAACATAACAAGTATGAACAAGGCATTTGGAAATTGGTTTGGAATTTCAAATATTTTTGGTATTAGATGAATTTTTTGTTAGAAACAAATCAATAGCTTTGGAATTACAACTTTAATGGAAACAATTGATTGTTTTAATTTGAAGTATCATTTTGGAAATTGTAACATCACAAGGATGAAACAAAAGGTTTGAATTTTGGTTTGAAATTCAAATAGAAAACAAAGGAAAACAATTGAAAACAGTTGGAAAACAAGCAAAACAATTGCAATGAACATGATGCCATGATGCAAAACATAAAATAACAGGGAGCAAAACATTCTAAAGGCTTATTTTTCATCCTTGGGATGTTACAAAACGCCCCCCCTTGAAGGAATCGCGCCCCGAGATTCCTACTGAGAAAAGAAAAGGTCCGGAAACTTCTTGGGAAGATCCTCTTGAGCTGTGACACGTGAAACACATCGTGCACCTTGAATAGTTTTTCTGGAAGTTCAAAACTTTAGGCATTCCTGGCAACTCTTCTGGAAAGATGTCAGGGAATTTGGAAACCACCGGAACATTTTCAAGTAAAGGGATAGGTTTTGTATCAAGGGTGTATAGCTGAATGGAACTTGATTCATTTGGAGAATAGATTATCTGGAATGTGGTGATTCAGGAATGCTTCCTCGAAACAACCCCAGGTGATAGGAATGCCAGCTCTCATAGCCTGGAATCAAGAACAACAACAACAACCTTTCTGGCCAGATAGACTTGATATTTGGGAAGTTTTGATTAGACGCCGGTAGAAGAATTGAAGTGGAAAACACAACAAGATTTCAACGGACGAAAAGGATGTTGAGAAGAACAGGATAACGAAGCAACACCGGGAAAAACGAGACCAAAACTCCTGAGGTACTACGGAAAAACCCATCCGGGCTTCTAAAGGATCAATATCTACTGCTTAAGGAATAGAGGATCTGCTTCCGGGGCTTATACGCCTCCGTTCTCAATCATGAGTAGGCAACATGATAAATCATGTCACAACCACCTCCATTCCTATGGTCTAGTAGATATAACAATCCTAGAGAAACCAGGATTCGTGAAATCCTAACTTGAAAGTTTAGATGAGAAGGGAAAACAACGTTGCACTTCCTTACCAGAAAAGGGAGGGTGGGTGGGGAAAGAAGAAAAAGAACAGAATTACTACTCTCACGTTTCATTTTTCCTATACAGCTACAAAATAGTTTCTAGACTCAACTGCGACCAGTAAAAAGGGATCCTACAGGCAGACAGGCTCTGATACCATTTGTCGCACCCGGACTTCTAGGGGATACTCACAGTCCGTTAAACAGCAGATAAATGGCTTACGGGGCATACCGGCACCCGCATCTCAATATGAGCAGGCCAACACGTAAACGTGTGACAACCATTCTCTTACTAGTCATCGTCTGCGCAAACCATCCCGTAGAAATCTAGATACTTCCGTTGACGTACTTCAAAACATACACACATGGTACGTCAACGGCATTGGAACAAGTGATATCACAACAGATCTCTACGACACAAAAGATTGAAATAAGTTGCAAATAGCTCTCATTAGAGCAGATATAGCAAATACAATCATCCAGAGGACACATGTCCCAACAATTCATCATTACATCACAGCGGAAGCATCCAAGTGCCTGAGTAAAGACAAGATCCAAACAGGCCTAAGAGGCCGGAAACGAAAAGACGGAGCCCATCCACGAAGTCTCGGATCCTGCCCGGGTCCGCTATCTACTCGTCAGCAGTCTCGTCATACTCCGTGTAGTAGCCACCATGTAGATCCTCGGAAACGTAGGTCTGCGGAAACCACAACCCCAAAGGGGTCAGTACATAAACGTACTGGCAAGCAAGACTCACAGTTCACCAAAGTGTAACCCGTCAACACCAAGCACAGATGCTTTGGGTTCAACGGAAGGAAGGGGTTATAAAAGATGCTGCAACTGGCTGCTCTAACCAACTACAGAGTTACTACCACTTCCGGCTAACAGAAAGGAGATAAGATCGTGTATCGTAACCAACTATAGCTAACCATCAAACAAACCCATCCTGGATCTCGCCCCTTATCCAAAGAAGCAATCCGAGGATAACTCACACAGTTAAATTAATGATAGTCAGATTATTGTGTCAATAAGCCTATTACTAGTCAAGTTGTTAATCATTGGGTGTAAGGTTGTTAATCATTAGGTTTAAGTTGTCCTGAGTACTTGTTAGCCAGTACTTTCACCAAGTAATCCATAACCGCAGAAAACACGGCTTCTCGAGAAGATTATCCCTGCAGGGTTGCACCAATTTGGTCGTACACGTATGAATAACCCGCCAGATGGAAAGGCCCTTCCACCAAGTGGGGCACTCAACACAACTCAACTCTTCTTCGCATCAAGCCCAAAGCACCTTGGGCGCACGGCTAATCGAGCCCAGAAGAAAATGGACCCTCATAGCACTCTAAGAACGTGTCCCCCTATATGCCGACTACGAAAGTTCCACCCGGGTACCAAGGGCTTGCAAGATCATGCATGCAGCAAATGGAAAACCCGAACTAAATGAGGCGATTTGGACGAGATGCGAATCGAGTCAAATTGAGGGGGGAGCCCATACTCGCTTCCCACATGCGGGTAGTGCGCTCATCATGGATCAGTAGACAAGACCCTTTTCCTATTAGGGTCGACACTAGCAGGCCTCAAAACCACAAAGGGCCTCCTGCCGGTGCCTTATCATCAAATTATTATTAACAATAACCTTAGCATGATTCATTGTTTAACATCGAGCCCCAGAACATAATAGAAATAGTAACAGAAAGTAACGGGTAACAGACTCGAGCAAAACAACCCTAAGCATGCTAGTAAGACACGGGCAACAAGCAAAAGGTTATAGGTATGGAGGTGAGGCAATATCAGGGTTAGAGGATACATGTGATAGGTTCGTAACAGAAGCAACTAATCATAGGGCTAGCAGAATAGACAACGGAAAGCATCGGTAACCAATGTTGAAAGGAACACGATGGTTCATGTGAGTGATAACTTGCCTGCAAACCCAGTAGCCTGGTACTGAGCTAAAATCCTTAGAAGGGGTGTCGTAAGTATCGTCGGTCTCAACGTCGTCGTTTATCCGAGAAGAAGCAAACAAACAATGCAGAAAGATAAACAATCAATATCATGGCATAGTGCACAAACATGGGATGATGCATGACCATTTACTTGATGCATCAAAATAAACTAGTTGACAAGATAACAACATGATTAAATGGACCCACATGCAATTTTGGATTGCATATGGAAAGCCCATGAATTATGGTTGAATTAATTGTTTTACAACTAAGCAACATGTGAAAGTGGATTAGCATGATGCATGGATGAGGAAAACAACAAAATAACAACAATAGAACCAATTGGAAATAAGGTTTAACAAGTTTGGAAATTCATTTATTAAGTTTTTGGAATTTTGGTTACTTAAAGGTGTCACACAAGCATTTGTTGTTTTCATCAAGTTTAATTGTTCAAAATAGATAACAAAGTTTATATTTGAAAAGAAAACAAGATTTTAGTTGGAATACATGTTTCACTTGTTGAAAAAGGATTTCAAATAAATTATTTATGAATTTAACAATTTTAAATGATTTAAACAAGGTTTAAATTATTTAACCAATTTTAATTATTCAAAACATGAAACAAAATTTATATGTGGAAAGGTGGTTTAATTTGGCATGGAAAACATATTTCATTTGTGGAAAATGGATTTAAAATGAGTAAGTTATTATTTTGGCAATTTTAAATGCAATAAACAAGAAACAGTTGTTTTCAGCAATTTAAAATATTCAAAACAGCAAACAAAATTGATATTTGGAAAGTACATGAAAAGTTGATTGGAAAACATGTTTAGTTTGTTGAAATTGGAATTTTTATGCCCAAGTTATGGTTTTTGCAAAATTAAATGAATTAAACAAGATTTCAAATATTGTACCAATTTAAAATATTCAAAACTGCAACAAATTGCATGGAAAAGGTTGAAAACATGTAGCAAATGTTTCATTGAACATTTAGAGCTATCAAACATAATTTTAGGGTGATTACTGAATTTATTATGCAATTTTCCATAATCATTCTTATTCTGCCCTTTTTAGTAAACAGAGGAAAACATGATCAAAATTAATTCAATTGTGCCCAAATAAAATACCAATGTGTAGAGTTTGTTAAGACAAATTTTTAGAGTCCAAGTTTGTTAAAATTGGATGAGTAGAATTGAAGTTATGAAATTCCAAAGTTTCCAAATTTTATTGCATTTTCAGTAATTAATTATTTAGTGCAAACATTGTTACAGAAACATGTTGCAAACTTGACATTACTAGAAGGAGCACAAAATTATGAAACCACAGGATTTTGAATAATTCAAATTGGAGTGATATTCAATTTTATATGGAATTTAGAAGTAATGGTTCAGATCTGAGTTGCTGAAATTCTGACAGAAAAAGAAAAACGGAAAGAAAAAGGTGGGGTTAGGGGAATCGAACCCAGGACCTGTGGGTTAAGCGCAAGGGGTGTTGACCAGTGGGGTGGGATGCAGTTTGTTGACAGTTAATGGGGCGAAGAGAGGTTATGGTACATCAACTGTCCACTGAACAAATCAGAATAATAAGCAGGAAAAAGGGTGGGGGGCTGGGACTCGATCCCGCGACCTGAGGCTTGCGCGCACAGGGACAGCTAGCTACTGCGGTATGCGTTGATTTGTGATAGGAAGGGGGGCCTCGGGGGGTTTATGGTGCAGATCTGGCGCGGATTTTTTCTGAACTGAAAAGGGATCGCTGCCTGTACCGTTGACAGAGATGGCAGCGATGGCTGCTGCGATGGGCGCCGTGGTGCGCTGTGCTTGGCGTGTGGGAGTGCGGCCAAAGGGAGAGAGGAGGGGAGCGAGAGAGAAGGGGACCGAGGGCATCACCTCGAGCGCATCAGGAGCAGGAGGAGGTCGGGGCGAGGAGCAGGTACAGAGGGCGACGGTGGCGACTTGGTGAGGACGGCGGCGGCGCCGTGCTGCATCCCAGCCCAAGCCGAGGGGGGGGAGAGGGAGCCCGCGGTGAGGGCTTTCCATTCCCGCCCTCACCGCGGCCGGAGGGAGTCCGCAGCTCCGGTGATCGCCGGTGGAAAAGGAGGAGGTATTTTGGTTGTGGGTGTACAGGTTACAGAGAAACAAAAGAACAGAGGGAGAGGAAGATGGAGGAAGAGGATGGCGGCTGGGGAGAGGAAGAAGGGAGAGTAGGGGAAAACCCTAGGGCTAGCCATGGAGTTTATAGGGATGGGTGGAGGAGTGGTGGCCGTCTGCTCCCTGTTCTCTGCAACGTGGACAGCTCCGATGGTGATCGTACAGGAAGAAGATGAAGGCTGAAGGGGTATCGGGCCAGGGGAAAAGAAGTGGGCTTGGGGAAAGGATGGGCTGAGGAAAAGGGAAAAAGGCCTGCTGGTTGCTCTCTCTCTCTCTCCCTCTAGCTTTATTTTTTGTTCTAGTTATTTTTTTTTTTTGCAGGAATAGAAATAGTAAGAAAGGAAGGAGTTTTAGGGTTAGGAATTTTAGGGCAAAAATTTGATAATGCTTATTTAAGTGATAGCAACAAATTGCAGGGTTTTGTTTTTCAAAAGTCAAAAATTAAATTGCTGTTATTGGTTTGATTCAAATTTGAATGCATTTGAGTTTAAGGGATTTATTGAAAACAATAATTTAAATAGGGTGAACAAATGATTTTATTTAGAAACAAATGATTAATAATTGTGTTGCAATTTTTATAAGATCAACATGGTTGCTGTTTTGGAAAATGTGATTTGGATTTGAATGTGAATTGATTCAAATGAGTTATTAAATAGAAATAACAAGTTAATGGTTCTATTTAAATAGAAACCACTAGTTGTTTTAATTGAAACTTTTAGTTGGAAAATTGTAACATAACAAGTATGAACAAGGCATTTTGAAATTGGTTTGGAATTTCAAATATTTTTTGTATTAGATGAATTTTTTGTTAGAAACAAATCAATAGCTTTGGAATTACAACTTTAATGGAAACAATTGATTGTTTTAATTTGAAATATCATTTTGTAACATCACAAGGATGAAACAAAAGGTTTGAATTTTGGTTTGAAATTCAAATAGAAAACAAAGGAAAACAAATGAAAACAGTTGGAAAACAAAAGGAAAACAAGCAAAACAATTGCAATGAACATGATGCCATGATGCAAAACATAAAATAACAGGGAGCAAAACATTCTAAAGGCTTATTTTTCATCCTTGGGATGTTACAAATGGCCTCACTACTCAGTTCGCAGATGAGGACACTTGCCGTGACAACCCCACGACAATTTTCGCTCGCCGTGGGGCCAGCACATGAAGGAGTCATATTTTCGGAAGGATCTCTCCCGGGAATCGAGAAGATGACAATTGGACAGATCAAGAAGAGTCGATGCAGAAATTATTTCTTCAACAACGAAACCTGGGAACCTGAGTTCAATTTCGTCGAAACCGGATTTCGAGTTCCTGTTGGCAAGAGAAATGTTTTCATCGGGTTCATCTCTACTTTACAGGAGGAGTCCGAACAGGAGGATGACTCTGTTTCAGGCGAAGCTACGATAGTACACTTAGATGGAGAATCATCGATTCAGAACAATGACCTCGACGAAATTGGATCAATTCTGGCGCTTCATGAAGACAGGCTAGGAGATTACTCGGAGCCAGAAATAGACTATGGAGCTCCAGAAACCCGACATCATGCAGCACTATACATAGTTGGAGGAGCCGCAACACCACCTTATGATGAGAACGGGCATGTAGTAAACTCGACGTCCACAACTGTGACGGACCCGCTCAGAGGGAACCCGGTTTTGAACACAAGGGCAAGAGTGTCAGCTAGTGGAGTAGAAAATAATGTGGCACCTCGAGTACAAAGCGTAGAGCTCATGTATGCGATTGAAGCACTTAATACAACAATATCAACTCCAATTATGACAGAGACTATGGATGCACAAAACACTGACATTGCATGATGAGGACATCCCTAGCTCTTCACCCACTGTTACACATGATAATGTGGTTGTCCAAGATAATGGAGTGAGACTTGGTCCCATGACAAGATCAAGGACCAAACTATTAGAACAAAAGGTGAATTCACTCCTACTTGAGTATAATGTTTATAATTGTGAGAACTTTATACTACCAAAGTCTATGCATCTATGTATGATTAGGTTTATTAATAACACAAGCATGCTTGGAGGAGAACATCAAGAGGAGCTAGAAAACAAGGATGAGAAGGCGGAAAACAAGATTACAGTTGGAGAAAACAACATGTACAAGGTGAAAACAAGACAGGAGCTGCTGGAAAACAACATGTACATGGTGGAAAACAAGACACAAGATGGTGAAAACAAGAGTACAAGTGTGGAAAACAACTTCTAGTTTTGTTATTCCACACTTAGAGAGAGTAATACAAGAGGAGGGCGCCCCATTGGTTATCAATGCGCCACATAGAAAGTCCTATTTCACATAGGCATGGTTTGTATACCATTATGGACGAACCCCTAAATGATGGGTCGGTTTGTATCTAGTTCTAGTCGGTTTGGTTGAGTCCAAACCGAGTTCGAGTAGGGGTGCTTGCGCAAGCCTCTTGTGGCCGCACCCATACCCCCACATAAATATCTAGGTCGCGAGTTGGGAGAGAATATATACGTTAAAACAAAAACCCTAGACATCTAGATTGAAATCGCATGTAAGCATTCATCTGGAAGTTATACTACAAACTTTTTGTGTTATCAGCTGTTCCATTGGGAATAAGACGGAACATGACCACTTGTAGTCGGTGGCTACTTGTGCAAGCGTGTGGAGTTGAGAATATCCTTCGGGTTGCAAACTGTTGCATTGGCATCATGGATCAGCCGGGAGAGTTTTCAGTGAGACACAAGTTATCCCTAATTAGAGTTATTTGTGAGGAGTTAATCGAGAAGAGTGGGCCACCCCATATCATCTTGGTATCAGATTTACAGGTTGCCTCGGTGAGCTATTATCTATCCCTTAGATTCGAGTGTTTTTATTCCTATCTAAAAAATTGCCCCACAAAAATAGTTTAGATCATTGCCATAGTCGTAGTTTCATCTTAGTTCAATTTCTAGTTGCTGATTTTGTGTTTGATTTGCGTCTCCTTTTTCTGTTTCTAGTTGTCTAAATTTCGGTTAGGGTTAGGGTTCTTGAGTTTCTAGTCAAGTTCATCGATTCTTATTCGGATTCCCACCGCGACACGGTTTTGCTCAAATCTCTGCCGCCGATCCGCTCTCTGCCGCGCGCCTAAGCCTACTCGGAGTCGAACTCGTACCCGCGCGTTACAAAACTTGCGCGCGCCTCGGTTCCTCGCTTACAAATCGCTCGCGTGCGCGCCCACGCAGCACAACAACCCACAGCAGCAATTCTCAGCCGCCGCTGTCGTGCCCTTCGCTCTCACACGTGCGCACACACGCCACGGCACAGATGACAGCGTTTCGCTGCCGCGTGTGTTTCTCCTGCCGTGAACGCGTGAAGGTTGTGCCGTGGCATCGTTTTTGGCCCGTTTTGCTGCCGCCACGGCAGAAAAGCAGCTAGTTTCCTGCCGCGACTCATAGGTGCTGATAGGTTTGTCTTATTCTGTTTTCTTGTTTTCCTTTTTCATTTTCTTAGGAGCTTCATATCTGATCCTTGTGAACCTAGAGACAGCCTTTCTACAGCATTACAAATAGGAACATACCCACAAGTATAGCTATTTTGTGCTCGTGACAGGCTGCTCATTACATCATATACCATTGTGTTCACTTGCTGTTTTGGTTTATTTTGCTCCTAGTTGTTATTAAGGCCATTGGAAAAATACAAAAAAATAGAAAAAAGTAAAAGAAAAAAAAACAGAAAAAATGAAAAGAGGCCGAATTGCTATCAATGCTACTTGCTCATCCTCATGAAATCCCTTAGCTTTTCCTATGCTTGGGTTGACTTTGATTTCCTCTATATCTTTGTCTCCTTTCTGTGAATCACGTACTCTGTCTATCAAGGTTGGTTGTACAACTAATGAAGTTATGAATCCTTCAGGAACTACTTCCAGTCTGAGATCCTTGAATGACTTGCACATATCCTCGGGTAATTCTCCTTCCGTGAGGACATTCACATAAACCTTGCGGCCCAGAGCATCAGCTATTACATTAGCCTTACCAGGATGGTATTGCAAACTTAGGTCATAATCCTTAATAAGTTCTAACCATATCCTTTGTCTCATGTTCAAATCCTTCAGCGTGAATATGTATTTTAAACTCTTGTGGTCTATGAAGACTTCACACCGTTTGCCCATCAAATAATGACTCCATGTCTTCAAGGCGTGGACCACTGAAGCCAACTCTAGATCATGTGTGGGGTAGTTAACCTCATGTTTCTTGAGTTGTCTAGAGGCATATGATGCCACTTTTCCTCCTTGCATAAGAACACTTCCAAGTCCTTGGCGCGAGGCGTCACAATACACTAACTCTAGATCATGTGTGGGGTAGTTAACCTCATGTTTCTTGAGTTGTCTAGAGGCATATGATGCCACTTTTCCTCCTTGCATAAGAACACTTCCAAGTCCTTGGCGCGAGGCGTCACAATACACTTAGAATTCTTTCTCTAAATCTGGTAAGAATAGGACTGGGGCTGTCACCAATCATTTCTTCAACTCTTGAAAACTGGTTTCACACGCATCAGTCCACTCAAACTTCTTTTCCTTCTTCAACAACTCAGTCATGGGTTTGGCAATTTTGGAGAAATTCTCAATGAACCTCGAGTAATAACCGGCCAAACCTAGGAAACTACAAATATCCCCAACATTCTTGGGTGGTTCCCATTCCATTACTGCTGCTACTTTGGAAGGATCAACAACAATTCCTTCCTTTGACACAATGTGTCCAAGAAATCCTACTTCACTTAGCCAAAACTCACGCTTACTAAACTTGGCATAAAGTTTGTGCTCTCTAAGTTTCTCCAAAATCAAACGGAGGTGATTTTCATGTTCTTTGGTGCTCCTGGAATAGATCAAAATGTCGTCAATGAAGACTACGACAAACTTGTCTAGAAATTTGATGAACACTTTGCTCATCATATTCATGAAGTATGAAGGGGCATTGGTTAATCCAAATGGCATCACCGTATACTCATACAATCCATATCTAGTAACAAAGGTTGTCTTGGCTATATCATGCTCCCTAATCTTCAATTGTAAATATCCAGATCGAAGATCAATCTTGGAAAACACACATGATCCCTCTAATTTATCAAACGGGTCATTTATCCTAGGTAAAGGATACTTGTTCTTGATAGTCACTTCATTTAGAGAACGGTAATCCATAACTAAACTCTGACTCCTTTCCTTCTTCTCCACAAACAGAACTGGTGCTCCCCATGGTGATGAACTTTCACGAATAAAACATTTCCCGAGTTGTTCTTCTAATTGCTTCTTAAGTTCCTTTAGCTCATCTGTAGACATGGGGTAAGGTCTTTTTGCTATGGGGCCAGTGCCTGGTAATAGATCAGTGAGAAACTCCACATCTCTATCAGGTGGCATTCCTGGTAATTCCTCGGGAAAAACATTGGGGGTATTCCCTTACTATGGATAATTGATCTAGGCTAACCCCCTTAAGAGAATTGAGCCTAATCCCTTTTATTTCCATGTTGGATTTGAATCTAATCCTCTTTCCTTCTGGGGTGGTGAGTGTAATTGCTCTGTTTGCACAGTCTATGAGTCCTCCAAAAGTGGTCATCCAATCCATCCCCATAATAACATCTAGTCCTTTAGACTCTAGAATTACGAGATGGGTTGGAAATTTGTATTTCCCAAATTCTAAGGTAAGCTGCCTGCATCTGGCATTGACGAGCATTTCCCCACCTGGGGAGCTTACTCTAATGGTTTTCCTATGGTTTCAGTGGGTAGCCCATTTTTATTTACAAATGCTCTTTATATGAATGAATGAGATGCTCCCTTATCAAACAAAACCAATGATATAAAGGAGTTTAGTAAGAACGTACCAATCACAGCATCAGGTTCATCCATCACTTCTTCCACATTGACATGGTTCACATGTCCCTTCTGAAATGGGTTGGAATTGGCATTCTCATCCACTCTCCTCTCTGGGCAGTCATTAGCATAATGTCCTATTTTCTTGCACTTGAAACATGTCACTTGGGAAACATCTATCTTCCCTTCAGAATTTTGACAATGATGTCCATTTCCATGGCTATCTCCATTGTGATTGTTTCCTTTGAATCTTCCATTGTTACCCTTGTATCCACCATTGTGGTTGTGTCCATGGTGCATGTGGCCATGGCCATTGTTGTGGTGGTTCCAAGATTTGTGGCCACTACCTTCAGAGAAATGCTGCTTCTTGTGTGATGAATCAGAGTGATTCTTACTTACTCCAAACTTTCTCTTTCTGTTTTCTTCCTTCCTCACATTGTTATCCAGAGTGATGGCTTCGTCCAGCAGGGTTTGATAATTTAGAGCATAAGCTACAGAAAGGGGTATCTTCAATTCTCCCTTGAGTCCACTAAGGAATTTATCCTTCCTCTTAGCATCAGTATCAATATCCTCTGGTGCATACCTTTATAAGGTGTAGAAATCATCCATATACTCCTTTAGAGTTCTACCTCCCTGTTTCATACTGCGGAGCTCATCCCTCTTCAGATTCATTATCCCTGAAGAAATATGAGCATTACGAAAGCCTTCCTTCAAAGCATCCCAAGTCATTCCCTCTAAAGGACGTGTCACTTGATAAGTCTCCCACCACATTGTAGCGGGTCCTTCAAGAAGATGAGCAGTGAACCTCAATTTTTCAGCCTCAGGGCATTCACAAGTCACCAAGTCCTTATTAACTGAGCGGAGCTAGTCATCTGCCACTATTGGTTCTGAGGAAAGGAAAACTTGCTGGGTTTAATCCTTAGAAATCTCGTCAGTCTATCCATTGGGGGTGGCGGTGGAGGGTTGTCATTGTTGTTGTTATTGTTGTTGTTATATTTTGATGCCATAATCTGGGTCATCATTTTCATAAGCTGAGTCTGGGATGCCATCATCTGCTGCATTGCATCGTTGTTGTTGTTGTTGTTGTTCTCGGGGTCACGACGAGGAGGCATCTGTGATGGTTTTTCAGCATAGGTGAGTAAAATATAGACAGATCTAAGGAGAAAAGTCTTCCTACCCATGCACAAACATAAAGGCATAACAAGAGAAAGATAGCTTGGAAAACTTAAAGGACTTGATTTGCAACTCAAAACACTCCAGTTCTGCCATATCGCAAATTGATAGGTTAAAACTTACTAGGGCCGAAAAACGTAAATAACAACATGGTGGTCAAACTAATAAATCCAATCTTCCACCATGACGTCTTCTTCCTCTTCAAGTTCTTAAATTGTGATTCCTTCCCCTACGAGGATGGCCTTAAGTTCCTTCACTTCTTTCTCCAGGGCATCATTCTTCTCACCATGTATCTTTCCTATCAACTCATAATCAGCCTCTAAGTACAATTCGTTGTCTTCTAGTTTTGACTTCAGGTCTCTAATCTCTTGGTTCTTTGCCTTGATTCACTTTTCTTGACTTAGCAGCTTCTTGTCTTGAGTCTTGAGCTTCTCATCTTGAGTTTTGACCACCTCTTCCAGAGTCTTCACCTTCTCTTCTGCCTCCTTGAGTTGGTCACGTAGCTCGTTATTCATCAGTAGCTCATTATACTTGTCTTCCTCTAGGTCCTTGACATGAATCTCTAAGTTCTAAAGATACTGGCGTAAAGGAGTAGCTTTGGTCACCGGGGCTAAGATGTATGGTTCCCCATCTTCATTACGTCTTCCTAGAGTATAGGAGTAGTGACTCTTCAACTCCCAATAATTCTTCCCACAAAGACGTCCTATCAGCTCCTGCATAACAAGGTTGAGGCCTCTCTCCATGGAATCGCTGATTACTTTGATTGTGATGTCTTCTGTTGTGGGCTTGGTTTGGCGTCCTAGTTGAAAAAGTTTGACTCCCTAGCAACCTTCCTTGCTAAACTTGTTCAGATGTTTTCCTCTGATGGTGGGTGTGGGCAGCGCCAGTAGTGTGACCATCTCGAGAACACAGCTTCCAAAGCGAGTGTTGATGAAGTCGTCGCTGTTGTCGAAGTTGAAGCTCTCCATCTTAAGTCATAAGAGTAAAAGAACATAAGTTTTAATACATAAGATAAAGAAGTACTAGATGTGCATAAATACATAGAAAAATATCTAACTTTCTCTAGGGTGATCAATGGGTTATTAACAACTTATTGTAAATTGGATATTCACTATAGTGAGAAGGACAATGCACACGCAAGCCAATCAGGGAACGGTCTCGTGTCCGTGGACACGTAAAGTTGTCCGGGCCGCTTCATCTCACTATGCCGCTAGGATCCAAAATACTCTATGGAGATAATAACAAGATAAAAAATGGCTTCCAAACCTAAGGGCTCGAACCTACATGCAACAATTTGCTCTGATACCATTTTGTAGCATCCTAACTTTTAACAAAGGAGGAATACCTGTGTTATGTGCTAGTCCCTGGATCAATGCTAGCACCACAGTACAAAACTTAAAGGTATCATTGCATAAGAGTCAAAATTATTACAACTGAATCCAGAGTATCCAAATATAACTTATTACAAGGTGCATAGCCTTATAGGCTAGCTAAAACTCAGAGTTCAAGCAACAGAAGTAAAGTAGCAATGCGCCTCCATCTTCAAGCATGCGCAACAGGAGGACATGTTGGGTGTAGACTCGAGTCCAGAAACATCCTCATTCCTCATCAGAATATCCTGCACGTTGGAATATGCAGCCCCCGACGGAGATCAGTACAATTTGATGTACTGGGAAATGCCACCTATTGTGGATATAAAATGGCAAGTCTAGTACTACATGAACATTTTGGCTAGGTGTGGCTTAAGCTTTTTTGCAGAAGGACAATTTTCTCCTATCCCTTTTTATAAAACAAACTTTTCTTTTCAAAGGGAGTGGCAACATTGGGTTATGACCCAAGCACCACAAACATTACTTCCTTAGGAAAATTTTAGTTTAAAAAAACCGGTGTTGAGATTCTTTTGTCCGTCCTTGTCTAGCTGCTCGAAGTCGTCCATTTCCGGGGACATGACTATGATCATAGATTCTAACTCTGCAGAGGTTGTGCACTTTCACCCTTTGTCTTCAATTAGCCCAAACATCCTATACACTCTTAATGCATCATGGAAAGGAGAGAATTGAGACGAGATCTTTCAGAAGAAGAAGTCCAAACCCAACGGCAAGACCCGTTCCACCTATAATTTTGCTACATCTGCTTGTCAAGCCTGGGTTGAACTCTCACAACTTAGTTGATCAAGACAGATTCCATATGTCAAAAGGGTGCACGGTAAGCTACTATACTTAGAGGGACTTATTAATATCTTTATTCCTAGGTGGCCGTCCACAAGTGACAACCTCAAGTGGAATAACCCTTAGACAAGGGCCCTGAGGCAACACTCA
Organism: Alopecurus myosuroides; assembly: GCA_028641055.1. Classification (NCBI taxonomy): domain Eukaryota; kingdom Viridiplantae; phylum Streptophyta; class Magnoliopsida; order Poales; family Poaceae; genus Alopecurus; species Alopecurus myosuroides. The sequence continues at coordinate 383,138,580 of CM054057.1, read as the reverse complement.
ACATAAACCAATCACATCCAATTTCCACCCATGTGTTTCATTGATTAGTTATTGTTAGAATTTTTTTCCTCAACATCTAGTAAAACAATTTTTAATATAGCAGAGCATCTACTAAGTTCTAAGGCTATCAAGTATAATGGTAGCTACACACTACTAGGATATTGCATAGCATAATTACTTTATAAAGATCCTATCATGCACACTACTAAAATCCACTAATGCTTATTGAAAATATAGGTAAATGATGGGGTGTCACTTGCCTTGGCAGTAGGATGAGTGGGAACAACAACCACAATTGTAGAATTGCTCCTCCTCACAATCTAAACAAACAAAATAACAACACATAAACAAACAATAAAGGAAAACATTACATAAACATGTATGCATGATATGCAATGATGAAATATGCATAAACCCCACAAATGTTATGAATGAATAACATAATGTTGTTCTCTGGTTTCCTAACATGTTTAGAACTAAGGAAAACAAAATAGATACCAAAATATAATTATAACATTTTTAGTGTTCTTATATAGATCTATTAACCAAAAACAAGAATTATGATGTTAAAGTGGTCTAAATATTGTTATTTTCCACTCTATGTACAGATTACATCTTAACAAAACCATAACACTTGGATTTGCTCCAAAAGGAATTATAGAATTAAAGTTATGGGAAAAATAGTGCAAACTATGCATTTGTGAATAACAAGTTTGTGCACGTGTCAAAAATAAAATCCAAAGTGTTCTGCTCATCTTGCTGATTTCAAAAAGTACAAAATCATTGAATTTTTTATTACAAAACGAAACTTATTGAATTTACAAGTTTGGGTTTTAATTCTGTTTAATTATGTTTTGAAAAGAAAATGATCGATACGAGGGATATGAAATGGAGCCCTCTGATTGGCCCGTACCCTTTCGCGTGGATTGACTAACGCGGGCCACAGGATTTAAGTGGAGATGGGCGGCCAGGATTAAATCTTAACGGTTCGATAAGTGATCTATTCCTAGCTTTTGGATTAGATCGAACGGCGCAGAAGCACCTCGAGCGGCGCTGTTCACCGGAATGTTGCCGGAATCAGGAGCGCGCGGCTCTGCGAGCTCAGCGCGGTTGCTACACGTGGCTAGAGGGACAGAGGAGAGTACCTACACGATCAACGAGAGGAGGCGAGGTCGATGGCGAAGTGGAGCTTCATGGCGCGGTCTTCTCCGTCCTCTGTTGCTCGCCGGAGTTGTTCGGGGCGACGGTGAAGCTAACCCGAGGATGGCGCCGTCGAGCTGCGGGACAGAAAGGCGAAAAACATGTCAATACGACTCGCCGTCGTGAGAAAAGAAGAAAGGGAGGGAAGAGGGGGTCCGGGATGGTCGATACGCTGCGGGGGACCTTGATTTCGTCGTCTGTCGTCGCGAGATCGCGAGCTCTAATTCTCCCGGCCTGGTGGCTCTCTGATGATGAGGCTCGGGGAAAAACGGAGAGGAGCGTAAGGGGCTTAAGATGGGCAAGGAGGGAGGCGTTACTTGGGGACTTAACATCGGGATTGATTTGGCCGTTTCAGTCCATTAACGAGGGCGTGATCATCGCACAAGGAAGAAGACGGGGGGCGTCACGGTGACGTGGTCATGACGTGGGCCGCGGGGCCACTAGGCGGTGAGAGGGGGTAGGGTGAGAAGGAGTGAGTGCGCGCGCAGTCTTTCTCGGGCTGGCCCAGTGGGCTCAAACCTCCTGGGTGTTGCGCGCTGCGCGGAAGGGAGAGGAAAAAGGGGAGGTGGGCTCGGCCCAGGGGTGCGCTAGAATAGGTTTCCTCTTTCTCTGTTTTATTTTTTTATTCAAAACATTAATAAAACCAACCATAAACTCCTCAAACTTTATCAGAAAAATAATTAAAAATATGTTTTGAATAGCTAGTGATACTAGGAGTATGTTGGTACTGTTCTTTTTCAAAAATAAAATAATTTCACATAGGTCAAATATGAGGACTTCAAAGTACCCCTTTCTATGCCTATGTGGTAAAAATGAGTTTAATATTTTGTTGTGGAAAGAAAAATATGCAAAGATGTCATGATGCAAATGTATGCATGATGTTATTTGAATTTTGAAAATCCTAGGATGTCACAATATTTCAGCGTGATGTTGGAAGGAACGACTAAAACATGGTTGAAAAACCTGCCCCCCAACTCTGTCAATACCTGGCAGGAATTATGGGAGATGTTCATAAAAAATTCCGGGGGACGTGGAAACGCCCAATGACGATTACAGACCTGGAAAATCATGGTCAAAGGGAGACAGAATCAGCCCAGCATTGTTTGCAAAGGGTTGCCCAAATCATTCATTCTTAAGATAGTATTACTGCACGGTTGGCCGTCTTGATCCTGGAAATGAATTGCAGATTTGAGCCTCTAAAGCACAAGCTGGGAAGGATGAAAACTACCACGGACATGAGCGAGATTATGAACGCCATGACCAAATATGCAGGATCCGATAAAACAAAGGACCCAAAATTCGATGATGAGAAGTCCGGGAAAGGAAAGAAAATGATAAGGGGTGGCCCGATCCTCTCAAAGAGCAACACAAATAAAACTGATAACTAGTGTTTCACTGAGATCTCTCGTGGATGATTCCTGATTGCAACTGCAACAACTTTCAATCCCTATGGATATTCTCAACAACACACTCTTGCACAATGCAATCAACCGATTACAAGTGGTTCTGTACCTTCTAATTCCCAATGGAACAGTAGATAACACGAAGAATCTGCAAAGGATAATCACTTCAAGATGAATGCTTACAAGCAGATTCAATCTAGAGGCTACGAGGGGTTTTTGTCTATACTTATTCTAACCTATTTGGGGCGCAATGGCCAGCTATTTATGAGGGGTAGGGGTGCGGCCAAAGGGGTGGGGCGCACCTCACCTCCCCTAGTTGTATGGGAGTTGGACTCTATCCCAACTCTTTATTACAATTTGAATTTAAATGAGAGTCCTGTCAAGTAAGGACTCGCGGGTCCACCTCTCCTAAACTAGTGGGACTCTCTCTCACCTCTCCTATACTAGTGGGACTCTCTCTATGGAGCATCCACAAGGTGTGGTGCACCACCTACTCCATCTCCATGCATTTCTCCTTTGTTTCCAGCAGCTCCACCTTGTTTTCCAGCTTGTGGCTCCTGTTTTCCAGCTGCTACTTCTTGTTTTCCAGCATGGGCTTCTTGTTTTCCATCTCCTCTTGATGCTCCTCTCCATTCATGTTTGTGTTATCAACAACCCTGATCATACATAAATGCATAGACTTAGGCAGTATAAAATTCTCATGATCACAAACATCAAATTCTATTAAGAGTGAGTTCACATGTTGTTCTAATAACTTAGTTCTTGATCTTGTCATAGGTCCAAGTCTCACTTCATCTTGTTTAAGTGGCAATGTACTAGGGATGTCCTCATCATCCTCCCCCTCTTGAAAAGGTGTCAACCTCGAAGTATCAAGGTCATCTCCATAATATGGTGTCAAAGCAGCAACATTGAAAGAATTGCTAACACCAAACTCCTCAGCTGGAAGATCTATCAGGTATGCATTATCATTGATTCGACCAAGAACTTTGTATGGACCAACACCTCTTGGCATCAACTTGAACTTGCGTAATTTTGGGAATCTATCCTTGCGGAAATGCACCCAAACCATATCACCAGCCCGAAATATCATCTCCTTCCTTTTCTTGTTCATGCGTTCAGCCACATGTTGTCCCTTCTCATGTATCTTCTTGACAAAATCAGCACGCTTCAAGGCCTCCATGTTAACTCTCTCATGTATGGGAACGGCATCATATCTAGTGGAGTAATGGGTTTGAAACCATACACCACCTCAAACAGGCATAGCTGAGTAATGGAGTGTACAGCCCTGTTATAAGCGAACTCAACATGAGGCAAACACTCCTCCCACTCCCGCAGGTTCTTCTTGATCATGGTGCGCAACAATTGTGATAATGTGCGATTCACCACCTCCGTTTGTCCATCAGTTTGGGGGTGACATGTAGTTGAAAACAGCAACTTTGTCCCCATCTTCCCCCAAAGTGTCTTCCAGAAATAGCTCATGAACTTCACGTCTCGATCAGAATCAATAGTCTTGGGTACTCCATATCTTCCAATCTTGCAGCACCACTTAATTCATCTAGCATATCTTCCAATATTGGAATAGGATGACGATAACGAATAGTGATGTTGTTTATTGCTCTACAATCTACGCACATGCGCCATGTACCATCTTTCTTCGGAACCAAAATCACAGGAACAGCACAAGGGCTAAGACTGATGCGAATATACCCTTTATCAAGGAGATCTTGTACTTGTTTCTAAATTTCCTTCGTCTCCTAGGGATTAGTCTTGTAAGTGGCTCGGTTTGGTAATGTGGCTCCAGGTATCAAGTCAATTTGGTGTTCTATGCCACGCAATGGTGGCAACCTTGCTGGTACCTCCTATGGAAACACATAATCAAATTCCTGCAACACATTAGAAAGACCAATAGAGAGAGGGGTCATGTCGTTAGAAACCAACATTTCTCCCTTGTGCATGAGCACTATAGTTACTAAATTAGGATCCTCAATAAACTCTCTCAAGTCATCTTTGGTGGCTAACACGCATAATAGGCTCACTCCCTCACTTTTATTTTTACCACTCAGCTTGCCTTTGCTATTATCACTCACAGTATTTTTGTTTCCTCTCATCTCATCACTCTCATTCTAAGATTCTAAATTGACTTATATTTTTTGATGAGATTCATTTACAATTTGTTGTGGTGTAATAGGCCTCAGAATGATGTCCTTCCCATGCCAATTCAACTGGTATGTATTTGCTTGTCGCACCCGGACTTCTAGAGGATACTCACAGTCCGCTAAATAGTAGAACAAATGGCTTACGGGGCATACCGGCACCCGCATCTCAATATGAGAAGGCCAACACGTAAACGTGTGACAACCATTCTCTACTATCCATCGTCTGCGCAAACCATACCATAGAAATCAGGACACTTCCGTTGACGTACTTCATAACATACACACATGGTACGTCAACGGCATTAGAACAACTGATATCACAACATATCTCTAAGACACAAAAGATTGAAATAAGTTGCAAATAGCTCTCACTAGAGCAGAGATAGCAAATACAATCATCCAGAGGACACATGTCCCAACATATCATCATTACAACACAGCGGAAAAATCCAAGATGTCTGAGTACAGACAAGATCCAAATAGGCCTAAGAGGCCGGAAACAAAAAGACGGAGCCCATCCACGAAGTCTCGGATCCTGCCCGGGTCCGCTATCTACTCGTCAGCAGCCTCGTCATACTCCACGTAGTAGCCATCACGGGGATCCTCGTACGCGTAGTCTGCGGAAACCACAGCCCCAAAGGGGTCAGTACAGACAAGTACTGGCAAGCAAGACTCACGATTCACCAAAATGTACCCGTCAACACCAAGTACAGATGCTTTGGGTTCAACGGAAGAAAGGGTGATACAAAAGATACGGCAGCGGGCTGCACTAACCAACTACAGATACATGCTACAACTTCCGGCTAACAGAAAGGAGATAAGGTAGCGTATCGTAACCAACTATAACTAACTCCAAACAAACCCATCTTGGATCTCGCCCCTTATCCAAAGAAGCAATCCGAGGATAACTCACACAGCTGGATTAATGATGGTTCAAGTTATTGTGTCAATAAGACTATTACTAGTCAAGTTATCATTAGTTAGGTGTAAGTTGTTCTGAGTACTTGTTAGCCAGTACTTTCACCAAGTCATCCATAACCGCGGAAAACACGGCTTCTCGAGAAGATTTACCCTGCAGGGGTGCACCAATTTGGCCGTACACGTAAGAATAACCCGCCAGATGGAATGCCTTCCACCAAGCGGGGCACTCAACACAACTCAACTCTTCTCCGCATCAAGCCCAAAGAACCCCGTGCAATTGAGCGCACGGCTAATCAAGCCCCACGAAGAAAAGGGGACCCTCATAGCACTATAAGAACGTGTCTCCCTAAATGCCGACTACAAAAGTTCCACCCTGGCCTGGGTTCGCAAATACATATGCATGCGGCAAATGGAAAACCCGAACTAAATGAGGCGATTTGGACAAGATGCGAATCAAATCAAATTGAGGGGGGCGCCCATACATGCTTCCCACATGCGGATAGTGCGCTCATCATGGGTCAGTAGACAAGACCCTTTTCCTAATTAGGGTCGACACTAGCAAGCCTCAAAACCACGCCGGGCCTCCTGCCGGTGCCTTATCATCAATTTAGCATTACCTCAAATATTAACAGGTTGATTGTTTAAACATCGAGCCCCAGAACATAATGAATATAGTAACAGAAATAACAGACAGCAGACTCGAGCAGAAACAACCCTAAGCATGCTAGTAAGACACGGGCAACAAGCAACGGGGTTATAGGTGTGGAGATGAGGCTATATCAGGGTTACAGGATAACATGTGATAGGATCGAACACAAGCAACGATTCATAGGGCTAGCAGAATAGACAACGGAAAGTATCGGTATCCAATGTGGAAAGGAACACAATGGTTCATGTGAGTGAATACTTGCCTGCAAACTCAGCAGCCTGGTACTGAGCTAGATCCTCAGAAGGGGTGTCGTAAGTATCGTCTGTCTCAACGTCGTCGTCTATTCGAGAAGAAGCAAACAAACAACGCAGAGAGACAAACAATCAATAACATGGCATAATGCACAAACATGGGATGATGCATGGCAATTTAATTGATGCATCAAGGATAAGATAGTTGACATGGTAACATAACATAATTAAATGGACCCATATGCAATTTGGATTGCATATGGAAAGCCCATGAATTATGGTTGGATTAAATGATCTACAACTAAACAACATGTGAAAGTGGATTAGCATGATGCATGGATGAGGAAAAACAAAAGAAAACAACAATAGAAACAATTTGAAATAAGGTTTACCAAGTTTGGAATTTTATTTATTAAGTTATGACATTTTGGTTTCTTAAAGGTGTTACACAAGTATTTGTTGTTTTCACCAATTTTAATTGTTCAAAATAGATAACAAAGTTCATATTTGGAAAGAACACAAAATTTTAGGTGGAACACATGTTTCACTTGTTGAAAAAGGATTTAAAATAAATTACTTATGAATTAAACAAGTTTAAACAAGATTTAAATGAATTTAATTCAAGTATGAATTTATTTGTAATTTTATTTGTTCAAAACATTAAACCAAATTCATATTTGAAAAGCTTATACTTTTCTGGTTTGAAAACATATTTTATAAGTTCAAAAATAATTTAATTTGAGCAAGTTATGAATTTAGCAAATTTAAATGATTTAAACAAGGTTTAAATTATTTAACCAATTTTAATTATTCAAAACATGAAACCAATTTTATATTTGAAAAGGTGGTTCAAAATGGCATGGAAAACATATTTTACTTGTGTTATTTGAATTAAGTTTGAATTAGTTATGAAATTAACCAAATTTAAAATGATTTGTTTGAATTTGAAATTTGAATACATTTGAAATATTCAAAACAGAAAACAAATGATTTAAATAGGTAGAGAATTAAATTTGGTTCAGTATACATATTTTATTTGTATTATTTGGAGTTGGAATTTAAAAATTATTTGTATTTTTAAAACAGGGACTAATCTGTAAAAGAAAAGGACTGGAAATTAAAAAGAAAACTGGGCAGAAACGAAATCCACCCGCAGTGACTGGCCCAAGCCACTGACAGGGGGGCCCTCGGCCACAGGGGCCTGCGTGGCAGCACGCGTGGCAACCCAGGCCAATGGCAGGTGGGCCACGGACGCCAGCGTGGCAAAGCAAAAGAATTGGCGGATTTAATCCGCGGAGGCGAGGGCTCGACCCCTCTACCTCGGGCGCGCGTGCGCGTGATGTTGCCAATGCAGTGTGAGTGTTCGCTTGTCAGTATAGGGTGCACATTTGGATTTGATGTTCAGCTAGCGAAAACGACTGACGAAACTGAAAGTTGGTTTCAGTTAACTGAAACACGGCGAGGCGACGTTGGTCACCGGCGGCTAGCCGCTGCTGCTGCTCGCTCGTGCTGCCGTGGATGCGTGCAAGGGCGACTGTTGCGTACGGTCGAGATGCAGTAGGGTAAAGGAGGAGGGTGGCGGCTGCTCACCGGCGATGAAGGAGAAGCAGAGGTTCAGGCGGAGGCGACGATGGCGACGGAGAGGACGGCGGCGGTGATGCAGTGGCGTCCTGGCCCCGTTGCGGTGTCGATGACGAAGAGGGAGCTGCGGGGGATCGATTCCCGCAGTTAGCCCGGACAGTGGGGCATCGCAACGGCGTCGATCACCGGGGTTCAGAGATGGTGGTGATCGGCGGGGAGGATTCAGAGAGAGACAGAGAGATGGGTGGAGAGGGAGAGAGGAAGAAGACGGCGGCGTCGAGGGAGAGGTGGAGGTTAGGGCACGGGAGAGCTCGAGGTAGCTAGGGTTAGCTATATGGAGGAGGAGGAGCGAGCTCGACCGTCTGCTTCTCCTCTGCAGCGACGTGGACATAGCGGATGTGGTGCCGTACGAGGGAGGAAGAAAGAGTGGGGGGTACCAGGCCGGTTTGGTGGGCTGGGCCTGCCCACTGCCTCACTCGCTGCTATTTTTTTTTTGTTTTAACTGTTATGTTTCTCTTTTTTTTTGCTGAAAAAGAAAAGGAAAGAGATGAAAGGGTTTTTGAGTTAGAAAATTTTTAGGAAAAATTGTATTGATTATTTATTGTAACAGCAACCCAGTGCAACTTTGGTTTTCCAAAATTTTTGAATTATGGTGCTGTTTGTAATTCGTTTGAAATTTGATTGAATTTAATATTAATTGAATAATTGACTTAAGCAACTTAAAAGTTTTAAATTCAAGTTTATTTGAAAACAAGTGATTGATTTGTTTTGTAAGTTTCATAATTTCAAAATGGTTGCTGTTTGTAATTGAATTTGAATAAAATTTGAATTAAGTGAATTATTAAAATGAACCATTTGATAGTTTAAACCTTAAAGTTTAATGGAAACAATTGATGTTTTGATTGAACTTTTTTATTTGGAAAATTGTAACAGAGCAAGTATGAAACAAATATTTGAATTTGGTTTGACAATTCAAATAGAAAACAAGCGAAAACAAATGAAAACAAATGGAAAACAATTGGAAAACAATTGCAATGATTAAGATGCCATGATGCAAAACATAAAATAACAAGAAATAAAACATTCTAAAGGTTGTTTTCATACTTGGGATGTTACATTGCTCTTCCATTGTGTATAGCATTCCTGTCAAACTGCCATGGTCTTCCCAGCAAAATGTGACAAACAGACATTGGTACCACATCACACTCAATGGTGTCTGTGTATGGTCCAATTTGAAATTCAACTCTCACCATGTAGCTCACCTTCATTTATCCTTTATCACTTAATCACTGAATGTAATAAGGATGAGGGTGTGGGATATATTTCAACTTGAGCTTTGCACATAAATCTTTGCTTGCTAAGTTTCTGCAAATTCCTCCATCAAGAATAACTTTGCAAGCCATTTGAGGGCCTACAATAGATTTATTTTGGAACAAATTACACCTCTGATTTTCTGGACATGGTGTAACACTCAAAGCCATAGATTTTTGTGTGCAAACAATAGTGGGATAATGTGTAGCATATGCATCAACTGGACCATGTATATCATCATTATCCTCCTCTTCTGGATCAACATCATCACCAATTTCATACTCATTATCCTCATTAACAAGCATGATCTTTTTATTAGGACAATCTCTCTTGAAATGCCCTTTTCCTCCACATGTGTGACAGCTCATATATCTATTTCTTGCTGTGGACATGGTAGAACTACCTGCACTTGCAACTGGTTGGGATGTTTTCTTGCTGCTAGTCTTAGGTTTGGAGGGTGGTGCACAACGAAATTGAGACCCTTGTGGTGTTGGTGATGAAAAAGAAGAATTTCTAGGAGCAAACTTCCTTCTAGCACTCAGCTTAGCCTCCTCGGCCAATTGTGCTTCAGCTTCTCTAGCATGATGTAACAACTCATTCATGTCATTATATTGGAGATGCCTCACAATGCTCTTTATTTTAAATTGCAAACCTGAGAGAAAACGTTGCATAGTGTGTTCTGGCTCTTCTCTAACTCGAGCTCTTTGGAGAATCAACTCCATCTCCCTATAGTAAGCATAAACTGACAATGAGCCTTGCTTTAACTGTTGGAGTTTATCATATAGTGTTCTAATGTAATTCTTGGGTACAAATATGTCCCTCATTACTTGTTTCAATGTTCTCCATGTAACAATTTCTGTATCACCAACTTCTGCCCTCAATTGGGTGATATTATCCCACCACAAAAGAGCATAGCCATCAAACCTATAAGATGCCAATTTTATTTTTCTATCCTCAGTGTAATCATGTAATCTCCATAGTTTCTCTATTTTCAGCTCCCATAACAAATATTCTTCCACATCATCATGATCAAATGTGAAAGGAGGGATGGAAAACTTAGGTTTTTCCAAACCATCATCTTCCCTATTGTTTTCTGGGGCTTGCACTCTTCTAGCCAAAGCATGTCCTCCACGGCCATGGCCAGCATTGCCTCGGCCATTATCAAGATCATTTTCATCATGCATATGTGCACCAGCATTAGGAGCTCTTTGTTGCACTAGAGTGGATAGATTAGCAATCTGTGTTGTTAAATTTGCACAGCTTTCTAGAGCACATCAACAGATTCTTGAGTAGCAGTAGCTTCTATCTTCAGATCTAGAGTGGTTATTTCTTTCCTCAATGCATCATCTTTTTGTCTATTTCTGTAGCTATTCTCTTGTACATGGTATCTCTTAGTGCATTTCTTCTTTGCATGCACATCAGCAGAACTAGCAGAATCCATTATGTTAGTGAAAACAAAACAAGTATAAGTGGGTGTTTGTTTCTCTCAAGTCACTCAATCCAGCAAGATAATGGTGTATCTCAGTTCTCCAGAGTGAATAGAAGAACTTCACCAACAAGTAGTGGAAACTATATGTACCAAGTGTGAGAAGAGAATATCAGGGATCTCAGTTATCACAAGACAATAATCAGGATATATGGTGGGGCTTCGTTTGGATACCTAACAACACCAAAAAACAACTCCAAATAACTGTCCAATGTGATATAAAAGTTGACCAGGAAACACACACTCTTTCGGAGACAAATATGCCGACTACGAAAGTTCCACCCGGGTACCAAGGGCTCGCAAGATCATGCATGCAGCAAATGGAAAACCCGAACTAAATGAGGCGATTTGGACGAGATGCGAATCGAGTCAAATTGAGGGGGGCGCCCATACTCGCTTCCCACATGCGGGTAGTGCGCTCATCATGGATCAGTAGACAAGACCCTTTTCCTATTAGGGTCGACACTAGCAGGCCTCAAAACCACAAAGGGCCTCCTGTCGGTGCCTTATCATCAAATTATTATTAACAATAACCTTAGCATGATTCATTGTTTAACATCGAGCCCCCAGAACATAATAGAAATAGTAACAGAAAGTAACGGGTAACAGACTCGAGCAAAACAACCCTAAGCATGCTAGTAAGACACGGGCAACAAGCAAAAGGTTATAGGTATGGAGGTGAGGCAATATCAGGGTTAGAGGATACATGTGATAGGTTCGTAACAGAAGCAACTAATCATAGGGCTAGCAGAATAGACAACGGAAAGTATCGGTAACCAATGTTGAAAGGAACACGATGGTTCATGTGAGTGATAAATTGCCTGCAAACCCAGTAGCCTGGTACTGAGCTAAAATCCTCAGAAGGGGTGTCGTAAGTATCGTCGGTCTCAACGTCGTCGTTTATCCGAGAAGAAGCAAACAAACAATGCAGAAAGATAAACAATCAATATCATGGCATAGTGCACAAACATGGGATGATGCATGACCATTTACTTGATGCATCAAAATAAACTAGTTGACAAGATAACAACATGATTAAATGGACCCACATGCAATTTTGGATTGCATATGGAAAGCCCATGAATTATGGTTGAATTAATTGTTTTACAACTAAGCAACATGTGAAAGTGGATTAGCATGATGCATGGATGAGGAAAACAGCAAAATAACAACAATAGAACCAATTGGAAATAAGGTTTAACAAGTTTGGAAATTCATTTATTAAGTTTTTTGAATTTTGGTTACTTAAAGGTGTCACACAAGCATTTGTTGTTTTCATCAAGTTTAATTGTTCAAAATAGATAACAAAGTTTATATTTGAAAAGAAAACAAGATTTTAGTTGGAATACATGTTTCACTTGTTGAAAAAGGATTTCAAATAAATTATTTATGAATTTAACAATTTTAAATGATTTAAACAAGGTTTAAATTATTTAACCAATTTTAATTATTCAAAACATGAAACAAAATTTATATGTGGAAAGGTGGTTTAATTTGGCATGGAAAACATATTTCATTTGTGGAAAATGGATTTAAAATGAGTAAGTTATTATTTTGGCAATTTTAAATGCAATAAACAAGAAACAGTTGTTTTCAGCAATTTAAAATATTCAAAACAGCAAACAAAATTGATATTTGGAAAGTACATGAAAAGTTGATTGGAAAACATGTTTAGTTTGTTGAAATTGGAATTTTTATGCCCAAGTTATGGTTTTTGCAAAATTAAATGAATTAAACAAGATTTCAAATATTGCACCAATTTAAAATATTCAAAACAGCAACAAATTGCATGGAAAAGGTTGAAAACATGTAGCAAATGTTTCATTGAACATTTAGAGCTATCAAACATAATTTTAGGGTGATTATTGAATTTATTATGCAATTTTCCATAATCATTCTTATTCTGCCCTTTTTAGTAAACAGAGGAAAACATGATCAAAATTAATTCAATTGTTCCCAAATAAAATACCAATGTGTAGAGTTTGTTAAGACAAATTTTTAGAGTCCAATTTTGTTAAAATTGGATGAGTAGAATTAAAGTTATGAAATTCCAAAGTTTCCAAATTTTATTGCATTTTCAGTAATTAATTATTTAGTGCAAAAATTGTTACAGAAAACGGTTGCAAACTTGACATTACTAGAAGGAGCACAAAATTATGAAACCACAGGATTTTGAATCATTCAAATTGGAGTGATATTCAATTTTATATGGAATTTAGAAGTAATGGTTCAGATCTGAGTTGCTGAAATTCTGACAGAAAAAGAAAAACGGAAAGAAAAAGGTGGGGTTAGGGGAATCGAACCCAGGACCTGTGGGTTAAGCGCAAGGGGTGTTGACCAGTGGGGTGGGATGCGGTTTGTTGACATTTAATGGGGCGAAGAGAGGTTATGGTACAGCAACTGTCCACTGAACAAATCGGAATAATAAGCAGGAAAAAGGGTGGGGGGCTGGGACTCGATCCCGCGACCTGAGGCTTGCGCGCACAGGGACAGCTAGCCACTGCGGTATGCGTTTATTTGTGATAGGAAGGGGGGCCTCGGGGGGTTTATGGTGCAGATCTGGCGCGGATTTTTTCTGAACTGAAAAGGGATCGCTGCCTGTACCGTTGACAGAGATGGCAGCGATGGCTGCTGCGATGGCTGCTGCGATGGGCGCCGTGGTGCGCTGTGCTTGGCGTGTGGGAGTGCGGCCAAAGGGATAGAGGAGGGGAGCGAGAGAGAAGGGGACCGAGGGCATCACCTCGAGCGCATCAGGAGCCGGAGGAGGTCGGGGCGAGCAGCAGGTACAGAGGGCGACGGTGGCGACTTGGTGAGGACGGCGGCGGCGCCGTGCTGCATCCCAGCCCAAGCCGAGGGGGGGAGAGGGAGCCCGCGGTGAGGGCTTTCCATTCCCGCCCTCACCGAGGCCGAAGGGAGTCCGCAGCTCCGGTGATCGCCGGTGGAAAAGGAGGAGGTATTTCGGTTGTGGGTGTACAGGTTACAGAGAAACAAAAGAACAGAGGGAGAGGAAGATGGAGGAAGAGGATGGCGGCTGGGGAGAGGAAGAAGGGAGAGTAGGGGAAAACCCTAGGGCTAGCCATGGATTTTATAGGGAGGGGTGGAGGAGTGGTGGCCGTCTGCTCCCTGTTCTCTGCAACGTGGACAGCTCCGATGGTGATCGTATAGGAAGAAGATGAAGGCTGAAGGGGTATCGGGCCAGGGGAAAAGAAGTGGGCTTGGGGAAAGGATGGGCTGAGGAAAAGGGAAAAAGGCCTGCTGGTTGCTCTTTCTCTCCCTATAGCTTTATTTTTTGTTCTAGTTATTTTTTTTTTGCAGGAATAGAAATAGTAAGAAAGGAAGGAGTTTTAGGGTTAGGAATTTTAGGGCAAAAATTTGATAATGCTTATTTAAGTGATAGCAACAAATTGCAGGGTTTTGTTTTTCAAAAGTCAAAAATTAAATTGCTGTTATTGGTTTGATTCAAATTTGAATGCATTTGAGTTTAAGGGATTTATTGAAAACAATAATTTAAATAGGGTGAACAAATGATTTTATTTAGAAACAAATTATTAATAATTGTGTTGCAATTTTTATAAGATCAACATGGTTGCTGTTTTGGACAATGTGATTTGGATTTGAATGTGAATTGATTCAAATGAGTTATTAAATAGAAATAACAAGTTAATGGTTCTATTTAAATAGAAACCACTAGTTGTTTTAATTGAAACTTTTAGTTGGAAAATTGTAACATAACAAGTATGAACAAGGCATTTGGAAATTGGTTTGGAATTTCAAATATTTTTGGTATTAGATGAATTTTTTGTTAGAAACAAATCAATAGCTTTGGAATTACAACTTTAATGGAAACAATTGATTGTTTTAATTTGAAGTATCATTTTGGAAATTGTAACATCACAAGGATGAAACAAAAGGTTTGAATTTTGGTTTGAAATTCAAATAGAAAACAAAGGAAAACAAATGAAAACAGTTGGAAAACAAGCAAAACAATTGCAATGAACATGATGCCATGATGCAAAACATAAAATAACAGGGAGCAAAACATTCTAAAGGCTTATTTTTCATCCTTGGGATGTTACAAAACGCCCCCCCCTTGAAGGAATCGCGCCCCGAGATTCCTACTGAGAAAAGAAAAGGTCCGGAAACTTCTTGGGAAGATCCTCTTGAGCTGTGACACGTGAAACACATCGTGCACCTTGAATAGTTTTTCTGGAAGTTCAAAACTTTAGGCATTCCTGGCAACTCTTCTGGAAAGATGTCAGGGAATTTGGAAACCACCGGAACATTTTCAAGTAAAGGGATAGGTTTTGTATCAAGGGTGTATAGCTGAATGGAACTTGATTCATTTGGAGAATAGATTATCTGGAATGTGGTGATTCAGGAATGCTTCCTCGAAACAACCCCAGGTGATAGGAATGCCAGCTCTCATAGCCTGGAATCAAGAACAACAACAACAACCTTTCTGGCCAGATAGACTTGATATTTGGGAAGTTTTGATTAGACGCCGGTAGAAGAATTGAAGTGGAAAACAACAACAAGATTTCAACGGACGAAAAGGATGTTGAGAAGAACAGGATAACGAAGCAACACCGGGAAAAACGAGACCAAAACTCCTGAGGTACTACGGAAAAACCCATCCGGGCTTCTAAAGGATCAATATCTACTGCTTAAGGAATAGAGGATCTGCTTCCGGGGCTTATACGCCTCCGTTCTCAATCATGAGTAGGCAACATGATAAATCATGTCACAACCACCTCCATTCCTATGGTCTAGTAGATATAACCATCCTAGAGAAACCAGGATTCGTGAAATCCTAACTTGAAAGTTTAGATGAGAAGGGAAAACAACGTTGCACTTCCTTACCAGAAAAGGGAGGGTGGGTGGGGAAAGAAGAAAAAGAACAGAATTACTACTCTCACGTTTCATTTTTCCTATACAGCTACAAAATAGTTTCTAGACTCAACTGCGACCAGTAAAAAGGGATCCTACAGGCAGACAGGCTCTGATACCATTTGTCGCACCCGGACTTCTAGGGGATACTCACAGTCCGTTAAACAGCAGATAAATGGCTTACGGGGCATACCGGCACCCGCATCTCAATATGAGCAGGCCAACACGTAAACGTGTGACAACCATTCTCTTACTAGTCATCGTCTGCGCAAACCATCCCGTAGAAATCTAGATACTTCCGTTGACGTACTTCAAAACATACACACATGGTACGTCAACGGCATTGGAACAAGTGATATCACAACAGATCTCTACGACACAAAAGATTGAAATAAGTTGCAAATAGCTCTCATTAGAGCAGAGATAGCAAATACAATCATCCAGAGGACACATGTCCCAACAATTCATCATTACATCACAGCGGAAGCATCCAAGTGCCTGAGTAAAGACAAGATCCAAACAGGCCTAAGAGGCCGGAAACGAAAAGACGGAGCCCATCCACGAAGTCTCGGATCCTGCCCGGGTCCGCTATCTACTCGTCAGCAGTCTCGTCATACTCCGTGTAGTAGCCACCATGTAGATCCTCGGAAACGTAGGTCTGCGGAAACCACAGCCCCAAAGGGGTCAGTACATAAACGTACTGGCAAGCAAGACTCACAGTTCACCAAAGTGTAACCCGTCAACACCAAGCACAGATGCTTTGGGTTCAACGGAAGGAAGGGGTTATAAAAGATGCTGCAACTGGCTGCTCTAACCAACTACAGAGTTACTACCACTTCCGGCTAACAGAAAGGAGATAAGATCGTGTATCGTAACCAACTATAGCTAACCATCAAACAAACCCATCCTGGATCTCGCCCCTTATCCAAAGAAGCAATCCGAGGATAACTCACACAGTTAAATTAATGATAGTCATATTATTGTGTCAATAAGCCTATTACTAGTCAAGTTGTTAATCATTGGGTGTAAGGTTGTTAATCATTAGGTTTAAGTTGTCCTGAGTACTTGTTAGCCAGTACTTTCACCAAGTAATCCATAACCGCGGAAAACACGGCTTCTCGAGAAGATTATCCCTGCAGGGTTGCACCAATTTGGTCGTACACGTATGAATAACCCGCCAGATGGAAAGGCCCTTCCACCAAGTGGGGCACTCAACACAACTCAACTCTTCTTCGCATCAAGCCCAAAGCACCTTGGGCGCACGGCTAATCGAGCCCAGAAGAAAATGGACCCTCATAGCACTCTAAGAACGTGTCCCCCTATATGCCGACTACGAAAGTTCCACCCGGGTACCAAGGGCTTGCAAGATCATGCATGCAGCAAATGGAAAACCCGAACTAAATGAGGCGATTTGGACGAGATGCGAATCGAGTCAAATTGAGGGGGGAGCCCATACTCGCTTCCCACATGCGGGTAGTGCGCTCATCATGGATCAGTAGACAAGACCCTTTTCCTATTAGGGTCGACACTAGCAGGCCTCAAAACCACAAAGGGCCTCCTGCCGGTGCCTTATCATCAAATTATTATTAACAATAACCTTAGCATGATTCATTGTTTAACATCGAGCCCCAGAACATAATAGAAATAGTAACAGAAAGTAACGGGTAACAGACTCGAGCAAAACAACCCTAAGCATGCTAGTAAGACACGGGCAACAAGCAAAGGTTATAGGTATGGAGGTGAGGCAATATCAGGGTTAGAGGATACATGTGATAGGTTCGTAACAGAAGCAACTAATCATAGGGCTAGCAGAATAGACAACGGAAAGCATCGGTAACCAATGTTGAAAGGAACACGATGGTTCATGTGAGTGATAACTTGCCTGCAAACCCAGTAGCCTGGTACTGAGCTAAAATCCTTAGAAGGGGTGTCGTAAGTATCGTCGGTCTCAACGTCGTCGTTTATCCGAGAAGAAGCAAACAAACAATGCAGAAAGATAAACAATCAATATCATGGCATAGTGCACAAACATGGGATGATGCATGACCATTTACTTGATGCATCAAAATAAACTAGTTGACAAGATAACAACATGATTAAATGGACCCACATGCAATTTTGGATTGCATATGGAAAGCCCATGAATTATGGTTGAATTAATTGTTTTACAACTAAGCAACATGTGAAAGTGGATTAGCATGATGCATGGATGAGGAAAACAACAAAATAACAACAATAGAACCAATTGGAAATAAGGTTTAACAAGTTTGGAAATTCATTTATTAAGTTTTTGGAATTTTGGTTACTTAAAGGTGTCACACAAGCATTTGTTGTTTTCATCAAGTTTAATTGTTCAAAATAGATAACAAAGTTTATATTTGAAAAGAAAACAAGATTTTAGTTGGAATACATGTTTCACTTGTTGAAAAAGGATTTCAAATAAATTATTTATGAATTTAACAATTTTAAATGATTTAAACAAGGTTTAAATTATTTAACCAATTTTAATTATTCAAAACATGAAACAAAATTTATATGTGGAAAGGTGGTTTAATTTGGCATGGAAAACATATTTCATTTGTGGAAAATGGATTTAAAATGAGTAAGTTATTATTTTGGCAATTTTAAATGCAATAAACAAGAAACAGTTGTTTTCAGCAATTTAAAATATTCAAAACAGCAAACAAAATTGATATTTGGAAAGTACATGAAAAGTTGATTGGAAAACATGTTTAGTTTGTTGAAATTGAATTTTTATGCCCAAGTTATGGTTTTTGCAAAATTAAATGAATTAAACAAGATTTCAAATATTGTACCAATTTAAAATATTCAAAACTGCAACAAATTGCATGGAAAAGGTTGAAAACATGTAGCAAATGTTTCATTGAACATTTAGAGCTATCAAACATAATTTTAGGGTGATTATTGAATTTATTATGCAATTTTCCATAATCATTCTTATTCTGCCCTTTTTAGTAAACAGAGGAAAACATGATCAAAATTAATTCAATTGTGCCCAAATAAAATACCAATGTGTAGAGTTTGTTAAGACAAATTTTTAGAGTCCAAGTTTGTTAAAATTGGATGAGTAGAATTAAAGTTATGAAATTCCAAAGTTTCCAAATTTTATTGCATTTTCAGTAATTAATTATTTAGTGCAAACATTGTTACAGAAACATGTTGCAAACTTGACATTACTAGAAGGAGCACAAAATTATGAAACCACAGGATTTTGAATAATTCAAATTGGAGTGATATTCAATTTTATATGGAATTTAGAAGTAATGGTTCAGATCTGAGTTGCTGAAATTCTGACAGAAAAAGAAAAACGGAAAGAAAAAGGTGGGGTTAGGGGAATCGAACCCAGGACCTGTGGGTTAAGCGCAAGGGGTGTTGACCAGTGGGGTGGGATGCAGTTTGTTGACAGTTAATGGGGCGAAGAGAGGTTATGGTACATCAACTGTCCACTGAACAAATCGGAATAATAAGCAGGAAAAAGGGTGGGGGGCTGGGACTCGATCCCGCGACCTGAGGCTTGCGCGCACAGGGACAGCTAGCTACTGCGGTATGCGTTGATTTGTGATAGGAAGGGGGGCCTCGGGGGGTTTATGGTGCAGATCTGGCGCGGATTTTTTCTGAACTGAAAAGGGATCGCTGCCTGTACCGTTGACAGAGATGGCAGCGATGGCTGCTGCGATGGGCGCCGTGGTGCGCTGTGCTTGGCGTGTGGGAGTGCGGCCAAAGGGAGAGAGGAGGGGAGCGAGAGAGAAGGGGACCGAGGGCATCACCTCGAGCGCATCAGGAGCAGGAGGAGGTCGGGGCGAGGAGCAGGTACAGAGGGCGACGGTGGCGACTTGGTGAGGACGGCGGCGGCGCCGTGCTGCATCCCAGCCCAAGCCGAGGGGGGGGAGAGGGAGCCCGCGGTGAGGGCTTTCCATTCCCGCCCTCACCGCGGCCGGAGGGAGTCCGCAGCTCCGGTGATTGCCGGTGGAAAAGGAGGAGGTATTTTGGTTGTGGGTGTACAGGTTACAGAGAAACAAAAGAACAGAGGGAGAGGAAGATGGAGGAAGAGGATGGCGGCTGGGGAGAGGAAGAAGGGAGAGTAGGGGAAAACCCTAGGGCTAGCCATGGAGTTTATAGGGAGGGGTGGAGGAGTGGTGGCCGTCTGCTCCCTGTTCTCTGCAACGTGGACAGCTCCGATGGTGATCGTACAGGAAGAAGATGAAGGCTGAAGGGGTATCGGGCCAGGGGAAAAGAAGTGGGCTTGGGGAAAGGATGGGCTGAGGAAAAGGGAAAAAGGCCTGCTGGTTGCTCTCTCTCTCTCCCTCTAGCTTTATTTTTTGTTCTAGTTATTTTTTTTTTGCAGGAATAGAAATAGTAAGAAAGGAAGGAATTTTAGGGCAAAAATTTGATAATGCTTATTTAAGTGATAGCAACAAATTGCAGGGTTTTGTTTTTCAAAAGTCAAAAATTGAATTGCTGTTATTGGTTTGATTCAAATTTGAATGCATTTGAGTTTAAGGGATTTATTGAAAACAATAATTTAAATAGGGTGAACAAATGATTTTATTTAGAAACAAATGATTAATAATTGTGTTGCAATTTTTATAAGATCAACATGGTTGCTGTTTTGGAAAATGTGATTTGGATTTGAATGTGAATTGATTCAAATGAGTTATTAAATAGAAATAACAAGTTAATGGTTCTATTTAAATAGAAACCACTAGTTGTTTTAATTGAAACTTTTAGTTGGAAAATTGTAACATAACAAGTATGAACAAGGCATTTGGAAATTGGTTTGGAATTTCAAATATTTTTTGTATTAGATGAATTTTTTGTTAGAAACAAATCAATAGCTTTGGAATTACAACTTTAATGGAAACAATTGATTGTTTTAATTTGAAATATCATTTTGTAACATCACAAGGATGAAACAAAAGCTTTGAATTTTGGTTTGAAATTCAAATAGAAAACAAAGGAAAACAAATGAAAACAGTTGGAAAACAAAAGGAAAACAAGCAAAACAATTGCAATGAACATGATGCCATGATGCAAAACATAAAATAACAGGGAGCAAAACATTCTAAAGGCTTATTTTTCATCCTTGGGATGTTACAAATGGCCTCACTACTCAGTTCGCAGATGAGGACACTTGCCGTGACAACCCCACGACAATTTTCGCTCGCCGTGGGGCCAGCACATGAAGGAGTCATATTTTCGGAAGGATCTCTCCCGGGAATCGAGAAGATGACAATTGGACAGATCAAGAAGAGTCGATGCAGAAATTATTTCTTCAACAACGAAACCTGGGAACCTGAGTTCAATTTCGTCGAAACCGGATTTCGAGTTCCTGTTGGCAAGAGAAATGTTTTCATCGGGTTCATCTCTACTTTACAGGAGGAGTCCGAACAGGAGGATGACTCTGTTTCAGGCGAAGCTACGATAGTACACTTAGATGGAGAATCATCGATTCAGAACAATGACCTCGACGAAATTGGATCAATTCTGGCGCTTCATGAAGACAGGCTAGGAGATTACTCGGAGCCAGAAATAGACTATGGAGCTCCAGAAACCCGACATCATGCAGCACTATACATAGTTGGAGGAGCCGCAACACCACCTTATGATGAGAACGGGCATGTAGTAAACTCGACGTCCACAACTGTGACGGACCCGCTCAGAGGGAACCCGGTTTTGAACACAAGGGCAAGAGTGTCAGCTAGTGGAGTAGAAAATAATGTGGCACCTCGAGTACAAAGCGTAGAGCTCATGTATGCGATTGAAGCACTTAATACAACAATATCAACTCCAATTATGACAGAGACTATGGATGCACAAAACATTGACATTGCATGATGAGGACATCCCTAGCTCTTCACCCACTGTTACACATGATAATGTGGTTGTCCAAGATAATGGAGTGAGACTTGGTCCCATGACAAGATCAAGGACCAAACTATTAGAACAAAAGGTGAATTCACTCCTACTTGAGTATAATGTTTATAATTGTGAGAACTTTATACTACCAAAGTCTATGCATCTATGTATGATTAGGTTTATTAATAACACAAGCATGCTTGGAGGAGAACATCAAGAGGAGCTAGAAAACAAGGATGAGAAGGCGGAAAACAAGATTACAGTTGGAGAAAACAACATGTACAAGGTGAAAACAAGACAGGAGCTGCTGGAAAACAACATGTACATGGTGGAAAACAAGACACAAGATGGTGAAAACAAGAGTACAAGTGTGGAAAACAACTTCTAGTTTTGTTATTCCACACTTAGAGAGAGTAATACAAGAGGAGGGCGCCCCATTGGTTATCAATGCGCCACATAGAAAGTCCTATTTCACATAGGCATGGTTTGTATACCATTATGGACGAACCCCTAAATGATGGGTCGGTTTGTATCTAGTTCTAGTCGGTTTGGTTGAGTCCAAACCGAGTTCGAGTAGGGGTGCTTGCGCAAGCCTCTTGTGGCCGCACCCATACCCCCACATAAATATCTAGGTCGCGAGTTGGGAGAGAATATATACGTTAAAACAAAAACCCTAGACATCTAGATTGAAATCGCATGTAAGCATTCATCTGGAAGTTATACTACAAACTTTTTGTGTTATCAGCTGTTCCATTGGGAATAAGACGGAACATGACCACTTGTAGTCGGTGGCTACTTGTGCAAGCGTGTGGAGTTGAGAATATCCTTCGGGTTGCAAACTGTTGCATTGGCATCATGGATCAGCCGGGAGAGTTTTCAGTGAGACACAAGTTATCCCTAATTAGAGTTATTTGTGAGGAGTTAATCGAGAAGAGTGGGCCACCCCATATCATCTTGGTATCAGATTTACAGGTTGCCTCGGTGAGCTATTATCTATCCCTTAGATTCGAGTGTTTTTATTCCTATCTAAAAAATTGCCCCACAAAAATAGTTTAGATCATTGCCATAGTCGTAGTTTCATCTTAGTTCAATTTCTAGTTGCTGATTTTGTGTTTGATTTGCGTCTCCTTTTTCTGTTTCTAGTTGTCTAAATTTTGGTTAGGGTTAGGGTTCTTGAGTTTCTAGTCAAGTTCATCGATTCTTATTCGGATTCCCACCGCGACACGGTTTTGCTCAAATCTCTGCCGCCGATCCGCTCTCTGCCGCGCGCCTAAGCCTACTCGGAGTCGAACTCGTACCCGCGCGTTACAAAACTTGCGCGCGCCTCGGTTCCTCGCTTACAAATCGCTCGCGTGCGCGCCCACGCAGCACAACAACCCACATCAGCAATTCTCAGCCGCCGCTGTCGTGCCCTTCGCTCTCACACGTGCGCACACACGCCACGGCACAGATGACAGCGTTTCGCTGCCGCGTGTGTTTCTCCTGCCGTGAACGCGTGAAGGTTGTGCCGTGGCATCGTTTTTGGCCCGTTTTGCTGCCGCCACGGCAGAAAAGCAGCTAGTTTCCTGCCGCGACTCATAGGTGCTGATAGGTTTGTCTTATTCTGTTTTCTTGTTTTCCTTTTTCATTTTCTTAGGAGCTTCATATCTGATCCTTGTGAACCTAGAGACAGCCTTTCTACAGCATTACAAATAGGAACATACCCACAAGTATAGCTATTTTGTGCTCGTGACAGGCTGCTCATTACATCATATACCATTGTGTTCACTTGCTGTTTTGGTTTATTTTGCTCCTAGTTGTTATTAAGGCCATTGGAAAAATACAAAAAAATAGAAAAAAGTAAAAGAAAAAAAACAGAAAAAATGAAAAGAGGCCGAATTGCTATCAATGCTACTTGCTCATCCTCATGAAATCCCTTAGCTTTTCCTATGCTTGGGTTGACTTTGATTTCCTCTATATCTTTGTCTCCTTTCTGTGAATCACGTACTCTGTCCATCAAGGTTGGTTGTACAACTAATGAAGTTATGAATCCTTCAGGAACTACTTCCAGTCTGAGATCCTTGAATGACTTGCACATATCCTCGGGTAATTCTCCTTCCGTGAGGACATTCACATAAACCTTGCGGCCCAGAGCATCAGCTATTACATTAGCCTTACCAGGATGGTATTGCAAACTTAGGTCATAATCCTTAATAAGTTCTAACCATATCCTTTGTCTCATGTTCAAATCCTTCTGCGTGAATATGTATTTTAAACTCTTGTGGTCTATGAAGACTTCACACCGTTTGCCCATCAAATAATGACTCCAGGTCTTCAAGGCATGGACCACTGAAGCTAACTCTAGATCATGTGTGGGGTAGTTAACCTCATGTTTCTTGAGTTGTCTAGAGGCATATGATGCCACTTTTCCTCCTTGCATAAGAACACTTCCAAGTCCTTGGCGCGAGGCGTCACAATACAGTAACTATAGATCATGTGTGGGGTAGTTAACCTCATGTTTCTTGAGTTGTCTAGAGGCATATGATGCCAATTTTCCTCCTTGCATAAGAACACTTCCAAGTCCTTGGCGCGAGGCGTCACAATACACTTGGAATTCTTTCTCTAAATCTGGTAAGAATAGGTCTGGGGCTGTCACCAATCATTTCTTCAACTCTTGAAAACTGGTTTCACACGCATCAGTCCACTCAAAATTCTTTTCCTTCTTCAACAACTCAGTCATGGGTTTGGCAATTTTGGAGAAATTCTCAATGAACCTCGAGTAATAACCGGCCAAACCTAGGAAACTACAAATATCCCCAACATTCTTGGGTGGTTCCCATTCCATTACTGCTGCTACTTTGGAAGGATCAACAACAATTCCTTCCTTTGACACAATGTGTCCAAGAAATCCTACTTCACTTAGCCAAAACTCACACTTACTAAACTTGGCATAAAGTTTGTGCTCTCTAAGTTTCTCCAAAATCAAACGGAGGTGATTTTCATGTTCTTTGGTGCTCCTGGAATAGATCAAAATGTCGTCAATGAAGACTACGACAAACTTGTCTAGAAATTTGATGAACACTTTGTTCATCATATTCATGAAGTATGAAGGGGCATTGGTTAATCCAAATGGCATCACCGTATACTCATACAATCCATATCTAGTAACAAAGGTTGTCTTGGCTATATCATGCTCCCTAATCTTCAATTGTAAATATCCAGATCGAAGATCAATCTTGGAAAACACACATGATCCCTCTAATTTATCAAACGGGTCATTTATCCTAGGTAAAGGATACTTGTTCTTGATAGTCACTTCATTTAGAGAACGGTAATCCATAACTAAAATCTGACTCCTTTCCTTCTTCTCCACAAACAGAACTGGTGCTCCCCATGGTGATGAACTTTCACGAATAAAACATTTCCCGAGTTGTTCTTCTAATTGCTTCTTAAGTTCCTTTAGCTCATCTGTAGACATGGGGTAAGGTCTTTTTGCTATGGGGCCAGTGCCTGGTAATAGATCAGTGAGAAACTCCACATCTCTATCAGGTGGCATTCCTGGTAATTCCTCGGGAAAAACATTGGGGGTATTCCCTTACTATGGATAATTGATCTAGGCTAACCCCCTTAAGAGAATTGAGCCTAATCCCTTTTATTTCCATGTTGGATTTGAATCTAATCCTCTTTCCTTCTGGGGTGGTGAGTGTAATTGCTCTGTTTGCATAGTCTATGAGTCCTCCAAAAGTGGTCATCCAATCCATCCCCATAATAACATCTAGTCCTTTAGACTCTAGAATTACGAGATGGGTTGGAAATTTGTATTTCCCAAATTCTAAGGTAAGCTGCCTGCATCTGGCATTGACGAGCATTTCCCCACCTGGGGAGCTTACTCTAATGGTTTTCCTATGGTTTCAGTGGGTAGCCCATTTTTATTTACAAATGCTCTTTATATGAATGAATGAGATGCTCCCTTATCAAACAAAACCAATGATATAAAGGAGTTTAGTAAGAACGTACCAATCACAGCATCAGGTTCATCCATCACTTCTTCCACATTGACATGGTTCACATGTCCCTTCTGAAATGGGTTGGAATTGGCATTCTCATCCACTCTCCTCTCTGGGCAGTCATTAGCATAATGTCCTATTTTCTTGCACTTGAAACATGTCACTTGGGAAACATCTATCTTCCCTTCAGAATTTTGACAATGATGTCCATTTCCATGGCTATCTCCATTGTGATTGTTTCCTTTGAATCTTCCATTGTTACCCTTGTATCCACCATTGTGGTTGTGTCCATGGTGCATGTGGCCATGGCCATTGTTGTGGTGGTTCCAAGATTTGTGGCCACTACCTTCAGAGAAATGCTGCTTCTTGTGTGATGAATCAGAGTGATTCTTACTTACTCCAAACTTTCTCTTTCTGTTTTCTTCCTTCCTCACATTGTTATCCAGAGTGATGGCTTCGTCCAGCAGGGTTTGATAATTTAGAGCATAAGCTACAGAAAGGGGTATCTTCAATTCTCCCTTGAGTCCACTAAGGAATTTATCCTTCCTCTTAGCATCAGTATCAATATCCTCTGGTGCATACCTTTATAAGGTGTAGAAATCATCCATATACTCCTTTAGAGTTCTACCTCCCTGTTTCATACTGCGGAGCTCATCCCTCTTCAGATTCATTATCCCTGAAGAAATATGAGCATTACGAAAGCCTTCCTTCAAAGCATCCCAAGTCATTCCCTCTAAAGGACGTGTCACTTGATAAGTCTCCCACCACATTGTAGCGGGTCCTTCAAGAAGATGAGCAGTGAACCTCAATTTTTCAGCCTCAGGGCATTCACAAGTCACCAAGTCCTTATTAACTGAGCGGAGCTAGTCATCTGCCACTATTGGTTCTGAGGAAAGGAAAACTTGGTGGGTTTAATCCTTAGAAATCTCGTCAGTCTATCCATTGGGGGTGGCGGTGGAGGGTTGTCATTGTTGTTGTTATTGTTGTTGTTATATTTTGATGCCATAATCTGGGTCATCATTTTCATAAGCTGAGTCTGGGATGCCATCATCTGCTGCATTGCATCGTTGTTGTTGTTGTTGTTCTCGGGGTCACGACGAGGAGGCATCTGTGATGGTTTTTCAGCATAGGTGAGTAAAATATAGACAGATCTAAGGAGAAAAGTCTTCCTACCCATGCACAAACATAAAGGAATAACAAGAGAAAGATAGCTTGGAAAACTTAAAGGACTTGATTTGCAACTCAAAACACTCCAGTTCTGCCATATCGCAAATTGATAGGTTAAAACTTACTAGGGCCAAAGAACGTAAATAACAACATGGTGGTCAAACTAATAAATCTAATCTTCCACCATGACGTCTTCTTCCTCTTCAAGTTCTTAAATTGTGATTCCTTCCCCTGCGAGGATGGCCTTAAGTTCCTTCACTTCTTTCTCCAGGGCATCATTCTTCTCACCATGTATCTTTCCTATCAACTCATAATCAGCCTCTAAGTACAATTCGTTGTCTTCTAGTTTTGACTTCAGGTCTCTAATCTCTTGGTTCTTTGCCTTGATTCACTTTTCTTGACTTAGCAGCTTCTTGTCTTGAGTCTTGAGCTTCTCATCTTGAGTGTTGACCACCTCTTCCAGAGTCTTCACCTTCTCTTCTGCCTCCTTGAGTTGGTCACGTAGCTCGTTATTCATCAGTAGCTCATTATACTTGTCTTCCTCTAGGTCCTTGACATGAATCTCTAAGTTCTGAAGATACTGGCGTAAAGGAGTAGCTTTGGTCACCGGGGCTAAGATGTATGGTTCCCCATCTTCATTACGTCTTCCTAGAGTATAGGAGTAGTGACTCTTCAACTCCCAATAATTCTTCCCACAAAGACGTCCTATCAGCTCCTGCATAACAAGGTTGAGGCCTCTCTCCATGGAATCGCTGATTACTTTGATTGTGATGTCTTCTGTTGTGGGCTTGGTTTGGCGTCCTAGTTGAAAAAGTTTGACTCCCCAGCAACCTTCCTTGCTAAACTTGTTCAGATGTTTTCCTCTGATGGTGGGTGTGGGCAGCGCCAGTAGTGTGACCATCTCGAGAACACAGCTTCCAAAGCGAGTGTTGATGAAGTCGTCGCTGTTGTCGAAGTTGAAGCTCTCCATCTTAAGTCATAAGAGTAAAAGAACATAAGTTTTAATACATAAGATAAAGAAGTACTAGATGTGCATAAATACATAGAAAAATATCTAACTTTCTCTAGGGTGATCAATGGGTTATTAACAACTTATTGTAAATTGGATATTCACTATAGTGAGAAGGACAATGCACGCGCAAGCCAATCAGGGAACGGTCTCGTGTCCGTGGACACGTAAAGTTGTCCGGGCCGCTTCATCTCACTATGCCGCTAGGATCCAAAATACTCTATGGAGATAATAACAAGATAAAAAATGGCTTCCAAACCTAAGGGCTCGAACCTACATGCAACAATTTGCTCTGATACCATTTTGTAGCATCCTAACTTTTAACAAAGGAGGAATACCTGTGTTATGTGCTAGTCCCTGGATCAATGCTAGCACCACAGTACAAAACTTAAAGGTACCATTGCATAAGAGTCAAAATTATTACAACTGAATCCAGAGTATCCAAATATAACTTATTACAAGGTGCATAGCCTTATAGGCTAGCTAAAACTCAGAGTTCAAGCAACAGAAGTAAAGTAGCAATGCGCCTCCATCTTCAAGCATGCGCAACAGGAGGACATGTTGGGTGTAGACTCGAGTCCAGAAACATCCTCATTCCTCATCAGAATATCCTGCACGTTGGAATATGCAGCCCCCGACGGAGATCAGTACAATTTGATGTACTGGGAAATGCCACCTATTGTGGATATAAAATGGCAAGTCTAGTACTACATGAACATTTTGGCTAGGTGTGGCTTAAGCTTTTTTGCAGAAGGACAATTTTCTCCTATCCCTTTTTATAAAACAAACTTTTCTTTTCAAAGGGAGTGGCAACATTGGGTTATGACCCAAGCACCACAAACATTACTTCCTTAGGAAAATTTTAGTTTAAAAAAACCGGTGTTGAGATTCTTTTGTTCGTCCTTGTCTAGCTGCTCGAAGTCGTCCATTTCCGGGGACATGACTATGATCATAGATTCTAACTCTGCAGAGGTTGTGCACTTTCACCCTTTGTCTTCAATTAGCCCAAACATCCTATACACTCTTAATGCATCATGGAAAGGAGAGAATTGAGACGAGATCTTTCAGAAGAAGAAGTCCAAACCCAACGGCAAGACCCGTTCCACCTATAATTTTGCTACATCTGCTTGTCAAGCCTGGGTTGAACTCTCACAACTTAGTTGATCAAGACAGATTCCATATGTCAAAAGGGTGCACGGTAAGCTACTATACTTAGAGGGACTTATTAATATCTTTATTCCTAGGTGGCCGTCCACAAGTGACAACCTCAAGTGGAATAACCCTTAGACAAGGGCCCTGAGGCAACACTCAACATAAACCAATCACATCCAATTTCCACCCATGTGTTTCATTGATTAGTTATTGTTAGAATTTTTTTCCTCAACATCTAGTAAAACAATTTTTAATATAGCAGAGCATCTACTAAGTTCTAAGGCTATCAAGTATAATGGTAGCTACACACTACTAGGATATTGCATAGCATAATTACTTTATAAAGATCCTATCATGCACACTACTAAAATCCACTAATGCTTATTGAAAATATAGGTAAATGATGGGGTGTCACTTGCCTTGGCAGTAGGATGAGTGGGAACAACAACCACAATTGTAGAATTGCTCCTCCTCACAATCTAAACAAACAAAATAACAACACATAAACAAACAATAAAGGAAAACATTACATAAACATGTATGCATGATATGCAATGATGAAATATGCATAAACCCCACAAATGTTATGAATGAATAACATAATGTTGTTCTCTGGTTTCCTAACATGTTTAGAACTAAGGAAAACAAAATAGATACCAAAATATAATTATAACATTTTTAGTGTTCTTATATAGATCTATTAACCAAAAACAAGAATTATGATGTTAAAGTGGTCTAAATATTGTTATTTTCCACTCTATGTACAGATTACATCTTAACAAAACCATAACACTTGGATTTGCTCCAAAAGGAATTATAGAATTAAAGTTATGGGAAAAATAGTGCAAACTATGCATTTGTGAATAACAAGTTTGTGCACGTGTCAAAAATAAAATCCAAAGTGTTCTGCTCATCTTGCTGATTTCAAAAAGTACAAAATCATTGAATTTTTTTATTACAAAACGAAACTTATTGAATTTACAAGTTTGGGTTTTAATTCTGTTTAATTATGTTTTGAAAAGAAAATGATCGATACGAGGGATATGAAATGGAGCCCTCTGATTGGCCCGTACCCTTTCGCGTGGATTGACTAACGCGGGCCACAGGATTTAAGTGGAGATGGGCGGCCAGGATTAAATCTTAACGGTTCGATAAGTGATCTATTCCTAGCTTTTGGATTAGATCGAACGGCGCAGAAGCACCTCGAGCGGCGCTGTTCACCGGAATGTTGCCGGAATCAGGAGCGCGCGGCTCTGCGAGCTCAGCGCGGTTGCTACACGTGGCTAGAGGGACAGAGGAGAGTACCTACACGATCAACGAGAGGAGGCGAGGTCGATGGCGAAGTGGAGCTTCATGGCGCGGTCTTCTCCGTCCTCTGTTGCTCGCCGGAGTTGTTCGGGGCGACGGTGAAGCTAACCCGAGGATGGCGCCGTCGAGCTGCGGGACAGAAAGGCGAAAAACATGTCAATACGACTCGCCCTCGTGAGAAAAGAAGAAAGGGAGGGAAGAGGGGGTCCGGGATGGTCGATACGCTGCGGGGGACCTTGATTTCGTCGTCGGTCGTCGCGAGATCGCGAGCTCGAATTCTCCCGGCCTGGTGGCTCTCTGATGATGATTCTCGGGGAAAAACGGAGAGGAGCGTAAGGGGCTTAAGATGGGCAAGGAGGGAGGCATTACTTGGGGACTTAACGCGAGGATTAACACCGGGATTGATTTGGCCGTTTCGGTCCATTAACGAGGGCGTGATCATCGCACAAGGAAGAAGACGGGGGGCGTCACGGTGACGTGGTCATGACGTGGGCCGCGGGGCGACTAGGCGGTGAGAGGGGGTAGGGTGAGAAGGAGTGAGTGCGCGCGCAGTCTTTCTCGGGCTGGCCCAGTGGGCTCAAACCTCCTGGGTGTTGCGTGCTGCGCGGAAGGGAGAAGAAAAAGGGGAGGTGGGCTCGGCCCAGGGGTGCGCTAGAATAGGTTTCCTCTTTTTTTCTCTGTTTTATTTTTTTATTCAAAACATTAACAAAACCAACCATAAACTCCTCAAACTTTATCAGAAAAATAATTAAAAATATGTTTTGAATAGCTAGTGATACTAGGAGTATGTTGGTACTGTTCTTTTTCAAAAATAAAATAATTTCACATAGGTCAAATATGAGGACTTCAAAGTACCCCTTTTTATGCCTATGTGGTAAAAATGAGTTTAATATTTTGTTGTGGAAAGAAAAATATGCAAAGATGTCATGATGCAAATGTATGCATGATGTTATTTGAATTTTGAAAATCCTAGGATGTTACAATATTTCAGCATGATGTTGGAAGGAACGACTAAAACATGGTTGAAAAACCTGCCCCCCAACTCTGTCAATACCTGGCAGGAATTAAGGGAGATGTTCATAAAAAATTCCGGGGGACGTGGAAACGCCCAATGACGATTACAGACCTGGAAAATCATGGTCAAAGGGAGACAGAATCAGCCCAGCATTGGTTGCAAAGGGTTGCCCAAATCATTCATTCTTAAGATAGTATTACTGCACGGTTGGCCGTCTTGATCCTGGAAATGAATTGCAGATTTGAGCCTCTAAAGCACAAGCTGGGAAGGATGAAAACTACCACCGACATGAGCGAGATTATGAACGCCATGACCAAATATGCAGGATCCGATAAAACAAAGGACCCAAAATTCGATGATGAGAAGTCCGGGAAAGGAAAGAAAATGATAAGGGGTGGCCCGATCCTCTCAAAGAGCAACACAAATAAAACTGATAACTAGTGTTTCACTGAGATCTCTCGTGGATGATTCCTGATTGCAACTGCAACAACTTTCAACCCTATGGATATTCTCAACAACACACTCTTGCACAATGCAATCAACCGATTACAAGTGGTTCTGTACCTTCTAATTCCCAATGGAATAGTAGATAACACGAAGAATCTGCAAAGGATAAGCACTTCAAGATGAATGCTTACAAGCAGATTCAATCTAGAGGCTACGAGGGGTTTTTGTCTATACTTATTCTAACCTATTTGGGGCGCAATGGCCAGCTATTTATGAGGGGTAGGGGTGCGGCCAAAGGGGTGGGGCGCACCTCACCTCCCCTAGTTGTATGGGAGTTGGACTCTATCCCAACTCTTTATTACAATTTGAATTTAAATGAGAGTCCTGTCAAGTAAGGACTCGCGGGTCCACCTCTCCTAAACTAGTGGGACTCTCTCTCACCTCTCCTATACTAGTGGGACTCTCTCTATGGAGCATCCACAAGGTGTGGTGCACCACCTACTCCATCTCCATGCATTTCTCCTTTGTTTCCAGCAACTCCACCTTGTTTTCCAGCTTGTGGCTCCTGTTTTCCAGCTGCTACTTCTTGTTTTCCAGCATGGGCTTCTTGTTTTCCATCTCCTCTTGATGCTCCTCTCCATTCATGTTTGTGATATCAACAACCCTGATCATACATAAATGCATAGACTTAGGCAGTATAAAATTCTCATGATCACAAACATCAAATTCTATTAAGAGTGAGTTCACCTGTTGTTCTAATAACTTAGTTCTTGATCTTGTCATAGGTCCAAGTCTCACTTCATCTTGTTTAAGTGGCAATGTACTAGGGATGTCCTCATCATCCTCCCCCTCTTGAAAAGGTGTCAACCTCGAAGTATCAAGGTCATCTCCATAATATGGTGTCAAATCAGCAACATTGAAAGAATTGCTAACACCAAACTCCTCAGCTGGAAGATCTATCAGGTATGCATTATCATTGGTTCGACCAAGAACTTTGTATGGACCAACACCTCTTGGCATCAACTTGAACTTGCGTAATTTTGGGAATCTATCCTTGCGGAAATGCACCCAAACCATATCACCAGCCCGAAATATCATCTCCTTCCTTTTCTTGTTCATGCGTTCAGCCACATGTTGTCCCTTCTCATGTATCTTCTTGACAAAATCAGCACGCTTCAAGGCCTCCATGTTAACTCTCTCATGTATGGGAACGGCATCATATCTAGTGGAGTAATGGGTTTGAAACCATACACCACCTCAAACAGGCATAGCTGAGTAATGGAGTGTACAACCCTGTTATAAGCGAACTCAACATGAGGCAAACACTCCTCCTACTCCCGCAGGTTCTTCTTGATCATGGTGCACAACAATTGTGATAATGTGCGATTCACCACCTCCGTTTGTCCATCAGTTTGGGGGTGACATGTAGTTGAAAACAGCAACTTTGTCCCCATCTTCCCCTAAAGTGTCTTCCAGAAATAGCTCATGAACTTCACGTCTTGATCAGAATCAATAGTCTTGGGTACTCCATATCTTCCAATCTTGCAGCACCACTTAATTCATCTAGCATATCTTCCAATCATGGAATAGGATGACGATAACGAATAGTGATGTTGTTTATTGCTCTACAATCTACGCACATGCGCCATGTACCATCTTTCTTCGGAACAAAAATCACAGGAACAGCACAAGGGCTAAGACTGATGTGAATATACCCTTTATCAAGGAGATCTTGTACTTGTTTCTAAATTTCCTTCGTCTCCTAGGGATTAGTCTTGTAAGTGGCTCGGTTTGGTAATGTGGCTCCAGGTATCAAGTCAATTTGGTGTTCTATGCCACGCAATGGTGGCAACCTTGCAGGTACCTCCTATGGAAACACATAATCAAATTCCTGCAACACATTAGAAAGACCAATAGAGAGAGGGGTCATGTCGTTAGAAACCAAAATTTCTCCCTTGTGCATGAGCACTATAGTTACTAAATTAGGATCCTCAATAAAGTCTCTCAAGTCATCTTTGGTGGCTAACACGCATAATAGGCTTACTCCCTCACTTTTATTTTTACCACTCAGCTTGCCTTTGCTATTATCACTCACAGTATTTTTGTTTCCTCTCATCTCATCACTCTCATTCTAAGATTCTAAATTCACTTATATTTTTTGACGAGATTCATTTACAATTTGTTGTGGTGTCATAGGCCTCAGAATGATGTCCTTCCCATGCCAATTCAACTGGTATATATTTGCTTGTCGCACCCGGACTTCTAGAGGATACTCATAGTCCGCTAAATAGTTGAACAAATGGCTTACGGGGCATACCGGCACCCGCATCTCAATATGAGAAGGCCAACACGTAAACGTGTGACAACCATTCTCTACTATCCATCGTCTGCCCAAACCATCCCATAGAAATCAGGACACTTCCGTTGACGTACTTCATAACATACACACATGGTACGTCAACGGCATTAGAACAACTGATATCACAACATATCTCTAAGACACAAAAGATTGAAATAAGTTGCAAATAGATCTCACTAGAGCAGAGATAGCAAATACAATCATCCAGAGGACACATGTCCCAACATATCATCATTACAACACAGCGGAAAAATCCAAGATGTCTGAGTACAGACAAGATCCAAATAGGCCTAAGAGGCCGGAAACAAAAAGACGGAGCCCATCCACGAAGTCTCGGATCCTGCCCGGGTCCGCTATCTACTCATCAGCAGCCTCGTCATACTCCACGTAGTAGCCATCACGGGGATCCTCGTACGCGTAGTCTGCGGAAACCACAGCCCCAAAGGGGTCAGTACAGACAAGTACTGGCAAGCAAGACTCACGATTCACCAAAATGTACCCGTCAACACCAAGTACAGATGCTTTGGGTTCAACGGAAGAAAGGGTGATACAAAAGATATGGCAGCGGGCTGCACTAACCAACTACAGATACATGCTACAACTTCCGGCTAACAGAAAGGAGATAAGGTAGCGTATCGTAACCAACTATAACTAACTCCAAACAAACCCATCCTGGATCTCGCCCCTTATCCAAAGAAGCAATCCGAGGATAACTCACACAGTTGGATTAATGATGGTTCAAGTTATTGTGTCAATAAGACTATTACTAGTCAAGTTATCATTAGTTAGGTGTAAGTTGTTCTGAGTACTTGTTAGCCAGTACTTTCACCAAGTCATCCATAACCGCGGAAAACACGGCTTCTCGAGAAGATTTACCCTGCAGGGGTGCACCAATTTGGCCGTACACGTAAGAATAACCCGCCAGATGGAATGCCTTCCACCAAGCGGGGCACTCAACACAACTCAACTCTTCTCCGCATCAAGCCCAAAGAACCCCGTGCAATTGAGCGCACGGCTAATCAAGCCCCACGAAGAAAAGGGGACCCTCATAGCACTCTAAGAACGTGTCTCCCAAAATGCTGACTACAAAATTTCCACCCTGGCCTGGGTTCGCAAATACATATGCATGCGGCAAATGGAAAACCCGAACTAAATGAGGCGATTTGGACAAGATGCGAATCAAATCAAATTGAGGGGGACGCCCATACATGCTTCCCACATGCGAATAGTGCGCTCATCATGGGTCAGTAGACAAGACCCTTTTTCTAATTAGGGTCGACACTAGCAGGCCTCAAAACCACGCCGGGCCTCCTGCCGGTACCTTATCATCAATTTAGCATTACCTCAAATATTAACAGGTTGATTGTTTAAACATCGAGCCCCAGAACATAATGAATATAGTAACAGAAATAACGGACAGCAGACTCGAGCAGAAACAACCCTAAGCATGCTAGTAAGACACGGGCAACAAGCAACGGGGTTATAGGTGTGGAGATGAGGCTATATCAGGGTTACAGGATAACATGTGATAGGATCGAACACAAGCAACGATTCATAGGGCTAGCAGAATAGACAACGGAAAGTATCGGTATCCAATGTGGAAAGGAACACAATGGTTCATGTGAGTGAATACTTGGCTGCAAACTCAGCAGCCTGGTACTGAGCTAGATCCTCAGAAGGGGTGTCGTAAGTATCGTCTGTCTCAACGTCGTCGTCTATTCGAGAAGAAGCAAACAAACAACGCAGAGAGACAAACAATCAATAACATGGCATAATGCACAAACATGGGATGATGCATGGCAATTTAATTGATGCATCAAGGATAAGATAGTTGACATGGTAACATAACATAATTAAATGGACCCATATGCAATTTGGATTCCATATGGAAAGCCCTTGAATTATGGTTGGATTAAATGATCTACAACTAAACAACATGTGAAAGTGGATTAGCATGATGCATGGATGACGAAAAACAAAAGAAAACAACAATAGAAACAATTTGAAATAAGGTTTACCAAGTTTGGAATTTTATTTATTAAGTTATGACATTTTGGTTTCTTAAAGGTGTTACACAAGTATTTGTTGTTTTCACCAATTTTAATTGTTCAAAATAGATAACAAAGTTCATATTTGGAAAGAACACAAAATTTTAGGTGGAACACATGTTTCACTTGTTGAAAAAGGATTTAAAATAAATTACTTATGAATTAAACAAGTTTAAACAAGATTTAAATGAATTTAATTCAAGTATGAATTTATTTGTAATTTTATTTGTTCAAAACATTAAACCAAATTCATATTTGAAAAGCTTATACTTTTCTTGTTTGAAAACATATTTTATAAGTTCAAAAAGAATTTAATTTGAGCAAGTTATGAATTTAGCAAATTTAAATGATTAAAACAAGGTTTAAATTATTTAACCAATTTTAATTATTCAAAACATGAAACCAATTTTATATTTGAAAAGGTGGTTCAAAATGGCATGGAAAACATATTTTACTTGTGTTATTTGAATTAGTTATGAAATTAACCAAATTTAAAATGATTTGTTCGAATTTGAAATTTGAATACATTTGAAATATTCAAAACAGAAAACAAATGATTTAAATAGGTAGATAATTAAATTTGGTTCAGTATACATATTTTATTTGTATTATTTGGAGTTGGAATTTGAAAGTTATTTGTATTTTTAAAACAGGGACTAACCTGTAAAAGAAAAGGACTCGAAATTAAAAAGAAAACTGGGCAGAAACGAAATCCACCCGCAGTGACTGGCCCAAGCCACTGACAGGGGGGCCCTGGGCCACAGGGGCCTCCGTGGAAGCACGCGTGGCAACCCAGGCCAATGGCAGGTGGGCCACGGACGCCCGCGTGGCAAAGCAAAAGAATTGGCGGATTTAATCCGCGGAGGCGAGGGCTCGACCCCTCGACCTCGGGCGCGCGTGCGTGTGCTGTTGCCAATGCAGTGTGAGCGTTCGCTTGTCAGTATAGGGTGCACGTTTGGGTTTGATGTTCAGCTAGCGAAAACGACTGACGAAACTGAAAGTTGGTTTCAGTTAACTGAAACATGGCGAGGCGACGTTGGTCACCGGCGGCTAGCCGCTGCTGCTGGTCGCTCGTGATGCCGTGGATGCGTGCAAGGGCGACTGTTGCGTACGGTCGAGATGCAGTAGGGTAAAGGAGGAGGGTGGCGGCTGCTCACCGGCGATGAAGGAGAAGCAGAGGTTCAGGCGGAGGCGATGGTGGCGACGGAGAGGACGGCGGCGGTGATGCAGTGGCGTCCTGGCCCCGTGGCGGTGTCGATGACGAAGAGGGAGCTGCGGGGGATCGATTCCCGCAGTTAGCCCGGACAGTGGGGCATCGCAACGGCGTCGATCACCGGGGTTCAGAGATGGTGGTGATCGGCGGGGAGGATTCAGAGAGAGACAGAGAGATGGGTGGAGAGGGAGAGAGGAAGAAGACGGCGGCGTCGAGGGAGAGGTGGAGGTTAGGGCACGGGGGAGCTCGAGGCAGCTAGGGTTAGCTATATGGAGGAGGAGGAGCGAGCTCGGCCGTCTGCTTCTCCTCTGCAGCGACGTGGACATAGCGGATGGGGTGCCGTACGAGGGAGGAAGAAAGAGTGGGGGGTACCAGGCCGGTTTGGTGGGCTGGGCCTGCCCACTGCCTCCCTCGCTGCTATTTTTTTTTGTTTTAACTGTTCTGTTTTTTTTTTGCTGAAAAAGAAAAGGAAAGAGATGAAAGGGTTTTTGAGTTAGAAAAATTTTAGGAAAAATTGTATTGATTATTTATTGTAACAGCAACCCAGTGCAACTTTGGTTTTCCAAAAATTTTGAATTATGGTGCTGTTTGTAATTCGTTTGAAATTTGATTGAATTTAATATTAATTGAATAATTGACTTAAGCAACTTAAAAGTTTTAAATTCAAGTTTATTTGAAAACAAGTGATTGATTTGTTTTGTAAGTTTCATAATTTCAAAATGGTTGCTGTTTGTAATTGAATTTGAATAAAATTTGAATTAAGTGAATTATTAAAATGAACCATTTGATAGTTTAAACCTTAAAGTTTAATGGAAACAATTGATGTTTTGATTGAACTTTTTATTTGGAAAATTGTAACAGAGCAAGTATGAAACAAATATTTGAATTTGGTTTGACAATTCAAATAGAAAACAAGGGAAAACAAATGAAAACAAATGGAATACAATTGGAAAACAATTGCAATGATTAAGATGCCATGATGCAAAACATAAAATAACAAGAAATAAAACATTCTAAAGGTTGTTTTCATACTTGGGATGTTACATTGCTCTTCCATTGTGTATAGCATTCCTGTCAAACTGCCATGGTCTTCCCAGCAAAATGTGACAAACAGACATTGGTACCACATCACACTCAATGGTGTCTGTGTATGGTCCAATTTGAAATTCAACTCTCACCATGTAGCTCACCTTCATTTATCCTTTATCACTTAATCACTGAATGTAATAAGGATGAGGGTGTGGGATATATTTCAACTTGAGCTTTGCACATAAATCTTTGCTTGCTAAGTTTCTGCAAATTCCTCCATCAAGAATAACTTTGCAAGCCATTTGAGGGCCTACAATAGATTTATTTTGGAACAAATTACACCTCTGATTTTCTGGACATGGTGTAACACTCAAAGCCATAGATTTTTGTGTGCAAACAATAGTGGGATAATGTGTAGCATATGCATCAACTGGACCATGTATATCATCATTATCCTCCTCTTCTGGATCAGCATCATCACCAATTTCATACTCATTATCCTCATTAACAAGCATGATCTTTTTATTAGGACAATCTCTCTTGAAATGCCCTTTTCCTCCACATGTGTGACAGTGCATCAACTGGACCATCTATATCATCATTATCCTCCTCTTCTGGATCAACATCATCACCAATTTCATACTCATTATCCTCATTAACAAGCATGATCTTTTTATTAGGACAATCTCTCTTGAAATGCCCTTTTCCTCCACATGTGTGACAGCTCATATATCTATTTCTTGATGTGGACATGGTAGAACTACCTGCACTTGCAACTGGTTGGGATGTTTTCTTGCTGCTAGTCTTAGGTTTGGAGGGTGGTGCACAACGAAATTGAGACCCTTGTGGTGTTGGTGATGAAAAAGAAGATTTTCTAGGAGCAAACTTCCTTCTAGCACTCAGCTTAGCCTCCTCGGCCAATTGTGCTTCAGCTTCTCTAGCATGATGTAACAACTCATTTATGTCATTATATTGGAGATGCCTCACAATGCTCTTTATTTTAAATTGCAAACCTGAGAGAAAACGTTGCATAGTGTGTTCTGGCTCTTCTCTAACTCGAGCTCTTTGGAGAATCAACTCCATCTCCCTATAGTAAGCATAAACTGACAATGAGCCTTGCTTTAACTGTTGGAGTTTATCATATAGTGTTCTAATGTAATTCTTGGGTACAAATATGTCCCTCATTACTTGTTTCAATGTTCTCCATGTAACAATTTCTGTATCACCAACTTCTGCCCTCAATTGGGTGATATTATCCCACCACAAAAGAGCATAGCCATCAAACCTATAAGATGCCAATTTTATTTTTCTATCCTCAGTGTAATCATGTAATCTCCATAGTTTCTCTATTTTCAGCTCCCATAACAAATATTCTTCCACATCATCATGATCAAATGTGAAAGGAGGGATGGAAAACTTAGGTTTTTCCAAACCATCATCTTCCCTATTGTTTTCTGGGGCTTGCACTCTTCTAGCCAAAGCATGTCCTCCACGGCCATGGCCAGCATTGCCTCGGCCATTATCAAGATCATTTTCATCATGCATATGTGCACCAGCATTAGGAGCTCTTTGTTGCACTAGAGTGGATAGATTAGCAATCTGTGTTGTTAAATTTGCACAGCTTTCTAGAGCACATCAACAGATTCTTGAGTAGCAGTAGCTTCTATCTTCAGATCTAGAGTGGTTATTTCTTTCCTCAATGCATCATCTTTTTGTCTATTTCTGTAGCTATTCTCTTGTACATGGTATCTCTTAGTGCATTTCTTCTTTGCATGCACATCAGCAGAACTAGCAGAATCCATTATGTTAGTGAAAACAAAACAAGTATAAGTGGGTGTTTGTTTCTCTCAAGTCACTCAATCCAGCAAGATAATGGTGTATCTCAGTTCTCCAGAGTGAATAGAAGAACTTCACCAACAAGTAGTGGAAACTATATGTACCAAGTGTGAGAAGAGAATATCAGGGATCTCAGTTATCACAAGACAATAATCAGGATATATGGTGGGGCTTGGTTTGGATACCTAACAACACCAAAAAACAACTCCAAATAACTGTCCAATGTGATATAAAAGTTGACCAGGAAACACACACTCTTTCGGAGACAAATGTGGCGAGCAACTATATGGCAGAATTTGTTGCAAGCACGGGAAAGACACTAGCAAAAGCTCAATGTAAATCAGGCACAAGATTGCTCAAAATAGTAGTGCAAACAGCCGTAAAACAGCTCCAAACTTGTGGCAATGATCAATACTTTTGAGGCCTCTTTTTCTCTTTGTTTTTTGTGTTTTTTCTCTTTGATTTTTTCACTCGTATGGGCCAAATTCTCCAAAAAAAATCCCGAGAAACATCATGATGTAAAAATCGATTGAGCAGCCTGATGAGCACAAAATATGCTAGTCTTATAGGAAAGTTCCTAGTATCTGTGATGTAGAATGGCCTTGGCAATGGTTCACAAAGATCAGCAAGGAAATCCTAAAGAACACGGGGAGAAAATGAAGAAAAACAGCCCAAATATTTGCCCACGGTAGCACTTGTTCTCACGGCAGGAATTCTCCTGTTTTTGTGTCGGGCAGGAGTTAAACTCAGATCCGATTAGAAGTAGTATTCCGTATGGAATTTGATGAAGTTTTTTTCGTGGCAGGTTAGATGAAAACCGAACCAACAAGGAACAATCTCCATGGCAAGAAAAATTGCAACTTGTAGGATTCGGATTGGGGTATGAATCGGCTAGAAAACAATCTAGACTCACGGATTGGAGCTAGTATGGTTGTTTTCCGCTGCAATTGATGTAGTTCTTGGATGGGAAGCTATATCTCGAATATGAAAACAATGCCAACTCGCAATGCAAGTGGTATATGGTTGTTTTCCCACACGTCCTTGATCCAATGTCAACTATTCTCGCAACTGCAAGATATTTTTGGTGTGACTTTTTCTGGTATAGATCTGAATAGAAACAAAATAGAAGTCGAAATAGAAGAACAAGAACCCTAAACCTAGAAACTCAAAGACACAAAAAAAACAGGGACACAAAAATCAAGAGAAAACAGCAAAAGAAGAAGCAAATTGGTGTTGATCTAGGCTATGGCAAACTCTCCAATCTCTCTTTTTGTGTGGCTTTTTGTACATAGAAAGAAAATAATCTAAAAACTAGTGAAAACGAAATTGCTCCAAGGGGAAACCTGGAAATCTGATAGCAAGATGATAAGGGGTGGCCAGATCTTCTCAAAGAGCAACACAAATAAAATTGATAACTAGTGTTTCACTGAGATCTCTCCTGGATGATTCATGATTGCCACTTCAACAGCTTTCAATCCCTATTGATATTCTCAACAACACACTCTTGCACAATGTAATCAACCGATTACAAGTGGTTTTGTACCTTCTAATTCCCAATGGAACAGTAGATAACACGCAGAATTTGCAAAGGATAATCACTTCAAGATGAATGCTTACAAGCAGATTCAATCTATAGGCTACGGGGGGTTTTTATCTAAACTTATTCTAACCTATTTTGGGCGCAATGGCCAGCTATTTATGAGAGGTAGGGGTGCGGCCAAAGGGGTGGGGCGCACCTTCCCTAGTTGTATGGGAGTTGGACTCTATCCCAACTCTTTATTACAACTTGAATTTTAAATGAGAGTCCTGTCAAATAAGGACTCGCAGGTCCACCTCTCCTAAACTAGTGGGACTCTCTCTAACCTCTCCTATACTAGTGGGACTCTCTATGGCGCATCCACAAGGTGTGGTGCACCACCTACTCCATCTCCATGCATTTCTTCTTTGTTTCCAGCAGCTCCACCTTGTTTTCCAGCTTGTGGCTCCCTTTTTCCAGCAGCTCCTTCTTGTTTTCCAGCATGGGCTTCTTCTTTTCCAACTGCTCTTGATGCTCCTCTCCATTCATGTTTCTGTTATCAACAACCCTTATCATACATAAATGCATAGACTTAGGCAGTATAAAATTCTCATGATCACAAACATCAAGTTTTATTAAGAGTGAGTTCACCTGTTGTTCTAATAACTTGTTTCTTGATCTTGTCATAGGTCCAAGTCTCACTTCATATTGTTTAAGTGGCAATGTACTAGGGATGTCCTCATCACAAAAACAACAACAACCCTCCAATAAGCCAAAGTAATCCAAACAACGGGCAACTAAACAAAAAGAGGAAGAACGGTGATGGAACTTCAGACTTGGGGCAAACACGCACATAGGTTATAAAAACCAATGACAGAGAAGCAGTTTCAGAGGAAATCAACAGCAATAGTTTCGTAAAAAAAAACTATCAGCAAAGCCACCAAGCCCTTAAAAGTACATGCCCAAAACATAGCAGGCCGGGGAGATCAGCCAATCACTCTTGGGAAAATTGTTTCATCATGCAGGGCTTCCACATCCATGGCAATGGTGGAAATAATGGGCCTATAAATAATGGAGGAGGTCACTCTGGGAACATGGGAGGAGGAAACCCGGGTTCACATAACTTAGGACCAGGACAGTATGGACCCGGAAATTCGAAAGCCGGCCAAAGAGGTTATTCTCAAGGAGGAAAATCCAGGTTCCAGAGCAACCCGAAATAGCTAAGCCAGGGGAAATAACACGTATTTACTACAAGTTCAAACAGAAGGGATGTGAACAGGTAGCCCCGGCAGTACCAATGTGGTTGAACTGGTCCGAACAACCCATTACCTGGAGCAGAGCAGATGATCCACCTCGAGTGGATAGTACTGTAAGTTTGGCCTTGGTGGTTACTCCTCAAGTTGGAGGTTACAAACTTACAAAAGTACTGATGGATGGTGGTATCAGCATCCACATACTATACTATGATACGTACAAGAGAATGAATCTCCAGGAAAAAAAATTGCAGCCCTCTTCCACTGTCTTCCATGCAATCGTTCCAAGTAAATCAGCACAACTCATTGGTAAAATTTATTTGGAGGTAGCTTTTGGGACTATGGACAATTACAGGTCTCAGATACTACCCTTCGAGGTGGTCAAATTCAAGAGTCCATATCATGCATTATTGCGACGTCCAGCATATGCCAAGTTTATGACGAGGCCATGTTATGTCTACTTCAAGCTCAAAATGTCGGTTCATAAAGAAAATATTACTGTAGATGGTGAAATGGAGATAGCTTTGTAATGTGAGGATGGAGACTCAACTTACGCAGCAGCCTGTCCCGAAGAAGAGTTGAAATTTTATGAACTAAATGTTGATCCAGAAGATATGACTTCACGCAAAAACCTTCCACACCGTCAAAACTGAAGTTCAAATCTGGGCAGGACAGGAAGCAAGTTGATTTTACCCCATGTGATTCTTCCAAGCAGTTCACTGTGGGAGCCCACATGGCTTATAAATGGGAAAACACGCTCATCAAGTTCCTCCGTGAGAATCGAGATACTTCTGCATGGAAACCTAGTGACATGCCTGGAGTCCCGAGGGGACTTGCTGGGCACTTCCTAAATGTTGACCCTCACATGACACCAATTAAACAATTTCTTCGGCGATTCAATGATGACTGACGCAAAGTGATTTGAGAAGAAATAGCCAGACTTCTAGCAGCAAGATTTATTGTTGAGGTCTTTCATCCAAAGTGGTTAGCGAACCCGGTTTTAGTTTTAAAGAAAAATGAGTCCATGAGAGTGTGCATTGATTACACATATTTAAACAAAGCTTGTCCAAAAGACCTGTTGGATCTACCTCAAATTGACCAAATCATTAATTCAACTGCGGGATGCGAGTTACTGTGTTTTCCAGATGCATATTCTGGTTATCACCAGATCAAGATGAAGGAGGAGGACCAGG
The DNA here is from genome assembly GCA_028641055.1 of Alopecurus myosuroides. Taxonomy (NCBI): domain Eukaryota; kingdom Viridiplantae; phylum Streptophyta; class Magnoliopsida; order Poales; family Poaceae; genus Alopecurus; species Alopecurus myosuroides. Next base: position 383,094,327 of record CM054057.1, on the reverse strand, counting down.
AAAATACCTCTTTCATTACACCATTTGGAGCTTTCTGTTACACTTCTATTCCTTTCAGCTTGAAAAACGCAGGAGCATCATATCAGTGATGCATACAAAACTGTTTGCAGAATCAGATCGGGCGCAACGTTCATGCATATGTTGATGACATCGTGGTTAAATCCCAAAGAGGATATTCATTGATGTCAGATTTGGAAGAGACATTTGCAAGCCTTAGGAAGTATGAGATGAAGTTGAAACTAACTAAGTGCGCTTTTGGAGTCTCGGCTAGAAAATTGCTTGGATTCATTATTTCCGAGCGTGGCATTGAAGCAAACCGTAAAAAAATACAGGCCATCAACAACTTGAAAAAAAAGCTTGTCTAAAAGATGTTCAGAAGCTTACAGGTTCTGTGGCAGCATTGAGTAATTTTCTAAGCCGGCTTGGCGAAAAAGCAATCCACTTATACTGGCTCTTGAAGAAAACAGACAATTTTGTCTGGAATATGGAAGCGGATGAAGCATTAGACACTAGTAGGAAATATGCTACCAGTGACGAACAGGATCCAGATACCGCTGGCGAACATGAGTTCGCCAGCAGTACATCGCCAGTGGTAGGAGGGTACCGCTGGCAAACACCACTTCGCCAGCGGTAGGGCATATTATCGCTGGCGAACAAAGCCTTGTTCGCCAGCGCTAGCCCCCTAGTTCGCCAGTGGTCGTGTTGGCCAGCGGTAGGAAATTTGTTCGCCAGTGGTAAGTTTCCCAGGTTTGTATTTTTTTTTGTATAACAGTTTGTATATTCTGATATTATACTATACAGGTCCAAATACATTCAAATTCTGTAATTTATAAACTTCACACATATAAATCACTGTTAGATACATATGCATCTATCCATAACGAATTTAACACATCGATAACGAAATTAACACATCGATACATATGCATCCATATCCAATTCTCATAAGTACGAATACAACACATTGATCTCAATAACACGTTTATGTCGGAAGATTTCGAACCCAAAATATAGCCATCTAATTAGTTCAACGATTACAAAGGTATGACGACATCTATACAACGTACACGCGATATAGAGATCAATCGCAAAGAAGACTAGCTAGATATACGGTCCGCCTCCGCTTTAGCTTCCACCTCCGCTTGCGATCTTTCGCTAGGGCCAGCGCGCCGTCCACTTCTTCATCTCTCTGTAGACCAAGATAAAAGCATTAGACCGGCAAAGGAAATCACAAGTTCTTATTAGGAGAAATTCGTAACGAATCGAATACATACCGTCGATCATTTCTTCCTCGATGTTGTGATCTTCTGTTTCTTCTCCGGCGGGAACGGAAGAACACCTTCTAACGAGTTGAATGGTCTCTCTTCAGTCTGCTCTAGCACACATTGTCGCAACTCATTGTTAGATGGTGGGGAGTTCCAGTGGAAGACGGATCCATTAGTTACTACATCCTTATAGATGATTGTGCAGAGCTTGCGCTGGATGCGACCAAATTTTTGTCTGAATTCAGCATCAGACCATTCGACGATGCTGCGAGACCATTTGTCCACAGCAGACATGTATTGTAGACTATGTTGGTCCTTCACGATCGACGTAATGTGTTGGTTGAGGTACCATGCCTCCATATGGCCGCCTGGCGCCTGCTTGGGGCAGGGAAACTCTGTTCTGTGTCTGAACACACAGAACAACACGGCTAGGCCTTGCGGGGTCTGTTATGAAGAAGCATTGGTACACATGCTTAGCCAATACCCATGGCTCATTTTGCGCTGTGACATTCGCGCTTGATGAGGTTCCGGCTTCGGGAATAACCATGGTTGTAAAGTATTGGTCTTCTTTTCTGACGGTCGACATCCTAGCCCATCTGACGCGGAACATAGGCACCTTCTCTCCAGAGTAGTTAAGCTCCCATATCTCCTCGATCCTTCCGTAGTATCTTAACTTTTTGTCACCGGTGTAGGATTCCATCGTTACCCCTGAGTTTTGATAATCGGAAGTTTTGTCTTTCTCCTCGGTGTAGAAAGTGAACCCGTTGATATCATATGCTTGAAACGTCGCTAGGTTGGGAGCTGGGCCATGTGCCAAGGCGTACAATAGTTTATTTTTCGCACAATCCCTTGGCGGTGGATTAGCGACGATCACATCTTTAAACCAACGCAAGAAAGTGGAGTTATGCTCTCTGATTATTTCTCCTTCGGTCCTCCGCTTGCCTTGTTCACTGTACTTTTTCATAATCGAGCTCTTGTGTTTTTCCACCCAAGTATCGACCATGTCAATGTGTTGGAGAGCTACTAAGTTTGCCATGTTAAAGTCGGTGCGTCGACAAGCCCGATCCATATGCACTTCTCTACGTCCATTTTTGTGACCTACTTCATCGAGCTTGCCAATGTGCTTGTTTCTGGGCAGACCAACTGGGTCCTCCACGTCCATATGATTCGTGCAGAAAGAGATGCACTCTTCGGTGAGAAAGCCCTAAACGATGCTTCCGTCCGAACAAGCTCTGTTGCGAACATATCCTTTGATGACCCTATTCATCCTTTCAAACGGCATCATGATGTGCAGGAACAACGGCCCGAGATGGATGATATCGTCCACGATATGGACCAACAGATGAACACATATGTCAAAGAATGATGGTGGAAAGTACATCTCAAGCTCGCATAGTATCACGACAATCTCTTCCTGCAGCCTTGAGATCTGCTTCCCCGTGATCGACTTTCGAGATATAACGTCGAAGAAGTTACAGAGGCCAAACAGGGTTTCCCGGAGGTGTTTGTCCATTATTCCGCGGATCGCAACCGGAAGTATCTGCGTCATCATCATGTAACAGTCATGAGACTTCATCCCGCTAAACTTTTGTTTCTGCGCGTCGAGGAATCTGCTTATTAGCCCTGAGTAACCGGTAGGGACTTTGACTCCGAGAAGGCACATCATCAATTTTGTGATCTCGTCCGGACTAAGAGTGAAGCAGGAGGGGGGCAGTAATAGTCATTCCTCTTAACCCTTTTGGCCTTGCGACCCTCCGTCTCCTCATCACACGATTGATCGCCGTCGTCATCATCCGGGCGTCCCCCCTGAAGATCTACCCTAATACCAAAATATTTCAGGTCGTTTCTTGATTTCACCCCGTCTTTGGTCCTCTCCGGCATGTTGAGCAGCGTGCCAAACAAACTTTCAAACACATTCTTCGTGATATGCACCAGATCAAGGCAGTGAGGCGTATCGAGAATGGGCCAGTATGGCAAGTCCCAAAACACCGACCTCGTCTTCCATACATCCAGAAGCGGTTTTGGCACCTTTTGCTTCTTTCCCGGCTCTGGGCATTCCTTCTAATCATTCAGCAAATTGTAGATTTCTTCGCCGCACCTCTTACGTGGAGGTCCACGGAGCTCATCCTCACCGTTAAAAAGGTCTCCTCGCCTTCTCCACGGGTCTTTGTTGGGTAGCCACCTTCGATGGCCAACGAAAACTGTTTTCGAAGACCCAGGATCTTTCGGAAGTTGCATAAACGTGGGGTCATCCATGCACCTCACGCAACCGTTATGTCTGTGGCACACCTGGCCCGCCACATATCCGTAGCCGAGTAAGTCGTGAACCGTACAGAGTAAGACAGCTCTCATTGGGAAATATTGTTCACCGAAGGCGTCCCATGTGTTCACCCCTTCCTCGGCCCATAGCGTGTCCAGCTCATCTTTAAGCAGCTTCAGGTATAGATTGATGTCGTTGCCTGGTTGTTTCGGCCCTTGAATTAGCATACTCATGTGAATATACTTCCTCTTCATGCACAACCAGGGAGGGATGTTGTACATCCATACAAACACGGGCCAGGTGTTATGGGTGCTGCTCTGGTTGCCAAACGGATTGAGTCCGTCGGTGCTCACACCCAACCTGATGTTCCTTGCCTCCGCCCCGAACGTTGGATATTCACAGTCAATTGCTTTCCATTGACTTGCATCGGAAGGATGTGTCAGAATTACTTTTTCACTGCGATTAGGATCTTTCAAAACTTTATTACCCCTTTTCGCGTGCCAGCGCATGAGCTCTGCTTCCTTGCGGTCCGCGAAATACCGTTGCAGACGGGGAATGAGCGGAAAGTACCACACAACTTTCCGAGGAGCTTTCTTCTTCCCTTTCTTGTATCGAGCGGCGTTGCAAACTAGACAAATGGTTTTGTTCGCGTCCTCTTTCCGATAAATGTAGCAATCGTTGATGCACACATGGTATTTTTCGTGAGGTAAATCAAAGGGGCACACGACTTTCTTGGCCTCGTCGCAACTTTTAGGACAGGTGTTGCCCTCTGGAAGGACATCGTGCCAGTATTGCAGGCTTGCATCGACGCTTATGTCGCTCCATTTGTATCTCGCCTTCATCTGCAGAACATCGAGGGCCACTCTCAGGCGGGACTCTCCCGGACCGCAGCCTGCATACAACGGTGTCTTCGAGTCTATCTCTAGTTGCGCCAGCTTTGATTGCTCTCTAGCAGCAGATATCGAGTTAGTCGTCTTTCTCAAAAGCAGTTCTTTCAGATGAGGGTCACGCACAACTTCCGTTAGGGGTGTCCCTGTGTCCTCGTGATCTTCATCCACGTCTTGTTCAGCATCTTCTCCATGATCATGTGCGGGGTCATGAGGCTGATCTTGGTCCTGCTGTAGTTGGTCCTGCTGTAGTTCTAGTCGATCGTTGCTATTGTCCTGTTGCACATCATTTCCTACCGCCGCCGCCCCATGGGCTTCATCATCTTCATCATCACTTACCCACTGACTGTTATACCCATCCATGAAACCATACCTTAGGAGGTGACTGAGCAAGTCTCCGGTAAAGGGATTGAGCAAGCCCCCTAGTTTGCACTTTCGACATGGACATCGTATCTCCTTGCGGCCATTTTGTAACATGTCTTCTGTCGCGTGTCTCAAGTAACTATTCACGACACGTTCACTCTTAACGACCACCATTATATGTCGCTTGCACGAGAGCGCGCCGATATAATTAATATTAGAACCAAACATAATATATATATATATATATTTCGATATTCACGAAAAAAATCGGCATGACCTTCCTACAAATTGGAGGTTAGAGGAGTGCCAAACTTTGCCGAGACGGAAATGAATCAACATTCCGGCAAAGTGGCAACTCATTTTCATATCAAAAATTTCACTTCTCATGTCGTATTCACGAAAAAATTCGGCATGACCTTCCTACAAATAGGAGGTTATTAGGGAGTGCCAAACTATGCCGAGACGGAAATGAATCAACATTCCGGCGATAGTTGGCTACTCAATTTCTTTCCACAACAAATTGCGCACACATGCATTTATCGTCTCCATCACACGACCATTGTTGAATCCGGTGAAATTTCACACATATTGCATATCGCGTGTATCCGAACAAAATTTATATACAAACTCATTTAATTATATATTATCATTCATCCCACCTCAAATGAATAGATGGCTACACGATGATATCCGGAGAATTTTGGAGCTTTGGAGAGAGAGGGGGTAATTCTAGATCTAGATGGCTAGGGAGGAAAATTTTTGGGTAGAAATGGTGTTAGGAGGGAGATAAACATATATATACCAACTAAAGTAAATTTAGTTGGTTCAAAATAGAGTAGGAGGGTGGATAAATTGGCATAATTTTGAGCTAGAGAGAGAAGAGGGGACAAGGTGGAGAAGGGAGAGTGGAGGGGAAAGTGGGTGGTTGGGGGTACCACTTATGGCAGATCTGCCATACTACCGCTGGCGAACAGGTGTGGTTGTTCGCCAGCGCTAACATGCGTCCTCGGCCCACAAGTTAGCGCTGGCGAACAACCACACCTGTTCGCCAGCGGTAGTGAGCGTAGCGCTGGCAAACATTGAGCCCAGTTCGCCAGCGGTAGTATCAGGCAGCGGCTGTAGCGCGCGTAGGTGGGTCCCACCCGTAGCGCTGGCGAACCAGCGGGCATGTTCGCCAGCGGTAGGAGGAATAGCGCTGGCGAACAGGAAATGCTGTTCGCGAGTGCTGTTAGCGCTGGGCAACGGTAAATGCTGTTGGCCAGCAGTATGCTGGTGGCTATAAGCCATTCCCTACTAGTGAGAGGCTCTTAAGAAAGAACTCTCCGAAGCTCCTGTGTTAGCAGCTCCTACACCCAAGGAACCTATGTTACTATATATTGCTTCAAATAATAGAGCAGTCAGTGTTGTGGCAGTGGTGGAACGAGCAAAGGAAGGGAAAGAGAAGTTGGAAGAAAGGCCAGTCTATTGTGTCAGTGAGGTGTTGACAGCATCCAAGCAGTGCTACCCACACTAGAAGAAGCAGGTATTTGGGTTTTATGGCTAGTCGTAAGCTCACACACTATTTTTAGGAGCATCCAATAATAGTGGTCAGTTCTGCACCTTTGGCAGATATTATATACAACAAGGAAGAAACTGGAAGAGTTTCCAAGTGGGCAATAGAGATGGGACATATCATATGAAATATGAACCTCGTACAACTATAAAATATTAGGCCTTAATCGACTTCGTAAACGATTGGACTGAGTGGCAGGCTCCACGTGAGAAGCCGAATACCAAATATTTTACTATGCACTTTGATGGATCTAGGTAGTTGTAAGATTCTGGAGCTGGAGTAGTATTAACTTCACATAGAGGTGATAAATTTCGTATGTCCTGCAGATTTCATTCAAGTGTACTAGTAATGCAGCTGAATACGAAGCTTTGCTTCATGGATTACGCATAGCCAAAGAAACGAGTATAACCCGGATTCGATGTTTTGGAGACTCAGACTTAGTACCACAACCAGTCACAGGAACTTGCTACTCCAAAGATTCGGTTAAGGCAACTTATAGACGTGCAATTTCTCAAATAGAGGGTCATTTTGAGGGATACCAGGTGGATCACATTGATCACAGAATTAATGAGGCTGCAGATGCGTTATCAAGTTTGGGGTCTCAGAACAATATGGTTCCACCTAATGTTTTCTTAGATGAAATACATAGTCCATCTGTAAAAGTTCCCACAAAAGAGGACATAGCAAACCCATATCTTGCGTCTAAGTTAATAGCAGTTGTTCACATAATACTAGAGTGGACAGAGCCATACTTAACTTATGTACTGCAAGGCGAGCTCGCACAAGAGAAAATCATCGCCCGTCAAGTAGTAAGGCGTTCCAAGGCATACACATTATCAATGGAGAATTACATAAGCGAAGTGCTTTTGGAGTTTTTGAGCGTTGCATTTCCCCTAAAGATGGACATCATATACTCAATGAGATACACTCAGGAGATTGTGGACATCATGCAAGTACCAGGTCATTGGTCGCTAAGGCTTTCAGACATGCATTTTTGTGGCCTACAGCTTTAGCAGACGCATAGAAGATTGTACGCACATGTGAAGGTTGCCAGAAGTATGCTTGGCAGGACCACATGCCAGTGCAGGCTTTAAGATGATAAAAATAACTTGGCCGTTTGCAGTCTGGGGAATATACATGATGGGACCCTTGAGAAAATCACCCTCCAAGAAAACTCACCTTTTTGTAGCTGTGCACAAATTCACCAAGTGGGTTGAGGTAGAGCCAATTAGTTCTTGTGATGCTGAAAAAACTGTTAATTTTTTTAAGAAGGTCATTTTTCGCTTTGGCTACCACATATCATCATTACAGACAATGGTACTAACTTTTCTGAGGGAGCAATGCAGAAGTTTTGCAAGAAAAATCACATCATGTAGGATTTGGCATCAGTTACCCATCCACGGTCAAATGGGTAGCCTGAAAGATCAAACCAAGAATTGCTGCGAGGTATCAAACCAAGAATGATAACACCTCTTCCAAGAACAACTGTCTTATGGACCATATGGAACACTCCAAATACTCCCTCCATCTCAAAGTAAGTGTCGGAAAGTTTGAAAAAAGTGGATGTATCTAGACATAATTTAGTGTTAGATACATCCACTTTTGTCAAACTTTGTGACACTTAATTTGGGACGGAGGGAGTAGATCAACGGGTTATACACCGTTTTTTCTTGTATATGGTGCAGATGATGTATTGCTGGTGACCCATAAGTATAGAGGGTGTATCGTAGTACTTTTGATAAATAGGAGTGTCGATCCCATGAGGAGTAGAAGGTGTTGACAAGAAGTTTGGATGAAGGATTTACTGTAAATTCTAGCATACGGATTTTTAGTGGTTTTTGATATAGCATATAAATAAAGTACAAGTAAATAAAAGATAGTAATAATAATTGTAGAAGTGGCCCAATCCTATCTAGACAAAAGGACAAGCCGGTTGGTTTACTTATAATGACCAAACGTTCTTGACGACACATAGGAATTTCGTCAAGTGTCTTCGCTTCATACAACTGATTAATCTTTATTGTCTTGATAGGTGTTGTGTAGGAGAACCTATGCTAATGTAATGCCCCAACTTGGACTAATACATACTTGTGATTATACCCCTTGCAAGCATCCACAACTACAAGAAAGTAATTAAGATAAATCTAACCACAACCTAAAACTCTGTGATCCTACACTCCCTCGTGCATCGGTTTCCTAACGGGGGTTTAGGTTTCTGTCACTCCGGCAACCCCACAATTAGTAGACGAATACACAATGCATTCCCCTAGGCCCATAAAAGTGAAGTATCATGTAATCGACATTCACATGACACCACTAGAAGAATAGCACTACAACTTAAATATCAAACCATTACATATTACTCAACATAATTCCACTACTAACATATTGACTTCTCTCATATCCTCAAGAACTAAATGAACTACTCACAATACATTATATGGATCATGATCAGAGGTGATATAATGATGAATAACAATCTAGACATAAACCTTAATTCAACGGTTTCACTCAATAGCATCAACCACAAGGAGTAATTAACACCGGGAAAGTTTCCCCTATGAAATAGACAAGATTCAACCCAAGATGTTACAGGGTATCGGAGTGGAGCGGTGGAGACAATGGTGATGGCGGTAGAGATGATGATGATGATGATCCCAATGAAGTCCAGCTCAATGACGGTGACAATGGCGATGATTTCCCCCCACCGGGAACGAATTTCCCCGGCAGATTTCTCCCTGTCGGAGAGATTTCTCTCTCTGTTGTTTTCTGCCCCGTGGAGGCGGCGAAATATTTCCTCGATGGCTCCCCGGGTCTTAGGGTTTTGGGGATGAAGTACGCAAAGGGGCACCGATAGTGGTGGGCCAGTGTCACCACACCACATGGCGGCGCGGCCAGCGGGTAGCCCGCGCCACCACATGGTGTGGGCCCCTGGTAGCCCACCTCTGCCTCCCATTTTGGCTGGCTCCGGCATCTGGAAAAATAGGAACTTCCCGATGTTTTCCGTGAATCGCTGATCTTCAGAAATATGGTATCTTATCGTTCCTTTTTCCAGCAGAATTCTGGTTCCGGCAGTTATTTCTGCAATAATCATCAAACTTGCAAAATAGATGAAATAACATAAGTATCATCTCTAAATATGAAATATATCAATGAATAGTAGTAAATTATGATATAAAAGAGTGATGCAAAATAGACGTATCAACTCCCCCCAAGCTTAGACCTCGCTTTTCCCCAAGCAAAACTGAACTCAGTAAACAAGACTACAGGTTTATGGACTGAAGTGTCGATAAATAAAATACGGACAAGAAGCATCACATTTATTAATACAGAAGTCATTCTAGAATGCAACTTCCTCTCATATAATTTAACTTGAAATTAGTAGTGGGAGTCACAATAAAGGTGCAAAGAGAATATCATAATTGGTGATGCAAACTTTGCTCTTGGTCATAGAACAATTAACAGATCGTACTTATCTTTCGAACAGAGTATCTATACTAGAGCTTATGTTGTAGAAATTACATGATCAATCATAACAGTCTCCTTACATTCATTGATAACTTTCAGAGTTATATTCATTCATATAAAATTGTTGTGCTAAACAAGGAAGGATAAAAGACATGGTCGAATGAATCAACATATAGATGGTTGGATCACAACAACTCAAATGCTTGATTGAGATAGACTGGAATAGTTTTACTGGCTCAACATAAAAGTAAAATATAGACCCTTCAGAGAGGGAAGTAGGGATCACTCATGTGCTAGAGATTTTTCTTTTAAATAAATCATAGGTATTGAAAATATAATTTTGAGAATGTTGCATCTATGTCAACGAATGGTAATGAAAGACTTATCATAACTCATGTCAAGCAAGTTTTTTAGACTTCTGAGAGCGGTTTCCATTTGCACTTTCCTCTTTTCCTTATTGTTGGCACTTTCCCCCACCTTTTCTTACACAAACCATGGCTAAACGAATCCTTGGTGCCGACCAATCAATCATAAATCCATGGGAAAGTGCCTTTTATTCATTATTTAAGTTCATAATATTTGGCACCAGCTCTCGTCAATGAGCACAAATTCCATACTCATCGGGTGAAAGAGGGGGAAGAACTTTGCTTGACATAAGACATAATAAACTTTAAACTACTTCCTCATGAGCTAAAACAGGAGCACAAAATAGGTTTAATAGTTTTGAAGGTTTTAAGGGTAGCACACAAGAAATTTACTTGGAGTGGTGGTGAAATACCACATATAGGTAGATATGGTGGACACAAATGGCACGGGTTTTGGCTAAAGGTTTGGATGCATGAGAAGAATTCACTTTCAGTACAGGTTTTTGGCTAGCAAGGCTGGGTAGCAAGCATAAGAGTTGAGGGAAACAAACAAATATACATGTGATAGAAAAAAATCATGCAATCTTCCTTGGAAGAACAAACGATCTTAACTTGAGAATACTAAGCTTATGAGCCAACAAGAAAGAAACATAATGGAATAATGTACCTACATGCATATCCCTATTTTCTACTTAAGCCTCAAAGTGTTGTTGCTACTGACCAATGCTAAGTTTGCCAAAACCAAATAGATTAACTTGATGATACCAAAGTGACACCAATACTAACAACAAGATCAATCATATATCAGAAATTGCAAACTAAAATAAGGTGTGCAGAAACTAAATGATAAAACTTATCATTAATATTCCATAACGGCACCTCACACTAAGGGATACATAGATAACCAACTAAAGGAGAGATACTTCCACACTAAAAACCATCCTATATGATAACTTCTCTACTCATGATATGACTCTACTGAAAAGTAAAAAGGTGAAATATAATGGTGCGATACCGTGGCACTCCCCCAAGCTTGGAATAAGCCTTAGGGATGCCAATACCAATGACGAATCACTCCTTCGGTGGTGGTGGTGAATACTCCTCATCATCATACTTCCAAGGTAAAGGTTGTCCATCAACAAATGATGACTTGGTTTCCAATATCCTGAAACTAGCGGCAAAACTTATTCGTTTAAACATGGTCTCATACTCACATTTTTTATTCTGCATGTCATAGAGTTGTGCTTGTAATTTGTTGGTGGCCTCGTGGAGCGAGAAGATACCATCCCAAAGCTTGGCAGTCTCCTTCTTATGCTTGAAAATGAGTTCTGCATTTATTCTGTGGATGATGTCCACTTCACGTTCCGTCATCTTCTTGTATCTAAAGACATCTTGCTCCAGCTCTTCCATCCTAGCTTCCAGACCGCCTTCTCCTTTAGGACCCCGAACATATTCTTCCTGCACCTTCCCATCATTGAGCATAAACTTTTCATGTACGGTTTGACGATGCTCATGAAGAAGATGTCCTTGGACTATCTACAAGAGGACATTGTGGCTCTAAATCTGAAGATGAAATATGGCAAAAACAGATCGAAATGAAAACATGACGACAAAACGATATACGGACCTCGGGGGATCCGGGAGATTATATAGCGAAAACTTTCATAATGGAAGGGAAGTACAAGGTGAAAACGGGTCGGAGACAGGCTCCTAGGCGCCCACACCATATGGTGGTGCGGCCAGGGGTGGGCCTGCACTATGGCATAGTGTGGTGCCCTTGGGCACCGTTTCCTACCCCTTTTCGTCTCGTAATTTCTCTTTAATACAAACAACAAAAATATGTGTTGGAGAATCAAACACGAACTTTTTCTTACCGAAACTGTTACCTATTCGAAAACAGACTCTGCAGTTTCTTGAATTTTCTCTTTAATAAAAATTTCTGGAGTCACCACTTGAATAACATCAACCTCTTCATCATAAGAATCTCCAGAAATATAATTTTTGAGTCTTTGCCCATTCACCACTTGTGTAGTGTTATCTTTAAGTGAAACAATTTAGATTGCACCCGAACAATACACCTCTTCAATAATAAAAGGTCCTTCCCATCTCGAGAGTAATTTTCCTGCAAAAAACTGAGACGAGATCTATACAATAGAAGTTTGTCACCAACATGGAACTCTTTCTTAAGAATTCTCCTATCATGCCATTTTTAACTTTCTGTTTATAGAGTCTAGCATTGTCATAAGCTTCACTTATCCATTAATCCAAATAACTCAAGTCAAGCAACCTTTTCTTACCAGCAAGTTTAAAATCTCTATTAAGTTCTTTCACTTCCCAATAATACTTGTGGTCTAATTCTAAAGGCAACTGACAAGCTTTTCAATAAACCATTTTGTAAGGAGACATACGAATAGAATTTCTATAAGCAGTTCTATAAGCCCATAAAGCATAATTTAGCTTACTAGCCCAATTATTCCTAGATTTATTAACAGTCTTTTGCAAGATAGATTTAATTTCTCTATTTGATAATTCTACTTGCCCACTTGTTTGGGGATGATAAGTTAAGGCAATTCTATGAATAACATTATATTTAGCAAGGGTTTTCTAAAAGAACCATGAATAAATTGAGAACCTCCATCAGTCATAAGATATCTGGGCACACCAAACCTATTAAAAATAACATCGTTTAGCATTTTTAATGAGGTTTCACCATCAGCACTCTTTGTAGGTATATCCTCTACCCACTTAGTAACATAGTCAACAGCAACAAGTATATGCGTATAACCTTTCAAAGGAGGAAACAGACCCATAAAGTCAAATCCCCAACGGTCAAATGATTCAATAACAAGATAATAATTCATAGGCATTTCATTGCGTCTAGAAATATTACCAACTCTTTGACATTCATCAAAAGATAAAATAAAATTCCTTACATTTTTAAAAAGAGTAGGCCAATAGAAACCTGATTGTAGAACCTTTTGTGCAGTTCTATCTCCAGCGTGATGTCCTCCATAAACACTACTATGAAATTTTCTCAATATCTCTCATTGTTCATGTTCTAGAACACATCTTCACATAATACCATCTACTTCTTCTTTATATAAGTGTGTGTCATCCCAAAAATAATGCCTCGAGTCATACAAGAATTTCCTTCTTTGCTGATATGTAAAGGTTGGAGGCAAGTACTTGGAAACAATAAAGTTAGCATAATCTGGATATGTTTTCTTATCATCAATATGAGCATAATTAATATTATCAGGTAAATGTTTTAAATCAAAAAGGGGATCCTCCTTGGGTGGTGGTGTGATACCCAAGTCTTCCACTGGTAAATTGTGTTTCGGCATCTCTGTTTGACAAAGAAGAATCTCGTCAATCTCATTTCTTTCTTCCATAAAGACCTCACTTTCATGGTCCTCCGTTTATTGTTGTAGAGCATTGTTAGGAGAAAGAGCAATAGAGGAAAGTTGTTCAACTTTAAAATCTTCATTAGGCAATTCAGTTTCATAATGAGCTTTAGCAAATTTAGAAAAATAGAACTCATAAGATTCTCCATCAAATTTAGTTAATATTTTCTCCTTCTTACAATCTATAACAGCACCACAAGTGTTCAACAAAGGTCTACCAAAAATGGTAGGAAATTTTTTACTAGCAGCTGCACCAAGTACTAGAAAATCAGAAGGATATTTAGTTTTACCACATAAAACTTCCGTATCTCTAACAATACCAATTGGAGAGATAGTTTCTCTATTAGCAAGCCGAATAACCACATCATTTTCTTCAAGTTCACAAGAACCAATTTCATGCATGATTTCTCTATAAAGCTCATAAGGAATAGCACTTTAACTTGCACCAATATCACATAAACCATAATAGTAATGATCACCTATCCTGACCGAAAGCACATGAACACTAGTTTTCCTAGATCTACCAGGATGGGAAACAATATTAGAAGCATCTTCAAAGAAGATAATGTGTTTATCTTCTACACTTTTAGTGACAAGGTCCTTTACTATTGCTACTGTAGGTTAAACAGTTATTTGTTCATCGGGTTCGATAGATTTCTTTGTACTTTTGTTAACCACACTAGCTATAATAGAATGTTCCTTTAGCTTAGTAGGGAAAGACATTTTCTCATTATGAGGTTCAGGCACAATAGGATTAACAGTATGAACTTCTATATTTCTAGCAGGAACACAATTAACAGTATCTTTATAAGGTGGATGGTACTTGTTCCACTCCTTTTTGGGAATATCAAGATACGAGGCAAAAGCCTTAAACAGTTTGCAAAAATTTGAGAGTCAAGATCATAAACAACACTAACATTATGAAAATCATCGGTTCCCATAAAATATTTAATGCATTCATAATCATAATTTATACCCGACTTTCTACCTTTGTCATTCTCCCATCCTTCAGTATTTTCCTGAATAAAGTCAAGAAGATCCCATTTAGCTTCTCCTTCCATGCGTGTAAATGATCCAGAACAAGAACTATCCAACAAATCCTTATCATGAAGATAAAGCCTTGCATAGCAGTTATTAATAACAATATTACTGGGGAGCTCATGCATAGGACATTTGAGCATTAGTAACTTCAGTCTCCCCCATGCTTGGGAAATACTCTATCCATCTTGAGGCCATAAATTATATATTTGATTCCGATCCTTATGAATCTCACTGGGAGGATATAATTTAGAATAAAAGAGAGGTACAATTTCCTCCGATCCAACAGATCGGCCATTCTTCAGCATCTTATACCATTCAGTAGCTCTGCCCTTCAGTGATAAAGAGAAATAGATTCCTGTTAACTTGGTCCATTGAAATACCTGCACACTTGAACAACTAACATAATTCATGTATAAAGAGTAAATGGTCACCAGGATGGACAGTTCCATCTCCAAAATAGCAGTTATCCATAACACGTTCAAAAAATATCATAGGTAATTTAAAAGGATCCAGTTGAGCGGACGACGGGTAATCTAATACCGTAGCAGTGGCAGCAGTACTGCCAAATAGGGAATCAAATGGAGATCTCTGCATAATGAAATAAAGCAGCAGACGGAAATAAAAACATCACTCACAGTAAAGTTTCCCTTACCAATTCCACATACCAATAGAGCTTCACTCCCGGCAACAGCACCAGAAAATAGTCTTCATGACCCACAAGTATAGGGGGTGTATTGTAGTACTTTCGATAAATAAGAGTATCGATCCCAACGAGGAGCAGAAGGTGTTGACAAGCAGTTTGGATGAAGGATTCACTGTAAATACTAGCAGACATTTTTTCAAGGGTTTTTGATGTAGCAGATAAATAAAGTACAAGTAAATAAAAGATAGTAATAATAATTGCAGCAATTGACCCAATCCTTTCTAGAGAAAAGGAAAAGCCGGTTGGTTTACTTATGATGACCAAACATTCTTGAGGACACACGGGAATTTCCTCAAGTGCATTCGCTTCATACAACTGATTAATCTTTATTATTTTGATAGGTGTTGTGTGGGTGAACCTATGCTAATGTACTTCCCCAACTTGGGCTAATACATGCTTATGATTATACCCCTTGCAAGCATCCGCAACTACAAGAAAGTAATTAAGATACATCAAACCACAACCTTAAACCCTAGGATCCTATACTCCCTGATGCATCGGTTTCGTAATGGGGATTTAGGTTTCTGTCACTCCGGCAACCCCACAATTAGTATACGAATACACAATGCATTTCCCTAGTCCCATAAATCTGAAGTATCATGTAGTTGGCGTTCACATGAAACCACTAGAAGAATAGCACCACAACATAAATATCAAACCATTAAATATTACTCAACATAATTCCACTACTAACATCTTCACTTCTCCCATGTCCTCAAGAAATAAACGAACCACTCACAAGACATCATATGGATCATGATCAGAGGTGATATAATAATGAATAACAATCTGAACATAAACCTTAATTCAACGGTTTCACTCAGTAGCATGAACCACAAGGAGTAATTAATACCTTGAAAGTTTCCTCTGTGAAATAGACAAGATTTAACCCTAGATGTTACAGCGGAACAGAGTGGTGTGATGGAGACGATGATGATGGCGGTGGAGATGACGACGATGATGATGATCCCAATGAAGTCCAGCTCGATGACGGTGGCGATGATTTCCACCCTCCGGGAAGGAATTTCTCCGGCAGATTTCTCCCTGACGGAGAGCTTTTCTCTCTCTGTTGTTTTCCACCCCATGGAGGCGGCGAAATATTTCTTCGATGACTCCCCGGGTCTTAGGGTTTCGGGGGGATTAAGTACACGAAGGGGAACCGACAATGGTGGGCCAGTGCCACCACACCACATGGCGGCGCGGCCAGTGGGTAGCCCGCGCCACCACATGGTGTGGGCCCCTAGTGGCCCACCTCTACCTCCCCTTTTGGCTGGCTCCATCATCTGGAAAAATAGGAACTTCCTGATATTTTCCGTGAATTGCTGATCTTCATAAATATTGTATCTTGACGATCCTTTTTCTAGCAGAATTCTGGTTCCGGCAGTTAATTCTCCAATAACCATCAAACATGCAAAATAGATGAAATAACATAAGTATCATATCTAAATATGAAATATATCAATGAATAGTAGTAACATAGTAAATTATGATAGAAAATAGTGATGCAAAATGGACGTATCAATTGCCAATTCATGTCTATCATGACTCACCCATAATTGCTGCCTACGTAGATAATGATAATGACGCGGCTCGTTAAGACTCACTGGATATTCTAGAAGAAGAGCGAGACCTTGCAGCATCTAGATCTGAAGTATACCCGCAAGACTTACGATGATATCATAGCCGGAGAATCCGAAACCGGTTTTTTCAGGAAGGGGATCTTGTCCTCTATCTTATCCAGAAGAAAGAAGGACAACATAAACTGAGTCCACCTGGGAAGGACAATTTGTAGTGAGTAAGAACCTACATAATCGATCCTATTACCTCATTGATATACGTGACGTTGACAAATCACGCACATCCGAGGAAGAAACCCACATGCCATGGAATATAGCCCAGTACATCACTATTACACATAGGATCATTGTAATCACGATTTCTTATTATGATTGATGGGTTAAAGCTAGAAACTCTAGAACCTGGACTTTTTGGTATTTCACCTGCTTATCATTGATAGGATGAGTCTTATTTTTATCATTGATCATAAGGTTACCTGGGGGCTAGTTTGGATATGTTCTAGCTAAAAACCCTTGAACCTGGCCTATGCCAACCTATATACTTTGGTTTAGATAATTCACAAAGGACTAGCTACACACACTTATGTGACCTAAAAGCATGACCTAAAAAGTCAATCAACTATAGCCTATTATGGACTTAGTTGACACTGAACTTTTTTAGAGTAAGGTGCACTAGAATAAGTCACGCGAAAAGCATTTATGATAACATAAAACCAAATTGGCTATCAAGCCATATGTTTAAAGCCCTAAACTGGCACACAACCATATTGTAGCTTATTACATCACTAGAGTTTAACCAAGAGTGCACAAACGAACTACAAAAATAATAGGACTTGGGGAATATAAAGTTTTCTGGCTATTACAGACCCACAAACGGGCCAAATTTATTCACTGGCAAAACATAGCCAATATGATCACTATGCACCCTTGTCATCTGTAGCCGGGTTCGCAGTTGCCGGGTCATCAGTTTTGGCCGGCTCACTTTGCATTGCCGGCTCATCTTTTGCCTCTGCATCTTGCTCCTGAGCCTGTTTGGCTTCATCTATTGCATCCTGCCCTGCAAAGCACAAAAGCGCCAAGGCCTCGATAGGATATTCTACAGGATCGTCATCCTGAATAGGTGCCTTCGGAGGAATTGTTGTAGCTGGCGTACCAGACCCGAAAACACGAACCATGGTAGTAGGAGTACTGCTTTTGGGAGACGGATCAAGGTTCACAAACTTAGGAGTAGGAACCTCCATCCTTTTGTTCCTGCTATCATATCCGGGTTGCATCTTCGACAGATCTAGCACTTGTGCGATGGTGGTGGCATACTGCCGGGTCTCCTTCTTAATGGCCACAAAATAGGCCTCTGTGAACGGGGTCTTGTCAACCTTAAACACTAGAAAAACAAAAGCTAATAGATCTGGCTTTATATTGGAATAATAAACTTTGGCCAGGGATAGGGTAAGCATAGCTCCTTTGTGACAAGAAGAGATCTTCCAAAGCCGGATCCATTCAGGGGCACAATAAAGCTCCTTCGAAGTGTCCCCAAGCCGGGTTGGAGGCCGTGTCCATCCCCACACCTCCTGAATACAGCCAGCAGTACCACGATACAACTGCTTAATCAGTTTCTAAATTAGTTTTAGCTTGATTGGAGGGGTCTAACGGTTGTTTCCATGAAGAGCACCTATATTTTCCAAAGTATAAACATAGGTTCACATTGGCTAATGTATAATAGAGTAGAACTACTACGAACAAACAAATAACAGGAAAAATCCGGCTTACAAAAGCAGGCTGATGTTATTTTGTTCAGAGGATCAAGCATAGACTTGAGTCTTGCCTTAGATAGTTTCAGTTCTTCAGCAATATTTTCTCTGGACTTTAGCAGTTCCTTAGCTTCATCCAACAGTGATTGGCAAGTTTCCAGGCTCTGGGTCATAGTCAGAAGGGAAACTTGGCAATCATTTTCCCAATCTTCAGCTTTGGAATGCATATCAATCTCTTTCTTTAACATAGATTCTAGCTTGTGGTTTTTTGAGGTGGCAGCTTCGAGTAGTTCTTTAAGCCGGCTTATCTCTTGTCCAGCTTCACTAGCTAGTTTATGTGTAAAATAAAAAAAAGTGAATCCCATCTTGCTGCGGGCATGCAGCTAGACACTTGGGGGATACAGTTTGAAAAGCAAAACTATACAAGAAGCTATAGGCAGATAAAAGTTAAGATATGGGGGCTACTCTCATACATGTTTTCCTAGAGAAAAACATATTTTCAAGTACTAGATTTCTACCAGTAGCCAACCTAGTACTTGGGGGCTACATGATTCAAAAGTAAAACATATATGAACACAAACTCCAACTCATTGTGCAAAACAATAGACTAGGATTTTGGGGGCTACATGGATAAACAAGTATAAGAACATGATGTACCTCATAATTTTCCTTCATACTGGCCACTATGCCAGTTTCAGGTCACGATTCTAGGAGACTTGTTTCTCATATTCCTTGAGAAAATTGTCCATTTCTCCATCACCAAGAAGTTCAACTTTTCTTGAGAATCCGGGTTCATCTTATCTTGACAAATTTCCGGCTTCACCTCGGTGGATACTTTGGCAAATACAGTACATGTAGCCTATTTTTCCACCACCCTCTCAGAGATAAAAGTGACTTCATCATCCTTTGCATCCTAGGATGTGGGTAAGCCGGATCATGAGCAGGATCTCTGGTTTCCGGCTCTGCCTGAGCTGCGTCAGGAACAGTGGCTTGAGGCGATATTGTATCAACATGCATTGGGCTTGATGAACCCGGCACATCCACCAAAACAGCTTGGCCCCTGCAAAAAGCAATGATAGCAACATATGAACATACAAAGGAACAAAAAAATGGGGTAAAGGAAGCAAAGTTTAAGGAGGTTACCCGCGATTGATCACAAAATCCCCTAGGATATTAACACTAGAAGCTTTAGAAGAGGGGGAGTTTGTGTGAAAAGAGTAGTCCAATGGCATTATCTCATTCCCATATTGGGGATGCGATGCAGTGGGCTCAAGAGAATTGTGGCGAACCTGGCACGGAGAGCATCCTAGTGATATACCCTCTGAAATCTCAGGAGATGCAGAACTCCGGGTCCTCCTCTTCTTAGAGGCAGCTTCATCTTTATCCTGTGTTTTCCGTGGAGATGAGAGAAATTTCTTGTGAGAAGCAGACAAGCGAGATATGGGCACCTTTGCAATCGCTTTTCGGGTTCTATTGGGCCCGGAAGCTAGCTCTTCCTCTCGATCCTCACGACTATCACCTTCCAAGTTCTTCTCACCCAGGTTTTCTTCCTCCTGGTCCATCTATTTTGGGTTTGAAGTAACAATGTTTTCCTGTGACAAAGTAGCGTCATCAAGTTCATTATAAAGTTGACCTAAAGAATCTAGCTCGTCCACCTCTTCATCCTCCGGGTCCTCCTTAGGTGGACTAGGGGGCTCAATCTCAGTTTTCGACCAATCTGAGTCGAGCTAAAAAAAATAAAGGGCTTACAATTAAGAAAGAGCATAATGGACAAGGCAAAATCAAATGGAAAAGAGAGAGCCGGAAATTTACCATTGGAATCGGATTTGTTTCTGAGAACGGGCACAGACCCAAAATCCTGATCTCATCTTCTGACTCGCCAATCAGTTTTTTTACGGCTCACACTACATTCTTCTCACTTATATCATTTACAGAATACGTCAGCTCATCTGTAAGTTTATCCGAATACTGGCAAAGGAGCTTGATTTTTTTTGCTGAGTGGCTGGATACGCCACCCGACCCAGCACCGGGTTAAATCTGAGGCCTTCAACCCGTGGGAAAGCAAAGCCTTAAGCCTCAAAATCAGAGGAGCCAAAACTTTCCTTTTTTCCGGCTCTGCCTGGGCCTTCGTCTTTTCCTCAAAAAACCATCCTCTCTGGATGGTAACCTGGCAAGGGATCTTTGTTTTTCGGGGAGGTGTCTCTGCAATAGAATAAGGTTTTTTTTTTGCAAATCTTTGGGGTGGCTATTCAGCTTCATCAGAGGATAGATACTATATGATCTCCTCTGTATAGCAACCCCACCGCACCATAAAAGTGGCCCCTTAGCGGTTTCCAGCTACTGGTTACAATAGAAGTATTCTAGAAACAAATCCAGGCTAGGCTCTATCTGGAGGTAATTTTCACAAAGTACTTGAAAATTACATAGGTTAAGCATGGATTTTGCACTAAGATCTTTGGGACAGAGTCCCTAGTGAGCCAGAACCTTACGGAAGAAAGCAGAGCCGGGAGGATGGAAGATCACCACTTCTCTGGGTTCGGGCCTGGGTCGGGTCTCCTCACTAGGTACCCTCCACTCCGAAGACCCGGACAGTAATCCCTTAGAAACTAGCTCTTCAATTCGCAGCTTGGTCATCAAGGGCTTGGACCAATCTGCCTTTCTCACGTGCTTACCAGGAGCTAGCATAGAGGGAGCCGGGTCTTCTTTCTTCTTCTTTCCGCGACCATATTCGGGTTCTTCCCCATCTAAGCAAGGAAAAACTCTGGCGGCGGTGGATAAAATCTGGTGACGGTGGAGGTGAGAAAGCATGGAAGCTCCCGGGCAGCGCTGGAGGGTAAAGGTGAAGGTGTTCCGTAGAGGGGGAATGAGCCTAGGGCTCACCCCTCCCGAGGTATTTATAGTGAAGTAAAACCCTAGGGTTTTCCACGGTAAATTTGTAGATTCCCCCGGGAAATGCCGCGTGAACAAAGTTTGACCTAGGTCAAATCTTATTTTGCCGAAAATTAGAGATACGGTTTTATCACAAAAAATTCTATTATCTTCATTTTTGGTATAGGATAAAGTGATAAGAATGAATCTTCAACCGGATCTAAAATGTTTTTCGTTTAAGAGAACCAGATAAAATAAGAAAGATATGTACAATATTTAATCATGGCACAAAAGAAAATCCGGGTCTGCCTTCCAGCGGACAGAAGAAAATTTTGGGTCACAAGGTAAGAAAGATAGACCCGGATTCAACTAACAAAATTGTTACTTCTTTTCTTTCTTGCATTTCAGGAGCTTATCACGAACAAGTTACGCTGGAGTCTAAAAATTTCATGATAACCTGGGGGCTAATGTTGGGGGAATAAGAATCTGGGTCCTCAAGGTTCTTGAAGACTAGACCCGGCTTATGCAGACTGGACACGACCCACAATGGAAAACTGAGTCAGGCCCTTTGGGCCATTACAACCAACGCTCGGCTCCCAAGTGTCTAGTTTCCTACACGAGAAGACGGAGTTACTCCCAAGAGAAGGCAGATTCCCAGTACGGCTCTGAGAACGGGGAGAACCCAGATTTCCCTGTAAACTCCAAGGACCCGGTGGCTATAAAAGCCATGTCCTAGGAGGTAGGAAACCAAGTTCTAGTTCCTCGAGACATAGGTAGCTGGATCTCGCACATTGTAATCGAGATCAATATCAATAATACCAATCTAGCAGGAGTAGGTTTTACCCTCAATCGAGGGGCCGAACCTGGGTAAAGTTTTTCCTCTCGAGTCCGGCTGAACCCTTTTAAAGATCCCCTCATTCCAATGGCCTCACTACTAAGTTCTCAGATGATTACACTTGCCGTGACAACCCCACGACAATCGGTCTCTCATTTACTATTTGCCAATGATTCCCTAGTATTGTTGAAAGCAGACAATAATCATACCTTGAAGACCGAAGGCGGGGATTACCCTCCCACACAAGGGTTGGTGATGAAGACGGCGAATCTGACCTCAAGGTCGAGTGGTCGTACCGCGACTAGTGCCACAAATCGCAGCACCTCATGGGATTACACAAAATATGGTGTAGACGACGACTCCCGATGTTAGATGGACCGAATACTAATAGCACGGCGTTGTTCTTATAATACATAAATCTCAACTCGTTGCGCAGCTCCAAAGAGAACAGTGACGAGAGAAGAGACAAACGAGAGATAATTTGATGGGAAAAATGAGAGGGGTGCCTCCCTTTATTAAGTAACAGTAAAACTGAACCAGCTACGCCCTCCTACAGCGATTTGACACTCTACACCATTCGATCATGTTGCTCAATGGTCTAGATCGTCGCCGAAACGTCGCTCGCACTGGTTCACGAGGTGGATTCGCAGTAAATAGATGCCAGCCAAACGTTACCGGGCCGCTACTCCGCAGGTCCAGTTGCACGCTTTCTCGTGAATCAGGCCGAGTTAAGACCTCGCGGCGCATTTATCGAGTTTCAGCCCATTTTGATAGTTAAGTTTCAGACAAGTAGGTTTAGGATCCGATGGAAGTTAAAAGACGATGGACGGAGCAAGAGAAGCTGGAATGCTGGATGGCGCCGCCAGTGCTGCCCGCCCAGACCTTGACGCTGGATGGAGCAAACTCCGGGATCCGAGGGGCCTTGCGGCGCCCCGAGTAGCGGAGATTTGAGCTCGCACGCCAGCAAGGTCGATTTTGCGGCCGCACCGTCGTGTATTTTTTTTTTTGAAGAACACCACCGTCGTGTACCTTGAATCTGTGATATGTGGTACCTGGATTGGATGTGCAGGTACCGAGGCATCGAGCCCTGGAAATACCACCTGAATCTCCATGAGCTGAGGTCACGTGCCAGATCCTGCCCTACAGCGAGTGCAACGCCGCCGCCTTCAGGGCGTCAATATCCTGGTCCATCGTCGTCTCTCTCTCTCTCTCACTTACTGTAAGCAACATGTTCCTCAATATACAGAACTGTAAGAATTCTAGCGTATCGTTTAATAACAGTTTCGTTCGGTCAAGGAAACAGAAATAGTACGAGTGGTAAGCTTCACATATGTTAATTTTGCAGGGTTACCAAGCAGGGCCTTAGTTATAACCCTGCAGGTAATCATAGTGGATAAGATTGATCGACTTCCTCCCACAACTGTCCCTGGTAAATGCAGCATTACATCTTGATTTCCCCCTCACCCTGTTTCCTTAGACTGCATAGGTGCTAATCTCTGCTGCTTTTGGTGATTGCACAGAATCATGGAGGCGGCAACGACGACGAGCAAGATAGTGACTGTGATGGCAAGGATGGCTGCGGCTCAACAACGCAAGAGGACACACCCGCGTCTCGTTGGTGCAAGAAAAGGTGGAGGCAAGGGCGACTGCTTGGCTAGCATCCTTGACAGCGTGTTAGTGATTGGACCTACGGTCCATATTGAGCAGGTAAATCCTATCCCTACCTCTTCACTTTCCTTTATCTTTGAGCACTTGGTGTAATTTGGCGCTCTCATGTTAATCTAATCATCTTCTTCAGTGCTTGGGTAGGCGGGTACATGTGAGGATGCAAAAGACGAAGAGGACATTGTGTGCGTCATTGCCGCTTCGTACCTGAGGTGAGAAATAATTTCTTGTGCGGTATTCAGCTTCGTTTGTAGTTTGTACAAAACTCTAAATGATGCTGCCTTACTCTGCTAAACATTTGTTGTCACTCTTGCTCCCTTATTTGTATTTTCTACAGAACTGTAAATGTTCGTTCTTTGGTAGGAGGATTAGAACAGACTGAGACCACCGAGCTAGGTATTCAGCTTCAGCTTCCAAACCAATTGTTGTTTGCAATCACACACAGGGAAATGGTAAGATGCTCTACATGTGCTGGACCTATGTACTTTCTATAGTGGCAAGCATGGTTATTTTATCAAATCTTCTTTTAGGTACGTTGAAATAATTATCCTGAATAAAAGGACCATGCCTTGATTTTTTATTGCAAATATTTATGTTCTCTATCCCTAAATCTCAGATTGATCCTTTACCTGTAAACAATATCTCATCATACAAAGTCTAATGTTATCATCCATTTATTTCACTACAAAAAGTAGTGGATATTTGTATGTAATTTCCGCAATGCACTTTTGCATAATGCAGAAGTTTTTCAATATTTATCTGCTTACTATGACACAGAATTACCTAGGAGTAAGTTGTGGGAGAAATTCGCTTTATTGGGCAAAAAAGTTAGCAACTCTCGTCCCAATTTGGTAGTCTAGCATTCTCATTTGGATTTTCCATTTTCCGTGCTTTAATATTGTACCGTAAGAAGATAAATTAATGTCAGGCCGTGAAATAATGAGATACTAGGAAGTGGAAATTACATATATACCCAATTGACTTGTTTTTATCCATCCAAATTAGAAAAGACCTTTTGTGGCCAGAGAATTACATTCACCAGCATATGTGACATTTATTGTCAGATTTCCTGCTTATCTACATAGTTATTGGTCTGATATGTCAGTTGGGCTTAATAATCTTTATTTCATCTTAGACAAATCTTTTGTTGAATGAAAAATAAAAGTCACCTGCTTTTATATTGTTCATAGGAAATCCATGGATTGATCAAACCCAGGAACAAACAGAGAATTACAGATATTTTACAGCTTGTGATGAAATTTGGAGCAGGCCTAGAAATTATTTTCTTAGTTGTAAGATTTATTTATACTTGTACCTCTGTAGTAAGCTTCTTTTAATGTTCCACACTACTCAAAAACTGAAATTTTATTTCTATGATCTTTGTTGCTTGACCCTGTTGAATATATAAGCAATTTAGCACATGATTTAATCCGAAATAGCATTAAGTAAATCATGACAGTAGCAGTTATACTAAGCATGCAAATATCTAGCACAATGGAAGAACAGATCCGATCTACGGCAAGAACTAGACATAGGAATTCTAGTAATATCTCATACAAATGGAGTAGAGATACGTACGATGCAGCGGTAGCGGCACCGTCTGTGTTGTTGTCCATGTTGTCGCCCATGTTGTCGATGAAGAGGTTGCCGAGGTCGGAGAAGAAGTCTTCGTTGGGAAAGTAATCGCCGTCAGCAGTCGCGCGAGTGCGCTCCCCAAAACCCTGATCGCCCCTCTCCCGTACAGGATCACAAGAGGCGGGGTTCCGGAGGCCTGCTGTCCCCACTAGCGGTGCACGCCGGAAGGAGGGATGGAGAAGACTTGATTGGCGGCGCAGTGGATTGGAACGGTGCGAAACCATAATACGAAGTGGTAGCTAGGGTTTACCGTATGCGCGTATTTATATGCGGCTGGGCGAGACGTGGATGGACGTAACTACACGTCTGAGTCGGTTCGATTTCACGATCCAGAAAGGAAACGGAAACAGTTTAGGAATTAACGCGTCCATTAATTACCAAGTTAATGACTCATTAAATTTTTCCCAACCAACAAAATAAACGCTCTCGGCTCGGCTCATTCCCGCAACCTGCGTCACGTCGCGTCGTGACGTGACGTGTCGTGACGAGGCGAGGCGTGGCGAGGCGGGCGGCGGAGGAGGAGCGCGCGTGTGGCACACCTCTCCTCTTGCCTTGCCAACTCATACATGAGCTAGAATGTCTCACCCTATAAGGTGGTTCCACTCTCTCCAAACTAGCAGTATGGGACTAAACTATAGTCCCACTCCTCACTTGTATTATTCATGAATGGGCCATGACAATTTCAGGATTTATTGGGCTTAGTTGGGCCACACTGCAGCCCATAAATTACAACAATCCCCCACAAAGTGTCATTAGCACATCTCATAATCTCAGTTCCAAAACATTGTTTTATATACCGGTGTTTAGTGGAGACTGTTAAGTTGAACTTCCACTTAGAACATCATGCTACACTAGTTCCCAACTTGAATACTGGACTACGCCTTGAACTACAAGTTTGCTGTGATACCAGTTTCACACAACGTCTGAACCGATACTAGACTGCCGCAAGGTTCCCCGCGGTTTGGAGCGTATGCGTCATACTCCGAAGGCCTTTCATGAGTTTATTAGAGAGCACCCGATTCTCATAGACTGCGACATTTAACAGTCAGACTCATATAGGTGAGTTCCTCAGGAGATGTTCTGCAGGACACATCTCTGCTTATATAAATTAGCCACTTGGAACACATTAAGACAAATGTCAACCTACCATACAGACCAGGAGAGTATTTCATCTTCATGGAGTGGGATAAAATATAAGGATACTCTCCTCTCAGTCGACCAACAGCATGTCTCTCACTTCTAATTCACGGGATGTCCGATCACATAGAGTGGCTTACCACTGTGGGCAACTCATAACGTGGGTCTCAAACCCATCTCCCTCGATGCATTATCTATCACATTCCGTGATAAACCCTTTTTTAAGGGATCTGCCAAGTTGATAGATGTTTGGATATAATCCAACGCAATAACTCCGGAGTTCTTGAATTTTCTGACAGATTTGAATCTCCTCTTCACATGTCTTGATGACTTCTCATTATCTTTAGAACTGTTCACTTTGATGATCACAGTTTGATTATCACAGTTCATTAGGATTGCGGGTATTGGTTTTTCAACCAGAGGCAAGTCCATCAGGAGCTCATGAAGCCACTCTGCTTCAACAGTGGCTGTGTCTAATGCTGCGAGTTCTGCTTCCATAGTTGACCTCGTTAAGATGGTCTGCTTGCAAGACTTCTAGGAAACAGCGCCACCACCAAGCGTAAAAACATAACCACTAGTGGCCTTAAGCTCATCAGCATCAGATATCCAATTAGAATCACTATATCCTTCCAGAACCCTCGGGTTTCCGGTATAGTGAATTCCATAGCTCGCAATGCCTTTTAAATAGCGCATAACTCTCTCGAGCGCACGCCAATGATCATCTCCCGGATTGGAAACAAACCGGCTTAATTTTCTCAAAGAAAAAGAGATGTTAGGCCTCGTGGCACTCACCAAATACATAAGCGAGCCTATAATCTGAGAATATCTCAGTTGATCTCTAGTAATCCGTTGATTCTTTCGAAGCAACAAACTAGCATCATATGGAGTTGAAGAAGGCTTGTAGTCACTATACCCGAAGCGACTCAAGACGTTTTCCACATAGTGAGATTGAAGCAGTGTGATCCCACCATTATCATCTCTCAATAGCTTGATGTTCAAGATAACATCAGCTACTCCTAGATCATTCATCTCAAAACAGCGAGATAAGAAATCCTTAACTTCCTTTATTAAATCAAGATTGGTCCCAAAGATCAATATGTCATCGACATACAGACATAGATAACTCCCTCGCCCCCACCATGGCGATAATACACACACTTATCAGCTTCGTTTACAACAAATCCTTCAGCAGTCAAAGTCCTTTCAAACTTCTCGTGCCATTGCTTAGGTGCTTGCTTGACGCCATATAATGACTTCAATAACTTACACACCTTGCCTTCCTGACCGGGTACTACAAAACCATCTGGCTGCTCCATGTAAATTTCCCCGTCCAACTCTCCATTAAGGAAAGCCGTATTAACGTCCATTTGATGAACGAGAAGACCGTACGAGGCAGCCAGTGAGAGTAGCACACGAATAGTGGTCAGTCTAGCCATAGGTGAGTAAGTATCAAAGAAGTCTTCACCTTATTTTTGGGTATAACCTTTGGCTACAAGCCTTGCCTTGTACTTTTCAATTGTACCATCAGGCCTAAGCTTTTTATTGAACACCCACTTACATCCTACAGGTTTACACCCATAAGGACGATCAGTGATTTCCCAGGTTCCGTTAGCCAAGATGGAATCCATCTCGCAACGAACAAACTCCTTCCAGTAGTCAGCATCAAGAGATGCATAAGCTTCTGAAATAGTCCTGGGTGTGTCATCCACGAGGTACACAATGAAATCATTACCAAAGGACTTTGCAGTCCGCTGTCTCTTGCTCCTTACAGGAACTTCATTGTCATCCTCCTCGGGATTCTCATCGTGTTCTATCGGAATGGTGGATTCAGGAATCTCAGCTAATTCCTGACTACATGAAATAGGTTTCTCCTGATTTGATGAGCTAGACATATCCTTCATAGGAAATATGTTCTCAAAGAAAGTCGCATCATTTGACTCCATAATCGTACCAACATGCATGTCGGATACCTCAGATTTTACTATCAAGAATCTATAACCAATGCTATTAAAAGCATAGCCCAGAAGAACACAATCTACGGTTTTAGGTCCAAGCTTGCGCTTCTTGGGAATTGGTATATTGACTTTCGCCAAACAACCCCAAGTACGTAGGTAGGAGAGTTTTAACCTTTTCCTTTCCCATTCCTCAAATGGAGTAATGGTTTTATTCTTTGTGGGAACTCGGTTTAGGACATGGCATGCAGTCATTAGCGCCTCCCCCCACCATGCCTTGGAGAGACCCGAAGTATCTAACATGGCGTTAACCAGATCAGACAACGTTCGGTTCTTTCTTTCAGCCACCCCATTTGACTGAGGTGAGTAGGGAGGCGTCCTCTCATGAATAATACCGTGTTCAACACAAAAAGAATTAAACTCGTTGGAAAAATACTCTCCACCACGATCAGACCTACGCCGTTTAATTTTACGATCAAGTTGGTTCTCAGCTTCGGCCTTATAGTTTTTGAAATAAGTTAAAGCTTCATCTTTAGATTTCAGAAGATACACATAACACTATCTAGTGGAATCATCAATAAGTGTCATGAAATATTTCTTTCCACCTTTTGTCAATACGCCATTCATCTCACAAAGATCAGAATGTATAAGTTCTAGTGGTGCGAAGTCTCTCGCCTCCGCAGTTATATGAGATTTGCGAGGTTGCTTAGCTTGAACACACACTTGACATTTGGAACCTTTAATAGTACTGAATTTCGGAATTAAACTCATATTTGCTAACCGCGTCATGCAACCAAAATTAATATGACAAAGTCGTGAATGCCAAACATCAGAATCATTATCGTGGCAAACATTATTAATAACTTTGGTGCAAATATCTGACAAGGATAAGCGGAACAAGCCTCCGCACTCATAGCCTTTACCAATAAATTGTCCATACTTGGAAATTACAACTTTATTAGACTCGAAAACCAACTTAAAACCATCTCGACATAAACGTGAGCCGCTGATGAGATTTTTATTGATGGAGGGTACATGATGAACGTTCTTCAGTCGCACGATTTTCCCCGAAGTAAACTTCAGATCGACCGTACCAACACCACGAACAGTAGCATGTGACCCGTTCCCCATCAGCACGGGGGAAGTCCCTGTGACCTGATAAGAAGAGAACATGGAAGCATCAGCACAAACATGTACATTGGCACCTGTGCCAATTAACCACTCCGGTGAATGACAAACTGAAAGAATAGTAGGAACTGTACCGTACCCAGTATCCTTCATCTCAGTGTCACCAATGACAATGTTAGCGGTCTTGCCGCTATTCTGCAGCTGCTGCAACTCATAACGTCTAGGGCATCTTGGATCCCAATGGGTCAGTTCAACACAAACGTGACATGACCCCTTCCTCTTCTTGAAGTTGGTAGAGTGCGACGGCTTAAACCTGCCATCGGGTTTGCCTTTACCAACGGATTTCTTCTTGTTATATTTAGGCTTGTTGGGCGGGTAGTGTTTCTTCTGTACCACATGGGCAGCAGAACCTACCTCAGCAACCCGAGCCCGTGTATCCTTTGCTCTCACCTTCTCTTCCACATCAAGAGATCCGATGAGGTCCAAAATGGAAAACTCCTATCTCTTGTGTTTCAGAGAAGTAGCAAAAGTGCTCCATGAAGATGGAAGCTTGGCAATAATGCCTCCGGCCACAAACTTGTCCGGTAACATACACTTAAAGTGCTCAAGTTCTTTAGCGAGTGACTATATCTCATGAGCCTGTTGAACAACAGAGCGCTCATCAGTCATCCTGTAGTCATAGAATTGCTCCATGACATACAGCTCGCTGCCACCATCCGAGGCCCCAAATTTGGCCTCGAGTGCAGCCCACATATCCTTGCCGTTATCGAACGACATATATGGATCCACAATGGAATCGTCAATAATACCGAGGAGGGCACTTTTAAACATAGTGTGCATATTCTCAAAAGCCTCCAGCTGTGCTGGATTGAGATCGCCCTCAGGCTTGCCCTTGGTGGCCGCATAGCAACGCAAATTTTGAAACCACAGCATTGCTCTCGTGCGCCACCTCTTATAGTCCACACCCTTGAAAGCGATTGGCCTTGTCGCCGTAATAACAAATGGTGCAGGTGCAAGAAATTGCCTATAATAAGGTTTTTGGATTGTTGAAGATATAATCAATTTAGCACATGATTTAATCCGAAATAGCATTAAATAAATCATGACAGTAGCAGTTATACTAAGCATGCAAATATCTAGCACAATGGAAGAACACATCCGATCTACGGCAAGAACTAGACATAGGAATTCTAGTAATATCTCATACAAATGGAATAGAGATACGTACGGTGCAGCGGTAGCGGCACCGCCTGTGTTGTTGTCCATGTTGTCGCCCATGTCGTCGATGAAGAGGTTGCCGAGGTCGGGGAAGAAGTCGTCGTTGGGGAAGTAATCGCCGTCAGCAGTCGCACGAGTGCGCTCCCCAAAAACCTGATCGCCCCTTTCCCATACATGATCACAAGAGGCGGGGTTCTGGAGGCCTGCTGTCCCCACGAGCGGTGCACGCCGGAAGGAGGGATGGAGAAGACTTGATTGGCAGCGCAATGGATTTGGAGTCGGTTCGATTAATTACCAAGTTAATGACTCATTAAAATTTTCCCAACCAACAAAATAAACGCTCTCGGCTCGGCTCATTCCCGCAACCCGCGGCACGTCGTGACGTGTCGTGACGAGGCGAGGCGGGCGGCGGAGGAGGAGCGCGCGTGTGGCACACCTCTCCTCTTGCCTTGCCAACTCATACATGAGCTAGAATGTCTCACCTTATAAGGTGGTTCCACTCTCTCCAAACTAGCAGTATGGGACTAAACTTTAGTCCCACTCCTCACTTGTATTATTCATGAATGGGTCATGACAATTTCAGCATTTATTGGGCTTAGTTGGGCCACACTGCAGCCCATAAATTCCAACAGACCCTGACCTATTTTTAGAAAATTATTATTGGCTCCGAGTGTCTACAGTTAATATTAAGACATGAATCAAAAAACAAAAATCTTCTAATTAATTCTTATGGTTTCATTTGTAGACATGTATGTGCTCATATTTGGTTTGGGCTATGTTTTAGACATTTGTCGTTCCATGTTCCACTTCAAACTGATATTCAGCTTTAGCCATCAAAATAGTTTGCATTATAGCTTTAGCAATGCCTCAAATATTCATTTAGATACTTACATCTGATCAACTTAATCGCAATGCTCCTACTGGAAGTATTACAACTTTGCACGTTGATCCTGTCTTGTGCAACTATTCAAATATCATACACATATTTTCACAATCATTTTACGAAAATTAATTTTCTGCGTGTACATACTTATATGTTCCTAACTCAAGAACTTGGGTTAGAATATAAAATTGTCCAGTTTATTATGCATCTCCTATAGAAGTCGAGGATACAAATGTCTATTTTTATTTGCCTTTCGCGGTAGGGTAATTCCAAAGGCTTGATTTGAATTGGATCGGTTCATCTTGGTATCATTTCCTGATGTACAACTGATGTTCTAATTTTCGCTCCTCGAGTTATTAAAGGCTTGCATTTATTCATTGTACGTAGATTTGTAGAATGTGTATGCTCCTGCAAAAAAGTAAGTCCCTTTTATTTTGAGGGGCATTCAATATGGTTTGTTGGTTGATGTATTTGTCTGCTCTGACCTTGATCAGATGCAGAATTGTTGAACTGCAGGACTTTATGACTTTTGATGGTTTAGTACATATAAACTTAAGGAGTGGGGCAATTTCAAGGATGCAAGCGTTGACTTGTAAAAAAAGTGAACTTCCTATTAAAGTCGAATGGTTGAATCATGTGCAAGAGTAAAGGCTATCCTTTAGGGAATTCTCTTGATGTGATATAGAGGAAATGTAAAAGGAAAGCATGTATCTATGTTTATAAGTTCCAAGTTGTTATACATATCGGCCACATATTGACACAATGCAATTCAAAAATTTGAAATCTTATGAAATGTTTCTACCATCCAAGTTTTCTCGGATATTTCTATAGTTCTTTTCTTAAGATGGACGGGCACGGCAAGGCACGCTTTCATGGCCTAGTTAGGGATATTAAAACCGAGTCAAAGAGGAGGCATCCCACGCCCTCAGCGATGTTGACCATCCGATCACGTCATAAGCATGTTTCTACCCGTATGATGCTTTTTAGTTGTGACCAGCTGGGCCAGTTGTCCCTAATAGATTCTATTCTGCCGATCAAATAGATCACCTATGGTTAATCGGGCCCCCAAAGCCCACTAACTTTGTTACTCTAGCATATTGGCCGAGGCCTCATCAGTTGGTTCTTCAGGGGGGTGTGAGCGGTTGTGGTGATTGAAACTGAATCAGTTACTAAAGCCTTAATGGCACGAGGTGCGTGAATCGCCGTCGGAAAATTATGGAGGTGCGTTTCTGTTCTGTTGCCCTTAAGTTCTTGTGCCTATATATCTGGGAAATCCCTAGCGGGCGAGGAGTGGGTTAACGAGGGGAATAATAATTTGGAAATATGGGAGAGAAACAACCTCCATGCCGGCAGGAGCAGAAGCAGCAGCACAGTGCACCATGGGCCACTCGTCTTGCAACCATGTCGATCTCCGCTTGCTGTTGACGCTCGGTCGACATCGATGAGCGCGCCCTCGCCATCACCATTTACGCCGCACCAGCCGCGATCTGCAGCGAGGCAATATCCGCCGCGGGCACCAAGACCACACATCTAACTCCACCATGACGGCAAAGAGCGCTTCTTCCTTGAGCTCCGCATCCGGGATGATCCCAGACTGTTGTGTCTGTGTGGGTTGGATGATTGGTTATAAATGAAGCGAATTTTCCATCTCTATATCAAGTAATCTCTCGGTATTTTGTTTCTTTCTAATTTTTTCCTCATATTTTTATGACTTGTTGGACGATCTCTGAAGGTTGTGTGATTTGTTTAACATCTGCCATCGGACTTAAATCTTTTGGTGAATTTGTGTGTTTTGGTGTTACCCTCGTGTTCTTTCTCGCCACCACAACGCCGCCGCTTCTGCTTGTCCGCCTAGCATCCTCCTTGAGGATGGGAGGATGTGTCAATCTACAATAAGGCAGAGGCCTGTGGTTTTGCGATAAGGTGGGTTGCAGCCGTCAACATCTTCTACCTTCTAAACGAGGAGTTAGGGCCAGCTTGATGCCACTATAATGCCTCTCTACGCCCTGTTACAGGTTCAAAGTGAACCTTCTCCTATCACCTAACACTGCAGCTAATCTATATGTTCAGTGTCTATTAACTCTATATTTCATCACAAATTATCCTTGTACTGGAAAACATATACCATTTGTAGTCCACATATGGTAATCCTGGTTGAGACAAAGAAGAGTTTTACATATTTGTTGGAGTAGTAAATTCGTGTTATTGCCACCATAACTTTCTGGTAAATCTGGTATTTTTTAGATATTTTTGAATGGCATTAACTATGGCTAAAATTTTCACATGCTATCTTTTACATAGGGACATTCAGTTGTACTAAATTTCTTGGTTTATGAGTTTCAAATGAAACAGTATGCAGGGATATTATCATATTAGATGGTGTTAAGCGCATATAGGTTGTGGCGGAACATAGTCTGCAGCGGGTTCCCTATTTACATGAGGCACCAAAAATTGACACTTTCAGGCTTCAGTACTTCGAAGATTCATGCAAGTTTGCTAGCTATACCTTTCCTCACATTCCCTGTCTCTTACAAGGTTACTACTTGAGGTATTAGCACTAGCCATACAAATACTTGCATGGTGGGAAGAAATTCATACAACAATTTGAAAAAGTGGATTTAGTGGTATAAGAACTTGCAAAGTTGGAGCAAATAGATACAAAACCAATCAAAAAGTGACATTTGGAGGCCACGCTGGCACACAGATTTGTTCAGAACCCCCCGGAACTATAACAAATAGGATGCTTCTTAGGCTAGTGCCAGTGGAGGCGTTTGGCCGGGCAGTATCGACCCGGCCAGGTCGATAGCGAGGCGGGAGTGGGGCGGGACGGTAGGGGCGGGCGGTGGCGCCGTCACCCGGCGGTAGCGCCCGCTACCGCCCGGCCACCGCCCGCACTAGCGGGGCGAGAGGGGGCGAGAGGGCGGGCGAGAGCGGGCGGCGCGCTGGCAGCCTCGGGCGAGAGCGGGGGCGAGAGGGGGGAGCGGGCCGCGCGGTTAACGGCTAGCTGACGTGGCGCCCACTGATTGGTCCACGTTAGCTAGCCGTTGGGGTTAGCCGTTGCTGGCTCAAAAAAAGCGAAAAAAGCAAAAAAACCCCAAATTTTCATCCCCACCCCCTATAAATACCCCCCATATCCCTTCACTCACTCCACACTATTTCATCTTCTTTCTCTCCTTCCCTCTCTCAAACCATCTCCGCCATGTCGGGTTGGACTCCAGATATGACCTCGTACACGGATCTCTTGCAGTCAGACGGGTCACAACCTCCTCACATAGAAGATATCTCTCCGACACATCGTCTGTCGCACCCAGACTTCTAGAGGATACTCACAGTCCGCTAAACAGTAGATAAATGGCTTACGGGGCATACCGGCACCCGCATCTCAATATGAGTAGGCCAACACGTAAACGTGCGACAACCATTCCCTACTATTCATCGTCTGCGTAAACCATCCCATAGAAATCCGACTACTTCCATTCACGTACTTCATAACATACACACATGGTACGTCAACGGCATTTGAACAAGTGATATCACAACAAATCTCTAAGACACAAAGAAATAGAAATAAGTGGCAATTAGCTCTCACTAGAGTAGAGATAGCAAATACAATCATCCAGAGGACACATGTCCCAACAAGTCATCATTACATCACAGCGGAAGCATCCAAAGGGTCTGAGTACAGACAAGATCCAAATAGGCCTAAGAGGCCGGAAACGAAAAGACGGAGCCCATCCACGATGTCTCGGATCCTGCCCGGGTCCGCTATCTACTCGTCAGCAGTCTCGTCATACTCCACGTAGTAGCCACCATGGGGATCCTCGGAAACGTAGTCTGTAGAACACGCAGCCCCAAAGGGGTCAGTACAGACAAGTACTGGCAAGCAAGACGCAGAAGATACCAAACTGTACCCGGCAACACCAAGTACAGATGCTTTGGGTTCAGCGGAAGATGGGTGATACAAAAGTGCGGCAGCGGGCTGCCTAACCAACTACAGAGACACGCTACAACATCCGGCTAAGAGAAAGGGATAAGTTAGCGCATCGGAACCATCTACCAACAACCTCAAACAAACCCATCCTGGATCTCGCCCTTATCCAAAGAAGCAATCCGAGGATAACTCACACAGTTGGATTAGTGAAGGTTCAAGTTATTGTGTCAATAAGCCTAATACTAGTCCAATTATTATTACTTAGGTGTAAGTTGCCTAATCCTTGTTAGCCAGCCCTATCACCAAGTCATCCATAACCGCGGACAACACGGCTTCTCGAGAAGATTTAACCCTGCAGGGATGCACCAATTTGGCCGTACACGTAAGAATATCCCGCCAGATGGGGACCAAACCCACCAAGCGGGACACTCAACACAACCCAACTCTTCTTCGCATCAAGCCCAAAGAACCCCGTGCAAAAGAGCGCACGGCTAATCAAGCCCCACGAAGAAAAGGGGACCCTCATAGCACTCTAAGAACGTGTCTCCCTAAATGCCGACTACAAAAGTTACCACCCTGGCCTCGGGTTCGCACCTGCATATGCATGCGGCAAATGGAAAACCCGAACTAAATGAGGCGATTTGTACGAGATGCGAATCGAATCAAAGTTGAGGGGGGCGCCCATACACGCTTCACACATGCGGTTAGCGCGCTCATCATGGATCTAGAGGACAAGAACTTTTCCTGAGTTCGACACTAGCAGGCCTCAAAACCATACCCGACCTCCTGCCGGTGCCTTATCATCAAATTAGCATTACCTCAAACATTAACAGGTTGTTGTTTAACATCGAGTCCCCAGAACATAATAGATATGGTAACAGAAATAACAGACATCAGACTCGATCATAAACAACCCTAAGAATGCTAGTAAGACACGGGCAACAAGCAACAAGGTTATAGGTGTGAAGGATAGGCTATATCAGGGTTACAGGATAACACGTGATAGGATCGGAACACAAGCAACAAATCTTAAGGCTAGCAAGATAGACAACGGAAAGTATCGATATCCAGTGTGGAAAGGACACAATGGTTCATGTGAGTGAATACTTGCCTGCAAACTCAGTAGCCTGGTACTGGGCTAACTCCTCAGAAGTAGTGTCGTAAACCTCGTCTGTCTCAGCGTCGAGCAAACAAACAACGCAGAGAGACAAACAATCAATAACATGGAATAATGCACAAACATGGAATAATGCATGTCAATTTAATTGATGCATCAAGATAAGCTAGTTGACACAGTAACATAATTAAATGGGCCCATAGACAATTTGAATTGCATAAGGAAGAGCCCATGAACTAAGGTTGGATTAAATGGTCTACAACTAACCATCATGTGAAAGTTGATTAGGATGATGCATGGATGAGGAAAACAAAGAGAAAAGAACAATAGCTTTAATTTGATATGTTGTTTACCAAGTTTGGAAATTTATTTATTAAGTTATGGAATTTGGCTTCTTAAATGAGTTACACAAGCATTTGTTGTTGTCACCAATTTTAGTTGTTTAAAATAGATAACAAAATTCATATTTGGAAAGAACACAAAATTTTAGGTGGAATACATGTTTCATTTGTTGACAATGGATTTAAAATGAATTAATTATGAATTAAACAAGTTTGGACAAGATTTAAATGATTTTAATTCAAGTATGAATTTATTTGAATTTTTATTTGTTCAAAACATTCAATAAGATTCATATTTGAAAATATTATATTTTTCTGGTTTGAAAACATATTTTATATGTTCAAAAAGAATTTAGTTTGACCAAGTTATGATTTTAGCAATTTTAAATAATTTAAACAAGGTTTGAATTATTTAACCCATTTTAATTATTCAAAAC
The DNA here is from genome assembly GCA_028641055.1 of Alopecurus myosuroides. Taxonomy (NCBI): domain Eukaryota; kingdom Viridiplantae; phylum Streptophyta; class Magnoliopsida; order Poales; family Poaceae; genus Alopecurus; species Alopecurus myosuroides. Next base: position 383,056,547 of record CM054057.1, on the reverse strand, counting down.
AGGAAACAAAGTTTATATTTGGAAAGCTTGTTCAATTTTGCATGGAAAACATATTTTATATGGGCCATTTGAATTAAATTTGAATTAGTTATGAATTTGACCAAATTTGAAATAGTAGTTTGAATTTGAAATTTTGATAACATTTGAAATGTTCAAAACAGTATACAAATGGTTTAAACATGTAGAGAATTAAATTTGGTATGGAAAACATATTTTATTTATACAATTTGGATTTGAAATGCAAAAGTTATTTGAATTTGAATTACAGGGGCTATTTTGTGATTTTTAAAAGTTCAGATTTGGTCCAGGGGCTTGGACGCGAAAAAGAAATTACAGAACTGGTCCCTGGAATTTCTTCTACGCGGGGCAGAGCAGCCCTGGGTCACTGGCCTGTGGGCCAGCGCCCAGCTAGCGCTGCGTGGCGCGTGGGTGGGATCTGGCGTGGCCACCACTGCCAATGGCAGGTGGGCCCTGCGTGCACGCGTGGCAAAGCGCGCAAAAAAAGGTTGGTTTTAATCGCGCTACGGGGGATCGAACCCGCGACGCTGCGCTGCGCGCCGTTAGATCTAGCCACTACGGTGTGGATCGGTTGGTGACAGAGGAGGATCGCGTGGGGTTTTGAGGTGGATCTGAAGCGTGCTCGCTTAACTGACGAAACTGAACCCAAAGTTCAGTCTTTCGTCTGAACCGCGGCGACAGGCGACGGCACGGCGGTGCTGCCAAGCGCGGCGACCACGATCGGCGGCGCTGGACGTGTGCGTGTGCGTATTGAGGGGTGTGGAGCGTGTGCGAGTGCTTGGGCTGCCAGGAATCGAACGGGAGTGTGCTCGACTACGGCCATGGCGGCACGGTGGCGGACGCTGCCGGGGTTTCAGAACGTGCGCTAGCGAAACAGGAAGCGAGGAGGCTGGAGATAGGCATGGGACGTCGGGGTGTCTCACCGGGAGGTGGTTGGGGTAGCTGGTCGAGGATGCCGTGGTCGGGGACGACGAATTGACGGTGAGGTTCAGAAACGGCCGGCGAGGAGACAGGGAAATTCCGGCGTCGTAGCGGCTGATCGAGTTTGGCGTCGCGGTCGTAGAGGTAGTAGAGGTCCTGGTGGTGGCGCACGTGTCCCTAGCGTGGCCGGAGAGGCACCATGGCGGCGTGTCGACGGCGGCGCCCTTCCCTGTCGCTCTCGGGTTTTTCAGAAGGAAGAAGGGGAAGCAGAGAGTGGAGGAGATGGTGGCAGCGCGAGGAGGAAGAAGAGGGGGGATGGTTAGGGTTTTAGACGCGCCCTCGGGGAGTAGATAAAGGGGAGAGGTGGAGCAGGTGGAGGGCGCGGTGGTGCGCTGCTGCGTCAGCGCGCGTCAGCCATACGGAGAAAGAAGAAGGAGGTGAGCGGGCCGCGCGCGCGTGGCTGGGGTGGAAAGGTGGGCTGGGCTGGCCCAGCTGGCTGGCCTGGTCTGCCTCCCCAGCCCGCTTTCTATTTTTATTTTTTTTGTTTCTCTCTGTTTTTTTTTTGCAGAAAAGAAAAAGGAAAGAAAATAATGGTTTTTGGGGTTGGAAAAATTTGGAATAATTTTTTATAGGTTAATTATTACAAAAGCCCAGTTGTGCAATTGTTTGTTTTTAAAAAAATTGAATTTTATTGCTGTTTGAAAATTCAAATGAATTTGAGTGAATTTGGTATTAATTGAATTATTGAAAAGAAGCAAGTTAAATAGTTTGAACTTTCAAGTTTATTGGAAACAATTTGATGTTTTGATTTGAATATTTCATTTGAAAAATTGTAACAGAACAAGTATGAAACAAGGATTTGAATTTTGGTTTGAAATTCAAATGGAAAAGCAAAGGAAAACAAATGCAATGCTTATGATGACATGATGCAAAACATAAATTAACAAAAAGCAAACATTCTAATGGTGTTTTTCATACTTGGGATGTTACATCGTCGCTCCAATGCCGGTTCTTCGCCGCTTCCCCGAGTATTATACTCATCCGACACACCACCTCCGGGGCCATATGGTCCATACGGTCCACCTCCGGGGCCATATGGTTCATACCCTCCTCCTCCGTATGCATACCCCCACCACCTCCACATGCTCCACCTACAGGTAGCGGGAGTGGGACTCTACCTCAGTACCCACCACCTTTGTACGGTTCATACGCTCCACCTCCGTATCCATACGGGGGATATGGTCCGTACACCCCTCCACCTCCTGAAGCCAGTGCTCCAAGCTCCGGGTCCGATGCCGCGGAAACAATCGTACCAAAGCGTCCAAAGAGGCTCGAGTGGACAACTGCGGACGAGGAAAAACTGGTACTTTACTTACCCGTCACATATTTATTTCAGAGTTCGTTCTTGCTTGGATTTTTCACTAAAACAATATCTATTTCGTGGTAGGTTCATGCTTGGATTTTTCACTCCAAGGACTCTGTCGCCGGTAATTGCAAGACCGGCGAAAGTTTTTGGGGTCAGATAGCTGCAACCTTCAACTCTACCTCCGATCCTGCCCGCCATCGGACCGGGAAGCAACTGAAGGATCATTGGAACGTCTACAACCATGAGGTGTCCTTGTTCAATGCATACCACATCCAAGAATCAGCGGTACGTCAGAGTGGAGCAGACGATGCAATGGTCTTGAAGGCGGCAATGGCGAGGTACGCAAATGACACTAGAGTGACTCAGCCTTTCAAACGCTTCCACTCGTGGGAAGCTGTTCGCAATGAAGCAAAGTGGAAAGGACAACATGGTCCTGGTAGTGGGACCGATTCCAGTTCCAAGAGAACCCGTCTGGGAGTTTCTGGTGAGTACAGCTCTAGCGAGGCGACGAAGGAGGAGGAGCGTCCAGTGGGCCGCGATAGGGCCAAGGCCGCGGCACGTAAGGAGAAGGGAAAGAGGAAGGGGAAGGAATCCTCATCAAACAGTGAGGCAGCAAGTAAATCCTTCGCGATGAACAACATGTGGACTGGTTTAGTGAAGGCTAAGCTACTCAAGCAATGGAACAAAATGAAAGACCGATCAACCGCCGACATGAACGAAGCAGAAAAGCGCAAACATGCGAAGGCCATCCAGATGGTGGAAAAAGAGCTAGGGCTGGAAGAAGATGACGACGAGGAGGAGGAGGAGGATTAGAATTTTTTATTTATTATGTAATTTTTAGAATTTATTATGCAATTTTATTAATTATTATGTAATCGGTACAATTTTAGCTAAATAAAATAATTTCCTTGCATTATTTGCAATGTTTTAGTCTTAAAAATAAATGTTGACGTGGAGGAGAGAGAAATACTGATGTGGAGAAGAGAGGAGTGATAGTGGGGACTATAGCCCGTGCACTGGCACCGTACCGTGAGAGTGGCGTGAGAGTGGTGTGATAGTGAGGGGAAAATCTGACATGGCGGGGCTATAGCCCGCGATGCACTGGCACCAGTCGTACTTCATACAGTTGGGCCCCACAAATGATTCTGCACCCACCAGGACACAAACAGCTTGGTGTCACTTTTAGGCACTATAGTTTATTATACTGAGCCCTAAGCGCGTAGAACAAGAACTCCAGCCTTGTAGGAGCGCCAACCTTCTCTTGTTTCACGCTGAAAGAAGCCGGCCGGCATGGTTGTCATTCTTCCCTACTCGCTCCTCTTCATTCTATCCCTAACCAGGCCGCTCGCCGCCGCGGCTGCCTACTCGGAGTACTCCTGCAATGGCACCATCGAAAACTATACGGCGGGCGAGTAGCGATGCCTTCGGGGCCAACCTGGCCCGTCTCGCCACGGCGCTGCCCGTCGGCGCCTCGACCACTCCGTCGTTCTACGCCTCGGCGGCCATCGGTGCCGCGCCGGACAGAGTCTATGGCCTCGCGCTATGCCGCGGCGACATCACGAAAGCCGGGACGAGCTCCGGCTGCCTCAACGATGCGCTCTTGCAGCTACATGCGCTCTGCGCCGGCGGCAGGGATGCCACATTCTACATCGAACTCTGCACTCTCTGCTACTCCGGCGAGGATTTCCTGGCGCGGCCAAACGACAACAACCCGGTGATCAACGCCATGGACATGAACGCCTTGACGTACGCCGCGTGGGACAGCCGGAACGCGATGTCCCGAAGCTTCTTCCTATCGCTGGTGGGCACCCTGTTCGGCGAGATGGCTATGTACGACACGTACAACTAACTCCACGGAGCGACGGTTCGCCAGCGCCACCATGTACATCAACGCGCAGCTGCCGACGGTATACGGCCTAGCGCAGTGTACGCCGGGCACTGCTTCCAGATCCTCCAGGAGCAGACCCGCCAGTGGTAAGATGGCGGCGAGGGCGGAGGCGCAGAAACTGTGAGTGCTGCCTGTTTTCATTTATTTGTTTCCTTAACCACAGCTTTGGGAACACAACGCGGCGCGCAATAATTTGGGTCGAGGCGTTGGTACGTGAGGTGCCCGATCTCCCATGGCTTCCTGTGCCGGAGCCGTAGGATGCGCACACGCAAGCGTCGACTCGACGACCGTTCCTACGTCGCCTCACGCAACGACAGGACATAAATCCCCAAAACGGCTAGAGCAAACGCGTGTGGCGCCGTGGAACGTCCCTGCCGGGAGCGTGCGTTCGGCCGGCGCCCTCTCTTCGTTCCTTACCTCCCCCGCCCTACCGCCCGCCGTGTGTTCTATGGCAGCATGTGCCCATGTTAAATAACCACGCAACCTTGCTGAACCCTTACCCAATCGATATACATTTGGGTTATCACAATTTAGAAGGATCGGAATCATGTACACAGCCTTGATGTATGATGCCTTGCTTTGATCATCATTTCCAATCGCATGCGTTGTTGTGCCTCAAAAGCGGTGCTTAACGAAAACTTAAATGAAACATGCAGCACTAAGACATCAACTTATGTCTGTCTTTGTGGTTACAGAAGAGTTGCTGGTCACGCAGGAGGCGAGTTCGAATCTCACGTATATTATTTTAATTATGTCTTCGTCCGGCGCTGACAAATGGGTCCCACCTGCAGGAAGCATCCTGGATAGTTCCGTACCTATCTGCTATACTGGATAGCTTCCGAGGGTTTCTGAAAATTTCGGTGTGCCAATGTGGCCGCCAAATGTCATGTTTTGATTGGTTTTGTACCTATTTGCTCCAACTTTGCAAGTTCATATACCACTAAATCCGCCTTTTCAACTTGTTTTATGAATTAGTTCCCACTGTGCAAGTATTTGTATGGCCAGTGCTAATATCTCTTACTACTTCTATAATTTTTCTTACAGGGAAGAGCGCCAGAGAGCTCCTATTTACTATTTAGAGCATCACCTTCTTTCTATAAGTAATGGCGGCAGGGTTCAGTTACTATCACAAGGCGAACACAATAAAAACATTGCCACCGATCCAACATTCATGTTCATTTGCAGCTCGCCCGTTCTCCTCCCTCTTGGTTCAGGATCAACTTGAGGAGAAATAGTCTAATTGCAGGTGCCCATTTGCGTGAGCCCATTTTCCAGTTTTCCATTTTCCGGGTTTGAAATGTTCAAAGAAACGGCCCAAACAAGACTAGTTTGGTGATCTAAAATTATTATCGCAGTGGAAGTAAATATATTTCTTTCTTGCGTCAATCAGTAAACGTTCAACTGATCTTTAGTGAAATTCGTTGGTATTTCTCCTTCTTTTCTCAATTACCACGAATTGCATCTGTAATGTTTAGAGAAGTATCTAGAAACAGAACAATCCCATCACAGTACATTTGACGGGGCACTGTAGTTTGTACTTAGTATTGCACGTGTAGATTTCTGTATATGCATCTCATTTATTTTGTGATCAACTTTTCGATGCCTGGGGCCGAATTACATGTTAAAATCAACGCAGTTTGTGAACCTGGCTACTTCGGAAGTTGGGGTTCACACTAGATTATTAATCATCTTAATTGGTATTCTCCCACTTTTCCTCTAATAGTGCTCTTTTGCCCGGAAGCCCCATTAGTGGAATAAATGTATTTACAAATAAAAAATTATTTTAATTATTAATTACAATAATTAATAATAAATACACATTAATTATTTATTTTGAGTCCCATAAATCCTTTCAGCACTCTCCGATCACCATTGGGCATTTCTCTCTTATTCCAATACACCTTCGGAGCTCTCCGATCTCCATCGAAAAAATCCCGGCACGATTCCGACTCTCTTTAATATTCTCTTTGGTACTAAGATCCCTCTTAAACACCGTCTACACTTAAGTGTGACACCCTAAAGGTTTAATACTACTTTTCTGAGACTTTATCGCCTGGTATCTCATGCTCCGTTCAGTCTTGTTACCAACATAACAATTATTCTTGTTCCCATGTCGTTGCATCTCCTTGACCTGGTCACATTTTTGCAAGCTAATTGATGCAACTCCATCGAGTGGGCCCAGAGGTATCTATCCTTCATTAGGATTGGCAATTCCCAGCTCTTGATGGTATGCCTCAACATATCCCTTCATTACCCAATGGTCACCTTTATAATCACCCTGTTACGGTGCTACGTTTGATGCAATCAAAGTAACTTCCAGGATAGCAATTAAATACCATATCACTGTCAAAGGCTATGGTACTAAGTTTTCGTTATCATAACGTTGAACTTAATGAGTCAACCTCATCATGATAAAACTTAATGGGTGTGAGTCCATCACATCATTCACTAATGACATGACTCTATTGTCAATGGTATAAATACCCATGATCAGGAACCTTGATCATATGTTGTCCAACGGACTAGTATAACTAGAGACTACTTGGGACTTGGTCTGTTTACATACCACATGTGTATTAATGTTTTCTCTTAACATAGTTATAGCATGGTATAAAACATTTGAACATAAGAGTTATGATATTAAACATCCTTTATTAATTTCCTCTAGGGAATAACTCCTTCAGTCTTCTACTTGCACTAGAGTACAAATAATCTAGTTTGCATTTGATCTAACACCATTAGCCTCCTGGTGTCTAGACTATGCATTCCTCGTGGAAAAATATTTTTAAGTCAACAAATATTTCACACTCGTATCTAAATGTGATTTGCAAAAAATTTAATGTCACCTAGTTTGACATTGTTCCGTATATTTACGATATCGGTGAAATATATGTTTCGTTGATGAAGTAAGAATCGAAACGTCGCGTAGTATGGACATTGAGATTCTAAGAGATCTTTCAAAGGACACCACACCATCTCGGAAAAACCATCTAAGTCCAACCACACTTGCCACTTCTAAAGTAGCCATATACTCCTATACCTATGTAGATTGTGCGACATTGCATACATATGCCACTTTGCAAACTAACGTTGTCTTTTCTCAAACAATAGACTTTTCCTACATGAGACTTCTAGTCGTGTGAGACTTGTATCGTCATAACTCCTTACGGCAAGTTGACTTTTACTCTCACCATATACCAGAAAACATAACTTAATTTCTCACCAGACATTGAAATATATACTTAACGTTTGTTCATCGATCCATTTAGGGATCGCTCTAGAACGTGTTCTTCAACCAAGAACTTGGGTCACACCAGGTCAAGCATTCAACATGACAGAACCTATGCCAAAGGAATAGAGGATGTCAGATAGCCTTTTCTTTATATAGTTATTGTTGACATGCCAAGATAAACTTGATATTTTCCTTAGTCATACAAGTAAGAACTCCTTTCCTTGTCCTATTCTGAACACCTTCAGAATCCAGTCTAAGAAAATGTTCTGACTTAATGTCATTAGGATCCTTGATCTATAGACTATAGATTTAATGCCAAATACTTCTAACTTAATTGATAGAGAATTTGTACACTTAAATAATCATTTATACTTTGCTTAGAGGATCTATATCATTCCCAATGTGTCACCACATATAAATCATTACAATATGTCACCACATATTAGTTAGGAATGCTACCTAGCTCCCACTCAACTATGCCACCCACATATAAGAATAGGAAATTTGTTTAAGCTCCCACTCAAATATGCCATTCACATATAAGGTTAAGAAAAACTACATAACTCCTACTCACTTTCCTTTAAATGCAGGTCTCTTCACCTATTTTGGACGACTCCAAAATCCTTTGATTAAATTATCAAAGTGAACATTCCAGCTCTGATATACTTGCTTTGGCCCATGAATGGACAACTTAAGTTTGCATATGTGTATAGCATCCTTAGGATCAACAAAACCTTCTTGTTGTACAACTACAACTTTTTTTAATGTTTCCATTAGGGAACATGGTCTCTTTGTCCATCTAACGATTTCTCAAATTGTATTAACTGCTAAAACAATCCTAAATATACTTAACCTTCTCCACCTGACATTAAATCTCGCTGTGGTCAACTCTTTGAATTTGTCGAAACCATTTCGTGACAAATCAAACTTCAAAAACAGTTGTTATTCCGTCAGTGTCTATCTTCTCATAAAATTCCATTTGCTCACAACAGCCTGGAGGCCATTGAGGAGATCTACCCAAGTCACCACTTGGTAGTCTTACATGGATTTCATCTAGGATTATATAGGCTCATAATATTTTCTCGGGCTTTGGTCCACCATCTCTTCTTTGTAGTTTGTAGGTTTGTCATGTTTCACCAACATGACGGCCATCACAAGATTGCCATACCACACACCGTGAAACGCATTCTCGTACGCCTACGATCTTAGTAAGAGCTTTAGATCAGATTTATTATCATAACCACTAACATCCTTCTAGAGGACGGTTACGGAACGACTTCCGCTGCGCCACTCGATTTCTAGAGAAAAATTTCATGAACTCCATATTACTCTACTTTTTCTCTCACTTATACCCTTGGTAAGATGAACTTCTTGAGTAAGGTATGTTCCAGCAACAAATTGCCTTCTTTGTGAAAGATGTATCCAGTTAATTTACCATATATTATAGAGAGATGAATTTATTCGCTTTAGGTTCAAACACATTTAAAACCCAAATTGCGTAAACGAGAATCTAGGCTAAAAGGCCATGCCTTAAATCATAAGGTATTGTCTCCACAGATTTAGATGGTTTACATATTATCTAAAGTGAATGTTTTGATTCTAACATATAACTCAAATAACAATAATAATTCGATAAGAGATATTTATCGACCACACATTCTCCATTGGATTATGGTCACAACGTGCAAACACACCATAGCACTATGGTGTACTATGAGACGTACTTTGTGAAACCCTTCTCACAAGTCTTATGATGATATACCAAAACTCATAACTCAAATCATTGTCTCCTCGATCAGTATCGCAGGAAATTGATTTTCTTGTTAAGTTTACTTCACTTCGAACTTGTTTGAATTTGTCAAACTCTTCAGACCTGCGTTTCATTAACTGCATATACACATATCAACCCAAATCATCATTGATTTTTTTTTTACTTCACTCTGAATTTGTTTGAACTCATCAAACTTTTCATATAAGTGTTTCATTAAATGGATATATACATATCTACTCAAATCATCGTTGAAGTTTACGAAATAATGATTTCCACTACTCGGTTGAAGTACTCATCGATCTTGCACACATCAACATGTACGTTTCTCAATAAGTTAAAATCCCGTTTCCCAATCGGAGTATTTAGTTATGTTTGTCCATGAAGAACAATTTGCATGTGTCAAAAGATTAAATCTAACGACTCAAAGGTCCAACAGGGTGGAACCTCTTCACGCAGATAACATTGACTTTACTTCAAACAACAGTGTCACATGAATGTGGTGCATTACTAAGTTTATGTCTTTGGCATTAATGTTATGAATGAAGGAAATACTATGAAAAATAAGAACAATCTATTCATAACCAGTGTATGATCATTAGTAGATATCACTCATAAATATAGGATAACGACTTGTCACTAACACATATCAATAATTGTCTCACTTTTGGCAAGACACACTTATAATAACATGTGATTATAAAATATCTTATTTAAATGGTAAATCTAGAGGGAGATTGTTGATGGTCATCACAACATCTTGTTTGCCATCATCGACCCACAACGTCTCCTCGTCTTTCCAAGCCACTCAAGCTGAAAAACTTGTTTTCGTAAAACATGACTATTATCACACCTCAGTTACTGCAATGAGCATTTGTTTAGGTAAAACATTCATAACGCGTATATCATATGATAAGGGGTGGCCCAATCTTCTCAGTGAACTCACAGATAACTTCTGAATTGATAACTAGTGCGCCACTAAGAACTCTCCGGCTGATCCCTGATGCCAATGCAAAAGATAGCAACCCAATGGATATTCTCAACTCCACACTCTTGCACAAGTAATCCACCGACTACAAGTGGTTCTGTACCGTCTTATTCCCAGTGGAACAGCAGGTATCACGTAAAGTTTGCAGATGAACTTCCAGATGAAAGGCTTACAAGCAGTTTCAATCTAGAGGTCTAGGGTTTTTGGTTTTAACGTAGTCTGCCCTCTCCTATGCGCCCCAAGGGGTATATAAGAGGGGGGGTGCGGCCACAAGGCTCCCCTTGCGCAAGCACCTAACCTAATTGGACTAGGACTCCTACTAGGACACCAAAATAGATACAAACCGACCCCCACACAAGGGGTGCGGCCAAATTGGTATACAAACCAATCCTAATTGAACTAGGTCTTGTATATGGCGCATTGATGCTCCTTGTGGGCGCCCTCCTCTTGCCTTGTTCATGTATGAGTGTGGAATAACATAATTGGATTGTTTTCCACACTTGGTGCATTTGATCTTGTGGAGGCACCATCCCCTTATCATGATAACAATTGTTATTTGTTGTTTTCACCATGCTAGCACTTGTTTTCCATCTCCTCTTGAAGTCCATGCTCATCCTTGTGTAGCTCCTCTCCATGATCTCCATTCATGTTTGTGTTATCAACAAACCTAAGAATACATAAATGCAAAGATTTAGGTAGTATAAAGCTCTCACAATTATCAACATTATATTCAAGTAGGAGTGAATTCACCTGTTGTTGTAATAGCTTGGTTCTTGATCTTGTCATTGGACCAATTCTAACTTCATTAGCTTTGATAGGAGGATCTTCATGTTCAACAATAGGTGGAAAGCTAGGGATGTCCTCATCATCATATATACCATCATCATTGATGACTTCCCAGTAATCTATTTCATCTTCTCGGTTTTTCAACACAACGAAGAATTCATGAAAGTGAACAATTCGCCTTGCATGATATAGTCCATAAAAAATTATATGCAAGTAGGGTGGGAGGCAATCGCAACACCCCATTATAAGAAAAATTGTATGTCATCCAGTAATTAGACTCGACGTGGCATTTTAGTGTCATCAATCATGACTACCACGTGTTCAAAGCATTCTCCTTCATTTTGCTTGAGAAGAAAACCTGACTCATGGTGCATACAGAGCATTAAGTTCAGTGATCATTCTGAATGTTCACAATGCACCTGCAGTTCACTCTCTATGGTAGAGATCATAGCATACTGGAATATGATGAAATTACCTGCACAAACTTGATAATCGAATTATCTCTTTTTTTGCGGAATCTCCGGACTTATCTCCTAACGGGTTTTGTATCATATAGAGCTAAAATGATGAACATGGAGTATCCTTAAGCTATGATGACGTGTAGACACATGCTCATTGGGAGACCCAAGAGGATGGTATGAAGAGTACATGAGCAAGATTTTCCTCAGAAAGAAACTAAGGTTTAATCGGACCAGTAGGATAAAGAAATCACTTCTAAAGGTTGTTGACAGCTGATGTTGGTAGAACGCACTACCAGGCTCAGCTGCAACATGGAATCTTCACACAACACAACCAAGATACTTTGTCCCCAACGAATCAGTGAGGTTGCCAATCTCACCGGTTTTGCTGAAAACAAAGGATTAGACATATAGTGTGGAAGATTATGCTTGTTTGCAGTGAATGAAATGATAACATTGTCTGCAGTAAAAGAGAATAGTGTTTACATAAGGTTTGATAGGGACATAATAGAGGTCCATGAGGTTTATTCATGCTTGAGTTGGAAGAAATATTGAGCCTCACTGATGTTTATTATAAGGTGAATTCTTTCCTAGTAATAAATAATGTTTGTGTTTATGAGAATGTTATACTACCTAAGCCTATGAATTTATGTATGATTAGGTTTATTAATAACACAAACATGGATGGAGAAGAGGAAGCAAAGAGCAAGAGGAGGAAGCGTGGAAAACATCAACAAGGAATAAATGTTTCAGTTCGGACTGCCAAGAGTCCCGAATTTGAAATAGTCATGGATTCTTCATACGGGCTCCAAATACAGCAAACGAGCAAAATACGGATAGGGAATTTGATGGGCTTTCCAATGGATCCGGCCTCATTAACAAATTCGACTCGTAAAAGCCGTGGTGACCGAAACAATCCACGAATAGTTTTCTGCCAGTTTCCAAATAGAGTCCAATTGGCTGCACCCATGTTGGGTCAGTTTGTATCCGAGTTGGTTGAGTCCAAACAAGTAGGAATAGGTGAATTTCGTGGGGAAACACCCCACCCCCTCATATATACCCCTTGGGGCAAATTAGATAGTAAGACTACGTTAAAACAAAAACCCTAGACTTCTAGATTGTATTGCTTAAAGCATTCATCTTGAATCATCATACCTTTGCAAATCTGAGTGTATTCTGCTGTTCCACTGGGAATAAGGAGAAACAGGACCACTTGTAGTCGGTGGCTACGTGTGCAAGAGTGTGGAGTCTCTTATATCCGAAGGGGATAAGTGTTGTTGCAATTGGTAACAGGGTTTAGCCAAAGGAGAGAGCGAGGTATCACATTGGTTATCATATTATCAAGAGAGTTCACTGAGAAGATCGGGCTACCCCTTATCATCTTGGTATCAGATTACTGGGTTTACTCGGTGAGCTGTATCTATCCCTTTAGATTCGTTTTGTTTTTCTTACCTATCCACCAAAAAGCCACAAAAAACAGGAGTAGTTCATTGCCATCGCCTTAGATCATCACCACTATCGAGTTTTAGTTGTTGTTTGTGTTTGGTTTTTGTGTTACTTTTCCCCTTTTGTGTCTTTTTAGTTCGGTCTAGGGTTAGGGTTCTTATTGTGTTCTTCGAGTCTTGCCTTTGAGTCCACCAAAATCCTCTTCAATTCCCGATCCGCGCCGCCGTTTCCACCAACCACTACCGGCCAAACGTGGTCCTTGTTCGCGCTCGAGGTCTATTTCCACTCGCCAACCACCGCGAATCGCAACCGCACGCTTTTGTCGTATTCGCCCGGGGCATATATGTCGACCGCGAGTCGCTGGTTCGCTCGCGCGGAATTCGATAGTGTCGCGCGCTGGTTCCAATCATCGGTATAATTTCCATCGAAACTGTCCGCACGCACACCTCCCGAGCGACGGAATCCGCGCCAGGCGCTACGTGCCGAAAAAGCGCTCCTGCCAAAACCGCGTCGCACACTAGCACGCGGCGATCCCCGCGCGGAGCGCTACCGGCCAACGGAAAGCATCCGTGCCCACGACGCGCTGTTTTTCCCAGCTGGACTCGGTCCACCTTTCCTGGTCATCAACGCGTTTTCTGCGTTTTTGTTTCGCTACCGGCCAAAAAGAAAAAACAAATATCCGCGTGCCGACCACGCGCAAGCCTCCGTCGAATTCCGAGCGCGCGCCGTTCCTGCAAACACGCGTCGGTTGCTTCGCAAACCGCGCCAGACAATAGTCGCGTATCAGAACTGTGCGTAACAGACGCTCTGCACGCGCATCCGTGTTCCGGTCGGTTCTCGAGCAACAAAAAAAAAACACCTGCAGTTTCGCCGTGGGCTCGATCCACCGGATTATTTCTGTGCGCGCGCTGGCGTTTGACCAAACCACTACCTGCCAAATAGTTGCTGCTCGTCCACAATCCCACACACAAACCTCTGCCGAGCATTGGTTTTGAGCCATTTTCTCTCTGTTTTTCTTAGTTTTCTTTTGTTTTTCTTTCTATTTTCTTCATAAGTTTCTTGTGCTGATCTTTGTTTAGCCTTAGCCACAGCCATTCTACAACAAAATTTTAGGTACACAACCCAAAAGACTAGCTGTTTTATTGCTCTAACAGGCTGCTCAATTTGATAATTTTTGTCCATATTTTTTGTTTTCCGTTATATATTGCTCCTAGTTGATTCAAAGGTCATTGGAAAAGTACAAAAATAGTATTAAAAAAAATAGAAAGAGAGAAAAGGCAAAAAGAGGCCGAGACATACTATCACTAGTGGAAGCTTAGCATCTTGGATACTTTTGTGGACATTTGAGCAATCTTGTGCCTGTTTTCATAGAGTATTTGCTAGTGTCTTTCCAGTGCATTGCAAAATTTCCTCCATATATTTGCATTGCCACATTTGTCTCCATATTTGGTGTGTGTTTCCCTAGGTGTTATTTTATCATCACAAGCAGCAAATAAGACTTGTTATTGGTGTTGTTAGGTATCCATACCAAGCCCCACTAAATACCTGTTTTGCCTTTGTGAGAGCTAAAATCCCTGGGTTTTCTATTCTCCACATCAAGTCACACTAGTTGCTACTACTTGTTGGTAAGTTATTCTATTCACTTTGGAACAGTAAGGATCACCTCTTTGCTGGTTTTTAAGTGAGTTGTGAGAGAACACCACAATCCATCTTATTTTGTTACTAACAACTTAATCAATGGAGCTTTGTATTTTTCTATGTGCAGTGATGCTTTCTGGGAGGAGGATTCTAGTGGAATATCTGCCGCAAATTTGTTCCACTTCATTGCAGACGTCAAAGGTTTCCTGTTGCTATTACTCTTGATAAGGATACTCGTTCTAACTTTGTTAGTCTTGATGTGGTTGAGCAATTGCAATTGGAAATTTTTGAAGCAAATCCATACATGTTAATTTCTAATGATGATAAAATTCGAATTCCTCTACGTACTTTTGTTCCATTAACCATTAGTGGTCATACAGAGCAAATTTATTGTAATGTGATTCCCAGAGCATTTACTAGTTGTCATCTTTTGTTGGGTATATCATGTATTGTCAAATTTCGGTTTGATTTTGTTAGATATTATCCTGACATAATATTACTTTGGAATCATAAATATCATCGAAGAAAACATGCTTCACTTGAAAATTGTATGGAAGTTAGAAAACAATCATTATGTTATCATCAATTCATGGGATCCGAAATTGAGAAGACATGTGAGGTGGTGTCTACTAATGTAACCATGTCTACTCCTAGTGTTGTTTCTTGTGATGTGCAGGTTGCTTTTGAAGAAAGGGAGCTCATAGTACAACCTGCACCACCACCACAACCACCACCACAACCATTGGAGGAGCATGCCATTGTTGTTGTCTAGTTTTGTTTCTTGTGATATGCAGGTTACTCTTGAAGAAAGGGAGCCACAACAAGTAAAACCTGCATCACCACTTGAGATAGTTGATTTGGTACCTAATAAATCTGAGGAGGATGCTATTGATAAAGGTGCTGATTTCGTGTTACCCCTCTCAAGTATTGAATTATGTGAACCCACTAAATTGCTATTTGATTCTTGTGAGTTAACAAGCATAGATAGTCCAACTACATGTGATAATACGCTAATTTCGAATTTTAATCATGTGGCTTTGATTTCACGTAAGGAAGTACTTGCTAAAATACCACCTAATGATATTGTGGATTACATCATGTTTCATGAATCAATTAATGTGCAAAGTGCTATGAAAAAGGTTGCTGAAATTTCATATGTCAATTTTAGCAACTATGTTTCTTCTTTCACTTTTAACTTGATTAGGTGACTATAACATGAGTGGAATTTTTATGGTGGATCACATATGCATAACTTGTGATAAAGTGGCCGAATTGAACAATGTATTACCTTGGGTAGATAGGTTACAATTTCCTACATATGAGCATGATTTTACACACATGTTTGGTTTGCCACAATACTTGTCACATACATGTGCTAATAAATTGTTCTTCACTTATATTTGCAAATTAAGTTGCAATTTTCATGATGAAAATAATAAGCATGTTCCCACCTTTGAGTGTACTAATAAAAGTAAATTTGATCATAGATCTTCTGTGAGAACACTTGAATTGATACTAAACAATAAAAATATATACACATATGATTCTCCTTTTGATCATAATATAATAAGCTTAACTTATACTTGCAATTATGATTGCTATTTTATGGAGTGCTATGACAATTATGTGATGTTTATAAGAAAAATTCGTGGTCACATGTCTTGGGCACATTTTTATGATATGATAACAACTAATGCACCTCATTATAGACATATGTATTGTGCATACACGTTGTTCTTTTTGTTTATTCCACTTTCAGCATACAACAAGCCGAGGACGTCTTGTCTTGAAGAAAGGGAGGATGATAGGGACATAATAGAGGTCCATGAGGTTTATTCATGCTTGAGTTGGAAGGAAATATTGAGCCTCACTGATGTTTATTATAAGGTGAATTCTTTCCTAGTAATAAATAATGTTTGTGTTTATGAGAATGTTATACTACCTAAGCGTATGAATTTATGTATGATTAGGTTTATTAATAACACAAACATGGATGGAGAAGAGGAAGCAAAGAGCAAGAGGAGGAAGCGTCGAAAACATCAGCAAGGAATAAATGTTTCAGTTCGGACTGCCAGGAGTCCCGAATTTGAAATAGTCATGGATTGTTTATACGGGCTCCAAATACAGCAAACGAGCACAATACGGATAGGTAATTTGATGGGCTTTCCAATGGATCCGGCCCCATCAACAAATTAGACTCGTACAAGCCGTGGTGAGCGAAACAATCCACGAATAGTTTTCTGCCAGTTTCAAAATAGAGTCCAATTGGCTGCACCCATTTTGGGTCTGTTTGTATCCGAGTTGGTTGAGTCCAAACAAGTAGGAATAGGTTAATTTCGTGGGGAAACACCCCACCCACTCATATATACCCCTTGGGGCAAATTAGATAGTAAGACTACGTTAAAACAAAAACCCTAGACTTCTAGATTGTATTGCTTAAAGTATTCATCTTGAATCATCATACCTTTGCAAATCTGAGTGTATTCTGCTGTTCCACTGGGAATAAGGAGAAACAGGACCACTTGTAGTCGGTGGCTACGTGTGCAAGAGTGTGGAGTCTCGAATATCCGAAGGGGATAAGTGCTGTTGCAATTGGTAACAGGGTTTAGCCAAAGGAGGGAGCGAGGTATCACATTGGTTATCATATTATCAAGAGAGTTCACTGAGAGTTCACTGAGAGCATGCAAGATCACAAATAACATAAACATCATAGATCTATAATCAACTTGACATAGTATTCAATATTCATCGGATCCCAATAAACACAACATGTAGCATTACAATAAGATGATCTTGGTCATGTTAGGCAGCTCACAAGATCTAAACATGATGGCACAAAAGGAGGAGAAGACAACCATCTAGCTAGTGCTATGGACCCGTAGTCCAAGGATGAACTACTCACGCATCACTCCGGAGGCAGGCATGGTGATGTAGAGCCATCCGGTGATGATTCCCCCTCCTGGTAGGGTGCCGGGGAGAGCTTCAGAACCCTCCCGAACTAGGGTTGACAACGATGGCGGCTATGGAACTTTTCATGCATGGAGGCTCAGGTTTTTAGGGTTTTCCCGAGGAAGACTTTAAATAGGCGAAAGGGCGATGTCGGTGGGCGCCTGAGGGGCCCACACCACGTGGCAGCGCGGCCAAGGGGGGCGCGCCACCCTATGGCGTGGCCGCCTTGGTGCCCCCCTCCGTGTCTCGTCCGGACTCCGTGTATGTGACAGAAACGTAGGACTTTGGCTTTTGTTTTGTCCAATTCCAAGAATATTTCCAGAACAACTTTTCTGAAACCAAAAGATGCAGAAAACATGAACTGGCGTTGTGGCATCTTATGAATAGGTTACTCTCAGAAAATGCATAAAAATGATATGAAGTGTATAGAAAACATATAGCAATTGGCATAATATCAACATGAAACATCAGAAATTATAGATATGTTGGAGACATATCAAGATACGATATAAAATAATGAACTTGGACCCACCTTTTAAATTTCTTAATCGCAGGAATTCGTCTAAGTTTGAGAGGGCTACAGAACAGAGTTTTGTCTACAAAGGTTTTGCAAAGAAATTTAAGGCTATGTTAATAATACTAGGTTCATGTTTTCAAATAAAATATATGACACACACACACATATATATAGAACATAAACTCCCACTTAAACGAGAATCCCTCACTTTGTTTTAGCGATCACACGACCCCATCTACCGCACCTCCCCCGATTGTCACGACCATTGGTGTAGCTTCAGAGGTAGAGAAAACATGTCAGCTGCATCGTCCATGCAACTCGTGCTCGACCTTTCAGTATTCTATGTTCCGAGGCCATGTCTGTACATGCTAGGCTCTCCAACCTAAGCTTAGTGTATCTGGATGTGCATAACACAGCTTGCACCCGCCGCATGCGAACACAAAAGGAAGCACCCGATCATCACAACCCACTTTCCCACTTTGAACTTTCTTGTCGGTGCCACACTAAGGGAGAACACTTACTCAAGAGAAGGAGACCTCAAAAATGCCCATGGTGAGGGACCCGGGGTTTCGTAAGGGGAAAAAGGTGCTGATGGGCTACTCGACTCGACGGGTTATTGTCTGCCGGATTTTATTCTGATGATGTCGACAAAAAGTTACGGGGGTGCTATTACAGATTGAATCTGTCGTAGATCTGAATCTAGGGTTACTTGGCATGTTCGTGACCCCCCGTGCTTTATATAGAGAGCTAAGTCCCGGGGGCCTACATGAATAGGACTCATCTCCAAGTCTGTTGCTACTCTTTTTTAATCTTGCTGCCCAAGTCTTTCCTTTTTTCGTCTTCCATGTAGGCTTTAGTCATGGGCCTTCATGCAGCTACTGAAGGGCTCCATAAAGGTAACCCTTAATGGGACGCACTGCGTATGCTTATCGTGAGGGGTCTCTTGGGTACCCCCACGTTAGTAGCCCCCGAGTGCCTGATGGAG